>JARQOC010000003.1:279419373-280634373 GCA_033576535.1 Allobates femoralis | reverse complement strand
TTGTATTATTATTTTTATTGAATTATTTATTATTTTTTAATTAATTATTTTTTTTATTATTAAATTTATTAGTTAGGCTGAGACCCAGTTCTCTTTCAGGTCCGCTGAAAGGGCTGATATAATTAGCATATATTTAATTTTTTTATTATTATTTTTATTGAATTATTTATTATTTTTTAATTAATTATTTTTTTTATTATTAAATTTATTAGTTAGGCTGAGACCCAGTTCTCTTTCAGGTCCGCTGAAAGGGCTGATATAATTAGCATATATTTAATTTTTTTATTATTATTTTTATTGAATTATTTATTATTTTTTATTTATTTTTTAATTATTTTTTAATTATTTTTTTTTATTATTAAATTTATTATATAGGCTGAGACCCAGTTCTCTTTCAGGTCCGCTATTTGTTCCCATTGAAATACATTAGCGGTGTGTCGGCGATTTTATGGCCGCCCACCTGGTTCTATTTGTCGGCCCTAAAATCGCGGACACACCGCTAATGCATGTCTATGGGCAGTCCGCCCGATTTCGGATTGGAAGCAGACCAATCAGAATTCGAGC
The DNA here is from genome assembly GCA_033576535.1 of Allobates femoralis. NCBI lineage: Eukaryota > Metazoa > Chordata > Amphibia > Anura > Aromobatidae > Allobates > Allobates femoralis. Next base: position 280,633,809 of record JARQOC010000003.1, on the reverse strand, counting down.
TCACTGCCCATATTCTGATTGGTCGCTGTCTACTTCCCTCAGCCAATCAGAAGAGCCCCTCACATCTCATTGACATAGAATGGTGGATTTGTCGTCCATTCTATGTTAATGATAAGTGAAGAGGACGTCGGAGCTGGAAGTTGGCGGAAAGAAGACAGAAGATCCCCGGGGCCGGACGAAGAGGCGGAGATGGCGGAAAGAAGAGAGAAGACCCCCGGGGCCGGAGGAAGACGACGCCTGGCCGGACGGAGGACTTGTGGATCGGACGGACGATCAGATGACTAAGAAGGCATGTAAGTGATCGACGGGGACGTTAGGGTAGGGGACGGCGGGGGCTTCGGGTGTAGGGCTTTAGTTGTTAGCGACAGCGGCGGGGGAAAGCGGCGGGAGCTTAGGAGGCGGCGGGGCTTAGGGGGTAGGGGCATAGGTGCGGCGGGTCGGGGCTTAGGGTGTAGGGGTGCGGCGGACTTAGGGGGTAGGTGCTTAGGTGCGGCGGGTGGGGGCTTTTAGGTGCGGCGGGGCTTAGGGGGTAGGGGCTTAGGTGCGGCGGGGCTTAGGGGGTAGGGGGTTAGGTGTGGCGGGGCTTATGGGGTAGGGGCTTAGGTGTCGCGGGGCTTTTAGTTGCGGCGGGGCTTAGGGGGTAGGGGATTAGGTGCGTCTGGTCGGGGGTTAGGTGCGGCGGGGCTTAGGGTGTAGGGGCTTAGGTGCGGCGGTGCTTAGGGGGTAGGGGCTTAGGTGGGGCGGGTCGGGGCTTAGGATGCGGCGGAGCTTAGAGGGTAGGGACTTGGGAGCGGCGGAGTTAGGGGTAGGAGCTTAGGTGCGGGGTGGGTGTGCGGACATGGGGTGGCTGTGCGGACATGGGGGGGCTATGTGTACGACATGGGGGTGGCTGTGCGGACATGGGGGGCTGTGTGTACGACATGGGGGTGGCTGTGCGGACATGGGTGGGGCTGTGCGGACATGGGGGGGCTGTGTGGACATGGGAGGGGCTGTGCGGACATGGGGGGGGCTGTGCGGACATGGGGGGGGGGTCTGTGCGGACATGGGGGGGGAGTCTGTGCGGACATGGGGGGGAGGAGGGGGGTCTGTGCGGACATGGGGGGGGCTGTGCGGACATGTTGGGGGGGGCGAATTGTGGTAGCGGCGGCACTGGGCACAGAGGCACAGGGCACAGGCTCCGGAGCACTGTGTCAGCATGTGCTGACAGCGCTGCTCGAGCGGGCACAGGGGCACAGGCTCCGAGCACTGTGTCAGCTGTGCTGACAGCAGCTGCTCCGGAGCGGGCACAGGGGCACAGGCTCCGGAGCACTCTGTCAGCTGCTCCGGAGCGGGATGACAACGGCGAGGGGTCGCAATGCCCGCGTAGCGGGCAATGCCTCGCACGACGTGGTGACGTCACAGTGTGACATAGCCACGGCGTGCCGGGGGCCGACACAAACGTGCCTACGGCAATTATATAGTAGATATATATAATCTATCTAACCATATATACACACATATATATATGTGTATATATAGTTACATACATATATATATACACATGCACACACACATATATATAATCTAACTATATATATGTGCATATATATATATATATATATATATATATATATATATATATATATATATATATATATATATATATATATATTAATATATATATATATATATATATATATATATATATATAGATGCACATATGAAATCTGCCTAATCAAAGTGAATATATATATATGTGTGTGTAATCCATATATACATGTGGATTACACACACATATATATGTGCAGTTTTGGGAGGGGGGGGGGCCGCCGATACTCACCTTCCGAAGACGCCGATCGTTGCCTAGCGACGCCGGGACTTGCGTCGGCTTCACCCGCCGCACTGGGCATGCGCGGACCAGAAATGACGCGGTTTCCGGTCTCGCGTCATGAAGAGCGGGGCGGGATGATTCCACTGGGCTCCCCCGCTCTTCAAATCCACAATGCCGCCCATAAGGGCGTTAGGAAGGGAGCGAGGCGGGGGGAGCGCGGCTCTGGGGACCCCGCCCTGCAGACAAGAGCCGACAGGAACACCCCACAGACGGAAAAAATGTAAGTTTCTAAAGTCTTTAATTCACCTTATATAAAGCCCTATTAGGACAGGCAGGGATGGTTAGGGAGCTAGTTAGGGTCTGTAGGGGCAGGTAGTGATAGTTTAGGGGCCATAGATTAGGTGACAGGTTCCCTTTAAGGCTATTAAACATTTAGCAGCTGTTAGTATGTGAAGGAGTAACCTGGAGGCAGTCTTACCCACCCCGCCCAAACGAGCGTGGAGGAGGTTTACCAGGGGATCCAGGTCAAGATCAGCAAAGAGAACTTTCAGAATCAAATCTTTAACCGAGGACCAGAAGGATGGCTATTTGGGACAGGACCAGAAGATATGAAAGACCATACCCATGTCCGAGCTGCACCGCCAGCACGTATCTGGGAGGAGAGGGTTTATCCCATGAAGAAAGACAGGGGTATGGTAACATAGCATCATAAGTTTGTAGTGAGTTTCTTTGTACAAGGTACATATGGATGCCTTGCCTGCTCTCTCCCATATGGATTGCCACATCTGGGGAGATATCCGACGGCCCAACATAGCCTCCCACCTTCTCATGTAGGGGAAACCCTCTCCAGGGGTTCCTTTGGCGAATGTGAGCAGCCGATATAGTTCCGATATGAGACCTCTGGTATCTGTGCCCCTCCTACAAATTCTGTCGGGGCTGCCACCCCAGAAGGGCCATATAAGGAGGCCGCAAAATTCTTAATTTGAAGGTAATGGTAAAGTTCCCTGTCCGATAGGGGAGGGTCGCTTTCAGTGTGTCAAATAAGTGGATCTGCATTGATCGTCCGTCGATGATGTCAGTGAACCTGAGGAGGCCAGCGGACAACCATGGCCGGGCCATAGCCGGTTCCATCCCACTGGGCAACAGGGGGTGGAATAGGAAGGACACCATTGATGAGCGCTGCAAAGCCAACGAGAATTTTCTCTGGCAATGACTCCATATATCCTTTGTGAGTCACATGGGAAGGAACAAGTTTTAAACACATCCAATTGTGGAAATTATTATTATTCCAAGATCTATTGATTAAAATGAACTTTAAAATTAACTTTGTTAATGAGAAAACTCCTTTTACTGCTCTTAGTCTTTCTTTTCTTCCCTCTTTCTACATAATTTTAGAACAGTCAGAATAAAAGTGATGTTTTATTATACTTGCCCACTTTGTTGCAGATCCTGGATCCTTTTATTCCTGTTAACTAAAAAGTGGCTTTGGTGGAAATTATACATTCTGTGGGCAATACCATATTTTTCTCTTTATAAGATGCACCCGATTAGGAGACGCATCCCAAATTTTGTGAAGGAAAAGAGAAAAAAAATTAAATTTGAAATGTTAAATGGGGTCTGCTTATAATGCCAGTGCCCGTCTTACAATCAATATATATGTCCCCCATGCTGGCACACTGTGCCCCCCTTCCCTACATGCTGGTGCACAGTTCTTTCTCCTTTCCCCCCCCCCCACCTCATGGTGGCACATTGGGTCCCCATGCTGGCACGCTGTCCCACCATGGCACACTGAGTTCCTATGCCTGGCACGCTGGGTCCTCATGCTGGCACACACTGCCTCCCATGCTGGCACACACTGCCCCCCCATGGCAGGCTGGGTCTCCATGCTGGCACACACTGCCCCCCATGGCACACTGCCCCCCCTCCCCATGGCAGGCTGGGTCTCCATGCTGGCACACACTGCCCCATCCCTCCCCATAGCACACTGGGTCCCCATGCTGGCACACAATGTCCCCCCCATGGCGCATTCTTTAAAAAAATACCAAGCGATGGCATACTCACACCGCTCCCCTGCAGACAGCGCCATCCCCACTGTGTGTTTATACCGGCATCCAGTCTTGTGAGCAACACGCAGAAAGGTCCTGTCCTGTGTGCAGCACAGAAAGCGGTGATGGCGCTGGCTGCAGGGAGTGGTGGAGCGAGGTGAGTATGACATCGTTTGGATAGTCAGTGCTTTCCACGCAATGAAAGTGTGGAAAGCACTGACTATTCATGCAGGATCGCAGTCAGCAGCTGTGGACTCGCTCCGTACGCTCCTGTAATATACGCTGCTCTTCCACTGGTGATTGACAGTGGGATGCAGTAAATATTACAGGAGCATAATGAGTGGCCTCCCATAACCACAGCCTGCAGCTGCAGCCTCCTGACAGCCCCCGGACACTGCTCCACAGGCCCCCCTCCCCTTCAGCACAGAACACAGTAGTTTTGCATTATAAGAGGCATCCCCCACTTTCCCCCAAAATTTGGGGAAACAAAAGTGCGTCTTATAATGCGAAAAATACATTCTACACATAAAATAAATAGAAAATAAATGCATGAGACATGGCAGAGGAAGTATTTGAGGACTGGACTGTGTGACCACATAAGTACCAGTACTGCCCCATGACTGTAGACAAATGCGGAAGCTGCTAATAGATCTCCTTATACTGAGCATGGGATTACCATTTTTCAGCCTCATACCAGGGGCATTAATAAAAATCCTTGCTGTACTTAGCAAAAGTAAAAAGAAAAGGTGGAGGGAGAGGCAAATTAATAAAGATAATTTTTTTTGTAGGAGTAGTAGGGTTACAATTAGGGTTGAGCAAACCGGACTTTGAAGTTCGAAGTTCCTACAGAACACAGACTTTAACATTGTTTTCAGAGTTTGAGTTCAGAGTGGTACATGCAATCCACTGGCGTGAGCATGGCTGTACTTTGGTACACTATGTGCTCTGGTGCACTCGGTGCTCGGCCCAGTTCAAGCCGATTGCAGTGTTTGGTCGTCTGGCACTGGGTGTAAAATTGGCGTTAGTGTGTACCAGAAAAAAATTATAAAATAACAAATTCCTGCCCGAACTGCCTTGAAGTGCCTTCCTTATGGCTGGCTGTATGTGGGTGAAGAGCCAAACTGCTCAGTTAGTGGATTCCATTGAGGTTCGGGTCAAGTTTGAGTCCAGAACAGAACTTTATATAAAATCCGGCTGAAACAAACCCCCCCCCCCCCCCCGCCTCCCCCAGAATGCTAACGTCCATGGGTTCACTGACCTCTAGTTACAATGTATAAGCACAGCCACAAAACAGCATGTTTCACCGATAATCGATGGGGATAAGGACATGTGTCCACAATAATTGTGCCTCTATTTAAGCCCAGTAATGCTTTCAGCTACTTTGTTGCCTCTTTCATGGCTCTCTCACAAGCATAGTATGATTACTCCAGCAAAGTATGATTCCTCACTATACACACCAAGGTGGCCCCCACAGCCCTGCTATAAACAGTAGGGTGTGCTTTGAATCCATTGTGAGAAAAGTACAACACAAATATTGGTATTGGTATATGATGGCCCTTGTGTTCCCAGTATATACAGTGCCTACAAGTAGTATTCAACCCCCTGCAGATTTAGGTGGTTTGATAAGATGCAAATAAGTTAGAGCCTTCAAATTGCAAACGAGAGTAGGATTTATTAACAGAAGCATAAATCTTACAAACCAAAAAAGTTATGTTGCTCAATTGAATTTTAATAAATTTTAAACATAAAAGTGTGGGTCAATTATTATTCAACCCCTCAAACCACCAGCATTCTGTTTGGTCCCCCTAAAGTATTAAGAAGTAAATCAGGCACAAAGAACAATGAGCTTCACATGTGTGGATTAATTATCTCTTTTGCCAGCCTTTTCTGACTATTTAAGACCCTCCCCAACCTTGTGAACAGCACTCATACATGGTCAACATGGGAAAGACAAAGGAGCATTCCAAGGCCATCAGAGACAAGATCATGGAGGGTCACAAGGCTGGCAAGGGGGTACAAAACCCTTTCCAAGGAGTTGGGCCTACCTGTCTCCACTGTTGGGAGCATCATCCGGAAGTGGAAGGCTTATAGAACTACTGTTAGCCTTCCACGGCCTGGACAGCCTTTGAAAGTTTCCTCCCGTGCCGAGGCCAGGCTTGTCCGAAGAGCCAAGGCTAACCCAAGGACAACAAGGAAGGAGCTCCGGGAAGATCTCATGGCAGTGGGGACATTGGTTTCAGTCAATACCATAAGTAACGTACTCCACCGCAATGGTCTCCATTCCAGACGAGCCTGTAAGGTACCTTTACTTTCAAAGCGTCATGTCAAGGCTCGTCTGCAGTTTGCTCATGATCACTTGGAGGACTCTGAGACAGACTGGTTCAAGGTTCTATGGTCTGATGAGACCAAGATCGAGATCTTTGGTGCCTACCACACACGTGACGTTTGGAGACTGGATGGCACTGCATACGACCCCAAGAATACCATCCCTACAGTCAAGCATGGTGGTGGCAGCATCATACTGTGGGGCTGTTTCTCAGCCAAGGGGCATGGCCATCTGGTCCGCATCCATGGGAAGATGGATAGCACGGCCTACCTGGAGATTTTGGCCAAGAACCTCTGCTCCTCCATCAAGGATCTTAAGATGGGTCGTAATTTCATCTTCTAACAAGACAACGACCCAAAGCACACAGCCAAGAAAACCAAGGCCTGGTTCAAGAGGGAAAAAATCAAGGTGATGGAGTGGCCTAGTCAGTCTCCTGACCTTAACCCAATTGAAAACTTGTGGAAGGAGCTCAAGATTAAAGTCCACATGAGACACCCAAAGAACCCAGATAACTTGGAGAAGATCTGCATGGAGGAGGGGGCCAGGATAACTCCAGAGACCTGTGCCGGCCTGATCAGGTCTTATAAAAGACGATTATTAGCTGTAATTGCAAACAAGGGTTATTCCACAAAATATTAAACCTAGGGGTTGAATAATAATTGACCCACACTTTTATGTTTAAAATTTATTAAAATTCAACTGAGCAACATAACTTTTTGGTTTGTAAGATTTATGCTTCTGTTAATAAATCCTACTCTCGTTTGCAGTTTGAAGGCTATAACTTATTTGCATCTTATCAAACCACCTAAATCTGCAGGGGGTTGAATACTACTTGTAGGCACTGTACAATATGATGCCCCCCCCCCCCCCCCAAAGCCTCCTGAAGTAATTACTGAATATAAAAAAGGCTCCTAGCTGCATTCCTCCGGCAGGCTGCTTCATAGTCTGCAGTATAGCCTTAGGCTGACACAGGGTGTGCGATCTTGGGACATTATTGTGCCTGCTGAGTCCAGTCTTGGATGCAGAGTTTGAATGAAGAATGAGGGAAACAAGTTGGTAAAGCCTCCATACCAGCTTTCCCCCATTCTCAAAGTAAGGGGGGGGTGAATGGAGGGAGTCCCATAACCACTAAATCGGCCAAGATGTCAGCTACCTTGAGTCGGCCAAGGTGTCAGCTACCTTGAATCGGCCAAGGTGTCGGCTACCTTGAATCTGCCAAGGTGTCAGCTACCTTGAATCGGCCAAGATGTCAGCTACCTTGAATCGGCCAAGATGTCAGCTACCTTGAATCGGCCAAGATGTCAGCTACCTTGAATCGGCCAAGATGTCAGCTACCTTGAATCAGCCAAGATGTCAGCTACCTTGAATCGGCCAAGATGTCAGCTACCTTGGACGCGCCAAAAGGAGAGGCCAGAATCCACTGGAAGATTTTCCTGTTTTCCAGTGTGCCAGTCCAATCCTGAAGGTGCCCATTCACCTTAGCTGGCTGTTGTCTACACGGCTATCTTCCTGACTACTGCATTCACAAGTATACGAAGCTCAACTGAGTGTACATGTGTACTCATGTGAATGGAGAAATTTGCTGCGAGACATCTTTAGTAGTAATGAATGAGCACTAACATGCTCGGGTGGCTTGGTTCTCGTAACAAATAGACGCTTGGACAGACTCGACTCAACTACTGAGTATAATGGAAGTCAATGGGAAACTCAAGTATTGAGTTCCCCATTGATCCCCATTGACTTCCATTACACTTGGTACTTGATTTGTACCCACCCAAGTGTCTGACTACTCGTTACGAGTATCGTGCATTGTAGTGCTCACTCATCACTAATCTTTAGCCGTGACTTATTTCCCCTGAGAACAGAAGGATCTGGCATTGTAATTTAAAGTGCCCAAAGCTTTTTGTTGTGTACTCTTGGGGGGGTAGTTGGGGGGCCTCCCATAGACATTAGGTGGTCAAATAATTTCGACAACTTTAATGTGTATGGGGGCCTTTTTATAGTCTCATATTCTTAGATAGGTAAAGACAAAATAGCTGTGATTCTGTACTGATGTATAGAAGATCTCTATATAAAACTCCAAATAATCTGTGTTGTGCTGATTGAATGGCTGCGGTCACTGCCCTGTTCCATTTCGGAGGGGTGCTGTATATCACTATTGACCATAAATCATGTAAAATTCTTCATTGCTGTCATTGTCTTCCAGAGCCCTGAAGCTGCAGTTGATTTCCGCTTGTGCAAAAATGAGACCAGTCTGATAAACGATGAGACGATTGATTCCTGGAGGCAGAAAGTGATTGATAACAGTAATTCAAATACCATCAAGTAAGTACTTTCATCAGCCCTAAAAAGCTGTTTTATAATGTCTGTAGTTTGTATTATGTATGCTAGACTAGACATCTCCACCGAGCCTAAGATGCCCATCTGTAGACAGCTGTCGGGAGATTTTTCCATAAGCACATAGTAGAGTGAGATGTCTATATAGATACTCTTGGAATGTATTGATTCTGCTTTGTACAGGAAACTTTGTATCGATAAGAAGCAAAAACACTCTATAGATGTGGTTACTCCAGATATCCCTATTCTTGTTTCGAGGCTTTTTTTTGGTGTAACTTCCTGGCTAGCTACCCATGGCGTGGAAAGGCAGTTTTCAGCCGTCTGATATAAGGAGCAGAACACAGCAGCTTTGCTTAGTTGTCACTACCGAGTATTGCATCATTTACTCTTCATCAATTGGACAGTCCTGGGCAACCCCTTGTAATTTGCAACAGTTTTAGGATCAATATCAATTGTATAGGAAGGTGCTGTGACCAGACATCTGCTAAATGACCAATCTGTCATCTTCCCATACATATTACAGCGGCATCGTTCAAACATTGTCCTCCTCCGCTTGTTGGAACGGGAGTTTCCTGGATAAAAAGTAAGTGTTGATTCACCGGTGCCTGCCATGGGATATTGATTATCTAGTGAATGTTTATTACGTGATCCTATTATTATTTTTTTTCTTTTTGAGTGTGTGTGTGTCTCTATGTTGTGTGTGTCTCTGTGTTGTGTGTGTGTGTGTTCAGGTGCGTGGTGAGTATCCAATGTTGGGGCTGCATCTTGGCGACTATACACTTGCTATTACTCGTTGTGTGCGTGTGGTGTGTATACATGTCCCCGTGCGTGGTGAATATCCCATGTTGGGGCCCCACCTTAGTGACTATATGCTGTTAGTCTTTGGCGCTGTCACTAAGCTTCTCTCATTCACAACTGTCAACTGGTAACTGTCACTTTTTCCCCATTATGCCTCACAACATAGCCTATGACGCTCTCGGGGTCCAGACGTGTGACTGTGTTAAATTTTGTGGCTGTAGTTGCGACGGTGTAGATGCCAATCCTGGATATACATAAATACACACATACCTACACACATTCAGCTTTATTTATTCGATTATCTCAGTACAGGAGATGTGGTATGATCAGACAATCTCTCTCTATGGTCAGACACATCCATTGCACAGTACATAGCAGGAACACACATATAAGAATATCTCAGCACAGGAACAATTTTCTTAAACACCTTAAATTGCGGAAATTATTATTGTAAGATCTGTTGATTAAAATGAACTTTTGTTTGTGGGAAAACCGCTTTAACCCATTCACCGCCCAGCCTGTTTACATCTTCCTTCCTGATCAGTGTCTCTTTATGTGATAATAACTGTAGAACTCTTAAAGGATCCTAATGATTCTGAGTTATTTTTTTTTAAGATTATATTTTTTGTTTGACTGTGAAAATATTGGAAATATGGTGAAAAGTAAAAACTTTTATCCCCTTCCCGACCTTTGACGTAATGGGACGTCACAGGTTGCCGTGACTTCCTGACCTGTGACGACCCACATCGTCATGGCAGGATCAAGGGCACTGTTGCCGCGATAACCACCATCGCACTCTGATATTCTGTGATACTTATCACAGAGTACCGGAGGTTGAAGTCAGGGGTATGATTCCCCACCCTGCCCCTAGGATCACTGGGATTGGCTGTTTAACACATCGTCACTTCAGCTATGGATACCTACCCCCTCAGGTTGCGATGCCTGCCCCCTCCAGCACTGATGAGTGATCACGCCCATCAGCTGATGCCGCCTGTGGCAGCTATTGGCGGTGCAGGCCACGTGGCCGGCTCGCCGCCCCTCCGCAGCCTGTGTTTGCCCCTCTCCCATCCTGTGACTTTTGCCCGCCTGCCTCCTGTTCCCCTGCTCCTCTACTGTCTCCTCTCCCTGCATGGAGATGAGGATGCTGAGGAGCAATGTGACAGCCAGGCACAGCAATCCACTATGCGATTGCTGTGCCTTAGCTTTGTGTCACCTCCCCAAGTGTTGCAATCTCTCTGATTACAGCACTTTGTGCACTCCCCCTCCCTGGACCCTGAGTCTTACCTCTTTCTGCAGTGATCGGCTCATCCTCATGTAATTACAATGAGCCCATCACAATGGTAACCCTACGTTGCCATGACAACATCCGGTCAGCTGACCCAAGCCTCAGAGATCACGTGATCTCTGAGAATTGGGTTCGCCACAGTGATGGTGCACTGTATGGCAATGATGTGCCATACAGTGCACCAAAAACTATGACCCCAGAGACTACAACATGGGATCAAGTGTTCTCTTGAGTGTCCTAGTGATGGTGCACTGTATGGCACATCATTGCACCATTACAGGTAAAGCCGCCAATGGGTGCATTCACTAAGGAGGCAGGCAGAATTAATTCCAACTCCATTTGGTCTCTAGCGTTCAGAGGTGCACAAATTTGTGGCCAACTGCACTTTTGAGGATCATAAGCCAGATAGAGTCCACAGTGACTCTCTGCCTCATTATAGGGAAGCTTTAATCAGAGGTTCTGTCTGAATCAGGTTTGTCAGAGATTTACAGGGAAACCCTGGTGTAAGCACTTAGTGTAGAGCGCAGGAAAATGTGATTATTGTTGTGTTTGGGAGGAAGATTGAACAATTGAACTAAAATGCTTTTTTCTAAAGACAAAAAAAATGTTTTTAACAGTTTTCAAGAGCTATCCTTTTTCTGTATTTCTGCAGAAAATCATGTGAGGGCTTTGTTGTTTTTATTGGTATCATGTTTATTTGATTGCTTTGTATTCTGATTTTTAGTAGACTGAATGAACAAAATGCTGCAAATCAGAAATTATTATTATTTTTTTTCCGTTGTATATACCATTCTGCATGTAGTAAAAATGTTTAAGTCCGTTTAATTTTTTGGGTCAGTACGATTTATAGTGATAACACATTTATATATTTTTTTATGTTTTCCTGGTTTTGCACAATAAAAACATTTTTTTTTTATAAAAAAAAATAATATTTTGCGTCACTATATTCTGAGACCTATAACTTATTTTTATTTCTCTGCTTATGGAGGGTTTGGTGGCATCTTTTTTGTGGGACAAGATGATGTCTCTAGCTATAACCTTTTTATTTACATTGGTCTTTTGTTTATCTAGTTTTTTACCACTTTTCAGTGGTTTTATGAAAAAAAAAATAGTTTTAAGCAGTTTTGTATTTAACCATTTCATGAACACCTTTAAAAAAAGTATGACAGTGTTATTGGTCTGGTTGTTTCCTGGCAATGTTAAATGTGTAGTCTTTTTTTTTTTTTTCTCATTCGCCTCATTGGGGGACACAGGACCATGGGTGTTATGCTGCTAGCTCTTGGAGGCTGACTCTAAGTGAATATATAAAAAACTGATTATTTCCTACTTTGCAGTATACACCCTCTGGCTGAGTCAGACCAAACCAGTTTCCGCTTAGTGTCTGTAGGAGGCAGGTGCAGTCTGCAGATCTACATCTCTTTTTATTTTTTCTTCAATTTCTTTTTCGCCTCACTGGGGGACACAGGACCGTGGGTGTTATGCTGCTCTCCACTAGGAGGCAACACTAAGCAAAATCTGCAAAAGAGTTACAGTGGCTGCTCCTCTGCAGTATACACCCCTGGAGCATGCACTGCCTCACCAGTTTTTGCTTAGTGTCGTTAGAGGCACATCTAGATTTTATTTTTCTCTTAATTTTTCACTTTTTAATTTTTTCTTCAAAAGAAGGAGAAAAGTGGGTCCCAGGCAAGACCCCTGGCATGCTGCTTTCTCGGCCCCCCCACTGTTGGAGGCGCTGGGTTTAAGTCGAGATATTCTTACATATGCTGCCCTCCTTCATCGGCATCCCACTGTTGGGGTGCTGGGTTAAAGCTGACACAGACCAGCATTCCATCCTCCTTCTTCATTCCCCCACTAATGGTGACGTGAGTTAAAGTGAGGTTCTACAGCATCTTCTCTCAAGGCTATCTTCTGTGAACAAAGAAACAGGAGATATTCTCCTCGAGGAATTATGCTGGGACAATGACTGCCAGGATGAGGAGCCCTCCCCACTTTACCTGGTCGGTACTTGGGTTGAGACAGTTTTAAGGTACCCACTGGGATCCCTGCTGCTGCAGGATTGGAGCTGTTCCCAGGACCCCTATGGGGCTCCCCTCAGGGTTCTTTTCCCGCCACTTTACCAGTACATTGCTGCGGATCCGGTGCTCCGGGAACTCCGTGCTCGCACTCTCCCTCCCCTCTCACCCCTGTGGGGGTCTGATGGTTGAGACCTGCTCCAGCCCGCATACAGCCCGGCAGAGCACAGCGTTACGAGCTCTGCCAGTACAAGTTGTGGGGGCCACTGTCTTTAATAGCCACTGTCTTTAATACATATTTTTTTACAGAAGGTCTCCCGCTGCGGAAGTTCCGCGCCGGCCTGTCCCCGTTTTCGAGGCCGCACTGTAATCTAGGGCTGGGCTCGGGCCTACATTTCTGTAGCGCCGCTCAGCCCCGCCTCCCGGCCGCCCACCGGATGATGTTGCGGACGCGTCATCGAGAGGCAGGACGGTCATTCTTGGCGCCTTCTCACTTGCTCGTGAGATCTCCATGCGCGTACAGTGTGATTCATTTGTCCCGCCCCTCCTCCTCCGCGTCACCAGAAGTCGTCGGTCTCCATGAGAGTGACAGCTTACACCAAGTGTGACCAATACACTGCGATGGTCGCACCCCATCACCTAGTGTTACAGCAGAGGCAGACATTTCTATGGGAGGGACTGTGGCGGTTTCTGTCAGCCGTATCCTGCAGCTCCACGATGATGTGCAGCTCTGCTTACTCGTGACTAACTACATAGATGAACAGGGACCGCCCAGACATTCATGGGTGATCTGGAAATAGTTCATGATCAGTTTGGCACTCCAGAATGTTTGCCTCTTATTTCAGTCACTTGTCAATACCATCATCCCCATATTTCTCTCCGCAGCAGCCGTGACAATGCTGCAAGGTTACAAACACCGCAATATTATGTTCTGTAAGCGCTGCAGGACCGCTTGTCAGTCTGGTGCAGCCATTACAGGGGTTTGCAGCTCAGTAGCTTACTGCCAAATAAGCTATCCCATGTGTTCCTGTTTCTCTCCGTACATTGTGTCAGAGTGGGAGCATTACAGGTAGCACAAGACAGTGTTGGCATGCTGCCCTGAATAACGGGCCATTCCCTAAGAACCGCCAGAACCTAACATTCTAGTAGGAGCTCTAGTGGCGTCCAGTGATCAGGTCCTCGATATCTCCGACCCACCTATTTGGGACACGGTGTCTTTTAAACGGGCAATGACAGCGCAGATATTTGCGGATCATCCTGTCTTCAAGACAAGTGGATGCGAAGCTAGTGTCCACCCGCCCAACCGTTCCTTCTTTTCTGCCTCAAAATTCTGACCAGCCTTCCCTATCAAAGCGGACGACTTTTTGGCGAACGGCTAGACAAAATAATTTCAGAGGCAGCTGGAGGGAAGAGTAACTCGCTCCCCCAGCACAAACCGAGACTCCCCTTTTTTAGGTGTCAACAAATGTGTTTTCACCCCTTTTGCTCCTCCCTGGGCTGGACACCTCCCCCCGCTGCCGCATAGAGATAGAAACACTTAACATCCTACAAATCCAATCCGACTTGGCAAAACCTTTCTAGCCAGGTTAGGCCCAAGGGATCTAGGTACCACCGATTTCTCATGACTCGCACTTATCCCCGGAAGACATTCTCATCGTAGGCGGTTGCCACGTCTGGTTGACCACCACTGATGACAGATGGGTCAGAGATCTCGTGTCTTCCAGTTACAACATAATTTACTTCCTGTCCTCCAAACCGGGTCTTTCTCTCTACTCCTCCAAAGCCAGCGACAAAAGCTTGAGCCTTTTTCCACGCCATATCATCATTACAACAAGCCGGAGTAACAGTTCCCGTACCGACCTCTGAACTATTTAGGGGTCTTTATTCAAACCTCTTTGTCGTTACCAAAAAGGATGGCTTGGTATGTCCCATCCTAGACCTCAAACATCTGAACAGATACATCCATATCCGTCGGTTCAGAATGGAGTCGTTACACTCCATTATCGTGTCTATGGAGGAACGAGAATTCCTGGTCTTAATAGATATCCTGGAACCGTACCTCCATATTCCAATTTCCCACGCACACCAACGATTCCTGCTCTTGACTATACACTCTGAGCATTTCCTATTCGTGGCCTTGCCCTTCGGTCTCGCTACAGCACCAAGGGTGTTCATGAAAGTCATGGCAGCCGCCATGACCATTCTTCACTCCAGAGGCGTGGTTGTCTTGCCATACCTAGACGACCTCCTGTTCAAGGCCCCTTCTTCTAAGACTGTGAGGAGAACGTCCAGTTAACCATCGACACCCTCTCGCGACTGGGTTGGCTGGTCAACCTAACAAAGTCTTCTCCAATCCCTGCCCAGTTGATCACCTTCCTGGGCATGGAGTTCGATACCGCTCGCAGGTTAGTGCCTGTCCCACAATAAAAAACAATAGCCCTGCATCAGGAAGTATGCACGCTTCTCCGCCCATCCCCCCCCTCCATCCATTTCGGGATGAGGGTTCTGGGCAAGATGGTTGCGGCGATGGAAACAGTGCCACTTGCTCAATTTCATCTTTGCCAGTTGCAGATGGCCCTATTATTTACTTGGGACAGGAGTACTTTTTCACTGGACAGGGTTTTTCTCCTGACACCCTCAGTCAAGCAAGGGCTAAGTTGGTGGCTCCAGCCATTTTCCCTCTCCAGGGGTCGGTCGTTCCTACCGGTCGACTGGGCAGTTCTCACCAACGACGTCAGTGTCCTGGGTTGGGGTTTTCCTGCGTCATACTGCCCAGGGTCGCTGGTCCCTGCAGTAATCAGCTCTGCCGATCAGTCTACTGGAAATACGGGCCATAGCCCTGTCTCTCTGCTTTTCACAGGCAACTGGCGGGCTGCTACATATGCATCCAGTCGGACAATGCCACAGCCATGGCCTACATCACTCGTAGGGCGGCATCTGCAGCAAAGCTGCTCTACGCGAGGTAGAGCACATTCTTCACTGGGCTGAGTCCACCGGTCCGTCTGTGGTTCCAGGGTGAAGTGTCCAGGCTGTGAAGTTGAGTGTCCGGAAAATACATAAAGGGACTGGATGTTAACCATTGCGTATACCCTGTCTCCTGGGGCTTTGTGAATACACCCTAGTGATCTTTATTGTGGAACTTTTTCTGAATGAGGGACTACCATTTGGTATCATCGTGTCTCCCGTAAAAAAGTGACAGGCAATTGTGTGAATACTCCTATAAGGTCTCTGCTGAGCCTTACGGTACTCGTTAAGGCGAAACGCGTAAGACGAAAATTGATGGAGATTTCCCATTGTTTTCAATGTCCAACTGGAGGAAGAAAATGACTGCACATTGGACTTCTGTTGAATCAAAAGACTCTGATACTCTATACGAGTTAAGTTAATCCTGATCCAGGTTTTGTCCTGCCGTTATTCTCAAATTATAATATCCCTCTGTATAAACTATATTGCTATCATATTGATAACCTTTACATAGGGCTATCATAGGGCAAGCCGTGGTGGAGTGGGGGCACCCGGAACATTAAAGGGGGTGTCACACGCGTCAATATCGCCTGCACGATATCGGCTGCACGTGACGTTGCAGCGATATTGACGCGTGTGACATACTGCATCAACCAGCGATAAATCGCTGGTTGATGATTCGCCAGGTTTCAGAACCAGCTCAGAAACCTGGCGATTGTCGCCCGGTGGACACGCAGCATCGCTGCGTGTGACACCGGGACTAGCGATATTCCAGCTCCCAGCGCCTCTCACAAGCCTGGGAGCTGGTATCCAATGTACACTGCGGGTAACTAGGCAGCGCGCGCTGCCTAGATACCCGACTGTGTACCTTAGTTACCAGCCTCCTCCGCTCACCGGGTGAGCGGAGGAGGCTGGTAACTAAGGTACACTTCGGGTATCTAGGCAGCGCGCGCTGCCTAGATACCCGCAGTTTACCTTGGAGACCAGCCTGCTCCGCTTCCAGCAGGCTGGCAGCGGGAGCAGGACATCGTGGAAACGATATTTAAATCGTTTCCATGATGTCACTGGTCAATTGATCGCTGGTGAGTCTGTCTGTGTGACAGCTCACCAGCAATCAGCCGTCAATGTCGTCAGCGATCATCTCGCTGACGACATTGACGCGTGTGACACCCCCTTAAGGTGATATTACCTCCATTGTTATGCAGCTCTACAGATATAGGGGCAGAAAAGGGATACTCATATTGTGATGTGCCATTCTCCTCCAGTGAACTTGTAAATATACACTTTTTTCAGGTTTGTATACTTTGTTGACTTGACCAGTCATTTTTAAAGAGTAATTGATAAAATAATTCTTTTAATACTAATCCTGAAGTGGTAGTCCTCTCGTCTTTAGCAAGATGTAGAAAGCAACTTGCAAAAGAGAAAAATACTCTGCAGGCAGAACATTCTGAAGAACCTGCAACTTCCAACACAGAGCATTTAAACAAAAAAAAATAAATATTTGATAGGTCCCAAGTTGAATCCCTGCACAAATATAACCAAGAACACAAGGCATTTGTTCACAATTTTAAAACATAAATTTTATGCGCAATTGTGAAAAAAAACTTTGATTTCTCCAAAACAAAATATAAAGAAACATAGTCTTGTGACATATCAAATGAAAGCCGGTTAATGTTCTGAGAAAAATGATACCTCTCCCACCTCACTATCTTAATTCTAGCCCTGAGATACGATAAAACATGTAAAGCCATACCAGGCCAAATTCGTGCTTTTTTAAAACTTTAAAAGTATCTAAAAGATTAACTGATGAAGAAAATAATTCAAAACTTTTTAATTTGTTATTAACTAAAATTGTACTTCATATAGAAAAAAAAATAAAACAATTCTAAAGATGTCGGGTAAAAAAAAGATTCATATTTGGATCACTTGATATGGAATACCCTTTTTCTCAATTGATTTTTGTACAGATTATAGGTGCCATGACAGGTAGAAAAAGTTCTGAAATGTTTCTCCTTGGTAGTTTTTTTTTTTTTTTTCCTTGCATGACATAAACCTGGCATTTTTTCATGAGGGGTGTAGACCTTTTTAAATCCACTGTACACTGTGTGCAGAATTATTAGTCAAGTTGTATTTTAGAGGATTATTTTTATTATTGATCAACAACTATGTTCTCAATCATCCCAAAAGACTCATAAATATCAAAGCTTAATATTTTTGGAAGTTGGAGTGGGATTTTATTTAGATTTGGCTATCTTAGGAGGATATCTGTTTGTGCAGGTAACTATTACTGTGCAGAATTATTAGGCAACTTGATAAAAAAAAAATATTCCCATCTCACTTGTTTATTTTCACCAGGTAAACTAATATAACTGCATGAAATTTGGAAAAAAAAAAACATTTCTGACCTGTAAAAACAAAACCCCCAAAAATGAGTGGCCAATATAGCCACCTTTCTTTATGATGACACTCAACATCCTTCCATCCATAGATTCTGTCAGTTGCTTGATCTGTTACGATCAACATTTCATGCAGCAGCCACCACAGCTTCCCAGACACTGTTCCCAGAGGTGTACTGGTTTCCCTCCCTGTAGACCTCACATTTTAGGAGGGACCACAGGTTCTCTATGGGGTTCAGATCAGGTGAACAAGGGGGCCATGTCATTATTTTTTCTTCTTTTAGACCTTTACTGGCCAGCCAAGCTGTAGAGTAGTTGGATGCGTGTGATGGAGCATTGTCCTGCATGAAAATCATGTTTTACTTGAACAATACCGACTTCTTCCTGTACCACTGCTTGAAGAAGTTGTCTTCCAGAAACTGGCAGTAGGTCGGGAGTTAGCTTCACTCCATCCTCAACACGAAAAGGTCCCACAAGTTCATCTTTGTTGATACCAGCCCATACCAGTACCCCACCTCCACCTTGCTGGCATCTGAGTAAGAGTGGAGCTCTCTGCCCTTTACTGATCCAGCGTCTGGCCTATCCATCTGGCCCATCAAGAGTCACTCTCATTTCATCAGTCCATAAAACCTTTGAAAATCAGTCTTAAGATATTTTTTGGCCCAGTCTTGACATTTTATCTTATGTTTCTTGTTCAAAGGTGGTTGTTTTTCAGCCTTCCTTACCTTGGCCATGTCCCTGAGTATAGCACACCTTGTGATTTTTGATACCCCAGTAATGTTGCAGCTCTGAAATATGGCAAAACTGGTGGCAAATGACATCTTGGCAGCTTCACGCTTGATTTTCCACAATTCATGGGCAGTTATTTTGCGCCTTTTTTGCCCAACACGCTTTTGCACCCTGTTGGCTATTTGCCATGAAATGCTTGATTGTTTGGTGATCACGCTTCAAAAGTTTGGCAATTTCAAGACTGCTGCATCCCTCTGCAAGACATCTCACAATTTTGGACTTTTCAGAGTCTGTCAAATCTCTCTTCTGACCCGGTTTGCCTAAGGAAAGGCATTTGCCTAATAATTAAGCACACCTTATATAGGGTGTTGATGTCATTAGACCACACCCCTCCTCATTACAGAGATACACATCACCTGATTAACTTTAATTGGTAGTTGGCTCTTAAGCCTATACAGCATGGAGTACGACAACATGTGTAAAAAGTATCGTGATCAAAATACTCATTTGCTTAATAATTCTGCACACAGTGAATAATGTAATTGATGGCCTCTATCATTTATAACACAATTCCTTAAATAAATCTTCCATTAATCCCCTGATCTCAATGTAAAAATGATTTTTGTATATATCCATCTAAGGACTGTCTCCCATTTTCTGCCTTGTGAAGCAACGTATCCTGTTCAATACTTACAGAAACGATGAGCATTTTACGGACAAGCCCCAAGATCCCAGGACTTGACATGCTGTCTATTAAAGTGCTGTTTGAGAAACTGATGAACGTCCACCACTCGAGGCTATTAGAACAGGTAAAAATCCAACTTGGCACATATGCATTTATCTGTTTGTCATTTGTAGAGCATATGTCCTTGATTTCATTAGTCCTTATGTCAGAAATATGGCTTTTGATGTTTGCATGCCAGTTTTAGCCAGAATGGACGGAGCATGGCAACACTTGACCTTCTAATTCATGAGGCCATTACGCCCTTAACCAACCAATTACCTGCGAGGAGCTGCTGCAGGGGGTCTTGAAGGCGTTGCTCCAGGGCAAGTAACCTGGCTTGGATGGTCTTGCGTACCTTTATTACAAAGTATTTGCTAAAGACCTGATTCCTCACATGACCTCCCTCATCAATTCTTTTATGGGTGGCTCTGACATCCCTGACACCATGTCCCACTCCCATTTAATCCTCCTGCCCAAACCACACAGGGACCCCTTGGATTGCGACAACTACTGGCCTATTGCACTGCTGAACTCTGAACTGAAAATTTATGCTAAAATACTGGCGATCACACTGAGCTCATGGCTCCCTCAGATAGTCCACAAAGACCATGTGGGGTTCATTCCCTGCCATCAAGTATATGTGGCAAATCGGAGGGGCCATCAGATGTTGGTTTTGAGTTTGAACGCAGAAAAGGCCTTTGACCGGCTTGACTGATCTTTTTGTTTGCAACATTGCAGTCCTTTGGCATCTCGCGCAGGTTCCTCAGTGCTGTCAAGGCCCTTAATAAATCCCCCACGGCATCTATCAAACTCCCCTTTCTCACCTCACCTTCGTTCCCCATCTTGAACTTTACAAAACATGGGTGACCCTTATCTCCCATGTGCATTGAACCACAGGCAGCAGCCATCCGCAGGGATGAAGACATCTCAGAGGTGGGGATGGGCAGCAAAGAGTTTAAAATATCTCTCTTTACGGATGACATACTCCTCACCCTCACAAATCTCTAACCTCATGTCTTACCTAAAGGTATATGGTGACCTCTTGGGCTACAAAGTAAATCAAAATAAACAGAAACCTTGCCAATTAATATACCCCCAGATGTACTAAGTTACTTAATGCTCAATTTTAAATTCTGATGGAAGTCAGAAGCTGTAGGATACCTGGGGGTTAACATTTCTCCCTCCTACGATACCCTATATAAACGTAACTCCCCCCCCCACTTTTCAGGGACCTGAGGGCTCTCCTACACAAATGGTCATCCCTGAACCTTTCCTGACTGGACAGAGTGGCATCGATGAAGATGACTCTGATTCCCAAGTTGCCATAACATTTTGAAACACTACCGGTAGCTATCCCATTAGGGGAACTCAGAGCCCTCCAGGTAGCTATAATGAGATTAATTTGGGGCAATAAAAGACACAGGATTGCCAGGTAATGTTATGACAACTCTTAAGGCTACGTTACACACACAGATATCTGTTCAGATATTGGTCACAGATCTCTGGTTGCAGTGAAATCATGGACACATTGTTCCATTTTGTGGCTGTGTACAAATGGAGCAATGTGTCCATGATTTCACTGCAACCAGAGATCTGTGATCAATATGTCTGTGTGTGTAAAGTGGCCTTTAAACTTCAGGGTGGCTATCGGTCCCAGACATTGTGAAATATTACTGGGCGGAGCACCTTCGTCAGATTCTGTCCTGGTCGTCACTCTGGGCTTTTAATAAATGGACTGAGATAGAGAGGTTGTTGTTGGCTCCTATCCACCCAAATTCCCTACTATGGCCTCTAGCCCACTCTGGCCCCTTGGCTCCCCTGTTGGGCCCAATGCAATTTACAAAGGAAGTCTGTACCCATTGCCAAAAAAATTTTTCACTGGCGTCTTCACCTTTGCCAATGATATCCTTTATATACCACCCACTACTACCCAGTGGGATGGAATCTGCCATGGTGCGGCCAAGGTTATCAGCGGACCTTTTTAGGTTCGCTAATATCATTGATTGGAGTACCAGGAGAATTCAACCATTTGATAAATTGAAAACTATCCCTCCCTTGTCCAACAAAGAATTCTATCAATGCCTGCAAATCAAAGATTTCGCGGCATCTCTTTATGGCCCTTCAGGAGTGTCGGCCCCAACGGAATTTGAAAAAATTTACAGGAGGGGGGCACAGACACTAGAGGTCTTATTTTGGAGATCTACCGCCTGCTTTCCTCCGCTGACCGGAACTCGGAGGGGGTCTTCCCTATATGAGGAAGTAGGAAGCTATGCTGGGGAGGCAGATACCTCACCAGTCGTGGCAATCTATATGGGAAAGGGCATCCAAGACATCTATCTATACATTGTACAAAGAAAATCAATACAAGTTGATTATGTTTTGGTACCATACCCCTGTCTTCCTCCATGGGTTGAACCCCTTTCTCCTGGATACGTGTTGGCGGTGCAGTTCGGATGTGGGCTCGCTGCTCCATATATTTTGGACATGCCCGAAACTGACCTCTTTCTCGGCTTTGGTGCGGTGTCTTATCCGGAGGGTTATCTATGCTGATGTGGACTTGGACCCTATGGTGTACCTCCTCAATGCTCATTTAGGGAGAGTAGGCAAGCTAGCCTCCAAATTGCTCTTTCACATCCTGACTGCAGCTAGGTACTTAATAGCTTTGTTCTGGAGGAGATTAGACCCCCCCTTCATTTAGCGATCCAGAATAGTAGATATTAGGAGGGAGGAATATCTGACCGCCATGTTAAACGCCAATGTGGATTGCTTTAGCCAAATTTGGGCTCCGTGGAATTATTTCACTGCCCAGGAAGGGATTTTGCCAGGCTGGCTCCCCGGTGTCAGGCCTTCCCTCTTCCCTCCCTTCCCCCCCCCCCCTCTTTATCTGATTCTTTTTCCCCATCTTTGTGTCTCCTTCCCAGTTTAGCAGTGATTGTTCAGACTGCAGAGACAGACGTGTGGGCATAATAAACATTTATACAGGATGTTTTTGGGAAGAACTGCTTATGCTAGAACATACCATATGCTAGCTTGTTTAATAAAAAAATGATAGTTGAAAAAAATTAAGTTGAATTTTCTCAGCAAAGAATCTGCTTCATTGTCGGTAAAGGAACAATCCTACCTATCCCCATTGAAGTTGTTCTGAAAGGGTATGTTACCTATTGAGTGCTTGTGCTGTCGCACTTAGATGATAATATAATAATATGTATTCACTTATATACTGCAATAATTCTGTTGCACTTCACATACATCAGCAATACTGTCCCCATTGGTGCTCACAATCTAAACATCCCATCAGTAAGTCTTTGGAGGGTGGGAGGAAACCGGAGGAAAGCCATGCACAGACTTTTAATACACAGATGAGAATTTATCAAAATCTTTCCTAATATAACTTATCAGACTCTCTTCTTTTTATCAGATCCTGAAAGGCTTTGAAAGTTTCCTGATACCTCAGTTGCCCAGCTCTCCGCCAGATGTAGAAGCCATGCGGATTTACCTCATTCTCCCAGAATTCCCTCTGCTCCAGGACTCCAAGTATTACATAACCCTGACTCTCCCACTAGCCATGGCTATTTTACGGCTTGATACCAATCCAAGCAAAGTGCTGGGTACATTGGCATTTATACCACATTACTTACTGAATCTTGCTGTACATCTTGTGAGATTGATCAAAAAGTGCACTCTATGTAATCCATTTATTATAGTTTTTGCACAATTTTTTGTTAGAAAACTAAACTAACACCTCCTTAGAGCAGGGGCCGATTTGGGATAATATATTCTGCTCTTTAGTGGCATTATGCTTCATGAAACTAATACTGTAGCTCTTTTCTTGCCTCCTGCTATTAAAATGCATGGTGTAAAGACATTATCTATATCTATAATATATACAGAGAAAGAGATCTATATAATCTATATATAATATTTTTATATAATAGCACTTAAATATATACAGTGCCTTGTGAAAGTATTTGTCCCCCTTGAACTTTTCAACCTTTTGCCACATTTCAGGCTTTAAACATAAAGATATAAATTCTAATTGTTTTGTGAAGAATCAACAACAAGTGGGACACAATCATGAAGTGGAACGAAATGTATTGGATATTTTAAACATTTTTAACAAATAGAAAAGTGGGGCGTGCAATGTTATTCGGCCCCCTTGAGTTAATACTCTGTAGTGCCACCTTTTGCTGTGATTACAGCTACAAGTCGCTTGGGGTATGTCTCTATCAGTTTTGTACATCGAGAGACTGAAATACTTGCTGATTCTTCCATGCAAAACAGCTTGAGCTCAGTGAGGTTGGATGGAGAGTGTTTGTGAACAGCCGTTTTCAGCTCTTTCCACAGATTCTCGATTGGATTCAGGTCTGGACTGTGACTTGGCCATTCTAACACCTGGATACAATTATTTTTGATTCATTCCATTGTAGATTTTGCTTTATATTTGGGATCACTGTCTTGTTGGAAGATAAATCTCCATCCCAGTCTCGGGTCTTTTGCAGACTCCAACAGGCTTTCTTCCAGAATGGTCCTGTATTTGGCTCCGTCCATCTTCCCATCAATGTTAACCTTCTTCCCTGTCCCTGCCCAAACCATGATACAGCCACCACAATGTTTGACAGTGGGGATGGTGTTTTGAGAGCGATGAGCTGTGTTGCTTATACAACAAACATATCGTTTTGCATTGTCGCCAAAAAGTTCAATTTTGGTTTCATCTGACCAGAGCACCTGATTCCACATGTTTGGTGTGTCTCCCAGGTGGCTTGTGGCAAACTTCAAATGAGACGTTTTATGGATATCTTTGAGAAATGGCTTTCTTCTTGCCACTTTTCTATAAAGGCCAGATTTGTACAGTGTATGACTGATTGTTGTCCTATGGACAGACTCTCCCACCTCAGCTGTAGATCTCTGCAGTTCATCCAGAGTGATCATGGGCCTTTTGGCTGCATCTCTGATCAGTCTTCTCCTTGTTCCAGAGGAAAGTTTAGAGGGACGGGTCTTGGTAGATTTGCAGTGGTCTGATACTCCTTCCATTTCAATATGATCGCCTGCACAGTGCTCCTTGAGATGTTTAAAACTTGGGAAATCTTTTTGTATCTAAATCCAGCTTTAAACTTTGCCACAACAGTATCTCGGACCTGCCTGGTGTGTTCCTTGGTCTTCATGATGCTTTCTGCACTTGAAACAGAACCCTGAGACTATCATAGAGCAGGTGCATTTATACAGAGACTTGATTACCCAGAGGTGGATTCTATTTATCAATACCAGTCATTTAGGACAACATTGGATCATTCAGAGATCCATACTGAACTTCTGGAGTGAGTTTGCTGCACTGAAAGCAAAGGGGCCGAATAATATTGCACGCCCCACTTTTCAGCTTTTCATTTGTTAAAGTTTAAAATATGCAATAAATTTCGTTCCACTTCACGATTGTGTCCCACTTGTTGTCGATTCTTCACAAAAAAATGTAATATATGCTATTTCATCTCTAGAGGTCGATGTGACAGGCTTTGTGAATGATTATGGTGTTTGGTGTATTGTTTTCTGTCCACTTTGGGTACCACTGGAGGATATGTGTACAGACACTAGTTCTATATCAATACATTATTTTCTCTGCAGACAACTGGTGGTCTCAGATCTGCCCAAACTACTTCTTCCGATTAATTGACCTGTATAAAGGAGCCGTGGTCTATTTACTGAATGGGCGTAAAACCCTGCTGATCCCTGTGCTGTTTACCAGTTACATCACTGCTGCTCTCAGACTGCTGGAAAAGCTGCACAAGGTGATTATAACGCCTGATAATTTGCGTAACCCTGTAGACGTTGCCTGGCAGTTGTGACCGGCGATGTACAATCATGTCTGCAGACCTTTACAGTAGTGTTAAAGCACTAGACACATCATATGACTGTTCGCCAAATCATGTTTTGTCAGTTGTTGGTTGAACAATCAATCTCGACCCAGTGTGTTCTCTTCGGGCGGTTTCACATATGTTTTTTTGCACTGACCCCAAACAGGGACTTCACTGAGAGATTTGTGAGCAAAGAATTATACTCACTTGTCTCACCACTGCAGTCACTTCCGGGTCTTCTCTGTACTGCCTGCTGAACAGCCAGTCACAGACGCCCAGTCTCTGTGACCGTGTCTGTGATTGGCTTTGGTGCCTTACCCATTACGTCTGATTGCTGGCAGTAGGTGGGGTGCCAATCACAGACAATTGGCATCTGTGATTGGCTATTCAGCAACCAATGCATTGAATACTACATGAGGCTGTTAAGCGAGACCCGGAAGTGACCACAGTGGCAAGTTAGGCGAGTATAATTCTTTAATCACAGACTTCGCAGTAAAGTCCCTGTTCGGGGTCCATGCCCATACCCTCAGGGATTCTGTACAAATCCTGAGCTTTACATGTGTATGACGTTACCACGCATGCTCAGTAGTCATGTCGCTTCCGGTTTTACTGAATGTGGCACCCATTGACATACACAAATCATGCCACAGTATGCCGGATCCGGTCGTAAGCGTTTTTTTACCGAGCCCAAGAAACGGTACATTTTCCGTTTTTGGGCTCTGTAAAAAAAAAAAAAAATGGTTTTGGCTGGATTCTGTGGCAAGCGGACGTAATCTGATGTAAACGAAGGTGCCCTTTGAAAATCAGTGGACAAAAAATGGATCAGGTTTGCATTTCGATTTTAAAAATAGAGCTGGATCTCTTCAGATTCCAAAAACTGCATATTTGAAAGCGCCCCTAGGCAGGAACTTGCTAGGTCGAGCTCTCCTGTTGTCTGAGAAAGCTGCCAGCAGACAAGTCTGCCTGAGGGTCAGCAGAACAAAAGAATCCGCAGTCTGCAATTCTGACAGTCATACACATTAAAGTGTTGGCTGAACACGCCCATATCAATGGGTTTGTCTAACGGTACCCTAATGTCTATGGTTTGGGTGTACGCTTCATAATCACAGGATGGTACCTATATTGTCTGCCTTCTTTTCTTCAGCATGATTTGTTACATGTCACCTCCAGGTAAATGTGAAGGCTCAGCATGTGGAGCATGATAAATTCTACATTCCTGAGATTTCCAGCTTGGTGAACATACAAGAAGATTACCTCATGTGGTTTCTTAACGATGCAGGTCTGGTATGTATGATTGCGATCATTTTTACTCCACTTTTCTGTGTTCAGCAAGTTTCTATACTCCTTACATTTTTAAGATCTCTGCTTATTGTCTTCATCATTGTTTTCTTCCTCTAGTTACAAATCTGTGTTGGTGGCATGGTGCTGGCTGCATAGTACCAGCTCTGTCCAATTAGTCCCCATTACTAATACTACTGCATGCCAGTGTGTAACGGATGTAATCATTGGTATCTGACCAATTAACCTGCAAAGCTTAAACTTTGATCCTTTTCGTGTACTCCAACTTTATGGCATCAACTAAACTCTCCCTAAAGGCTCAGTTACACACACAGATATTTGTGCAGAGAATGTTCGCAGATCTGTGGTTGCAGTGAAATCATGGACACATTGTTCCATTTTGTGGCCGTGTACAAATGTAACAATGTGTCCATGATATCACTGCAACCAGAGATCTGCGAACAATCTCTGCACAATAATCTGTTTGTGTAACTGGGCCTTAAGGCTGGTTTCATACTGCGTATTTTTTCCTGTCTGTGGGATCCTACATTTTGTAGGACCCCACGGACAGGAACAGATCCGATTTGGACCCCCATGTTATCCTATGGGTTCGGATCGGATCAGATTTGGCCTAATTGCCATCCGATTTTGTGGGATCCGATTTGTGTCCGATTTTTTTCTGGACCCAAAATCGGAGACTGCTCCGATTTTGGGTACAGAAAAAAATCGGATCCCACAAAATCTGATGGCAATTAGGCCAAATCCGATCCGTGTCCTTTAACATAGGGTCCTATGAGCGTAGGTCCGGTTTTAGTGTACTGAGCATGCTCAGTACACTAAAATTGCTCCAACCCTTCTAATTACACTTCTGCAATGTATGATATACATTGCAGAAGTGTAATTAAGTAAAAGAAAGAGTTAAAAATAAAAAATCACTATGCTCACCTATCCTCGATCCACCGCTGCCTCCCAGCAAGGTCAGGGTGCTTACAGGACCTGTGATGTCACAACCCGAGCATCATCGTCACATGACCATTACGGGTAACTGCGTCATGTGACCCAATCACCTGATCGGCTTGTGACGGCATCACAGGTCCTGTAAGCACCCTGACCTTACTGGGAGGTAGCGGTGGATCGAGGATAGGTGAGCATAGTGATTTTTTATTTTTAACTCTTTCTTGTACTATATTTCACTTCTGCAATGTATATTATACATTGCAGAAGTGAAAGTGCCCCATTGTGTCCGGATCCGTGATAATCACGGACCTGGACACAGAATAGGTCACCCCCTGTGGTGTCCGTTCCTGTCCGTGGGGTCCTACAAAAGTAGGATCCCACGGACAGGAAGAAATACGCAATGTGAACCCAGCCTAAGTCATTTCTTCACTTGGGATCTAAATCTTTGTGAAAACAAAAAAACTATTAACATAATGTTCTGCTTTTTTTTTCTTCATAGAAAGTTCGTCCTACAATTATGCAGGTAATTTTTGCATGTTCATGTATTTTTTCTTGTTTTCTATTAATTTTTTTTTCGGATCCTGCTGCCTAACAAATGAATCCATTTTAAGTTTATCTGTAATCATTTTCATTGCACTGATTTTTCCAGATTTTAGGATTATGCTTGTACGGCTTTGTTATCAATTTGTTTTGTTTCTGCAAGGTTTAGGCTACGTTCACACATTTGCGTATTTTGTTGCACTTTTTGCAGCAATTTTCGGCCGCGCAAAAATGTGCAGCAAAATACGCCGGTGTGTCTATGTATATGTGTATGATGTGACCAGTCGTATGTGTATGTATGTATGCATGTGTATGTCTGACATGAACCGCCCCCCCCAAGTCACGTGACGCTGCAGCTTACATCATTGACATTCACATATACACATACACCATTATACACATACGCCACTATACACATACACCACTATACACCATGTTCCAAATTATTATGCAAATGTTTTTTCTCTGATTTTCCTAAATGGTCAGTGCAAATGACACCATCACCTGTTAGAGTACAGTAAATCACCTGTTAGAGTACACATCGAATTGTATTGAAGAAACCTCTCGATGATAACAGTATAATCTTCAAAATAAAAAAAAACTCTGAATGCACTGTTCCAAATTCGTATGCACAGTAGAGTTTCTAAACATTTGATGTGTTTTTGAAAGAACTGTTGATTGCTCTCAGTGTGAGAAACAAGATACAAATCTTGTAGTTGTGATACCTTTTAATGGCTAACAAAAATAAAATAAATGATGTTATAAGGCGAGCTTTCGAGACGACTCAGGTCTCTTCATCAGGCTTAGTATGACTAGATATTGAATGAAACTCAAAATATATGCATGCACAACTATTTAAAAGAACTGAAAATGCTCATTTTCTGGTCATCATAATGGGAGACCCAGACAATGGGGTTTAGGGCACTGCCCTCCGGAGGTCACACTAGGTACTACAAGTTTGTAGACACCGCCTCCTCCGCTTATAAACCCCTACCGCAGGGAACATCCTCAGTTTTAAACTTAGTGTGCTCGGAGGATCACGCTTTGCTTGCACTTCACTGCATTCTCACAGCTTACGTGATGGCGTCTGAAGACAAGGTAAAATGGTTCCGGTCGGGACCTGCGACAGCCTCCCCGCTCACCCTTGTGGAACACGCAGGTGGAGGTACCGGAGGGCCTTGGGCCTGGACACTTTGTGTCCTCCCGGTACGCTGTCGCGCTCCTTTCCATCCCTCTCTGGGGGGCTCTGGAGAGTGGGAGATGGGAGCCTTGCACAGCTCCGCTCCGTCCGAGGCCTCCCTAAATGGTGCTTACAGACCGGACTGGAGCCAGCCCAGTCCGAGGCCTCCCTAAATGGTGCTTACACTCCGGACTGGTGCTGAACCCCCGTCCGAGGCCTCCCTAAATGGTGCTTACAGACCGGACCGGCACTGAGGCACTCTGTGTCTCCTGTAGAGTGCCTGGGGGTGGTGTCGGTCACTTTATGTGTCCTGACACTCAGACCGCGCGTTACCCTCGGGTCCGCGGATCTGCTGGTGTACCCTGTGCTGGGGTCACCCTGGCTGACCGCCCTGTGTGTCACAGGGGCTGAGGCCGTGGGCTGCGGATGGTTGTTTGTGTGCAGTCTGTGTGTAGTATTTTACACTATTTCCCGCGCTGCGGGCTCCGGCACCCTCATGCTGAGGCTGCTTGGAGGATGGGAAGCAGCCTGTGCGGTGACGTCATCGCTGGGCGTGTGTGTGTGTTTCCCGCGTGTTTTCGGCGCCGCCCACAGTTTCTCTGTCGGCGGCCATCTTTACCCTCACTTCCCGGCTGGGATCTGTATGCAGCGTGCGCCTGCACTCCAAGGGGAGACCGGAAACCGTCGCGGAGGTCACACACACACACCGCTTCCTCCTACCGCTTTACTGCGGTCGGTAAGCCACCGGGATTCCCGTTTTTTTGTCTGCAATTTGGCTTATTTTCCCCTACTGTGGCGATGTCCTCAGTTAGGAAGCGTGCTGCTAAGGCGGCAGAGACCACCATTACCTGTGCTACATGCAATGGAACACTGGTGGAGGGGTCCTGCAATAACTGCGGACGCCCAGAGGCCCGGACTGACACTGCTGAGTCAGCAGCTCCGGTGCTATACCCTGAGGTTCAGGT
Organism: Allobates femoralis; assembly: GCA_033576535.1. NCBI lineage: Eukaryota > Metazoa > Chordata > Amphibia > Anura > Aromobatidae > Allobates > Allobates femoralis. The sequence continues at coordinate 280,603,617 of JARQOC010000003.1, read as the reverse complement.
GCTCTCAGGGCCATGGGAGACGCAGAATAAGATCAATGAATCTCTGTTGTCCCAGCTGTCCTCCATGTCGCAATCCCTGGAGGCACTTAATAGGAGGCTGGATAGCCCAGTTACTCCGTCCAGTTACCCCCGGGCGTCTCCCTCTTCTGCTGTGAGACCCCTTAAGCGGGCTCGTCGTGAGGAGTCACCTGAGCTCCAGGCTCTCTCTGAGGAGGAGCGTTCCTCTGATGGTGAGGACGATGATGGGGGTTCAAATTTCGGGTCTGTGTCTGTATCTGAACCACCAGACGGGGTGGAGGATCTGGTGTCCTCTATCAACGAGACCTTACGTCTCGTGACCCCCCCTGAGGAGGTGACGGTGCACCCGAAGGAGGTCTATCAATGGCTGCGGCCGGAGGCTAGACCGAGTGGCTCCTTCATGGACCACACTAATTTTGGAAGGGTGGTTAGAGCTCCCAGGTTACATCCTGGGCGGCGTTATGTCCGTAAACCCAAGGACAATCGCTTCCCCTTCCCCCAGGAGGTGCTTCAGGAGTGGTCGCAGTCCCCGAAGGTGGATGCTTCCATGACCAGGATTGCTGCACGCTCCTTTTTCTCTGCCTCTGATAGCTCCTCGCTGAAGGATGTGACTGATAGACAGGTCGAGCAACTCGCCAAGTCTTCCTATGAGGCTGTGGGGTCTTCCTTTGCCCCTAATTTTGCTACGGTCTGGACCTTACAAGCGATTACTACCTGCTTGGATGGTATCTCTGACCTGGCAAGATCCAGTCCAGAGGTCCTGGCACTTACCGAGAGGGCAAGGGCCTATGCGGACTACGCCAGGACGGCGACTCTGGAAACCGCCACTCGCTCAGCTGTGGCTTCGGCCAATGCTATAGCGATCCGCAGGTTGTTGTGGCTGCGTCTTTGGGACTCAGATACCACGTCCAAGAAGATTTTGCAGAATCTTCCGTTCGCTGGTGACAGGCTTTTTGGCACCGAATTGGACAAGCTGATAAAGGATTCTGCTGAGTCTAAGATACCGCAGAATAAGCCTAAGCCACGGTATAACCGTTAAAAGGAACCCAAAACAGTGGTCCTTTCGTTCCAGTTCGCAGTCATCAGCACCGTCCGCTCGCACGGACCGAGGGGGAAAGCCCGCTTCTCAGTGGCGCTCTAAGAATCGCCCAAAGAAGACGGCGGGGGCGGCAGCTGCCACCCCCAAACCCGCCTCTACATGACTCGCTCTCCCTTCCTGCCTCCCCACAGGTGGGGGGCCGCTTGTCTCGCTTTCAGGACAAATGGCTACTTCACGTTCAAGATCAGTGGGTTCGAGACGTGATCTCGCGAGGTTACAGGATAGAGCTGACGTCAAAACCGATATCCCGATTCCATCGGTCGGTCCCATCACCAGAAAAGGCTCAGGCTTTTCACCTGGTGTTGGAGGGTCTCCGCAGGGACGGAGTGGTGATACCGGTGCCGTCCGGGGAGAGGTTCAGGGGTTTTTACTCCAACCTCTTTATCGTCCCAAAGAAGGATGGATCCTTCCGCCCGGTGCTGGACCTGAAGTTGTTCAACCTTCACGTGTTGGTTCGGAAGTTCCGTATGGAATCACTGCGCTCCGTGATCGCAGCTGTGTCACAGGGGGACTTCCTAGCGTCCATAGATATCAGAGACGCTTACCTTCACGTGCCCATTGCACCGGCTCATCAGCGCTGGTTGAGATTCGCAGTGGGGGAAGAACACTTCCAATTTGTGGCGCTGCCGTTCGGGTTGGCCTCGGCACCGCGGGTGTTCACAAAAGTGATGGCCTCCATGATGGCTCTCCTGCACGTGCAGGGACATGCCGTCATTCCCTATTTAGACGACCTACTGGTCAGGGCGCCATCAGAACACCTTTGTCAAGAGAGCCTGGATGTGACCATGAGGTCTCTGGAACAGTTCGGTTGGCTCCTCAATATTCAGAAGTCAACGCTAGTTCCGACCCAGTCTTTGACATACTTGGGCATGGACTTCAACACTGCCTCAGCCCTGGTGTCTCTGCCACGAGTCAAACAGATGGCGATCCAATCAGGAGTGCAAACGGTCCTCCTGTCTCCACAATCATCCCTACGGGTGTTGATGATGCTGGTGGGGCGCATGGTGGCAGCAATAGAGGCGGTGCCTTTTGCACAATTTCGCCTCTGTCCTCTCCAGCTGGAGATCCTCCGCAGGTGGGACAAAAGGTCGATTTCTCTGAATCGGCTGGTGACCCTTTCCCAACCGACCAGGGATTCCCTGCAGTGGTGGCTACAGCCACATCACTTGTCTCGGGGCCGATCCTTCCTGAAACCATCCTGGTTAGTGGTGACCACCGACGCCAGTCTGAAGGGCTGGGGAGCGGTGTTCTTACACCACAGGGCCCAAGGCCTCTGGACTCAGTCGGAGTCGGCGTTGCAGATCAACGTGCTGGAGATCAAGGCGGTCTATCTGGCACTCCTGGCTTTTCAGAGATTCCTCTCAGGACAACCCATTCGGGTTCAGTCCGACAATGCGACGGCCGTCGCTTATATAAATCATCAAGGAGGAACCAGGAGTGCAGAGGCTCTGGCCGAAGTCCACCGCATTCTATCCTGGGCGGAGGACAACAACTGCCTGATCTCCGCAGTTCACATCCCAGGGGTCGAAAACTGGGAGGCCGACTATCTGAGCCGACAGGGGATGGACGCCGGAGAGTGGTCTCTTCATCCAGACGTCTTCCAGGACATCTGCAGCAGATGGGGCACTCCGGACGTGGATCTGATGGCCTCACGGCTGAATCATCAGGTGCCACAATACATGGCGAGGTCATGGGATCCACAATCTCTGGGAGCGGACGCTCTGGTCTTGACTTGGTCCAGATTCCGTCTGCCGTATGTGTTCCCACCTCTGGCTCTGATTCCCAGGGTGCTGTGGAAAATCAGGTCGGAGTGCAGGGTAGCCATTCTAGTGGCTCCAGATTGGCCCAGGAGGTCCTGGTATCCGGACCTGTGGCAACTGTCAGGCGGACACAGGTGGGCTCTTCCAGACCGCGCAGATTTACTCGCGCAAGGCCCATTCTTCCACCTCAATTCCAGGGCCCTCAGATTGACTGCATGGCTCTTGAGGCCTGGCTACTGACATCCAGGGGTTTCTCCCCTACGGTGGTGGCCACTATGAATCGGGCTAGGAAGCCAGTTTCCAGAAAGATGTACCACAGGACGTGGAAGATCTTTTTTACTTGGTGTGCCTCTGGTGGACGGTCTCCGTGGCCCTTGGCCATCCCGACATTGTTGGCTTTCCTACAGTCGGGTTTGGAATTGGGATTATCCCTTGGCTCCCTGAAAGGTCAAGTCTCAGCACTTTCAGTGCTGTTTGACAGGAGATTGGCGCTCCTCCCGAAGGTCCGTCAATTTCTGCAGGGGGTGTCACGGATGGTTCCGCCCTACAAGAGACCTTTGGACCCTTGGGACCTTAACATGGTCCTGGCGGCTTTACAGAGACCACCGTTTGAGCCGCTAAGAGATGTTTCTCTATCTCGTCTGTCTCAGAAAGTGGCCTTTCTGGTGGCAATTACGTCTCTGAGAAGGGTCTCAGAATTGGCTGCACTTTCGTGCAAGTCACCCTTTCTGGTGGTTCACCAAGACAAGGTGGTGTTGCGTCCTCGGCCAGAATTCTTGCCGAAGGTGGTTTCAACTTTTCACCTGAACCAGGAGATTGTTCTCCCATCATTTTGCCCCGCTCCCGTTCATCAGGTTGAACGCGACCTCCATACTCTGGATCTCGTGAGAGCTATACGCATTTATGTGTCCAGGACCGCCTCCTTTAGGAGTTCGGATTCCTTATTTATTCTTACGACGGGTCGCTGTAAGGGGTCCGCGGCATCAAAGTCGACATTGGCCAGATGGATTAAGGCTTCCATTCAAGAGGCTTACCGGGCTTCTGGGTTGCCTCTCCCGGTGGGATTGAAGGCTCACTCTACCAGAGCTGTTGGTGCCTCCTGGGCTTTGCGACATCGAGCGTCTGCTCTTCAGGTGTGTCAGGCAGCCACCTGGTCCAGCCTGCACACTTTCTCTAAGCACTATATGGTGCATGCCCATGCCTCTGCGGATGCAAGTTTGGGCAGGCGGGTTCTCCAGGCGGCGGTTGCCCACCTTTAAAGGGAACCATATGCTATCCGTCTTGTTGAGGAACTCTTCCCGCCCTGGGGTATTGCTTTAGGACATCCCCATTGTCTGGGTCTCCCATTATGATGACCAGAAAAAAGAGAATTTTGTTTACGTACCGTAAATTCTTTTTTCTTTAATCATCAATGGGAGACCCAGCACCCACCCAGTTGTTCCGTTGCATGTTTTGCATTTGCTCTGTTCTCTGTTGAGACAGTGTTTGCCGGGTTGTTAAACCGTCTGTGCACGGCATTCTTCCCGATGTTTCGGGTGTGGTTTATTTCCTCCTCGCAGCTTATGGACCAAACTGAGGATGTTCCCTGCGGTAGGGGTTTATAAGCGGAGGAGGCGGTGTCTACAAACTTGTAGTACCTAGTGTGACCTCCGGAGGGCAGTGCCCTAAACCCCATTGTCTGGGTCTCCCATTGATGAGTAAAGAAAAAAGAATTTACGGTACGTAAACAAAATTCTCTTTTTGTTGAATTTGCAGCATTATGAGGTTACATTCACTAAAATAAAAAGCTGTTTAGCTTCAATCCATCCTAACACAGGAGTCTCAGACTCCAGGCCTCGAGGGCCGCACACAGTGCAGGTTTTCAGGATTTCCCTAGGGTTTGGCAGTTGGTCATCAAATGACCAACTGTCAAATTCTAAGGAAATCCTGAAAACCTGGACTGTGTGCGGCCCTAGAGTTTGAGACCCCTGTTAACAGGCCAAGTACATGTTAACATAGGAACCCTTCTTTGATATCACCTTCACAAGTCTTGCATCCATTGAACTTGTGAGTTTCTGGAGAGTTTCTGCTTGTATTTCTTTGCATGATGTCAGAATAGCCTCCCAGAGCTGCTGTATTGATGTGAACTGCCTCCCACCCTCATAGATCTTTTGAGGGCTTCAAGTAGCGCATTACGCATGCTCTGTGGAGCACATTACTGCCATAAGTGATGCCACAGGGTCGCACAATGTGCTGCTTGAAGCCGGCCACTAAAAGAAGGTGTACTGACGTCATCACAACCGGATATGACGCGATTCGCGTCATACCCGGAACTGGAGAGTGACGTCGGTCAAGGGCTGGAGCAGAGGATTCTTATCACAATATCACGCCCATCAGTGCATGATAAAGGATCTTGGGGTCTGCAAACCAACATGCCCAGGAAGACTATTGCCTATAGCCCCTGCTTCATTATTATCCTAATGAGTAAGTATAAAAACATTTTTTAGAACATTGAAAACAAGCATTTAGCAGAGAGAGGGATAGTTATAATGGTAATAGGAAGGTGCAGGGACATGTATTGATAGGTTAGGTGGCTTTTAGGAGGTGACAGGTTCACTTTAATATTGTGGAACACTGTTTTTCCTTTTATTGGGCTCACCTGCCAAACTAATTATCACAGGTATCTGAGATTGAATTCAGTGATCCAAAGAAACCCTGATGGCCATTTACACACACCAACTTATCTGTCCAACTTCTGACCAACTTGCTGGTTGCAGTGAAATCATGCACACATTGTTCCATTTGTACACAGCCACAAAATGGAGCAATGTGTCCATGATTTCACTGCAACCAGTAAGTTGTTCAGAAGTTGGACAGATAAGTTGGTTTGTGTAAAGTGGCCCTCAGACACAATGCCATCAATGGGTTTCATTGACAAAAAAAAAAAAAACCCAATGACACTTAAAACAAATTTTCATCATAATTTGGAGCATGGTGTACACATACACACACTATACACATACACACATTGGTCTGCCAATCCCTCCCCCCGCACCTTCAGCCTACCCTCTTTCCCTCGCACTGTTGCTGCTGGCCACTTTCAGGATGCCAAAGGACCTGTGACGTCATGGTGTCATGTGACGTGCATATCGTCATATGATCCCACTGGTTTTCCAAGACTCCGAGAACGGCCAGCAGTAATACTGAGCAGGGGGAGGCTATTGGTGCGGTGGGAGGCTGGTGAGGTGGAGGGATGGATCAGCGAGGGTGGGGAAGATGTGAGACCGAGCATAAAATAGAGCTGGCGGTGGCTGGTGGGTATTCCAGTATGGTGGTTGGTGTACTTCCGGCGCTTGGAAATGTGGGATTCCTAGATGTCCCGACAAACCGGATGTCCGGACATTATAAGGAAGTTATATAATAGATACATTACAATTATAAAGATAGGAAACTGTATCTACAAAGAATTCACGGCATTCATATGTTAGTTGTGATACATTTTTTATGCATTGTCTTATGAGTCTGAGCCAGAATATGGGTTAAAGTAGTGCGTGTTGCAATATATATATTTTTTTTACACTCAGTTCATTGTTTCATGTGTGTATATAAAATTATATATATGTATTATTGCTAATAATAATAATGTGTGATCAGGGCCTAACCACCTTTAATTAGAGCCTCAGTCAGCCAAACGTTTGTAAACGTATTGTGGCGTAGAAAGTTTTAAAAAGTGGCATAACGTAGGCTGAAGTGGAGGCTGAGCAAAAATTTTGCAAGTTTTGACTTTCTCATGCGATTTTTGCCCAGCTCTGACAAAGTGGGTGCAGCAAGGATTGGATGGGGGCGTATCGACTGCTGCTAGTCAAATTCATGATGTGACGGCGTTTGCTACATCGAAAATCTTACTCCAGCATGCAGTGGAGTATGACTTGTGTGAAGTGTTTGCCACTTGTCCGACATTTTCTTCAAGAGGAGCTTCAGACACCAGCGTGTGTCATCAAGTCCTTTGTGAATAACACCGGTCTTGATGAATAGACCACTTAATATTACAGACTTCCATTGTTTGCACTATGCTGATGAGTGGAGGTGAACAAATTGATTCGCAGTACCCTGGTCCAGCAGCCATGTTCATATTCTGTGGCTGCCAAACACGATTCTTTTTAATTTCCCATTATACAGGATGCAGCATCAGGTCTTCATTGTGTCATACCAATATCATTGTTTTGGGCCTACTGGTGCTGAAAATGCTGGAAGGTTGGAGACCGTTCACATGGCTCTTGTCAATTTGCCTTGGAATTCTGGTGTGGTTGGTTGACCAGGCTGCTGTGAAATGATTGCTCTTCTCAACTGATGAGTTTTTGTTATTGAGGAATCTTAAAAGTGAAAACTTTTTGATTGTGGGGTCCAACTAATGGCACCTCATATGTTCCTGGGAGCTGCCCTGAAATTCTATTCTCGGACACTGCCCCATTAATTTTCTAGTGTAATTTTGGAAAATGTAGAGCGCTGTGCGTGGCCATCCCTGTGTCCAGTGAGGTATTTTAGAGCCCCATTTTCGGAAGCCATGGATCTACTCGTTTTAGTCATCCTTTATTTCTATGTGTTTAATATATATAATATAATACATGGTTTTTGTTCTTCACTCCTTTTTTTTTTTTTTTCTGCAAGGATTCGGTGACAATCTGCTCTTACCCATTTGTGTTCGATGCTCAAGCCAAAACCAAGATGTTACAGACAGATGCTGAGCTCCAGATGCAGGTATGTAATAGGGCAAGGTACTGCGCAATGTAAGGTGCATGTTCATTGGACACTGCCTTCTAATTGGGTTTCATTTTGTTAGGGTGAACAGTTTGAAATGTTCACTAGTTGCCTGCTCCTAGCCTAATAGATATGGACCGAGTGCATGCTCGAAAGAATAACATCAGACACACACAGTCAGATGAAGCTCTCAGTCAGGCTATGGCACAGCTCCAAGTGCCCTTTATTTAAGACTTGTATAAACTCAGTAAGGGGCTCGGTTAGATGTATTCATTGGTTAATAGATTGGGCATCCAAACTAAACCACATCGACCCCCTTATCTCCCCGCTATGCTGGAGAGATTGTTCGCAAATCGGGACGCTTTCTCATGTGTTTTGGAAGTGCCCAAAGATCCTTAGTTTCTGGCGGGGAGTTAATGACCTAATCTTCAATACCACCAACTTTAGACTAATTCTCTCATCACAACTAGCCCTTATCTCTATTGGTATATCAAACATCCCCCATAATTTCAGATTTATAATCTCTCAGATACTCCTTACCTCCAAAATACTTCTGGCTGCCAAATGGAAGACCACAGAAGTACCCACCATATCTGAACTCACTGATAGAATCTCGGCTCACTGTACCTTTGAATTTAACTATGCAGTTAGAAACAACGCATATAACAAGTACCTTAATAACTGGGAACCGTGGATCTCTACACAATCACTCAGACATCTAAATAGGCCGTTGACGTAATTCCTGACTCTAATCTTAATCTGATGTACCTAATATTTCATAGATGTATCTCGGAACACTCGTTTTTTACCCCATAATTGTTATGTTATCAAGTCCTAACCGTTATCTCTCTTTTATTTTAACAAGTATAACTGCTCACAACTAAATTTATAACCAAATCTTTGTTTGTCTAGATTTAATTAGATGTTTTATATTAAGTACCTATTAAGATTAATACCATTGAATACCCCTATATTTACGTGTGTATGTCACCCTTCTGATTTTCCTGTATTTATGTCCTGCTGTTTTGTTAAAAAATCATCCAATAAAAATATTTGAACAATAGATTGGGCAATGGGCTAGTCCATGGGCAGATCCATGCGGTCATCAGGTTGGGTTGGTCCATGAGGTCATCAGGATGGGTTGGTCCGTGAGGTCATCAGGTTGTGTGGTCTTGATTGGGTATCTCCAAGCGACGTGTCATTCTGTGATTGGTCAGTCTTTCTATGCAATTCAGCTTCCTCCCAGAGCAGGCATGGTTTGATGAAATTGGAAGTGGCAGCTATTTTTTGATCTAAACAAACTTATGTAAGGTGAAATAATACACTTTATGGGTCACTTCTCTCAATCTCCTATGTCTTGAGGTTAATTAAGAATTTAATCCTATGCCTCTCCTCAACAATTTGACCATCACTATGTAAAGTTAGTATTACAGCTGATGTTGAAAAAGGACACGGAATACACTAGTTTATAATAAATTCTGTATATTTCTTTCTTGATTACAGTTAGAGAGATATAGTAGAAAATTAAACATGAGGGACATGTATGACAAAAAACATGTGAATATATTAGCTGATTGAATAGTAGTAAGAGGGCTTGTTACATGTTATGCTGGTTTCAATAAAAAGTATATCAAATTTTAATATTGGGAATAAAAAACATAACAGAGCTTGCTGCCATCAGGAGGCTGACACTATGCAAAATAACAGAAAAGCAACTCCTCCCCAGCAGTATACACCCATCTACTGGCACAAATGCAAGTCAGTTTTTAGCTTAGTGCCTCAGGAGGTAGACACGGGTCTCTCTGAGCCCGTATCTACTAGAATTTATTAGATTTGTTAGATTTTTTTAATTTTTAATTTCCTTCTATAAAGACTCATCAGGGAATACGGAGCGGTTAAGCCAATCCGTCACCCCGCATAGAGATCGAGAGTCCATTGTACGCTGGTTGCACTGTTAACTCTCCCTCTCTGGGCCAGGGCCATCCATCCCTTCATTAAAGCGGATCCTGGTGAACCCTGGCTCATTCGCTCCCCTACCCACTCGCCTTCCAGAGCCGGTCGGTAGGGCCATCAGATGGAGGACCCCTGGTACACAGGAGAACAGCTTCTGCGTCTGGAGCTCGACACCTCTCAGGACGAGGTAGGGACCTGCGTGCATGGGCGGTTACTGGCTACCTCAGCAATCTGAATAGCCTCAGCCCATTCCACCTATGGCTGCAGCAGGGTTGCCTGATGGTGATCAGGCAGAGAGGATAGGGGACAAAGGGGGGCGCTTTATTCATTCTCTGTTTCAGGATCAGTAAGCCCCTTTCTACTTTATCATGCTGCTGCATCGGACCCAGCACAGGGCATGTCCCGGCTAAGGGGGTTACAGCGCCGCTGCAACACCCCTGACAGAGAGGCCCCTTCAGCAGCAGCACCCAAGGCAGCACAGCCCCGGACCGCGGGCCTCCTGATCCTGGCCGCCCACATACAGGGCTCTTAGTAGAAAAGGCTGGGTTCTTTGGCCACGCCCCCATCACACTTGGGCGTCCTTTTCTCGGCCAGGCAGCCCTGCTCCTCCCCCTGGTCAATGGGCATCGAGCGCAGGCTTTCTGCCCGCTATTTTTACCTCCGCCCTCCGTCTCCCTGCAGAAACCCGCACTTAACTCAGGCGCCATCACAGGGAGGAAGACACAGAACGCTGCATCTGTGCTCCTCCACTGCTGGGAACCACCACAGGGGACACCAGAAGCCGGGGCCCGGGTAAGCAAAGCCTCCCCAGCCCCCGACACTGCTGGCACTCTCATACTGGCCATAGTAGATGCCTCACACAAGGAGCACCCGTACAGCCACCATAGCCACCACAGTGTACTACGCCTGCTCAGGGTGCAATAAGAAGCTACCCTCGGCTCAAAACTCTCCACTGTGCCTGGCTTGTAGCCCACAGACCATGCAGGTAGCTTAGGAGCCTACCACTGACCCATCTGTGGTCTCTTGCCCCACCTGAGGTAGTTCTTTCCCTATCTCAGTCCGCCACTACTCTGATTAAATTTTCAGAAAACCTGATAGTGGCCCTAGAGCACCTGCCCACGCAGATAGCCTCCGCGATTAGGCCTAATCCATCGGAGCAGACCGACCCTAGCCCACCAGGGAACGCTGTCCCTGGACCACCAGTCCAAACCTCCTCCAAACCACCTTCGGAATCAGAGGGTCCAGACCGCTCACAGAGGAAGCAGATTCGCTCGTCCCCCTCATCCCAGTCCCCCTCCCCCAGAGACCTCTACTCGAGGCCTTCTTCTCCAGCAGGCTCGGCACCATTGGATTCAAATTCCATATCGGATTCAGACCCCGATATAGACTCTGACCAACTTTCGGGAATCGGGGACACAGTAGACTCCCTAATTCTAGCAGTGAATGACACCCTTAAGGTCGACTTTGATGACAAGCTGCCCACACGGAGACTGTCAGTTAAACGTACTAAACCAGCTCCTCGGGTCTTCTCTTACCTAGAAGACTTTGACGACATCTTTACCAAGGAATTGCTACACCCAGAGAAGTGCTTTCAATCCAGAAAGCATCTAGAGGCTCTTTATCCCTTCTCTAAGGACGTTCGCCAAAAGTGGAACACCTCACCAGCAGTTGATCCCCCAGTGTCGCGTCTAGCTACCAACACCATCCTACCCCTGGCAGACGGTGCTTCCCTTAAGGAAGGACCAGACAGACATATTGAGGCCATGGCGAAATCTGCCTTCGAAGCCTCGGGCGCTTCTCTTTGCCCTTCATTAGCAGCCACTTGGGTCTCTCTGGCTGTGGCCTCCTGGGCCAAGAACCTCCGTAGGGGTATTCAGACCCAAGCATCTCCCGCGGAACTAGCGGGCCTAGCTCATCAGATTGCTCAGGCGTGAAAATACATTGCCACAGCATGCCTCAATGCCGCATCCTGCAGCTCCCAGGCCTCCGGCAACATGATGTCAATTCGGAGGGCTCTTTGGCTGAAGGCCTGGAATGCCGATTCGGCCTCTAAAAATCACTCGCCAATATCTCCTTCGAGGGCTCTCGTCTATTCGACGATAAGCTAGATAAAATCATATCGGACGCCACCGGCGGGAAAAGTACTTCCCTTCCACAGGCAAAGCGCAAACAGACAATTCCTAAGAAGTGGTATTTCCAATTTCGTTCTTTTCGTCATTCAGCATCTAAATCCTCCAATCGGCGAGACCGCTCCCCCGCCCGCCAGGATAGAAAAAGGCCCTCCTACAAGTCCGCACCTTTCTGGCGCCCTCGTAATGCACACACTCGACCCTCTGGTTCCCGGCCATTCGCTCATGACGCCAACGGCAACCTCGGGGGCCGCCTTAGGGCCTTCTAGTCAGTTTGGCTACCAGTAATCGACGACACCTGGGTCCGAGACGTCTCGGTGGGGTACAAGATCGAATTTGCTTCTTTTCCCCAAGACTGATTTTTTTTCTATCACGGCCTCCGAAGGACCCCAAACTCATCTCCGGCTTTCACCAAGACATTTCTTCCCTCGAGGAAGCAGGCGTCATCATCCCCGTTCTAAAGCATCAACACTTTTTGGGATTTTACTCCAATCTTTTTGAGGTCCCAAAAAAGGGAGGCTCCATTTGCCCCGTTTTGGACTTGAAGCTTCTCAACACCAAACTCCGGTTGAGACCCTCAAGATGGAGTCCCTTCGTTCAGAAATAGCGTCTATGGATCCAGGAGAATTCATGGCCTCCGTAGACACCCAGGACGCCTACCTCCACGTTGCCATCATTGCGTCTCACCAACGATTCCTGCGCTCTGCGGTAGGGTCTCAACATTACCAGTTCACCGCTCCACCATTCGGCCTTGCCACGGCTCCCGGGTCTTCACAAAGATCATGGCAACAGTGGTGGCCATCCTTCGGTCCTAGGGAATTCTAGCAATACCCTACTTGGACGACATCCTGATAAATGCCCCCTCTCGCTCAGGGTGTCTCGAAAGCCTGCAGATATCTCTGGATTCTCTCCGTCGCCTGGGCTGGATCATCAATGTCAAAAAGTCTTGCCTTGTTCCGACTCAGCGGATCACCTTTCTGGGCATGATTTATGACACAGCCCAGTCCCGCGTTTTCCTTCCCCAGAGAAGCGGGCCGCCCTGCTGTCCGGGATTCACAGTCTCAGGCAGCCCTCTCCTCTGACACTCCGATTCTCCATGAGGATTCTGGGCAGAATGGTGGCCTCCATCGCAGCTGTTCCATTCGCCCAATTCCACACCAGGCCCCTCCAGCACTTTATGCTAGCGACTTGGGACCGCTTCCTCAGCAGTCTCGATCGCCCAGTTCACCTCTCCAGATCAGCGAGACAGTCACTCCTCTGGTGGATCGAGTCCCCCCTTCTCTCTCGCGGCAGATCGTTTCTCCCGGTCAGATGGAGAATCATTTCATTGACCCCCGGATCAAGTGGAGTACCATAATCCAAAAAATCTGGAAGCGCGGGCACGTCCAAAGCATGTTGAGAATGTACGCGTCCTCATGTGAACATTTGGGGCAACATGAGTCCCGTCTCAGGCCTAAATCATGAAGCCACTTAGGCGTCATGTATACCCTATAAAGGATATACAGTTGAGAGAGGCGTCTGGGCTCATTGAGCGACAGCCGGGGTTATACCCTCTATTTGCTGTTCCCATTTGTCCAGTGCCCGTCTCAGGTGTTTTAACAGAGCCATTGCCAAGAGGTATCCGTATACAAAGGAAATTATGCCTTTAGTGGAGGTCTGTGCGCCAATCATGGTGATAGCAGTATCATGGTGTATATCCATACAATGCGTTCGAGCCTGCGCCAATGTAGGCATGTCGCATCTGCAAATACCGGTAGAACGAGGAGTGTGGAGCGAAAATTCACTCTGCAAGGTTTCAAATGTTTTAAAGACTCCCCGTTCCACCAGCTGAGAGAGCCACCAAATGCCCACTCGTCGCCACTGCGCGAATCCCCTCAGCGCCTGCAGGTGCGGCAGATGAGGGTTGTTCCAAATGGGGGTATACCGTGTAAAACCAGTGATGCCTCTCAGCTTTTTCAATTTTTCCCATACTTTAATCATGAGTAGCACCGTGGGGAGCCTGTGGGCCCAGGGTCGAAGGGTTCCAGCTTCTAATTTCGCCAGCAGCGGTCCCCGCCCCCCCAGAAACTGAAGGATACCTTTACCTCCCCCTGCCCCGCAACTGAGTGCTCCACGCCCCCGGTCAAATGCTGACACTGTGAGGACAGAAAATACAGCCAAGGGTTGGGCAAGGCCAGCCCCCCCTCCTCCTTACCCCTCTGCAGGTGTTCCAATTTAATCCGTGCTCCCTTTTTCCCCCAAATAAGCTCCCTGAATAAGGCGTTAATTTAAAAAAATCTATTCTGTGGAAGCCAAATTGGGGAGTTATGAAGGACGTACAAAAGCTGAGGCATGATCACCATCTTCAGCAGGTTCACCCCCCCCCACCACCACCGAGAGGTGTAGCTTGGCCCAGGCCTTAATCTTCTGCTTAATCATAGACATTAGAGGTGTAAGGATTAAACGCTCATAGTCAGAAATGTCTCCCGATATATTAATGCCCAGGTATTTGAAGCTGTTTACGACTGGCACGTGAGGTATGTCGAGGACTGTGGGATCTATCGGCAAAACCACTGACTTTTCCCAATTTACGGTCAACCCCGAAACGGACCCAAACTGTGTAAGGAGCGACATGGTATTGCGAAGTGAAGTATCAGGGTCAGCCAAAAACAACAGAAGGTCATCCGCATAGAGGGCCACCTTCTCCTCCAGCTCGCCATATCGAAACCCCTCAATATCCGGAGCATGTCTTATCCTCGAAGCCAAGGGCTCAATAGCCAGGGCGAAAAGCAGCGGGGACAGCGGGCAGCCCTGCCTCGTACCTCTCTGAAGAGGAAAGTACCCAGACAGTGAACCATTGGCCCGTATCCGTGCCTGTGGCTGAGAGTACAAGAGCCTGATCCAGCCAATAAAGCCAGGTCCAAAGCCCATGCCCTCCAGTACCGCAAAAAGGTACGGCCACTCCACGCTGTCAAATGCCTTGGCGGCATCCAAAGACAGGACTACTCGCCACCCCACATTATCCGCCTCAACCTGCATATTTAAGAACAATCTACAAATATTCAGAGCCGTTGACTTACGGGGCATAAAACCAGTCTGATCCGGGTGCACCAACGACTCCACCACCTTTGAGAGGCGTATAGCCAACACCTTCGCCAAAACATTGATGTCTGCTGTCAGGAGGGAAATAGGCCTATAGGAAGCTGGAGAAGCAGGATCTTTATCTTTCTTAGGCAAAACAGTAATAATTGCCTCCCGCATAGATGGAGGCAGGGTCCCTCGCGTGAGACTGTCATTAAACGTGTCTAGCAATACTGGGAGTAGGACTGTTTTATACGCCTTATAAACCTCCACCGGTAAGCCGTCCACCCCTGGAGTTTTGCCGTTCGTCATAGTGCCTAAAGCCCCCTCCAACTCCTCCAGACCCAAAGGTTCGTCCAGCAAAGCCCTGTCCGCGTCCGTGAGTCGTGGAAGGCCATCAGCCCCTATAAAGCCAGCAAGCTCGTCTGCAGATCCCCCCGCATGAGAGGAATATAGGTCAGTGTAGAATAGTTCCAGCGTATTAAGAATATCAGGAGTGTCCGTAACTAGTGACCCGTCTTCCCTTCGAAGTCCCGCTATGAATGACGACCCCCCTCTGTGCTGACGTGATGACCGAAAGCAGATGTCCCACACTCTCCGCACTCTCATAATACTGGGTCGACTGAAACCTACGTTTCTGCGCCGCCGTTTCCAGAGTCAGTTTATTCACACGGTCTGAGCCTCCTTAAGTCTCCGTTGTGTAGAGGGGGTGAACCGCCCCGACAAAGCCTCCTCTGCAGCCTTCAAGTCCCGCATCAGAAGTTCCGAGTTAGTTCTAGTGCTAGAACTGATCTTAGCGATTTCACGGATATACATGCCTCGCAAGTACGCCTTCAAAGACTCCCAGACTACCAGGCTTGATGTCGTGTTTATATTAAAAGAAAGGAATTGCTGCAGTTCAGAGGCATAATTACCTGCCCTGTCCACTAGCTGCATCCAGAATGGGTTCAATCGCCATAGGGACCTTTCCCCGGTTGCATTTACCCCCCCCCTAATCTTGACAAGTATAGGAGAGTGGTCCGATACCGTTCTTTGTAAATATTTAGCATACACAACCCTCCCCAACATAGGATCATTCCCCAAGGCTAAATCTATACCGGAGAGGGAGGAGAATGTAGAGGAGAAACACGAGTATTGGTATACCTCAGGGTTGTAGCACCTCCATAAGTCAGTTAGTGCCAACTCGCATATAAGCGTCCCAAAAGGCGTACAGTTACCCCCTGACTTTATTGTTGCGTGATTTCCCCTATCCCAATGAGTGTCAATTATGTTGTTAAAGTCACCCACCCATAAACACGGGACCCCTTGAAAATCCCTCAGAATATTCATTATATGATACATTGAATTACTGCTATATGGCGGGGGGATGTAGATAGATACAAGCACCAGAGAAACAGCACATAACGTACAATGTAGAACAACAAACCGGCCTTCATCGTCTTCCACCACCCGTCTACACTCAAACCGGGCGTCTCGTCTGACCAGGATGCTAACCCCTCTAGAAAACTGCGAATGTGTAGAGTGGTATCCTGCCTGTATCCATCTCTTGTCTAAAATATCGAGCTTCTCACTGGTAAGGTGCGTTTCCTGTAAGCAGACCACTGTTGGCTTGTGTTCTGAAATAAAAGAAAAAATCGCCTGCCTCTTGACTGGAGATTTCAGCCCCCTAACATTCCAGCTAAGGAATGTGATGTCTACATAATCTATAGAGTAAATTGAGTTATCAATCCTCGTGATGCTCCTGGCATGTACAGGTTAACATGTGCAATAGTAGCAAAGGACCTCCCCCCCTCTCCCATCCCCTGAACAAAACACCCCAACACTAGTCGTGCTATGTAATTCCCGCAAAGGCAAACGTTGACCCCTAAATGAAGAGCCAACTAGGCACCGGGCGTCTCACTCCTCGCCGCTATGCTCCCACTTGTCAGGATACCACCCCACAGCACAAAGTAAGCATCAAGACATGTACTGAAAACCATATATTCACGAGCCCGTATCATCAACTACGATCCGCTCCCCCCTTCCCCAAATGCTGTTCATTGATGTCCAGCCACTCCGCAGCGGCTTCTGCCTCCAGAAAGAAATTAGTCTTATTCTCTGCCTCCACCTGCAATTTGGCCGGGAATATCATGGAGTACTTGACACCAAGCACTCGTAGCCTCTTTTTGACATCAGTAAATTTTGCTCTCATTTTCTGCACTTTCGGCGAAAAATCCGGGTAAAAGGAGACTCTGGATCCCTCAATGGTCACATCATGATGTTCTCTGGAAAATCTGAGGATAATGTCTCTGTCCTTATAGTTAAGGAATTTGGCCAATATAGGTCGTGGTAGGTGGCCAGGAGGAGGGGGGCGAGCAGGGACCCTGTGAGCACGTTCCACCGCATATAGGTGAGTCAGGGTGTCTGAGCCAACTACACCTTTAATCCAATCCTCCACAAAGGCTGTAGGGTCTCTGCCCTCACATCTCTCTGGTACACCCACTATACGCACGTTGTTGCGTCTAAGCCTGTTCTCCAGGTCGTCCGTCTTAGTCCATGGGGCATCCACATCCTTCCCAGTCTCCTTATGATATTGCAGGGATTTAGTGACTTTAGCCTCTACAGTATCGACCCTGCGTTCCAGCTGCCCAGTTCTGTCTTTTACTGTATGTAAGTCATGCTTGACTGTCTGCATAGATTCTTGCAGAAATCCCAACTGAGTGAGTACATTAGAGATAGCAGACCCACATTGCATAACTGCCATTAGAACGTCTTTTATAGTGGGCTCAGCAGGGACATGTAGCTGCAGTGATGTTAACTGCTTTCTGTTTTGCTCCACCAGCTCTCCCCAGCTGGCTAGGGGCTCCTGGGTCTCCTGCCCTCCAGTGTCATTAATGTCTCCTCCCCCTCCTCGCTCATCCCGGACCCTGTACCTTCTCCTCCAACATCAGTGTTGTCTCCTGGGGATGGCTGGGATGCTCTCTCTATCTCCTCCACTCTTGCAAACTGCCGCAGCCTGGCCACCATCTCCTTGTTTCTGGCTGCACTGTTGGAGACCGCCTCCTCCACAGCCTGTGCTGAGGTTGCAGCACCATTTTGGGAGCAGAGGGCCATCTCCCCTGCCGTCTTTCTGACGGCTTTTTTCAGCATCCCGGCGGGGTAAGAGCTGTACCGCTGACTTCAGATTGTGCCCACAGACCTTATGGTACTATACCGGTAAGTTAATGGCCCGCGCTGTGGGGAACAGCGGCTGAATTTAGACCGGTAGTGCAGGAGCTCTGTGGATGCACGTCCTCCTCACATGCTGCTTGGCCACGCCCCGCCCATAAACATCCTAGAACTCAGGGCGATCCTCCGAGCCCTCCTGTACTGGCAATCCTATCTGACGGGCCAGCATGTCCGAATCCAGATGGACAACACGACGGCAGTGGCGTACATAAATCGCCAGGGAGCCGCTCAGCCATGGCAGAAGTGACTCAAATCCTACAATGGGCCGAACTACACATTCTCGCAATTTCAGCAATCCACATTCCAGGCATGGACAACTGGGCGGCCGACTATCTCAGTTGCGGGGGGTTAGACCAAGGAGAGTGGTCCCTGAACCCAGAGGTATTCCACCAAATTTGCCTCAAATGGGGCTTCAAAGACGTAGACCTGATGGCCTCCAGGGACAATTACAAGCTCCGTCCCTTCATCGCCAGGTCCAGGTATCCCCAGGCCCTCAAAGTGGACACTTGCGATTTAATGGGCACAGTTCTCACTCCCTTATCTTTTTCCTCCCATCCTTTTCATTCCCAGGATTCTCAAGAAAATCCGAGCAGGAGGAGTAACTGTAACCCTCGTAGCTCCAGATTGGCCTAGACGGTTCTGGTACGCAGAGGTAGTCAACCTCCTCGCGGACTCTCCATGGCCACTCCCTAATATCCCGGACCTCCTGACTCGGGGGTCCTTTTCAACACCCGAATTCTCAGTCGCTCAATTTAACGGCATGGCTGTTGAAGCCGCGGTACTGAGATCGTCAGGTCTTTCTGAACAAGACTTCCAAAATATGTTAAAAGCCAAGAAACCATCCTCATCACGCGCTTATCACCGCACGTGGAAGACTTTCTTCCGATGGTGTGAGGACCGCAATCGTTCCCCAATTGTTTTTGTTCTTCCATATCTCCTGGCTTTTCTCCAGTCTGGCCTTGATGCACACCTATCCCTTAGCTCCCTGAAAGGCCAAGTATTGGCCCTTTTGATACTTTTTCAGAGGCAGCTTGCCTCAGTTCCACAGGTCAAGACGTTCCTTCAAGGAGTGGCTCACGTCTCCCCTCCGTTTCGTCTCCCCCTTGATCTCTGGGATCTGAATTTGGTACTATACTTACTCCAAGATCTTCCATTTGAATCCCTACAAGAAATTACTCTTCCTCTCCTAACATGGAAGGTCGCCTTCCTTGTGGCGATCACCTCCATTCGGAGGGTGTCGGAACTGGCGGCTCTCTCATTTCGTTCCCCTTGATCTTCCATAAGGACAAAGTGGTACTTCGTCCCATGGAAAAGTTTCTACCAAAGGTTGTCTCCTCTTTCCACATCAATGAGGAGATTGTCCTACCCTCCCTTTGCCCAGCCCCATCTCACTCTCGAGAGGGCTCTCCGTATCTACGTTTCACGAACCACTTCCTTTCGACGAGTGGACTCCCTCTTCGTGGTCCCTCATGGTCCTCGCAAGGGTTTGGCAGCCTCTAAGGCAACAATTGCCCAGTGGATTCGCTCCACTATCTCGGAGGCATACCGCATTAAACAGATTCCTTGTCCATCCAGACTAAGAGCACATTCCAATAGAGCAGTGGGAGCTTCCTGGGCTGTCAGACATCAGGCTTCGGCAGCTCAGCTTTGCAAAGTGGCCACCTGGTCGTCAGTTCACACATTTGTTAAATTTTACAGAGTTCATACTCAAGCATCTGCAGATGCCGTTCTGGGGCCAAGATTCTACAGGCCGCTGTGGTCTGAGTTTGCCCGAATACTTCTGTTATTACACCCACTTGACGGGACTGCTTTTGTACGTCCCAAGGTCTTCCTGTGTCCCCCAATGAAGCGATTAAGAAAGGGGATTTTTGGTACTCACCGTAAAATCCTTTTCTTGGAGCTTCAATTGGGAGGACACAGTTCCCTCCCTGTGTATATAGTTGAACAAGTTGATGGGTTTATGGTTTCTCCTATTGCTATTCTCACTAACTGAGTTGCATTTATGCCAGTAGGTGGGTGTATGCTGCTGGGGAGCAGTTGCTTTTCTGTTATTTTGCATAATCTCAGCCTCCTGATGGCAGCAAGCATACTCCCAAGGTCTTCCGATGTCCCCCAATTGAAGCTCCAAGAAAAGGATTTTACGGTTTAATTCCACTGGGCCATTGAATCTACAATCACTCAGATTTTATACACATAGTAAACTTCACCAAACCTATGTAATTTAGAGAAAATGAGACTTAGGGTGCTCTCACACTAGCGTTTTTTTCAAATCGCGGCAGATGCGGTGAAAAAACCGCATCCGCCGCGATTAATGCATAACCGCGACACTTGCGGCACACTTGCGGCAAGCCCCATGCAATGTCTATGGGGCTTGCGGTAAGGGTGCGGCAAGTGCGGTTTCGGCACTTGCGGCAGGTGCGGCCGCGAAAAAAAACGCTGCTGACTGCGGTTTTTTTCGCGACCGCACTTGCCGCACCTGCCGCACCCTTACCGCAAGCCCCATAGACACTGCATGGGGCTTGCCGCAAGTGTGCCGCAAGTGTCGCGGTTATGCGTTAATCGCGGCAGATGCGGTTTTTTCACCGCATCTGCCGCGATTTGAAAAAAAACACTAGTGTGAAAGCACGCTAACACTGTTTTTTTTTTTTTTTTTTAAGGAACTAAAGAAAAATATTGCTATTCATTTAGTTGTCGTTAATATCGTAATTCCTGTGCTCTCCCATTTTACTATGTTATACCTCTGTCCCAGGGTGCAAAATATTTTTCCTTTCTTCTTCTAGGTAGCAGTAAACGGAGCTAACCTGCAAAATGTCTTCATGCTGCTGTCTCTGGAACCCATGCTGGCCAAAAATCCTTATCTGGTCTTACATGTGCGGAGGACAAGCCTGGTGTCTGATGCCCTGAGAGAGCTCAGTATTCACTCTGACATAGACTTGAAAAAGCCTCTTAAGGTATGTAAAGCTGGAAGTGAGAATGAGAAGAATTGATGCTGTTTATCTCTTGTAAAGGAATACCTGGGACGTTAAAAAAAAAAAAAAGTGCCTAAACACTAACGGGCAGGTAGTTCCTACCAACTTGCCTGTTGTGCCCGGCACTGTTTTTTGTGATACAGTGGCTTCGTCAACAAAGCAGTGGCTCCTTTTCCACCCTGCTCTGTAGACAGTTGATTCCATGCTGATGGACAATGGGGAACCGGCTGTCAAACTGGCCTAGTGTACAGAGTAGAGCGGATGAGAAGTTGCCACTCTGTTCATATAACATCAGCGGAAGCCGCAAAATTGCCAGCAGTAGTGATCTGTGACCACTCTATGCCAACGAAGAACGGCACCAGGCAGGTAGTGGTTTTTTGACACTCCTCAAGTGCCGGATTGGTCGGATCATGGCAAAACCGCAAGTGCCACACATGACCGCAAGTCCCATAGGAAATTAATTGGGCTGAATGCAGTCTTGCCACAAGTAAGGCTGTTACGTGACAGATGCGGCAAAACTACTCGATCTGCCCCGAATGGTGAAATTCACTGATGTGAAAGCAGCATTTCCCACATATCTACTTTACATCAGCACAATTTTGGAAACCAAATTTTTGTTTTTGTTAGAAGGGTTTAAAGTTTATCAGCAATTTTTTTTATTCTTTCAACAAAATTTACAAAACCATTTTTTTAATGACCACATCACATTTGAAGTAACTTTGAGGGGCCTACATGACCGAAAACACCCAAAAGTTACACTATTCCAAAAAAAACCAAGCCTGCTCAAAACCATGCTCAAGAAGATTAACTCTTGAAGTGATTCACAGGAACTAAAGCAATGTGGAAGAAAAAAATAAATTTCACTTTTTCCAATAAAAATGTTACTTTAGCTTCAAATATTGCATTTTCACTAGGGAAAAAAATTGCACCGTATAATTTGTTTGTGGTGGAAAATTGGCTGTAATCGTTAGTGGACTTCATGTCGCGTTTGGAGAGCATCTGGTGTTTCTAAACAGTGGAAACCCCCCAAAAGTGACCCCGTTTTGGAAATTGGAATTTAATCTATACTTTTGGTGAGCACTTTGAATCCCAAGGTGCTTCATAGAATTTTATAACGTTGAGCCGTAAAAATAAAAAAAATACATTTTACAACAAAAAAGTTGCTTCAACCCCAAATCTTACAGGAGAATAATGGACCATACAATTTGTTGTGCTATTTCTCCTGTACATGCCAATACCCTATATGTGGTTGAAAACTACTTTTGAGGCACAGTACAAAGCTCAGAAGGGAAGGAGTGCCATATTGGAGTTCACATTTAGTTGGAATGGTTTGCGGGTGCCATGTCACATTTGTCAAAACACCTGAGATAACTAAACAGTGGAAACCTGTCATGAGTGACCCCATTTTAAAAACTAGACCTCCTCAAGGAATTTATGCAGAGGTTTGGTGAGCACCTTGTACCCCAGGGGCTTCACAGAAATTTGTATTGTTGAACCGTGAAAATGAAAAAATAAATTTTTAACCTCAAATTGTTCATTTTCAGAAGGGTAAGAGTAGATAATGGACCTTACAAGTTGTTGTGGGATTTCTCCGGAGTATGCCAGTACCCCAAATGGGGCGGAAAACTACGCTTGAGGCAAATTACAAAGTGAATAAGGGAAGCGCGCCATATTTGAGTTCAGATTTAGTTGGAATTGTTTTGCTGGTGCCATGTCACATTGGCAGAGCCCCTGACATGTCCTAACACATAAGTGACCCTATTTAACAAATTGCACTCCACAACAAATCATCCAGGGGCACAGTGAGTGTATTGACACTACTGGTGTATCGCAAAATTTTGTACTATTGAGCAGTGAACAAAAAATAATAACATTTCTCCTTCGCCTCATTGGGGGATACAGGACCATGGGTGTTATGCTGCTGTCCACTAGGAAATGACACTAGGCAGAATCTAGAAAAGATTAACAGTGACTCCTCCTCCTGCATTATACACCCATAGAGCAGGCACTGCCTTAACTAGTTTTTGCTTAGTGTCGCTAGGAGGAGCACTACAATTTTATTTTTCTTACGCTGCGTCGCCCTAACTGTGAACACGCTACGCACACTCGGCTGGTTAGTCAACCTACAGAAGTCGTCGCCGGTCCCAAGTCAATCGCTAATCTTTCTGGGCATGCAGTTCAACACGGCCAAGGGGGCTAGTGATACTGCCCGAGGAGAAAGCACAAGCACTCCGTCAGGAGGTTCGCGACCTGCTTCACCCTGCACCTCTCTCATTCAGGTTTACCATGAGAGTTCTGGGCAGGATGGTAGCAGCGATAGAAGCTGTACCGTTTGCACAACTGCATTTCAGAGGTCTCCAACTGGCCATACTCAAAGCATGGGTCAAGAACACCTTTTCCCTAGACAAATTGTTCCGCCTATCCGCGTCAACCAAACAGTCACTGCATTGGTGGCTCCGGCCGGACAAGTCATTTCTCCCAGAGCAGTGAACAATACTGACCACAGATGCAAGCCTGACAGGATGGGGCGCAGTGCACCTACATCACAGAGCGCAGGGAAAGTGGTCGCAAGCCGAAACGAAACTGCTGATCAACATCCTGGAAATGCAAGCCATTTACCTAGCATTACAGGCGTTTCATTGATACCTCGCGGGGGCTCACATCAGAATTCAAGCAGACAATGCCACAGCCGTGGCATATGTCAATCACCAAGGCGGGACCTGCAGTGTCCAGGCAATGCAGGAAGTACGACACATCCTTCATTGGGCGGAATCGACCGGATCGGTACTGTCAGCGGTACACTTTCCAGGAGTAGACAATTGGGAAGCAGACTACCTCAGTCGCCAGGGCATAGATTCAGTCCCTGCATCTTTTTTCGGCAAATTTGCCAGCGCTGGGGGAATCCGGACGTGGACCTCATTGCATCACGGCTCAACACGAAGGTCCCCGCCTTCATAGCCGGGTCACAGGATCCACAGTCGAAAGGGGACAGATGCCCTAGTGCAGGATTGGACACAGTTCCAACTGCCATACATATTCCCGCCTCTGGCACTGATCCCCAGGGTGGTGTGAAAGATCAGACAAGAAGGGGTGCCCCGTCATCCTCGTCATGCCAGACTGGCCAAGACACGCTTGGTACCCAGACATCGTGCAGCTCACAGCAGATGTGCCGTGGCGGCTGCACGATCGTCCAGATCTTCTGTCTCGGGGCCCGTTCTTCCACCAGAATTCAAAAGCTCTGAATTTGACGGCATGGCTCTTGAAACCTGGGTTTTAGATCACGCTGGTTTCTCACAGGACGTAATTCGTACCATGATCAGAGCGCGGAAGCCCACCTCGGCTAGGATTTACTACCGCACATGGAAAGTGTTCTTTTCCTGGTGCGCATTGTGAAATCAAGAGCCACTCCCATTTTCACTACCTACGGTACTTGGTTTTCTCCGTCGCATCATTGGGGGACACAGGACCATGGGTGTATGCTTTTCTGCCACTAGGAGGCGACACTAAGTAGAATTAAAAGTTAAGCCCTCCTTCCTGCAGTATACACCCGTACGTAGGCGTAGCTATTCAGTTTTAGCTTAGTGTCGCTGGAGGCACATGTGTGTCTGTAGCCAGACCACATCTACCATTCTTACTCATACTTTTATTTTGCATTTTTGCTACTTAATTCTTATTTCTGCTTTTTACTACACGACAAAAGGCGCTGCTCTGCATAGAGCATGAGGACCCACAAGGCAGCACACACCACCGGTGGAGGGGCGATCGGATCCCCATAAAGGGACTCCGCTCGTACTACCCCAGACCAGGCAAGCAACCACCGTGCATACCCATAGCATCCCCCTGCAGGACAGGGGGACGCAAGGAGGCACATGTGCAGCACCTCTTCCAACAAAGAAGCAGGTGATTGAGGCCACCAGGGTGCCCAGCCACCGCACCGATCCATCCCCAAGGGATCCGGTGCAGCACCAGCAGCCTACACACACTGGGTCCTATCTCCTCCTCCAGCCGCGGCGGCCCCAGGCCGGGACGCGCACCGCGGGTAAGTTCAGGGCGCACGCCCAGGGCATGGAGTCTAAGCCCCTACCAGAACCCCGGCTCCCCTACAGGGAAAGGAGAAGGAACCCACAAAGGGCTCCGCTCTCCCTGCTCAGAGCCTCTGGCAGCACATGTCACTACATCCCCCTGCACAACTGGGGGATGCGAGGAGCGCTCATGTCGTCACCTCTTATCCTCTATCCTGGACACAATAGCCCCAAAGGATCAGGGGCTCAGCAGCAGCCGCCACCTCCTCAACTCACAGCACCCCGCGGTGGCTCCAGGCTTGGACGCGCGCTGCCGGCCATTCCAGGGCGCGGTCCAAGGCATGTAGCCGGGGAGCAGCAGGGCTGCAGTCTGCGGGCATCGCGAGCCCTGGCGACGCTCCCAGTAGCCCACACTAATCTAGGCCCCGGTCTGGGCCCACGCACTACACCACCTAGCCTGCCTGTGATTGGCCGCTCACCATGTGACCGCCGGCGTCATGGGGGCGGGCGTGATGACGCGGCGGGACAGGGATAGCCGCGATTGGCCGATGCTAGCGTCAATCACGGCAACACGCCCTCTGCCATGATGCTGGGCCAGATAAGCCACGCCCCCGGACCAGCGCGAAATTTAACAAAGAACGCGCTGGTGGGGCACGAGCCATGGCCTCATTGGCCTGCACACCCTACCCCACGCCCCCAAAAGGGCGCAAATCTTAAGGATTCTAAGAACAAAGCATCCTAAATGGGCCACAGCATCTGCCCAGAAGAATATGGTGACTGTCACCTGGGGCCCTCTGGGGATATAGCAGCCGCTGTCGGGAGCTCAGTCTGTGCGGCACTACAAGTCCCAGCACTGCCTCCACCAACTCTCCTACCTGGGTGAAGTCCGCAGTCTGGGCCCACCCAGCCCTGTACAGCCTGGAATTGGGTACTGTCACCTGAGGCCCCCTGGGGATATAGGAGCCTCTGATAGGATCGCTCACTCAGTACGGCACTACAAGTCCCAGTACTCCTTCCACCACGGGGGAGACCGCAGCCGGTGCCCATCCGGCCCCCTTACAGCCTAGAATTGAACAATGATTAGTGACATTGTTCTTTCACATCGCCCCCTGCCTGCGGCCCTGACACAGGGGAGGCAGGGGAGCCTAAGGTAACTGCCCCTGTGGTGACAGATAAATTGACCCTGTACAGTTATAGTTAAGAGACTGTCATGGGCCACGTACAGTGCAGTTTTACACAGCGACCTGGTGTCACCTTTTGGTCGCAGTGACCAGTCAGACACCGGCTCCTTACTAGACCGGCTGTTAGCTCTGGCCGAACGTAAAACCACAACTCCGCTCCATGCCAAATGGTCAGGTCCTGTAGATCAGCTCATATCCATGACGTCCATTGGACAGCTAAGAGCTATGTGCCCAGAGAACCCTCTCATTCAGTTCTCTCAGTATCGGTTACCTATAACCGATTAATACACCTATACCAAGTTAATGGCTATTCCCATCCAATGTCAATCATCAGCCCGCAAGGATAATTTATCACCGTCCAAAACAGCCGCGTTTGCAGAGCATCCGCTAAACCTCTTTCGTAATGTGCGGCCGCTACAAACGGCATTTTGTAAAACGGTTAACACCCCACCCCATATGGGCTCGTGACAACGGGTTACTGCAACCCACACTGAGAACCATCCTTAACGGATTCAGGGATCCCTCTACTCTGTCAGTAAGCAGACATAGCCACACGCCTCAGTCAAATTGCACTGGCGGACAGAACTTGCCTCACAGTCCAAGCTACCCTCGGACAACCATAGCAGTAACCATCAGCAACCCCTACGGTAATGCAGGCCACAGACAGTGAACTACAAGCACTTAACACAGGACATGTCATAATTGCTGGCAAAGTAGGTAAAGCCAGCAGCCAAAAAACCAAAACCGTATAGTGCACATAACTGTACACATCACAGAACCGCCTACACGATTAAGTTAAAAATCTGGGTATCTCGATGGCTAACATAATCCTCAACACGCTCCAGTGGTCATCGCAGGGCGATCTTGCAAGTTACAGTTGGGCACGAACTGCCCACAACATTAGCCCGTATGCTTCCAATCAGGCAGTGTGCAGAAAACACCACTGCCACTCGTTACTTAGCCCTCCACCTCAGCGGCTTACGGCATCTGGCCCGACTCACAGTCAGACAGTATTCACATCCACCAATGGGATACAGCCCTACACAGGCCGACCTCGGCAGAACTCATCTAACCGTCAGTAGCCAGGTCAAATCACCTCTTGCCACGGCACAACTGACAAAAGCAGTGATCAGGGCACTCCGACAGTTACCCCGGCGGTATGTAACATCTGCTAAGCTGCCTATGGGCTCAGAATCCAAACCTCTATTACATGTATAAGAAACTAAACCTTGAATTCCGCGCTAGTGCTCGGATATAGCGTATATCCTTAGCGTATATCCCTACCACTCCAGGCTTTAGTCACGCAATGCACATGACTCACAGCCCATTCAGTATACCTAAGTTTACTCCCACCACACTGGGACCGTATTAGACCCACAGCTAACAAGGTCTCTGGTCCAGTGCCCAGGTCCGTCTGTCGTTTCTTAATTCTCTTTCACAGAGCATTAACAAGTAACCAGACCTCATCCAGAGGGCAGAACTCCAACAACAGGCGTCGAGTTCCCTCAACCAAGATCTGTAGATGACCGCAACAGAGGTACAACTTCAGATCCATCGAAGTCTCTAATGTCTGCACATAAGGTAATCAACATTCATCAGGTCCCCGTCAGACAAGCTGGGTTAGCCTCCCACGCTAGGTATGGCTACCCACTCCTGCCTCTAGCTCGGTAAAATCCTTACCCGCCGTATAATCGATAGATCGTTTAGAACATGACTCAAGTAGATGTTAACGGCACCATCTAGTGGCTGCCCACTCAGAGACTCTCCGGCAGGACCAACCTCTCACACAATAGACTACAGTCAGCTAATCTGGCAGATGGCTATTCATCAACACTGCCAGTCCCTACACCTCCTACCAGCGTTACTTCTCTCCCGAAGTCCCGACTACAAGCACCACCTATCCACACAAGGCAAGAAAGCACTCTCATGGTGGACACAGTCATCAGCACTCACACAGGGAAAACCACTTCTCCCACCTCGGTGACTGGCGGTATCCACCGATACCAGCCTGCTGAAATAGGACAGGGGGGCCGCCTATTGTCAGCACACGGCCCATAGCTGCTAGCTGATGAACGCCCCACGAGGCACGTCTCCCAATCAACATTCTGGTGCTGCGAGCGATTCGCTTTGCACTCCAACATCTTCACCAACTTCGCGCTGGTTGCCCCAGCGGCATCCAATCAAACAACGCTACGGCGAGACGTACATCAAGGCGGCACACGTAGCAAATGGTCATTGCGCAAAGTGGAACATATACCTAACTAAACCAAAAAACCCACTCATTCATATCACAGCCCACATCCCTGAAGTGGATAACTGGGCAGTGCACTTCCTAAGCCGCAAGAGAAAGGCCTTAGAAAGATGGGCTCCTCAACCGTAAGTCTGTCTACAAGGCTGTCGACGCTGTGAAACCCCCGTCGTGGACCTCATAGCGTCAAGAATGAACACAAAGGTCCTGGCCTTTGTAACCAGGGCCTGGGACCCGCCGGCTCCAAAGAGTGGACTCACTAGTTTTCCCCTGGCGTCGATTCCAACACCCATACATCCTTCCCGCACTCCCGCTAATCCCTCAAGGGATCACATGGATCAAAGCGTAAAGGGTTCAAGTAATACACCTAGACTGACCACAACGGCCGTGGTTCACAAAGCTCGGCCAGCTCCTCGCTGACGCGCCCAGCTACTCCCAAACCGGCTGTCCCTCCTATCCTAGGGCTCCCCTTGACCACCAGAACTCAGGAGCTCTGCCCCTAATAGCGTGGCGAATGGATCCTGTCCCAAGCAGGGTTCACACCAGACGTCATACCCACCAAGGTTAATGCCCGAAAGTCAATGTCCTCACGCTTTCACCATCACACCTGAAAAAATGTTTTTCCGGTGGCGTGAGGGCCACGACCTCAACCCAACCTCCTTTTTCCATCCACACAATTCTAGAATTAATTCAAAACGGCCTGGACTCTGGCATGGCACCAAACTCGATCAAAGGCCTAAACCTCAGTCTCAAGGGTCCTTCCCCAAAGGAGGACTGCTCCTAAACCACAGGCCATGACTTTCATACAAGGAGCTTCTCACACACGGCCTCCCTACAGGACTCCCGTGACTGCCTATGGTCTAAACCTAGTACTAAGCGCTCTTCAGGAGCCCCCATTTGAACCTCTGATAGAGGTACCATTAACCCATCTCTCATTTAAAAAAAAAAAAAAAAAAAAAAACGCCCTCTCAGTCGCTATCACGTCAGTTAGGTGTGCGTCCAAACACCCTATCCTGTCAGCTCCCCCTACCTATCCTTCCACAAGGATAAGTAGTCCTCTGGCCATCTCCGTCCTTAATGCCCAAGGTAGAATCACACTTCCACCTTGACATAGACATCGTCCGTCTGCCCAAACACAGTACAACCGCCTCGAAAAGTAGCTCCGCACCCTGGACCTGGCAAGGGCCCTCAGACACTACATCTGCCAAACAGCCCCATTCCGCAATACAAAGATGCTGTTCGGCAGCCCCGAGGGACCTACAAAGGTTAAGGCGGCGTCTAAGCCCACATTGGCAAGTTAGACCTGCTCCGCAATCCAAGATTACTGCCGCATCAACGGCATGCCAGTTCAAGAACGAGTCAAAACGCTGCCAACTCGATCAGGAGTGCCTCATAGGCCATTTGCTCTCAAGCCTAGGCAACTCAGGCAGCAAACTGGGCCTGCCTGCATACCTTCACCAAACATTACAACGTTCACACCCAGGCCTCCGCAGATACAAGCCTTGGTAGAAAAATTCTGCAAGGCAGCAGCCGCGCATCTGCAAGCAGCCGGCACATGATGCTTGACTGCTACTCAATTAATTCCCACCCAGGGACTGCTTTAGGACGTCCCATGGTCCTGTGTTCCCCAATGATGCGACGGAGAAACAGGGATTTTTGTGTACTCACCGTAAAATCCTTTTCTCCTAGCTCATCATTGGGGGACACAGCACCCACCCTATATAAGTCTTCAAAAGTCTGTACAGAACATTGCCCTACACTATTTGTACGTAGTCTGTACATTACCTTACCTTACGCTATTTGTACCTTATTACTTTACGTGCTCTCCTACTGCTCTAGTACTAAACTGAATAGCTACGCCTACGTATGGGTGTATACTGCAGGAAGGAGGGCTTAACTTTTAATTCTACTTAGTGTCGCCTCCTAGTGGCAGAAAAGCATACACCCATGGTCCTGTGTCCCCCAATGATGAGCTAGGAGAAAAGGATTTTACGGTGAGTACACAAAAATCCCTGTTTTTGCAGTCAGGCTTAGATAAGAAACTGTCTCTAGGGTCGCTTAAAAGCCAGGTTTCAGCCCTCTCAGTGCTGTTTCAGCAACTCCTACCGGCGAAGCCGCAGGTCAAGACTTTTCTTCAAGGGGTCTCCCGGTTGATCCCTCCCATACAGAAGACCCCTAGACACATGGGATCTCAACTTGGTGTTGTCAGCATTGCAAACTCCACCTTTTGAACCCATTAGAGAAATTGCGCTCCGCCTGCTATCCCAGAAGGCTGTGTTTCTGGTTGCAATCACATCGCTCCACAGAGTGTCAGAACTGTTAGCACTCTTCTGCAGATCGCCTTTTCTGGAGTTTCACCAGGATAAGGTCGTGCTACGTACGGTCCCAGCATTCCTTCCGAAGGTTGTGTCCTCTTTCCATATCAATGAGGAAATTACCTTGCTTCACTGTGTCCAGCGCAGATGCATCGGATTGAAAGGGCGCTGCATACGCTGGATCTTGTCAGGGCCCTGCGTATATGTGTGTCTAGAACAGCGCCATTTAGGAAGTCTGATTCTCTTTTCATTCTCGCAGAAGGCAGCCGCACAGGCATGCCAGTTGCGAAGGCTACGTTAGCTAGGTGGATCAAATCCACTATTCAGGATGCCTACAGGCTCAAAAATGTACCTATTCCGGACGGTATCAAGGTGCACACTACTCGTGCAGTAGGGACGTCCTGGGCTATTCGCCACCAAGCATTGGCTCAACAAGTGTGTAAGGCGGCCACATGGACTAGCCTACACACGTTTACAAAACACTACAGAGTCCATACCCAGTCATCAGCAGATGCAAGTCTGGGTAGATGGGTCCTTCAAGCGGCAGTAGCCCACATGTAGAGGCTTATGTTTAGCCAAGGTTCGTTCCATTGTTAGTCACACCCAGGGACTGCTTTAGGACGTCCCATGGACCTGTGTCCCCCAATGAGGCTAAAAGAACATTTTTGTTGGAAAAATTAAAATGTCCATTTTTTTCCTTCCATGTTGCTTTACTTTCTGTGAAGCACCTTAAGGGTTAATAATCTTCCTGAATGTAGTGTTGAGTTTCTTGAGGGGTGCAGATTTTGGAATGGTGTCACTTTTGGGTGTTTTCTGTCATGTATGCCCCTCAAAGGGACTTCAAATGTGATGTGTTCACTTAAAAAAAAATGTTTTTTTAAATTTTGCTGGAAAAATGAGAAATTGCTGATGAACTTTGAACTCTTATAACTTCCTAACTAATAAATTATTTTCTCCTTCGCCTCATTTGGGGACACAGGACGTTGGGTTATAGTATTCTGCCACTAGGAGGCGACACTACCGATCGTCAGCTGGAACAACTGTCTAAGGCTACCTTCACATTAGCGTTTGTGTCTGCATGCTGATGGCATGCAGACACAAACGCAGTCAAAAGCAATGTCTTTTTGAGAATGGTCCACCGGCGGACACATCACTGTGGAGGCCGGCCAGCCAATCGGCGTTGTCCGGGGGCGGGCCGAGGCGGAGATCAGCGCCGGAGATCTCCTCCACCCCGCCGGTAAGCTCCGGGACATGTCAGCGGGGAGAAACAGCTGATGTGACAGCTGTTTGAATCTCCCGCGCCGACACCGAGAGGAGATGTCGGTGCGGGAAGATTCAAACAGCTGTCACATCAGCTGTTTCTCCCCGCTGACATGTCCCGGAGCTAACCGGCGGCGGAGAAGAGGAGATCAGCAGAGGCTCAGCTGATCTCCTGGTGGCCGTCGGTGATCTCCTGTGACATCACCGGCGGCCACCGGGAGAGATTTCAATGGGTCCGCAGGGTTCTCCTGCGCTGTCAAGCGCAGAACACTGCGGACCCATTGACACCAATGCATTTTTTGTGCGCTTGGGGACGCTTGCTGATTTTCCAAGGTCCCCAAGCGCACAAAAAATGCAACATGCTGCGTCCCGGGTGCGGACGCAGGACCCTGGAGGGAGCAGATATCGTCCGCATCCGCACCCGAACGCAGGAAACGCAGGCACTATGCGTTCCTATGTTAAACATAGGAACGCAGTGCGCATGCGTTTGACTCGCATACGCAAATGTGAAGGCAGCCTAAGTCGGTGTTCGAAGCTTCAGGGGCATCTTTGTCTCCTTCCTTCGCCTCTATGTGGGTGGCGAAGGCTATTATGACCTGGGCTGGTGATTTACACATCAGGATGCAGATCCGGAATTATTACATTTAGCAGGTCAGATTTCTGTGGCTGGGGAGTTTCTGGTTCAGTTTTCTCTTGATGCAGCTAATTGTACTGCGATGGCAGCTTCCAATTCTATTGCAATACACCGGGCCCTCTTGCTTCGAGAGTGGAAGGCGGATTTGGCATCCAACAAGTCTCTCACTGGCATGCCCTATGCAGGTGAACGTTTATTTGGGGAAAGGCTTGATAAGATGATTTCAGACGCCACGGGAGGTAAAAGTACCTCACTTCCCCAACAGAAACCATAACGTAGGTTCACCAAGGGTCAACAGACGAGATTCCGGTCCTTTCGGAACTCGTCTGGGTGGTCGGTTTCCCGTCCGCCACACCAGACTCGGATACCATGCACGGATAGGAGTTTCCAGACTCCCAATAAATCGGGTTCCACCTGGCAGACCTGGAGTACACAGTCCAAATCAAAGGAGTCTGAGTCTCGGAGGTTTTCCTCTTCATGACTCAACTCCTCTGGAAGACACCTCCCAAGTGGGCAGCCTACTTTCCCGCTTTCGGCATGCTTGGCTCGCTGCTACAGACGATCAGTGGGTTCGAAAATTGGTGTCTTCCGGATACAACAGTTTCATACTCGCCCTCCCAGAAGTTTTGTTCTCTCCAACCTTTCGAGATCGCCGGAAAAAGCACATGCCTTCTTTCAAGCAATCGACTCTGAGGCGGGCAGGAGTCCTTGTCCCAGTGCCTCAGGCAGAGCGGTTTCAGGGTTTCAATTCAAATCTGTTTGTCGTGCCCAAGAAGTAACGGGTCGTTCCGTCCCATTTTGGATTTGAAACGACTAAGCAGGTTCGTGCGAATCCGACGATTCCGTATGGAATCCCTCTGGTCCGTCGTTGCGTCCATGCAACAGGGAGAGTTCCTCGCTTCTATAGATATCAGGGATGCTTATCTGCACATCCCGATATCCAGCCCCCATCAGAGGTTTCTGCGTTTTGCGGTGGGCGAGGATCATTATCAGTTTGTAGCTGTTCCCTTCGGGTTGGCAACTGCTCCGTGCGTGTTTACCAAGGTTATGGCTGCGGTCATGACCATTCTTCACGGTCGGGGGGGGTGTCGATTCTCTCCTACCTGGACGACATTTTGATCAAGGGTCGGTTATTCAGGGATTGCGAGGACAGTGTCCGTATCACGATGGACACGCTCTCGCGGCTGGGTTGGATTCTCAATCTGCCGATATCCTCCCCACTTCCTAGCCGAAAACTCAGGTTCTGGGGATGGTTCTGGACACGTCCAGGGACTGGTGCTTCTTCCCCAGGACAAGGCTCATTCTCTGCGTTGTGCGGTCCGGACACTTCTGGGTCCTGTTTCGCATTCCCTTTGACTTGCAATGTGCGTCTTGTGGAAAATGGTGGCGGCAATGGAGGCAGTGCCGTTTGCTCAATTGCATCTCCGTCCCTTACAGCTGGATCTGTTATCGGCCTGGAATCGCAGCCCGTATACCCTTCACTGGTCATTTCGCCCATCAGCGGCAACGAGACGGTCTCTTCGTTGGTGGTTGGCTCCGTCGTCTCTTTCTCAGGGGAGATCCTTCCTACCGGTCCGGTGGGATGTACTGACCACCGATGCCAGTCTCCTTGGCTGGGGGGCGGTGTTCCAGAGTCACACGGCTCAGGGTCGGTGGACTCCAGCGGAGTCCTCTCTGCCCATAAATCTTTTGGAGATGCGGAAGGTGGAACCAATACTCCATTGGGCCGAATCTTCGGGAGCTGTACTGTCGGCAGTCCACATCCCGGGGGTCGAGAACTGGGTGGCGGATTATATCAGCCGTCAGGGACTTGCATCAGGGTAATGGGCTCTTCATCCAGATGTCTTCGCTCAGATATGCATTCGCTTCAGGACTCCAGATGTAGATCTCATGGCGTCGCGGATGAATTCCCAGGTTCCCAAATTCTTTGCTCGCTCCCGCGATCCCAGGGTTCTGGGAGCGGATGCCCTGGTTCAGGATTGTAATGAGATATAGAAATTGGTTGCGCCACGCTGCTTTATGTTTTATATCCACCCTCTGTTAAGTCACCGTTACACTCACCTCTTCCTGTTGTGCTCTCCGCACAACAGGGGGGCTCACGTAGTGAGTGCACGGGGTCTCTCTCTATGCAGTGTGGAATTCTTTCCCTTTTTCCTCGGTGTCCGCCTGTGCAATTGCACGTGATCCCTCACGTGTTTTCCTCTCCTCTGTTAGGTTTGTCTTCTCCTCCGGAGCTGCTCCACCGCTCTCCCCATAGGGAGATGGATATGCAGGCAATGGAATAAAACGATGTTTGGGTGAGCGCTGGGATATGAAGACAGCTACACTTCAACAAGTATTTTACCTGTAAGTTTATTGTTCAAATCACACTAGGTCCTCTCCCACAACATGTTTCGACGCTCAGGGCGTCTTCCTCAAGTGGATCCACTTGAGGACTTGAGGAAGACGCCCTGAGCGTCGAAACATGTTGTGGGAGAGGACCTAGCGTGATTTGAACAATAAACTTACAGGTAAAATACTTGTTGAAGTGTAGCTGTCTTCATATCCCAGCGCTCACCCAAACATCGTTTTATTCCATTGCCTGGTTCAGGATTGGACACAGTTTCGTCTCCCATACGTCTTTCCACCTCTGGCCCTCCTTCCCAGAGTGTTCCAGAAAATCAGGACGGAGCGAGTTACGGTGATACTAGTTGCCCCGGACTGGCCCAGGAGGTCGTGGTACTCCGATCTGGTGCAAGTCGCCGCAGACTTTCCATGGCGGCTGCCGGTCCGTCCGGAACTGCTCTCCCAGGGCCCGATTTGGCATCAGAACTCGGGGGCTCTTCGTTTCACAGCATGGCCCTTGAGACAAGAATTCTAACTCGGACGGGGTTTTCAGAAAGCGTGGCACGCACTATGGTGTGTGCGAGAAAGCCTGTATCCGCCCATATATATCACAGGACTTGGAAGGTGTTTTTCGCCTGGTGTGAGTCAATGAAGGTGCCACCCCTGTGTTTCTCGCTCCCAGCGGTTCTGGGGTTCCTCCAAACGGATTGAACAAAGGACTTTACCTAAGTTCTCTTAAGGGACAAGTATCGGTGTTATCAGTACTTTTTCAGCGCCGATAGGCTTCGAAACCTCAGGTCAGTACTTTTTTACAGGGTGTTTCTCGTATTGTTCCACCGTATAGGAGGCCCTGGGATTTAAATCTGGTTCTGTCGTCCCTTCAGAAACCACCTTTTGAACCTCTCAGAGAGGTTTCGTAGTGCCTGCTTTCTCAGAAAGTGGTTTTCCTGGTGGCGATCACTTCCATTCGGAGAGTTTCTGAGCTGGCAGCGCTTTCCTGTAGGGCGCAGTTTCTCTCCTTTCATCAGGACAGGGTGGTGCTGCGGCTGGTACTATCCTCCTGGTGGTCCATTTTTCATCTGAACGAGGAGATTATTCTTCCATCTTTTTGTCCGGCTCCTGTGCATCGTTTTGAAAAGGCTTTGCACACTTTGGACCTGGTCTGTGCTC
This sequence comes from Allobates femoralis, assembly GCA_033576535.1. Lineage (NCBI taxonomy): Eukaryota > Metazoa > Chordata > Amphibia > Anura > Aromobatidae > Allobates > Allobates femoralis. The sequence continues at coordinate 280,567,530 of JARQOC010000003.1, read as the reverse complement.
TTCGGCTTTGTGTGAATAACAAAACCTTAAATGACATCATATTTATATGCTACCTGCTCCTATTGGACGAATATCCTAGGGACGGTGCAATTGCAGGACATGCTCAGTATACATCATTATACACAAAAGAGGAATTGAGTACCAAGCAGTAAAATAAAGCTTTTTTTATGAGAGCCTTATATAGTAAGGATGGTGTTTCATGAAAAAAGAAAGAAAGTGCTTTACATCCAAAAATAGTCTAGAAAAACAACATTAATATTGTCATGATAAAGTAATCAAAAAATAGCATTAAGGAATCTATACAAGGACCCTGTACAAATTTTATGCAGGTACAACCTTTACAGTAACAAAAAACTTGTCATTCTCCAACATTAAGAGAATCTGTTTGGTTTCCTCCTCAGTTTCCCTTTTCTCCCTTTTAATGTTGATGATGTGCGAGGGTCCAACTTCTCCTGAATCTGTGGGTCCTTCCCATGCAGTTTTTTTCTTCAGTTGCTCTGCCGGTCCCTGCTCAAAGATGGAGTGACTCTGGATGACTTGTGGCCTCCCGCGTCCTCTGCCAGATCCATCGCGCCGGTCTCTGTTGCATCTGCCCGCTCGACTTTCACAGATACCTCCTGCTTCGGCTCTTCTTTTATCTTCCTGCCAATTATATTTGGAGCAAATGTTTTCTTTCTGACACCACCAAGGGTAAGATCCTGGGAACGGATGGAAGGAAGGCGACCCGGCGTGAGAGGAGCTGAAGGTCTGCGCCCAACCAGACCCCTAGCTCCATTTGTCGCCCTGGGGGCACCAGCAGTGGGATCATTCTTCCCCTCAGACATCCTGCCGCTGGTCACCGCATGTTCCTGCAAACAACCCGCAACAACTTTACAGTAACAAGTATAGTGAGGCTGTACAGTATACCCCTAGATAAAGTGACCTATGCATAACAAAGAATCAAGGTTTGACCCCCCCCCCCCCCCCCCGTGTGCAGTCTCAAAAGTGCCTAGTGCAAAAGTAGCAGCATGTATGAATCAAAAGTGAGACACAGTAACACACAGAGAGATCTACCTTGTATCCATGCAGCCAAATTGATCCTGTACATCAAAGGTTAATCAAGACTATATGGCTAAGAAAGAAACCAGAAAGAGATGCCCAACGTACGTTTCACCTGCCTAGTGCAGGTTTCTTCAGGGGAAAGTGAAGTTCTGGTGAATCTCAAACATGTACTGAGGCTCCTTATATCCTCACTAACCGCCCACCAAGCTCACCTGCCGCCTATTGCGGCGCTTAGCTCCGGACATCCGCAACCGCCGGATGCAGTGTCAGAGGATGCGCATGTGCAGGAGCGGGGACGCGTCGCCATGGCTCCCGCGCATGTGCAGTCCCCACCAAAGACGCCGCAGACCGGCAGCGAGATAGGAGGCTCCAGAGATGAGCGCATAGCGGCGAGACAGAGCAGGGGGACCCATAATGCAGTACCATACCACGCATGATAGGAATGAATATATATGCAAAACAGTAAACATGTCAGCAGTCCAAAATGGCTTGTTCCTGTTCATTCAATGCATAGTATGAAAGTTTGGGGTTCTGATCTGGCACAAATCCCTTAGTTATATTAAAAGCTTGTAGGAAAGCGATTATGACTTTGAGGAAGCTGCTTAAATGTGGCACGGGAGTTTCTCAACTTCCTTAGTGAAGTGCAAATTTGCATATATGCATATATCTGAGAGGAGGGAAGTGGCTTACAATCTCCTCACCTACTTCGCTCTCTCCATAAGGTTGAGAGCAAGTTCCCAGACCTTGTCTTAGCCCACTCACTCTGCCAGATCAGGATATCCCACACACTACACTGATGAGGGGCAGGTACCCCGAAACGCAGCATCTGTAGTTTGGGGTTCTGATTGGCACAAATCCCTTAGTTATATTAAAAGCTTGTAGGAAAGCGATTATGACTTTGAGGAAGCTGCTTAAATGTGGCACGGGAGTTTCTCAACTTCCTTAGTGAAGTGCAAATTTGCATATGTGCATATATCTGAGAGGAGGGAAGTGGCTTACAATCTCCTCACCTACTTCGCTCTCTCCATAAGGTTGAGAGCAAGTTCCCAGACCTAGTATGAAAGAGTTCATCATCCATATGATAATCCACAAGGGACAGTTGTGAGTACTCCAGAAAATCGCAATACATGAAAAAATAGAATTCTAACTTGCGCAGGGTTTTCAGAAAGCGTGGCACGCACTATGGCGTGTGCGAGAAAGCCCGTATCCGCCCATATATATCACAGGACTTGGTGTTTTTCGCCTGGTGTGAGTCTTAAAGGTCCCACCCCTGCATTTCTCGCTCCCAGCGGTTCTGGGTTCCTCTAATCTGGATTGGACAAAGGACTTTCCCTAAGATCTCTTAAGGGACAAGTATCAGCGTTATAAGTACTTTTTCAGCGCCGATTGGCTTCGAAACCTCAGGTCAGTACTTTTTTTACAGGGTGTTTCTCGTATTGTTCCACCGTATAGGAGGCCTTTGGAGGCCTGGGATTTAAATCTGGTTCTGTCGGCCCTTCAGAAACCACCTTTTGAACCTCTGAGAGGTTTTGTTGCGCTTACTTTCTCAGAAAGTGATTTTCCTGGTGGCGATCACTTCCGTTCGGAGAGTTTCTGAGCTGGCAGCGCTTTCCTGTAGGGCGCAGTTTCTCTCCTTTCATCAGGACAAGGTGGTGCTGCGGCCGGTACCATCCTTTCTTCCTAAGGTGGTGTCCACTTTTCATCTGAACGAAGACATTATTCTTCCATCTTTTTGTCCGGCTCCTGTGCATCGTTTTGAAAAGGCTTTGCACACTTTGGACCTGGTCCGTGCTCTCCGCCTTTGTGTCTAGGACAGCACCTTTCAGGAAGTCGGATTCTCTTTCCTTCTTCCTGAGGGCCATCGTAAAGGGATGGCTGAGTCAAAGGCCACGCTTGCCAGATGGATTAAGCTTACCATTCAGGAAGCATATTCTTTACGTAAATTGCCCATTCCATCAGGTTTGCGTGCTCACTCCACTCGTGCGGTGGGTGCTTCCTGGGCTATCCAGCCTACACACCTTTGCGAAACATTATCTAGTACATACTTAGGCTTCGGCAGATGCGAGTCTGGGTAGACGCATCCTGCAGGCAGCGGCTGCTAGCCTGTAGACTGTGTTTTTCAGTTTGGAATTTTTTTTTCCCACCCAGGGACTGCTTTAGGACGTCCCATCATCCTGGTCCCCCAATGAGGAGAAGGAGAAAAGGAGAATTTTGTGTACTCACCGTAAATTCCTTTTCTCTTAGCCTCTAATTGGGGGACACAGCACCCTCCCTGGGCCTCTTGGCCTTATTGAGTTGGTGTTTTTTCTTCTTGAGTTCCTGGTTGCCTTATCGGCTTAAGTAGTTTTCTCCTTCGCCTCATTGGGGGACACAGACCGTGGGTGTTATGCTGCTGTCCACTAGGAGGCGACACTAACTAGAATCTGCAAAAGAGTTAACGTGACTCCTCCTCTACAGCATACACCCCTGGGGCAGACACTGCCTCACCAGTTTTTGCTTAGTGTCGCTTAGGAGGCAGACCTCTTTTATTGTTTTCCCTTTTTTAGATAGATTTATTAGAATTTTACTTTTTCTCCCTCTTTTTTTCTACAACTCCAAAGAAAAAGGAAGAATCTTTCTCAGCTCCCCACATGGGCTGAGTTTATAGAACCTAATCATCTCCTTCCCAGCTTCATCCTAGATCCTGGGCCAAGGTTCAGACAGACTCCATTTATTAACAGCCCTCCCCAGGCCTCATAGCTGAGCCCTGGGTTGAGGGATGGAGGTCTCATCTTCAGGATACTATCTTTAGGTTTCTGGATGGCAGCACGCAGGCCGGTCACTTGTCCTACACGCAGGACGGACATTGCCCTCCCCAGTCTCCCCTCACAGGACTCCGGGTAGAGGAGCCAACCACAGGTACTCGTTTACCCATGGCATTGGAGCCCGGCTTGCCCCCTTCCCACATTGCCTTCCAGCGGCCGCATACCTCGGCCTCCACCCCGACAGGACCCGGACACCGATGGCTCTCTGCATCCGGGGATTCCTCCCACGGTGCAGCAGCAATCTGGCTTTTGCCTTTGCCCCCGGGTCGGTCGGGACCTCCGCGCCGGCCTCCCCTTTTTGCCGGGGCCGCGTATTACTCCAGGCCCCGGCTTCGGCCTAGCCTCGATAGTCCCCGCCTTTCTCCGCCCCTCGCGTGACGCGCAACTCAGGCGGAGCCCGCCCAGGACGTCGTCAGAGGGGGGCGGAACGGTTATTTCTTCGCGCTTCTCGCGCATCGCGTGATCCCAGCGAGCCCTGTCATCTGGCCCGCCCCTTCCCTCCATGTCAGCGGTCGCCACTTCCTCCCGGAATACATCATGGCGCCGCTGTATACTCGGTCCCCGGAGGGGCACCGACTTGGGCGAGCTGGCGTCGCTGCATACCCGGACCCCGGAGGGGCACCAACTTGGGCGAGCTGGCGTCGCTGTATACCCGGACGTAACCGGACCCTGGACGTGCAACAATGTGGCAAGCAGGGTAAGTGCTCTTTAGCTTACGCAGCCCTGTTTACCATGTCTATATTAGTCATAGCTGCAGATGTAGCTTGGGGGCAGTTGTGGCTCAGCACCAGGGACACTATGGCCCCAAGGACAGTGCCAGCTGGTGATTCTCAGCCGGGTGCTCGGAGAACCCCTCCAAGGGCCAATAGGGATATCAAGTCTTCACATTTGGGCTCATCCCCTTCTTCCCCTTTGGGGGTTATGGATTATTTGGTCACTGCAGGCACTTCATTATATGTGTCACTGCAGGCACTTCTATTATAATATAGTGTCACTGCAGGCACTTCATTGTATGTATGAGTTCAGTCACTGCAGGCACTTCTATTGTTATGTAGTGTCACTGCAGGACTCATTCATTGTACTGATTGGTCACTGCAGGTACTTCATTGTATGTGTCACTGCAGGCACTTCATTGTATGTGTCACTGCAGGCCACTTTCATTGTATGTGTCACTGCAGGAACTTCATTGTATGTGTCACAGCTCATTATATGTAACCTTTCTGACTTCAGCAGTTCCTACCCTCACTGCCACAATCATACTCCTACCGAGTACAAGATTACCATTCTCCCCCCTACATAACTGGGCAGGTTTGCGTCCATGCTACAGCACAGTACAGGGACGAGACCTCCGGTCCTACAGGGTCGCCCAACGTGCGACTCAGACCGGTCCGATTTGCACCGTGGAAAACCATGTAACAGACAGCGCACCTCCTCAGGCGTGTCTACCATCGTTGCCTGTAGCGGAATGCTATATTTAGGCAGCTGTCGGTTGTTGGATACCTGGCCTTGGTATTCCCTTGTCATTCTCTAAGCTTGTAAGGGAGCTGGATATTGACTACAAGGGCCACTTATCATGGTGGTAATGGTGTTCTCCGCAGGAGCCACCCCTTAGCTGAGTCTTTCCTTAGAGGGATATCTGGCTAGATCTGTGTTTTGAGTCTCCCAAGGGGCCCTGATCTTCCACGCTCGCCCTGCTGGACATGTCGCACATTTGGCGAGGGTTATTCCCTACTCGGGCCATTAACAAACATTTTTTGTACCTTCTCCATCCACGGACAGTCCTATGTCTCACGGACTAATTCACAGAAAGGAAACATTCACACCGCATATATCCTCCCAGTGCCGACTGGAGTCCACATCCACCACCCATGGGAGATAGAGGGCGACGGTACCTTTGCGTACCGATTTCCCAAAACCAACAACAGGCGGGAACGCGGAGTGTTACCTCCACGTACCCCCTCCTGCTCCGAGGGACATCATTATGACGACGGTTTCTCAGCATTCCGATCCTCAACTAAGAACGTTTTTAAAAGCTGATTCAGACATTCATCTGATACTTTCCCTCCTCTCCAGGATGGAGTCTTCGCGAGGATGCATCAGACCGTCAGTTAAGCATGCAATGCAGATGATAACCGATGGAGCAGCCGTAGTGGTTTCAAGCGCCATTGAGACTAGACAAGCAATCTAGCCACAAGAGGAACGAGTACTGAAAGATGGAGGGCGATGGTACCTGTGAGTACCGATCTCCCAAAACCAACAGGCGGCAACGCGGGGTGTTACCTCCACGTTCCCCCTCCTGATTTGAGAACCATCATTTATGGCGACGGTTCCTAAGGGTTCCGATCTCCAATACAGGACTGCTTGGCTCGCAGATCCGGACAATCGTCCCCCACTGGTTCCTCTACAATACAGAACAGCTTGGTATGAGGATCCGGACAATCATCCTCCCCAGTTCCCACTGTAGGAGCTGGGTTTGCAGTGCATGGCGCTATGATTTAGTAGCCCTCAGTCTCCCCATTAGCCTTCCTCAGGGCGTTTGGGTTGTAGCACCTTTATATTGCCGTCTTCGATAGGAGACTCCTTATCACGCGGATCTGAATATTCATCCTCTCCAGCTCCCACCGCTGGGTGTCTGGTTTGCAATGGATGGCACCACTATTTGGTACTCCTTAGTCTCCCCATCCGTCTCTTCAGGACATTGGGTTGCAGCACGTGCACAGTACCGTCTCCAATAAGGGACCGTCTTACAAGCAACTTCGGACGATCCTCTTCCTCAGCTCCCACAACTGGATGCAGAGTTGCAACAACGCTTTTCCTTAGTAATTCTCAGGCTTCCATCCGTTTCTTCATGGCATTGAGGTCGCAGCTGAAGCGGATGTATATCTTCACTGATCGTCATCAAGTCCTCTTGTAGTCCCCAAACAGGGAAACGTTATGCGACCTCCCTGAACTTCTTTCATCCATGGAAGTACAAGGGTTCCTGGCCTTCATAAATGTCAACACGTTTGTCTACATATTCCCGGGTGCTCCATAGTTTGTTCTCTCTACCTAGCCCTTCGGTGGCTCCGTGTGATACCGGCGATTATATCCATTTCTCAATCACGAGGACAAGTTGTCCTCCCTTTCCTAGAGGGTCTTCTTATCAAGGTTTTTGTTTTTCACTTGGAGGCTGCGCAGATGCGTTTGCACACTGCAGTGGACCTCCCAGTTCATTTACCCTGGTTGCTCACCAGGGATACACTCAAGACGCGTTCTTTTGGGACTGCGCAGCGGTGCTCACACCACAGTGAACTCCCTAACTCATCTTACCTAGTTATTCCATACCGAGAAAATTCTCCAGTTCCAATCTGGATGCCATCGTCACAGACGCAGACACTCTTCAGTCCGTCACTTCTCTCTCCGTGAAGTTAGGGCATACGTTTGATTACCTATTGACCAACCATTCCTCTGGTCTCCCCACACGATTCTCCTCAAGTCCCGGAACAGATCCCTTTTTTTCCAGTCAGGTTTTTCAGGCTGCCTTCCCTGGTGACCGCACCTGTCCTTCCTCTCACAAGCCGTACTGTTGCACACCTATGTGAGGGAGAGTGGCGCCCTGTTCTCACACGGCTCGGGACAGCGGACTACCCTCGGGGCGTCCCTGCCTATCATTCTCCTGGGGATTTGTATTTCATCATTGGGGCCTCGCAGGTGTAACCCACTCATGTAATGTCCAAGGTAGGACCCAGTATACAGTGAATCAGATCACTCCGGTTTTCTTCTTCCTCGTTCCTAATACACAGCAAGTACCTGTATTCGGGGCTAAAGCTCACAATTCACAACTTATGAGAGCGGATACCCCTCTGCCTCTCTTTCTTAGTCTGAGGCGAGGATTTAATCTCACGGCCTTGCAATCATCCAAATGGCCTTGGCAAGGTTCAGGTCCAATGGCGTTAGTCTTCTAGAGGACCCCGGTTTGGTCCAGGCGCACTTAGTATGCTGGCCTATTTTCACTCACCACTGGTTTTCCCTGGCATTGTCCAGACCGTACAGGCCCTCTTTCCAAGGTCCTTTTCTCAAAGAATTCGGAAACTCTAATCTTAGTGTGGCCCTGACACCTGGTTGTAGCTATGATACTTAGTTCTCCTTTCGCGAACAGGCGCTACAACCTTGTCTCGTGGGGTAAACACCTGTTTCCGTTCACATCGAGTCTCTCCCTCGAGTGCCTCAGGGGCGCATCCCCATGCTACCTTCTCGGTTACGCCTCCATTGCGTGGCTATGGGCTCAGGTTAGCACCTTCCATCCGGGACATTTTCACGCATTGTCCCCTCCTTCATTACAACAACTGCTGGTTTCATGGGACTTCGTTCCGGTCTACTATGTGCGGCAGGATTGTTCCTTCAGACCTTCACAGAAATTTTTCTTTCACCTTTGTTACCAAGGTGGTGTTACCTTTACCTCTACCTTTACCCTATCCGTTGAGTCTCTGACCCTAGCGTTCTCCTCGAAGCACCCCCTTTTTCGGTGGTCGCCAAGATAGGTTGGATTGTGACCTGTCTCATCTTTCTTCATAAGATGACAGGGTCATGCCATATAAACAAAGACCACACCGTTCCTGCTCCTTTTCAGTCGTTCAGCACTGATGCACCGTAGCAACATGGCTCAGCACACGTTGGATTCACCTGAACTCTACGTGTCTATGAGGCTATTGCGGCATCTTCCAGAAGTTCCTTCTGTCCTTCGAAGAAACTCTTGACAGATTGTTCTTCATCCCCTTGGTGGGCCGCTGACTGCGCATGCCGACATCCTCAGCCAAACTGGTTACACGTACAGACTTCCTATCAGGAAGTTTAGCAGTTGCAAATATTACCGTTTAGCATCGGGTATAATGTCGTGCACGCACTCGTACAACCGGGGGCATTCTACCTCCTTTGGGCCCAGGCTTCTCCGTTGTAGGTGGACGAGGCTGTCACCTGGTTCAGCTTTTACTCTGTTGGGGTACAACACAATGTTCATACGCTTACGCTGTTGTGTACCATCACAGTGTTCATTTTCTTTCCTTATTAGACGCAGACCTAGTTGATGCGTCTCCCTGGTGGCAGCAGCTCACCGGTAGGGTGCAGCTTGTATAAGAGTCTAATGTATTCTTTTCCCGCCCAGGGACTGCTTTGGGACGTCCCACGGTCTGTGTCCCCCAATGAGGCGAAGGAGAAAAGGAGAATTTTGTGTACTCACCGTAAATTCCTTTTCTCTTAGCCTCTAATTGGGGGACACAGCACCCACCCTGTTGCCTGTTCATACCTTCTTACTGGCTTTTCAAATTTCTGGTCTCTCAGGTTACTTCTGAGATATTACATACGTGCCTGTTTTTTACAGGCCCGGTTGTTTTAATATTCTGTTACTTGTTCTATAGGTGCCTGGTTTTTTACAGGCCTTATTATATCGTTAATCTGTTTACTTGCTCCTACTGCTTTAGCACAAACTGGTGAGGCAGTGTCTGCCCCAGGGGTGTATGCTGTAGAGGAGGAGTCACGTTAACTCTTTTGCAGATTCTACTTAGTGTCGCCTCCTAGTGGACAGCAGCATAACACCCACGGTCTGTGTCCCCCAATTAGAGGCTAAGAGAAAAGGAATTTACGGTGAGTACACAAAATTCTCCTTTTCCTCCTACTGCTTTTGCACTAAACTGGCTAGACTGTGCCAGTCAGGGGGTTATATACTGCTGGGAGGAACCACTGTGCTTCTTCTTTTGATTGCTTTAGTGTTGCCTCCTAGTGGCAGAATGCTATAACCCATCGTCCTGTGTCCCCCAATTAGAGGCTAAGAGAAAGGAATTTACGGTGAGTACACAAAATTTACCTTTTTTTTTTTTTTTTTTAAATTGTGCTGATGTAAAGTAGATATGTGGGCAATATTATTAACTATTTTGTGTCACATAACTCTCTGGTTTAACTGAGTAAAATTAAAATTTGAAAATTACCTAATTTTCTAAATGTTTGCCAAATTTGTGATTTTTTTTTTTTTTTTGTCACAAATAAATGCAAAAATTATCAAACTAAATTGAGTACTATCATGAAGCCCAATATCTCACAAAAAATAGTCTCAGAATCGCTAGGATCCGTTGAAGCGTTCCAGAGTTATTACCTCATAAAGGGACACTGGTCAGAATTGCAAAAAATGGCAAGGTCAGTAAGGCCAAAATAGGCTGGGTCATGAAGGGGTTAAATTGGCTAACAATCAAGTCTTTAAAAGGTGTGGTCAAAAATGAACAGAACATTATAAGGGTATAGTAGACCTGAACAGAACCGCAGGGTTAAGGGAACTCTGTCAGCAGGTTTGCGCTATGTAATCTGAGGACAGCAGGAGATAAGATAATGAATGACACGTTGTTCAACTCTCTATGTGGTGATGATTAATTATAGTAAAGGTTTTATCACTTTGGATTAACATTGGCGGACTAGATCAATATGAATATGCCTTTTCCCCTCTGATTAGCATTTCACTGTCTATAGAAATGTACAGAGAGCCTGGGGTGGGCGGAGTTAGCTTTATCAGCTTTTCTGCGTTGCCAAATCTAAAAATTCTGATTGTCAGAAGGTCTGCACTAAGTGATACATCGTTAGATTTCATCCACATCATGCTGCTCTCATTAGCTAGCAAAAACCTGCTGACAGATTCCCTTTAAGCATTTTCTACACCATTTGCCATTAAAGTGACTCTGCTGTTAAATATTGCGAAGGGGCCTCAGCACCTTTGTTGTTGAGATCGTTGGTGATCTCTGCAGTAGAACACTCGGGTCTTAACATTATGTAGAATCTTGCTATGACTGGCATATTCCTGTAATAGTGGTCAGGATTCCATTATACTTGATCAAGTATTTGGATTTTTTCTTGAACATTCATTGTGATTTATTTAACTCCTTCCTTGGTATACCCTAATATCTTCTCTGATGCCCTCTTCTATCCCTGTACATAATAAGCAGAGGCTATTCTAATATATAGACTTGACTCAATCACTATTCTTTCTGAATTGAAATGAAATGAAATGAATACTTTCATTTATTCCAGGTGATATTTGATGGGGAGGAGGCTGTGGATGATGGTGGACTCACTAAGGAATTCTTTCTCCTGCTTCTTAAAGAGCTTCTAAACCCGATCTACGGAATGTTCACAGTGTATCCTGATTCTAACCTGATCTGGTTCTCCGATATAGTAAGTAACAGCCATGTTGTTACGTCTACATCTGATCCACTCTACAACTTACACAAAATCCTCAACAGTTGTAGGAGTATCTGCAGTAGTATGGACTACAAAATCTAAAATAAAGGATCTTCTAAGCATGATATCCTTCATGTCAGTGTGAGTTCCCTCCACATTTGGGATGAAGGCGCTTCACACCAACTGAGCAGCTCCTTCCCCTTCTGGCTGCTTCATTCACTGGACATGACTGCCGATATTATGCTGTTGTCAGCAGACTCCGCACAGTCATGCTGATTGACAGCCTCTGTGCTGCCCGACAGAGGCTGCCATGCCCTACCATGAGAGCAGAGTGGGAGAAGCCTCTAATCTGTCAACATAACGTCAGCTGAAATTGCAGAGATCAGAGCCGGACAGAACAGGTGGGTAGTTGACAACTACCTGCCAGTAAGTTATTGGGACTATAGCAAAAAAAATCATAGTACTGGATAACCCTTTTTACTGATATTCTGATTGTATAAAAACTGATTCCAATCAGCTACATGGTGAACATCAGTATTCATATATTAACCCCTTCCCAACATGATGTAATGAAACTTCCTGTGTCAGGTCCATATTTATTCAGAGGGTTCAGTAGCTGAGCCTGTACCTTACTTGGCAGATACAACTGTGATACATAGCCTTCATCTGCCTGTAAAGCAATTAGAGCAGCTCCCACCATCACAGTTGTGTAACCATGTAAATGCTGCTGTCAAGTGAGAGCGCCATTGAAAATGATGCCAATGCCAGTGCACATACAGTACAGACCAAAAGTTTGGACACACCTTCTCATTCAAAGAGTTTTTTCTTTATTTTCATGACTATGAATATTGTAGATTCTCACTGAAGGCATCAAAACTATGAATTAACACATGTGGGATTATATACTAAACAAAAAAGTGTGAAATAACTGAAATGTCTTATATTCTAGGTTTCTTCAAAGTAGACACCTTTTGCTTTGATTACTGCTGTGCACACTCTTGGCATTCTCTTGATGAGCTTAAAGAGGTAGTCACCGGAAATGGTTTTCACTTCACATGTGTGCCCTATCAGGTTTAATAAGTGGGATTTCTTGCCTTATAAATGGGGATGGGACCATCAGTTGTGTTGTGCAGAAGTCTGGTGGATACACAGCTGATAGCCCTACTGAATAGACTGTTAGAATTTGTATTATGGCAAGAAAAAAGCAATGGTCTTCCAACAGTCTTTAAGCACTCTGCTGTCCAGCTTACCCCAAACCATCTCGATTGCGTTCAGTTCTGGTGACTGTGGAGGCCAGGTCATGTGGCATAGCACCCCATCACTCTCATTCTTGGTCAAATAGCCCTTACACAGCCTGGAGGTGTGTTTGGGGTCATTATCATTCTCTTTAGATGATAACATCAAACTGAACAGACGTCATATTATACACAAGGGAAGATTCCACAAACCATTAATATCACCAGGGAAGATAACTCATGTTATACAGATTTTATGATCATTAATTTTATTAATTGATCTTATTATACTAAATTGAAGATTTTATATACTGTTTGGAAACAGTTTTAAATTATTTTGGAAATAAATCAAACATTTTAAACCAATGAGGTACGGTATATGGTTCAAGTGTAGAATATATGGGATTCAAATACATAGTTCATTACAGTAAGCTCTAGATCTTAAATATACATTTTTATAAGCATTGTCAAATTTGAGGATAAAATACACACGGAATGTCCTCATAGATTTTTAGCTGCTACTAAAATAGGAAAGAGGGGTGGTCATTGAGACACCAATTAGCTTACTCCAGTGTAAAAGTAATCAATTAATTAATTAACTTTCAAAGTTTTCCCAATTTTTCGGACTGACTGACCTTCATTTCTTAAAGTAATGATGGCCACTCATTTTTCTTTACTTAGCTGCTTTTTTCGTGCCATAATACAAATTCTAACAGTCTATTCAGTAGGCTATCAGCTGTGTATCCACCAGATGTCTGCACAACACAACTGATGGTCCCAACCCCATTTATAAGGCAAGAAATCCCACTTATTAAACCTGACAGGGCACACCTGTGAAATGAAAACTATTTCCGGTTACTACCTCTTGAAGCTCATCAAGAGAATGCAAAGAGTGTGCAAAGCAGTAATCAAACCAATAGGTGGCTACTTTGAAGAACCTAGAATATAAAACATAGATAATGATTGGATTATTGGATTAATGAAAGGATTATTATCATGGCAACCAAGGGCCTGCTGTCGTCGCCTTTGTCTTCCTACGAAGCCCAATCTATGCCTGGACTTCTTAGAAGATTGTACAGTCTCTCTATTATAAGACAGTGTTGTGCTGCAAGCGTAGAAACGATCGTAGGTTCAAGTCCTGTAAGGACAAAATGAAGGTAAAAATAATATGTTTTAAAATATTAGCACAATTGAAAAAAATATTCATATTCAAACTACCCTTCTTTTTGTATTATTTTTTTTCCGCCTTTACAATCAAACTCCAAAATCACCATCCGGTTTTGCAGTTGCAATGCCTTTTTCTCTCATATGTGAAGTACAAAATATATATATATATGGTGTTTATCAATGTTTTATAAAAATGTATGAAATGCAACCTTATAACTTTGGCTAAAATAAAACCTTGTAGCTTTGGTTGACTATGTAATCTTACCTGGAGAATCATGTCGGCAGGTCAATTTGTACTGCACAATGACCACTCTTAGCAAAATGTGTTTTTATTTCACTGTGTGGTAAAAGAAGAGAAGACAAGGCACAAATGGGAGCAGCACCAACAAATTATATGTGAAAGTGAGAGATTTTTATTTTGTGCACAAGTACAGGAAAGTTAAAAACACTTAAACAAAGGAACACATGGGACATCTGCAGCAATGGTGTTACAACAGGTAGATACAATGGCTGGTACACGTAACATAACGGAGTTGAATATACCATAAAATAAGTAAATAAAAATTAATATCTCTCACTTTTGTGTAAAATTTGTTGGTGCTGCTCCCATTTGTGCCTTGTCTTTTCTTCTTTGACCTAGTTGTTTACCCAACATGGTGAGCACCCCCCTTACTCTTGATCATTTATGTGGTGTGCCTACTTTCTCCTGAGCCAGAGCAAACATATGTTTTCATGCCAGTAGGAGCATGTTCACACAGTCTTGTGTATCCTGTTTTTAATGGCACCAGCTTCTTATTTACCCTATTTATTACAGGTATTTCTCTATCGCTTCATTGGGGGACACAGAAGAGCGTGGGTGTATGCTGCTGCCACTAGGAGGCAATAAAGTGGTAAAAATAAAAAAATGAACTCCACCTCATTAGTATGCACCCACCGACCAGAGCCAAGTTGGTCAGTTTAAAAGGAACCTGTCAGGTCATGGTACCTCTCTAACCTATCTCTACCTGTCCCTGCAACTTCCTATCTAATCCCTAACCATCCCTCTCTATGCTAAAGGGGCCCTACAATGAGGGAGAAAAATAAGTTATATACTTACAAACTGTCTCGAGTTGGAGACTGGAAAGGCGAGCTCCGGGCTCCAATCTCCCCTCCTCGCGCTGTCTGCACCCGCAATGCTGGGCATTCTCATTCCCCTTGGGCTGTGCCACGTCCTTTTTGAAATGCCTGCTTCTTGTGAGCATGTGATTTCCGGGCCGGAACATCATATGCCCTGTGCATTGTGGTGGTAATCATGAGGTACGCGTCGGGCTCCGGCGCATGCGCAGTGCGCCAATAAAGTTCGGATCCTGGGGACACGTCATCGTTCGTGTCCCTAACGATTGGTGGATCTCCCTTCCGATTGGGTCTTGGTTCTACCCATAAGATCAATTGCCGGGGATCTTGCCAAGCTGATAGCGTCTACCTTGGTTACATAGGTGAATCTGTAACAGACAAAGTCTGCACCTGAGAGGATCATTGTTCTTAAACCCCCGGGTACTATCAAGGGCTGAGTCAATTCATTGTCATTGGATTTCCTAGAAAGGCCCGGATGTTGTCCATTCCGCATCTGTTCACTTAGAGTGCATATAGGTACCTTTCCTTGTCGTCCAAATCTGGGAGACCCTGACATTGGGTGTTATATGCTGCCCCCTGGAGGTCACACCAATTATAGGAGAGATTTCTCCTCCTTCTCCTCTGCAGCATATACACCCTCTGCAGGAAATACTGTCAGTTTGTAATTTGGTGTCGTTGGAGGCACATCTCCACACTGAAGCTCCTGCTACAGATGAAGCCCAGGGGACCATCGGGGTCCCCCGGCATGGGCCTTCGGCCCCATATGCCGTGCTCCCTCACCATACTCTTTCAAAGAGCCTCTGGTGGGGTGGAAGCCAACTGAGGGGTTCACAGTTCTCTGTGCCCCTGGCCTATACACAGTCACTGTGTGGCCTCTGTGACGGAGTTCAACTCCCTTCCAGTCACAGGTGACGGATGCAGACTCAACCTCAGGTTCCCGAGCTGGCCCCCATCTTCTCCCCTTCTGGGGACTCAGGTATGTGCCGAACTCATGGGGCCCCCCGCATCTACAGAGGATCCGGGTCCAAATACAGCAGGGCTGTCCCTGCTCTGGCCCCAGGACTTGCTGAAGACTCAGCAACGATTCCCCTCCTTGTCGGTTTCTACAGCAGGGGGACGGGGCACAAGCCTAATGCATGAATCCGGGTCCAAGGACGAGGTTCTGTCCCTGCACCGGGCCCAGGCTTGGCTGGTAGCCCGGACTCGATTCCCCTCCCTGCTGTTCTGTACATCGGGGCACAGGGCTCATGAGGCAGGGGGGCTCATTTTAGGCCATTAGCGGTGTTTTTGTATAACTTCCGCGCCGGACCCCTCACGCAGGCCGGCCGCGGCTTTCTATTTTAGTCCCCGGCTTTGCCGGCGGCCTAGGCCACGATTCCGCCCCCTGCATGTCTATCAACAGCAGGGGGGCGGGAGTTGCTCTCACTTCTCTCTCAGCACACAGGGCTCGGTCTCTGGCCTCTCCCCCTCCTCTGTAACTGTATGGGGCCACAGTTCCCGTATGTATGAGGCCTTCCCTCCCTCTGACTCCCCTCTCTCCCTCTGCGGGGGCCATTTTGGCCACTTTTTGTGCAGATCCTCAGCATATACAGTATGCTGCTCTGGGAGACTCAGACTTTGGGATCAGATTTCATCCCATGGGGATGATTTTTTCTCTGTGGCATTTCTCCTTCAGTTAATCTGTTTTTGGTAGAAAATACACAGGATTGGGTCAGACTGTGTGCTTTTAAGAGCAAGGATAAGTCCCAATGGGCTCCTAAACTGTATGTAACTTGTACAGTGTGCAAGGTCACGCTGCCTGGGCAGAGTATCATCCCTCTGCACGGCTTGTGAGCAGATTGGGTCCCTGGATATCCTCGGAACCCGGCTCCAGGTGGATGCCACTACCCCCTCTTGGGATCAGGCGTCCACTCCCCCGGTCTTCACTCCGGCCCCTCGGTGGACTGCCGTCTTATCTCGGTCATTGTCTGTTTTCAGTGGCCCTGGCAGTATCGCGAGCTATGTCGCAATCTGGGGCCTCCATGGCTACATACATCAGTCAGGCCATTAACCAGGACCCTGCACGGGTTCTGGAGGGGTCCTCTTCGGCCCTGGTCCGTCTCCTTCGGCAAAGCGTAACAGGCCCTCCTCGTCTTGGGGGGCCCAGTTAAAATGACGCCGCCGAGACCGTTCCCCCTCCTCGCCCAGACCCCAGTCTTGGGAGCCTCTGAAGGAGGGCGTGGAAGAGGACTCGTCGTCCTCTGGCTCAGAAGGGGAAACTTTAGCTGACAATATTGTCTCCACTATTAATGACAAGACCTGCCTGCTCCCGACACACTGTCTGAGCAGTGCGCCAAGGTCTCACGCAGGGATCCTAACAAAGACCAGCCAGCATTTTCTCTGATCATTCTGACTTTCGGACACGGTGCAATAGCTCATAGCATGCCCAGCGCTACGTTTTCGTCCGAAATCCACGTTTCCCAAGTGTCCGCTTGTGTCTAGCTGGTCCCTACCCTAATGACCCGGTCGTAGCCGGATTGGCAACCAGAACCACATTCTCTATCGCCGACAGCTCCTCTTTGGAAGACTCGGCAGACCGTCAGGTTAAACTCTTAACCAAGTCAATCTCTGACGTTTTTGGCGCTGCTTTTCTCTCGCCTTTGCAGCTGCCGGGTCTCTTCACAGACGCGGTTCATTCCATGACCTACGTGAGAGTTCCGGAGGAGTCTTCCCTCCCGCAACAATGGCAATGGGTTCGGAACTTGCTCTTAACGCCGGGCCTGATTCAGCCGGTTGTTCAGCAGTGGCAGCCGCCAATTCCCTCGCCATTCAGAGAATTCTCTGGCTCCAGGATTGGTCGGGTGAGGCTTCTTCCTAGAAGCGCCTTACAGGGGGATTCCCTGTACCGGGGATCGTCTCTGCGGTGGATGTATGGACGAACTTATCAAGGACATGACAGGAAGCGAAAGTACACTCCTGCCCCAACAAAAAGCAGACAAGCCTGCTCAGCAGAAGCTGCCAGGTTTCATTCTTTTTGTCCATTTCGTCCCTCTGCCTGGTTTTCCAGACAGCCCTCCTCTACCAACGTGACAAGTCCCTAAGGCCGGGGTGCCGCCTGGCGTTCTCGCCAGCAAAAGTCTTCGGGTCAGAAGCCGTCCAGACGACCTCTGCCTGCCTCGGCCGATCCTAGATCAATGGGCGCGAGATATTGTCACTCACGGCTACTTCATAGCACTGCACTCAGTCCTTCCGAGCCGTTTCTTCTTGACATCTCCACCGGCCGCAAGGGACCACGCCTTTCATCAAGTGCTGGAGTCCCTAAAGCGGGAAGGAGTCTTCGTCCCAGTTCCCGTACGAAACCGGTTTCAGGGATTTTACTCAAATCTCTTCAGGGTGCCCAAAAAGGATGGGTCCGTTCGCCCCGTTCTGGTCCTCAGGCTCCTCGACAAGCACGTCAAAGTGAGGCATTTCACATGACATCACTGCGCTCAGTGATAGCCTCCATGTCTCAAGGGGAAGCCTTGGCATCCATAGACTTCAAAGATGCACTCCGGCGCATCTTCATCGTCCCAGCTCACCAAAGGGTCCTGTGGTTTGCAATTGGGGACGTCCTTTTTTTTCCAATTCATGGCCCTTCACTTCGTTTCGGCCACCGCCCCACGAGTATTCACCAAAGTAATGGCCTCAGTGGTCTCCGTACTTCACTCTCAGGCGCTGTCAGTCGTTCCTTATCTGGACGACCTTCTTCTCGAGGCACCCTCTCTTCAGGATTGCCGGCAGGCCGTCTCCATTACTTTGTCGACTCTCAGGAAGTTTGGATGGATCGTCAACCTTCCGAAGTCGCTCCTCCTACACAAGGTCTCGTGTATCTGAGGATGCAATTAGACTCTCCAGCAGCTCTGGTGCGACGGCTTCACGCGAAGTCCGTCTCCCTCTAACCGAGAGTACCCTCTATTCTTCCATGGTCAGCTGGAAATCCTTCAAGTCTGAGTCAAACTATCCAAGGCCCTGGGATCACTCGATCTCCATGTTCCCCAACACAAGGGACTCCTCCGGTGGTGGCTGTCATATCTGTCCCTGTCTCAGGGTCGATCTCTTATTCCACCGTCCTGGTCGTAAGTCACCGCGAACCTCGGCCTCCCCGGCTGGGGAGCGGGGTCCCTTCTCCACAGGGCTCAGGGTACATGGTCTCCGGTAGAGTCTTCCCTCCCTCAATACTCGGGACATCAGTGCAGCTTATACGGCATTTCTGGTGTTTCAGTCCTCCTAAGCAGCCTCCAGGTGAAGATCCCCGCAGATGCGAGCCGTTGCTTACATCGATCTTCAGAGTGGCGCTCACAACTCCTTGGCGATGCTTGATGTCCACAAGACACTATCCTAGGCGGAGGCCACAGGATCTTCCACCTCCGCGGTCCACTGCCCGGGTGTGGACAATTGGAAAGCGGTCTATCTCAGCCGTCTACCATGGACTCGGGTGAATGGTCTCTGGACCTAAGAGTATTCCAAGCCATTTACAGTCGGTGGGGGACTCCGGATGTAGACTGATGGCGTTATTCTTTGACGACTAGGTTCCGGCATTTATAGCCAGGGCTCACGGCCTCTGGTCTCTGGCAGCGGTCGACCTGGTCCAGAATTGGTTCCAGTTTCGCTCGCCATACTTGTTCCCACCTCTTGCCCGGTTACCTCGGGTGCCCTGCAAGATACAGGCGGACTGTCTCATGTGATTTTAATCACATCCCAGGACAGCCTGGTTCCCGGAACTGCTCCGGCTCGCCGACGGCGAGCCTTGGAGTCGGTCGGATCTTTCAGACCTCCTCTCTCAGGGTCCATTCTTCCGCCACAATTCTGCGGCACTCAGGTTCACGGTTTGGTCCTTGAATCCTAGGTTCTGACTTTCTCGGCTCTTCTCCGCGAAGTTCAGGACTCCATAACACAGGCTCATAGGCCTGCCTCACGGAACTGTTATCACCAGTCGTGGAGTATTTCTCTCTCCTGGTGTTCTGATAACGGCCACTCTCAGTGGCTCTTCTCCTTGCCTTCATTACTCTTGTGTCTTCAGTCGGGTCTAGACTCTGGTCTTTCCCTAAGCTCTCTGAAAGGACAGAGCTCAGCTCTTTCTGTTCTTTATTTCAGGAGTCTGGCTAGGCTCCCACAGGTTCGCACATTTATACAAGGGGTGGCTCACTTTGTCCCACCATACAGGCGTCCTCTCGAACGTGGGATCTTGAGTTGGTTTTCTCGGCTCTCCAGAAGCCTCCACAAGCGTCCTCTAGAACCATGGGATCTTAAATTGGTTCTTTCGGCTCTCCAGAAGCTTCCATTTGAACCTTTAACGGATATCCCTTGTCCACCCTTTCGCAAAAGTTGGCATTCTTAGTGGCTGTCACTTCGCTTTGGCGGGTGTCAGATTTGGCGGCATTGTCATGCAAGCCTCCCTTCTTGGTGGTTCACCAGGACAGGGTGGTCCTGCGTCCCGCCCCTTCCTTTCTCCCAAAGGTGGTCTCTCCTTCCACCTCAACTAGGACATTTCTATTTCTTCCTTTTGTCCAAACCCGATTCTCAGGTTTGCTAAGGCCCTGCACAACTTAGTCTTGGTCAGGGCTCTGTGAGGGTATTTGTATCGCACAGCTCCTCTGCGTCAGACTGACTCTTTCTCTGTTTTCGGCCAGACGCGGCAAGGGCTCTTCCGTCTCCTAGGCCATGTTTGCCCGTTGGATCAGGACGGCCATGTTGGATCAGGACTGCCATATTACAGGCCTATTCGGTCTCGCACACGTCGCTTCATACGGGACTCGAGGCGCATTCCACTACGGCCATGGGCGCTTCTTGGGTGTTGCGGCTCTCAGCCTCAGCCCCACAGGTGTGTCAGGCCGTCACTTGGTCAAGCCTACACACATTTTCTAAAACAGTACCAGGTACATGTTCCTGCCTCTGCGGATGCAGATCTGGGCAGACGCGTTCTCCAGGCGGCTGTTGCCCACCTGTAAGTTCCTGAGTTACCTTTCAGGGTGCAGTGGTTTTTCCCACCCAGGGACTGCTTTTGGACGTCTCAATGTCAGGGTCTCCCAGATTTAGACGACAAGGAAAAAGAGAATTTTGTTTACTTACCGTAAATTCTTTTTCCTTTAGTCCTTAAATCTGGGAGACCCAGCACCCTCCCCTTTGCCCTTCGGGCGTACCTGTGTCTCTGGTTCAGCACTTGGTTTTTCGCTGTTGGCCATTGTTCTGGCCTTATACTTTTCCTTTCGGCCGGTTGGCCGGGATTGGTTTTACAGTGCAATGTTTTCCTCCTACTGCTTATATACCAAACTGACAGTATTTCCTGCAGAGGGCATATATGCTGCAGAGGAAAAGGAGGAGAAATCTCTCCTATAATTGGTGTGACCTCCAGGGGGCAGCATATAACACCCAATGTCAGGGTCTCCCAGATTTAAGGACTAAAGGAAAAAGAATTTACGGTAAGTAAACAAAATTCTCTTTTTACACGCGGCAACTTTTCTAGGAATTTCACTGGCAACTTACTAGTTGCAGTGAAATCATGGAGACATTGTTCCATTTGTACACAGCAGCAAGATAGAACAATGTGTCCATGATTTCACTGCAACCAGTAAGTTGCCAGTGAAATTCCTAGAAAAGTTGCCGCGTGTAAAGGAACCCTTTCAGTGGCATAGTCATTGCAGATAGGGCAGATAGAAAGTTCTAGTCCTACCGTCGTGGTTAAAACCGAGCTTCTACTCATCTTCTTCAGCTGCTTGAAGCACTCCCTGCCTCCCAATATGGCCAAGTGCTTCCCCTCGGCCCAGGGTAATATCTCCCGAGTTACATTGCTTTATCCTCAGATGCTGTTTTCCAAGACAGTCATACACTTAGTTTCTCCCCAGCCACACTGCCACTGGCGGGTGTCATTCTACCATGGTTCCTCAATGTCTTTCTCGGTACTAGGCTTGGGCTGGTTTATAATTTTATTCACTGAGGCCTCCTTCTCCAGAGGGCATGTTCTCCTTTGGATGTCTCTCCTCCAAGGTCTGTTCTAATAAGACAGATCGCCTTCCATGCCCTGCGATCACTTTAGTCTTCCCAGTCCAGGGTTCCGAGCCAGACTATGGGGGTCTACAACCTTGGAGGGGACCTATGCTCCCACTGTACCCTAAGTTTATTGTCTTTTTAGGGCCTTTTAATCCCGAAAAAGCTCTTTTTGTGAGGAAGCAAGGTCCTCTGGCTCTGGTCCTTATCTAGCAAGCTAGGTATCAGGCTTCATTTTTCTGGTACCAAAGTCCCATTCAGGTTTTCTTCCGGTTCAAAATGTAATTTTCAGCGTCAGTTTGTTTGGCCATCAGGGGCTTCACCTGGAGATCTTTCCCTCTGGCTGTCCCCTTATGTGTTCATCCTCCTGTCCTAGGTACCAGCTAGATTTCTTTCGGTAGCCCCCTCCGGGGTGAACTCCGATTCTTTTGCAGCTCCGATCTCTGGTGGTTCCGCGCGTTATCTTTCATTTGCTTTAGTTTCCATTCGGGCTAGTCCTTCAGGCACACCCGTAAGTCACTTTCAGTTCGGTCAGATTTCATCCTTCGGCCTCTAGCTGGATAGGTCATCTAAATTCTCTCCTGAGGCATATCTAACGAATGTCGGGGCACCAGGTGTGGGGTGCCATTTCTTCTTCTAGGCTGAAGGCGCTCTAGACCATTTCCGTCCAGAACTCACCAGGCAGCCGCCTAGTTGCTTGCATCCTTCTTTCCAGGTTCCACCCAAGGCACGTTTCCTACACTTGCCTTTGTAGTCTTGTCCTAGGCACAAGGCTCTTCTATACTTGTTCAGCGACAGGTTTGATTCTAGAACTTTGTCACTGACTCGTTTTCTTTAGTCCTTCATTTCCCATCCTTGGAGACTGCTTTTGTATGTCCCACGGTCTTCTGTGTTCCCCAGTGATAGAGAAAAGAGGATTTTTGGTACTCACCATAAAATCTTTCTCGGAGCTTCTATTGGGGACCCAGCACCCGCCCTTCTTATGTGGTTGTGGTGGGTAGGTCTATATTTGTTCTTTTGTTCGCTTCTCCTACTGCTTTTACACTAAACTGACCAACTTGGCTCCGGTCGGTGATGTATACTACTGAGGAGGAGCTAATTTTTTTTATGTTTAGCATACTGTCTCCTAGTGGCAGCAGCACACACCCACAGTATTCTGTGTCCCCCAATGGAAACTCCGAGAAAGAGATTTTACGGTGAGTACCAAAATCCTTTTTTTTTACATGTTTGTATATACTTTTTCCTTCTGGTTTAATGCTATGAACACACAGCCGTTTGTGGCTGTTTTCTCATACTTCTATGTTCCTCAGTGTTTTGTAGAGCACAACTGGTTCCATCTGATTGGCATTATGTGCGGGTTAGCCATCTATAATTTCACTGTGGTTGACCTCCACTTTCCTTTGGTGCTGTATAAGAAGCTTCTGAATGTTCCAGCCACTTTGGAAGATCTCAAGGAGCTTTCCCCTACGGAAGGAAGGTGGGTGTGTGAAATCTGTATGCATTGATCTCTGTATGTGCACGTGCTGACAGTAAAGGCCATTAGTATTGGGATCAGGCTACTGATTTAACGGTTAAAGGGGACCTGCCAAGTCAAATGTCAGTGTTTTAGTCCTACGTTGATCCCTTTGATGCCTGTTTTCTTATTTTTTTTTCCGCCATACAGTTCCAGAGATGGGTATCTTTTTATTAAATCAAAATTTTTGCGGCCTTTAATAAAGGGGGTATGGCTCTCAGGATTCTCTAGGAACGTGTCTTTAAGCCCTACATAATTACCCTGTAAGCATCATCCTCTTGGTAAAGGTTCACAAAAAATTCCATGTTGGAAAGTAGAAAGGTCCACATACATGGAGTAATAGTGTGGATAAAACAAACAAAGAAAAAAACTCTAAAGCACCCATTACACTAAGCGAGATCGCTGCTAAGTCACAAAGTTGGTGACCCAACAGCGACCTCGCCAGCGATCTCTCTATGTTTGACACTTAGCAGCGACCAGGCCCCCGCTGTGAGATGGCTGGTCGTGTTAGTCGCCTGGACCAATTTTTGATCATTTGGGTCCCGCTGGGCAGCATGCATCGGTGTGTTTGACAGGGACAACAACCAACGACCTCAATACTACAGGTCTGCGAAACAGGGTCACAACGACCTCCATATCATTCCGGATCGTTGTTGCGTCGCTGGTGAGATCTGACGGTTTGACATGTCACCAGCGATCCCTACCAGGTCGTATCGCTGTCGGGATCTCTGGTGCGTCGCCAAGTGTGACGGTACCCTTACACTCAAAGAACAGTGGAAAAAAAATATACTATGTACTTTTGACCCATGCGTCTACCGCAGTCTCCTTGAAGATCTCATCTGCTTGTAGGCGTAAACCTGTGCTATACTCTAAAGACATGTGATAAGGTATTCCAGTAAAGCTAATGGTACAATGCTGCAATAATGCTGTAGTACATTACATATCAGCTAAAAAAGAAAAAAAAAATACATTGCAGGCAAGTACAAGCTGGTCCGCAAGTTGCTGTAAATATCGAGGAGACTGCAGCCCTAGCACATGCACCAAAGCCTCAAAAAGCAGCTTATTAGAGTTGTGCTGATAGTTAGAAGCACAATGAACCATGACTGATGGCCTATCCTATGGATAAACCAACAATTTTATAAAGGCTGGACTAACCTTTAAAGGGAATCTGTCAGCAAGTTATTGCTTTGTCATTTGAGGGAGCCATAATGTAGGAGCAGAGACCCTGATTCCAGTGATGCCAATTACTAGGCTGCTTCAATGCAATCAATGTTTTATCAGCAGGAGATTATCATAAGAGGACAACTTGCGTCCTGTCTGCTACTCCAATCACTCCCCGCACTGATTAGCAGTTCTGTGTCACTATATATTGTACACAGAAAGCTGAGATGTGGGCGGGTTACACAGCTCAGCAACTGCATTCTGCTACATTTTGAAAAGAGACAAACCTGTGATTCTATCATAAATGCTGCACTAAATAAACTAAGTGGAGGAGAGTCTTCACCACCCCCTGGCCGCCATCTGCCTGCTGAAGCAGCACCACTGAAGACCGGCTACACAGGCCTCCAACCCACACTGAGCAGAGCGCCCATCACAGGTGAGAGACCTCTCTCCTCCCCAACACCCAGCGCTAGTTTACAGCCGCCAGAGACCTCAGTGCAGCCCGGGAGGCGGGCCGACATCCACTGGGGCCTACACTTCCACCTTGCTGCGGCCTTGCTTCCAGTGTGACCTCTCATGCTATACCAGCCCACCGGAGACACTGGAGAAGACCGAGAGACGAACTGATAAGACGTGGAGTTCTGGTGTTCATCCAGCTCCCTGCACACTGCAGCTGCAGACCGTGCCTGTGTGCCTAGCACCCTGCCATCATCTACCTCCCAGAGCTCTGCGTACAAGCACCAACACCGCTCTCCATAAGCCCAGCTTTCCATCCCCTCAAGTCTGGAGAGAATCCATCCTCCCCTGCAGCAGCCGATACTGTTGTATTGACTGTGTGTGTGCCGGGGACTCCCAGTGAAGCTCAGATAAAGTACCGTATGTGTAACAGATAAAGTGTCTTCAGCACATTGCAGCTCCCGGCCCCCCCCTCCTCTCCCTCACAAGCCCGGTGTTCTGCATATCTCCTCTCATGGCAGGCTTCAAAAGAGCTGCCGCGGTGACTGAGCAGTGTCATTAACCCACTCCACCCCGCACTGCTTAAGTGGAGATCACAAGAGCTGGGGCTGCAGGCACAGGACCTGGACAGTCATATCCAACAACCCGCACCAGATACAGGTTATCTGCTGCTCTCCACACTGTGCCCATACTAAAACCCCATACACCTTCCCACTATTAACACCAACAGACTAACCTGATCTGTGGGATCCAGGACCATATTGAGGATAAATATATATATACTAGATGGCGGCCCGATTCTAAAGAATCGGGTAGTCTAGAATCCATATATAGTTTATTTACTAATAGTTACGGGAGTGCGGTGAAATGAATTGTGTGTATACAGGTGGCTCAGTGGTTAGCACTGTATATGGGGGCTCAGTGGTTAGCACTGTATATGGTGGCTCAGTGGTTAGCACTGTATATGGTGGCTCAGTGGTTAGCACTGTATATGGTGGCTCAGTGGTTAGCATTGTATATGGTGGCTCAGTGGTTAGCACTGTATATGGTGGCTCAGTGGTTAGCACTGTATATTGGTGGCTCAGTGGTTAGCACTGTACGGTGGCTCAGTGGTTAGCACTGTATATGGTGGCTCAGTGGTTAGCACTGTACGGTGGCTCAGTGGTTAGCACTGTATATGGTGGCTCAGTGATTAGCACTGTATATGGTGGCTCAGTGGTTAGCACTGTATATGGTGGCTCAGTGGTTAGCACTGTATATGGTGGCTCAGTGGTTAGCACTGTACGGTGGCTCAGTGGTTAGCACTGTATACGGTGGCCCAGTGGTTAGCACTGTATGGTGGCTCAGTGGTTAGCACTGTATATGGTGGCTCAGTGATTAGCACTGTGTGGTGGCTCAGTGGTTAGCACTGTATGGTGGCTCAGTGGTTAGCACTGTATATGGTGGGTCAGCGGTTAGCACTGTATGGTGGCTGAGTGGTTAGCACTGTATATAGTGGATCAGTGGTTAGCACTGTATATGATGGCTCAGTGGTTAGCACTGTATATGGTGGCTCAGTGGTTGGCACTGTATACGGTGGCTCAGTGGATAGCACTGTATACGGTGGCTCAGTGGTTATCACTGTATATGGTGCCTCTGTGGTTATCACTGTATATGGTGGCTTAGTGGTTAGCACTGTATGGTGGCTCAGTGGTTAGCACTGTATGGTGGCTCAGTGGTTAGCACTGCATATGGTGGCTCAGCGGTTAGCACTGTATGGTGGCTGAGTGGTTAGCACTGTATATAGTGGATCAGTGGTTAGCACTGTATATGGTGGCTCAGTGGTTAGCACTGTATATGGTGGCTCAGTGGTTAGCACTGTATATGGTGGCTCAGTGGTTAGCACTGTATATGGTGGCTCAGTGGTTAGCACTGTATATGGTGGCTCAGTGGTTGCCACTGTATACGGCGGCTCTGTGGTCAGCAGAGTAGGGCGGCTCTGTGGTCAGCAGAGGACGGCGGCTCTGTGGTCAGCAGAGGACGGCGGCTCTGTGGTCAGCAGAGGACGGCGGCTCTGTGGTCAGCAGAGGACGGCGGCTCTGTGGTCAGCAGAGGACGGCGGCTCTGTGGTCAGCAGAGGACGGCGGCTCTGTGGTCAGCAGAGGACGGCGGCTCTGTGGTCAGCAGAGGACGGCGGCTCTGTGGTCAGCAGAGGACGGCGGCTCTGTGGTCAGCAGAGGACGGCGGCTCTGTGGTCAGCAGAGGACGGCGGCTCTGTGGTCAGCAGAAGAGGGCGGCTCTGTGGTCAGCAGAGGATGGCGGCTCTGTGGTCAGCACAGGAAGGAGGCAGAGTGGTGAGCGCAGGAAGGAGGCAGAGTGGTGAGCGCAGGAAGGAGGCTCTGTGGTCAGCAGAGGACGGCGGCTCTGTGGTCAGCAGAGGACGGCGGCTCTGTGGTCAGCAGAGGACGGCGGCTCTGTGGTCAGCAGAGGACGGCGGCTCTGTGGTCAGCAGAGGACGGCGGCTCTGTGGTCAGCAGAGGACGGCGGCTCTGTGGTCAGCAGAGGACGGCGGCTCTGTGGTCAGCAGAGGACGGCGGCTCTGTGGTCAGCAGAGGACGGCGGCTCTGTGGTCAGCAGAGGACGGCGGCTCTGTGGTCAGCAGAGGACGGCGGCTCTGTGGTCAGCAGAGGACGGCGGCTCTGTGGTCAGCAGAGGACGGCGGCTCTGTGGTCAGCAGAGGACGGCGGCTCTGTGGTCAGCGCAGGAAGGAGGCAGAGTGGTCAGCGCAGGAAGGAGGCAGAGTGGTGAGGGCAGGACGGCGGCTCTGTGGTCAGCAGTGGACGGCGGCTCTGTGGTCAGCAGTGGACGGCGGCTCTGTGGTCAGCAGAGGACGGCGGCTCTGTGGTCAGCAGAGGACGGCGGCTCTGTGGTCAGCAGAAGAGGGCGGCTCTGTGGTCAGCAGAGGATGGCGGCTCTGTGGTCAGCGCAGGAAGGAGGCAGAGTGGTGAGCGCAGGAAGGAGGCAGAGTGGTCAGCGCAGGAAGGAGGCTCTGTGGTGGTCAGCAGAGGACGGAGGCTGTGTGGTCAGCAGAGGACGGTGACTCTGTGGTCAGCAGAGGACGGCGGCTCTGTGGTCAGCAGAGGACGGCGGCTCTGTGGTCAGCAGAGGACGGCGGCTGTGTGGTCAGCAGAGGACGGCGGCTGTGTGGTCAGCAGAGGACGGCGGCTGTGTGGTCAGCAGAGGACGGCGGCTGTGTGGTCAGCAGAGGACGGCGGCTGTGTGGTCAGCAGAGGACGGCGGCTGTGTGGTCAGCAGAGGACGGCGGCTCTGTGGTCAGCGCAGGAAGGAGGCAGAGTGGTCAGCGCAGGAAGGAGGCAGAGTGGTCAGCGCAGGACGGCGGCTCTGTGGTCATCGCAGGAAGGAGGCAGAGTGGTCAGCGCAGGAAGGAGGCAGAGTGGTCAGCGCAGGAAGGAGGCAGAGTGGTCAGCGCAGGACGGCGGCTCTGTGGTCAGCAGAGGACGGCGGCTCTGTGGTCAGCAGAGGACGGCGGCTCTGTGGTCAGCAGAGGACGGCGGCTCTGTGGTCAGCAGAGGACGGCGGCTCTGTGGTCAGCAGAGGACGGCGGCTCTGTGGTCAGCAGAGGACGGCGGCTCTGTGGTCAGCAGAGGACGGCGGCTCTGTGGTCAGCAGAGGACGGCGGCTCTGTGGTCAGCAGAGGACGGCGGCTCTGTGGTCAGCAGAGGACGGCGGCTCTGTGGTCAGCAGAGGACGGCGGCTCTGTGGTCAGCAGAGGACGGCGGCTCTGTGGTCAGCGCAGGAAGGAGGCAGAGTGGTCAGCGCAGGAAGGAGGCAGAGTGGTGAGGGCAGGACGGCGGCTCTGTGGTCAGCAGAGGACGGCGGCTCTGTGGTCAGCAGTGGACGGCGGCTCTGTGGTCAGCAGAGGACGGCGGCTCTGTGGTCAGCAGAGGACGGCGGCTCTGTGGTCAGCAGAGGACGGCGGCTCTGTGGTCAGCAGAGGACGGCGGCTCTGTGGTCAGCAGAGGACGGCGGCTCTGTGGTCAGCAGAAGAGGGCGGCTCTGTGGTCAGCAGAGGATGGCGGCTCTGTGGTCAGCGCAGGAAGGAGGCAGAGTGGTGAGCGCAGGAAGGAGGCAGAGTGGTCAGCGCAGGAAGGAGGCTCTGTGGTCGAGTGGTCAGCGCAGGAAGGAGGCTCTGTGGTCAGCAGAGGACGGCAGCTCTGTGGTCAGCGCAGGCTAGGTGGGCGGAGCCAAGGCGGGAGTCCCGCGAGGTGGGCGGAGCCAAGGCGGGAGTCCCGCGAGGTGGGCGGAGCCAAGGCGGGAGTCCCGCGAGGTGGGCGGAGCCAAGGCGGGAGTCCCGCGAGGTGGGCGGAGCCAAGGCGGGAGTCCCGCGAGGTGGGCGGAGCCAAGGCGGGAGTCTCGCGAGGTGGGCGGAGCCAAGGCGGGAGTCTCGCGAGGTGGGCGGAGCCAATGCGGGAGTCTCGCGAGGTGGGCGGAGGTCTCGAGAGGTGGGCGGAGCCAAGGCGGGAGTCTCGCGGGGTGGGCGGAGCCATGGCGGGAGCCCCCGCGATGTGGGCGGAGCCATGGCGGGAGCCCCCGCGATGTGAGCGGAGCCATGGCGGGAGCGGTGCAGCAGGATGGCGGCGGGGTAAGTATACTGGAGTGTGTGTGGGTGTGTGTGTGTGATGTGGTTGGGATGGTGTGTGTATGTTTGGGAGGACTGTAGTGAGAGGCTGTGTGTGTGTGTGTGTTTGATGACACAGTAGTGAGGGGGGCGAGCGGAACGTTGAAACGCCGGTGCCTGTAGCTGCACGGAAAGTTCCGCGCAGCTACACCGCACTGTGACGTCAGCAGCATGGTCGGAGGCCGTCACGGAAGTAACCCTTCGGGTTCTCCGGAAGTGGCCTTCGGCTTTTATATAATAGATATCTAGGTGTCACAGCCTCCCCATTCTGTGTCCCAGCAGCATAAATACATGCAGAGCCTGACACTCAATTCCAGGCTGAAGGAGAGGCAGAAAGCTCAGTAAAGCAAAGACAAACAATAAAAAAAAAAAAGAAGATTAACCCTGCACTGCCCTGCACGAGCCCACAGACTGAGGATACATGCCACTCATAAGAAGGCCCCACTATCTCAGAGCAAGCAGGCAGGGGGACACCAGATACTAAGGGAGCACCACTGGAGACAGAGCCCACTAATAAATACTGGTAGACAAGCGCTGTGGAGAAACACTGTAGTGGCTTAACCCTGTCACCCCCCCCAGACCAAAAGACAGGGTTCACACACAGTGACAGTTCAAAGCCACAACGGACATAGCCACCTCTGACCATTGAGGGCCAAACACCATCCCCAAACACACAGCCTGTCACTGACATGGACTTTTTACCCACCCTGCCCCCACCAACCAAGACTATGATATAGTAGTCAGATTATGACAGTCTTCCTACTCTCCCACCACAATCAATAACCAGGCAATCTGCACACCATCTGCTACCCACTGGCCTGCTACATCTCCTTGCTGCCAGGGAACCGTAATGAAAAAATACCTAACAATAACCCAAACAAAGGAACCCACCACCCTACAAGAAGCCCTACCGTCAAGACCACATCCACCACCCACAATGCGCAAAAGCAGGTCCGCCCCGAAGTCCCCTAAGCAACCTACCAAGAACCCACGCCACCAACCACCCGCCTCTCCATCAATGGGTCCTCTACCTGAAGCACAGACAGATGCCAGTCCATCCCCACCACAGCTTTCACCACCAGCACGTGTCCCTGAACTGGCCAAGCAAGACCCTTCACAAATAGCTTTGTTAGCTGAAGAGGTCTCCAAGCTCCTGATGCCAAAACTTGACCAGCGAACTGACGCCCTCCATGCCGCCCTCGCCGCAGCCATGGCCCTAATTACTACCAAATCCCAAAAGATCACAGAGCTGGAAAGCAGAATCCAGGCCAATGAAAAGGAGATCACAGAATTAAGGGCCTCTCTCAAACAGCGCCAGGCCGCAGAGCGAGAAACACATGAAAAACTGGAGGACTTGGAGAACAGAAAGCGCCGCAACAACCTGCGTTTTGTGGGCATCCCAGAGTCGGTGGGCAGTGAACATCTCGTGGACTACCTCACTAAAGACCTCCCAGCGGCCCTCCGGACGGATCTTGGCAAAGACCAAATGATAATAGAACGAGCGCACAGGCTAGGTCCCCCAGGACCCAACCAAAACGGCAGAAACAGCAGACCTCGCCCAGTCATAGCAAAGTACCTCAACTGGGCAGTAAAAGAAAAAGTTTTAAAAGCATACCGACGGCAACGAGAACTGAATGTCCATGACTCCAAGATTCTTATCTTCCAGGACTTTTCCCCAGCTGTAGCTCAAAAACGCAAGGCATTTGGGCCCACCTGTCGGCTACTGATTGAAAAAAACATCAGATTTCAACTACTATATCCAGCTAAGCTCAAAGTCCAAGAGGGTGGCCGTGCAATTATTTACGAAGACCCTGAGGTGGCGGAGAGACGATTCCGCCATGCCACGGATGTCGCAGTGGGACGACCTAAAGACCTGCCACCTACGCTACCTCCTACTACAGGAAGACTGTCATCTCCATAGTACAATGTCTCCCCCAGTGATGGCACAGCGCGCTCATGGCGAGCTACTATCACTGATTTACAATGTTGACTGTATTGTTGTTTTTGTAACCCCCCCTGCTTTTACCCTTTTATACTCTCCCCCTTCTCAGTCCAGGTACCAATCCATGTGAGACCCACCACCGACGGCACCGCTACTACATGTTCACTCCCGCGGCTCGCTGGGACCGACAGGAATGAACACACCCAACTGCCAGATGCTGCACAGACCCTACCTTGGGACCCAGGATGAGTACCCTTAAAACACCAGACCCTGACACCACTTACACCTCACCACACTTGCGGTTTCTGTCATGGAACGTGGCAGGCCTTAACACCCCCATTAAACGTAAAAAGGTCTTGAACCATCTAAAACGATTCTCACCAGATGTGGTCTTCCTTCAAGAGACACACTGGAGGGCTGACAAACCTGGTAAATTGCTAGCTCCCTGGATAGGAGACTGCTACACTGCCTCGCATACTTCATCATCACGCGGAGTAGCCATTCTCATCAAAAAGGGCCTGCCATGCACCATTCAGGACTCCATTGGTGACAGCCAAGGCAGATACCTGATACTGAGGGTGGAAATAGCGGGGAGAATATACTTCCTGGTCAACCTCTACGCTCCTAACCACGACCAACATATCTTCTACACA
This sequence comes from Allobates femoralis, assembly GCA_033576535.1. Classification (NCBI taxonomy): domain Eukaryota; kingdom Metazoa; phylum Chordata; class Amphibia; order Anura; family Aromobatidae; genus Allobates; species Allobates femoralis. The sequence goes on along the minus strand of JARQOC010000003.1, from coordinate 280,535,568 downwards.
TCGATTCTCCAGGTTCTCCTGGGACTTGGGCCTGGTCGCCTGATAGTGGGAGGAGACTTTAACCTAGTACAATGTCCCACCCTAGACCGCTCCTCACCCTCCCCACAAACCTCAGCAGCCACAACATCCCTCCTACACTTCATGGAACAGCTTTCACTCTGTGACCCATGGAGAGTGACAGACTCCACAGCTAGAGAGTACATGTGCCACTCCCCCCCCCACCCGTCCTTCTCCCGGATCGATTTCTTCCTCATCTCCTCACAACTATTCCCCCAACACCATGACTCCCGTATCCACCCAATACTGATCTCGGACCATGCTCCCATCTCATTGTTCCTCACTCTAGTGGAGCCAAGCCCTCAGACGAGACAATGGAGGTTCCCATCCTACCTAGCAGAATCGGATGACTTCAAAATCTTCCTTAAATCACACTGGAATAATTTCCTAGATGACAATATCGCCCACACTGACAACACCCCTCTGCTCTGGGCCACTTCAAAGGCCGTTATGAGAGGCCACATCATCAGTTATCTATCATGCAGGAGGAAAACACACAGAAAGAAATTTGACGCCTTACACACTTCCCTACTCCAGGCTCAGTCGGCGCTTGCCCTAAACCCATCCCCTGACACACAACAAGCTTACAGCATGGCCAAACACTTACTGGACTCCCACATACATTCCCAATCACACTGGCAAGTTCAAGTGACTCGAAACAAGTTCTATCGCTGGGGAAACAAGACAGGTAAATTATTAGCGACCCTAACAAAAGGCAAACAACCCTACAAACCAATTCTTAAACTACTGAACCCCACAACAGGTTTGCATACAACCGACCAGGAAGAGATAATGCAAATTTTTAGCGACTACTATGAAGACCTCTACAGAGCTCCCCCTGCTAATCTCCCATCGATTAATTCCTTCCTGAACCCAATCAACCTCCCATCCCTGACTACTGAACAACAAGTGACGCTAGACTCGGAGATAACAGAAGACGAAGTGAGACGAGCTATAGCAGACGCGTCCAGCGGTAAGACCCCGGGCCCTGATGGTTTCTCTGCTGAATACTACAAAATACTATCCCCTGACTTAGTACCCACCGTGACTAACCTCTTCAACACAGCTTTCCTACAGGGGTCCCCATCGATAGATTTACTGACTCACGCACCATAGTTATCCCTAAACCCAATAGAGACCCGCTACTACCACAGTCATACCGCCCAATCTCACTCCTCAACCATGACTACAAACTCCTGGCAAAAATCCTAGCAAACCGCCTACAACTGATACTACCCAGCCTCCTATGCGAGGCTCAAACGGGCTTTACTCAGGGACGGAGCAGTGTGGCAAACATACGCCTGGCGGTTGCTGCCACGGTCTTGGCCCAACACTCACCGAGCCCGCCTGCAATGCTGATGAGTCTAGACGCCGAAAAGGCCTTTGACAAAGTGGCATGGCCTTTTTTGTATGAAGTTCTGGGCAGGGGGAATTTTGGCCCGAGGTTCCTAGAATATATCCAATATCTCCACACGAATGCAAATACCCAGGTCTCTGTCAACGGAAGCAGCGCACCAACTATAGACCTCTTCCGAGGAGTCAAGCAGGGATGCCCTCTGTCGCCCCTCCTATTTAACCTTTCTATTGACCCCCTACTACGCCATCTGTTGCAGACTCCTACTTTTAGGGGACTGACAGTGGGCTCTAGGGAGCTCAAGGTCGCCGCATTTGCAGATGATGTCCTGCTGGTAGTAACTAACCCCAAACAGGTTTTGCACACACTCACACACGAACTAGAGGACATGGGAGGCCTTTTGGGCTATAACATTAACTGGGACAAAACGGAAGTGATGATGTTAAGCGGCCCCCCCAGACCGTCGTGGACATCGGGGTTCACCTGCCAGTGGACCACTAGCTCACTAAAATACCTGGGAGTGCAAGTGACTAGATACCCAGCTAATCTATACAAAACCAACATCAACTTGTACCTCAACAACCTACACTCCACTTTAGCCAAATGGAAAGATTTTCACCTATCATACCTGGGCAGGGCCAACTTAATTAAAATGACAGAATTCCCACGCCTCCTGTATCTTTTTCACACTCTTCCAATTTACTTAGCCCCCAAAGAGGAGAAACGGATCAACTGTCTATTCCGCTCATTCATCTGGGAGGGAAAGAAGCCCCGTATTGCCTATAAATTACTCCAATAGCTGAAGAGAAATGGTGGGATAAACTTCCCCGATATCAGACACTATAATTTAGCATCCCTATTCCGAGTGGTGGTGGACTGGCTAGGAGGGACCTCCTGCTATGCCCAGTATGAGTTAGAATGCTGTCTCTCACCAGGACTAGCTCTCCCTGCTCTCCTACACCTCCCTTACACTGAACTGCCAGCTGAGGTGAAGGCGAACCCCCTCCTGGTGTCTACGTGGAAAGCATGGCAGAAAATACGCCAAAGGCTCCAACTCTCTCCCAAAACATCCCTCCTCCTCCCACTCATTGGTAATCCCCACTTCCAACACAGACATACCCACCCTGTCTTCCACCGGTGGCACTCCCAGGGTATAACATCCATCAAACACCTGATCCACCCAGGGGAACGCCGCATGTATTCAATAGAGGAAATGCAATCCAAACACCCGACCACCACATTCCCCCATTCCAATACCTACAGGCTAAGAGTTATGTGACAAAGATAATAACTTGTCTCCCTGAGCGAGAGTGGAGTCCACACCTACTTACATGGTTCACTAGGTCGAATACCTCAGGTGGCCAAATAGCCTCCAACTACAAATTCATCCACGGCACGCTGGACTATGAGCAATCCCGATTCCCGCTAACAAAATGGCAGATCGACGACCCCGCCTTATCCTACAACACAATCCTAAAGGCTCTAGACCAAGCCCACAAATTCCTCCCCTCAGCCCGTTTCATTGAAATGAGACTGAAAATCTGCCACAGATCCTACTTAACCCCCCAGAAGGGTCATAGAATGGGGCTATACACAACCTCCGAGTGCTTTAAGTGCCGCGCCCCCGAAGCCAATCTATTCCACTGCCTATGGACATGCCCGACCATCCAGCCCTTCTGGACCAAGATACGACAATTTACCACCACACACCTGACAAACTTTGCCCCTGATGAGCCTCTATGGGCCATTTTTGGATACCTAGAGCCAGATAAATACACATGCTCTCCGGGGGCCCGTAAACTGCTACACATGGTGGCGGCAGCCGGAGTAAAGGCCATCCTGCAGGTGTGGATCCACGACCAAGCTCCTCCATTTAGGATCTTTTTAGACAAACTGTCATTCTTGCTTCAGATGGACTGGGTTGAGGCCTCCTTGCACAAGGAGGAAAGGGTGCAGTCCTTCTTTGAAACCTGGGAAAGTTTCATCTCTCTGCTCCCACAACGCATCCGAGATGACATCAGAACTTGTTTCCAACCTACAGTGTGGTATCAAGAGCAGGTACTACTAGGGGAGGCGCCCACATAGACACATGTTCGATAGAGCCGCCAAATAGAGACACATCTAAGGGTCAGAGGTCCATCTTGGTGTCAGAGGTCAGTCCCGGTGTCGATGAATCCCGCACAACTCCCAAGGAGAGTCTGAGGTCACGCACCCTTGATGGGTGATCTACAAGGAAAAAGTACCTGTTCCAGACAACCCCTTCCCCACCCCCCTCCCAGTTTTTACCTGTTTGTTCTTCCTTTTTTCTCTTTTTGTTTTTATTTGGAATTGTAAATGTTGTTTTTGCTCTGTTTTCTTTTCTGTTTGTTTTGTTCTCTTTTTTTAACTTTGCGTTTTTATTGTTTGTGCTTTGACGTGATGCAGCCACGCTCGAAATATACACTCTGCCATTTACAAAAAAAAAAAAAAATAAACTAAGTGATAAATTGCTGGAATTGCGATCTCTGTCCATACATGATGTTGCTGTCAGGTTACATAGTAAAGACCCACTGACAGACTTCCATTAATAGATTAGTTATAGTATCCTCCAGATTTGGTTGTTCCTATTCTTGCTTTGCATCACTGGAGTGATAAACAGATGCTCCACTCTCAGGACCGCCCTGCAGAATATGCTAACAATCAAGAAAAAGAAAGCGTGTATTGTATGATGGAGATCTACAATGTATTTGTGAAAAATAATCAATATAATATTATTAAGTACAAAAAGGCACATTCAAGACATGTACAATTAAGAACAATTAGAACAGAGTGTACAAAGCAAGGTGAAATTCAGAAGTGCAGCGTTTACCACTCCACTGCTGCATGGTGAAAATGGTTTAACTATATGATTTTAAGTGATTGGGGATTCAGATTTTCAAATTTAAATTCAGTAATATTACAGGACATCCAACCTGATACATAAAAATTGACAATTCCACTGGTGCGAAATATAAGAAATACTGATTATTGGGTGCAAATTAATCAGCAAACCGAGATTCATCAATCGATTTTGATCATAACGTAAGTCCCATAATAATCTTTATATAGCGCCAACATATTTCGCAGTACTTTACAATTCAGAAACTCCTATACAAACAAAATCATAAACAATTATGGAAAATACAGTAATTACGGCAAAAAATAAGGACCACCCTGCTTGTAAGAGTTTACAATCTACAATGAGGTGGGAGTGACAAAGCACAGGTGCTTATTTATAATGGTGGCCCAGCCATCTTGAGGAAATGGAGAGTAGATAAGAGCGAATTAAGTGGCCAACAGCTAATCTGTGAACATAACTGTCAAACTCCATCAGACCCAAATGCTCTACAGAGAAATAGTGAATGCCCTATTTCTAAATGACTTTGATTAGGGAAAAATGATAGGCTGCCCCTGAAGATGTGTTTTTAGGGAGCGCCTAAAACTTTGTAAGTTGTGCATAGTTCTAATTTTTTGGTTTATAGCATTTCGGAGAGTTGGTGCAGCTCGGGAGAAGTCTTTGAGCCGGGAGTGGGAGGTTCGGATTCGTACAGATGTTACATTAAAATTGCTTCCATAGCAAAGAGAACGGGTAAGGTGATAGACAGATGAGGGTGGATGTGTGGGGAGGTGCTGCACTGTAAGGAGCTTTGTGGGTGAGAACAAGCAATTTGAATTGGATCCTATAATGTATAGGCAACCAGTGCAATGACCTGGTGCAGAGCGGAAGCATCCGAATAATGGTTAGCTAGATAGGTGACCATGGACCGCGGCTGACCGCGTTTTTTTTCGCTGCCGCAAGTGCCAAAACCGCACCTGTCGCAAGTCCGCCTATACCTTGTATGGCGTTTACTACAACCGCGCCGCAAGTGCAGCCGGTATGCGGTAATCGCGGCAGATGCGTTTTTTTCACCGCATTTGCCGTGATTTGAAAAAAACCGCTGATGTGAAAGGGCCCTAAAGACTCTTACTGGGTGATTTCATAACATCACAAACATCCTTTCTTACCTTACAGCTGCTCTGGGTCTTATCTTCACAACCAGTATGTCTAGCCAATAAAATTTCATTCCACCAATATCTAGCTTGCTGTAGCTTACCTCTGTATATCTTTCAGTTAACATAGGCTGAATTTCAGCTATAGTACATCTCAATCAACCTAGCAGCTTTTATGTATTTGCATTTACTCTCTCTAGTACTTCTCTTATGCCAACTTGAGCAAGAATGACTATATTTGTGCCCTTCATGATTTATTTCTTTGAGTCAAATGTCCATTTGAGCGCTTTATATCTGCCGGCTTGATACATGTTCATTTATGGGACTTAAGTTGTGATCAAAATTGATGAATATCTCTTCAAATTGATTCTTACCCAATAATCACTATTTCTTCTGTTTCGCACCAGTGGAATTTGACATTTTGATTATTTTCACAACTACATTGTCGATCCCAATCATTTATACATGCTTTCCTTTTCTTTCTTGTTATGTTGTTGGTATAGTGTGTGATTGGTTCAATCACGTTCTGGTGCCGCTCAAAATTTGCTGTAAAATATCTGCAGAATATGCTGTTGTTATATAAGCTACAGAAAGCAAAAATAACAATGTGTCTGCCTTTACTAAACTCCTCCTGTGTGTAAGGGAATTGTATGATGAGCAGTCTCCTATTCCCTACAGTGCTTCCGTGAGCCAGAGGGGAATATCTTCTGTTGATGTCAGCTGCTTCTATTTCTTAGGGAGGAGAAGACATGATGTGCTGACAACCTCACGGTCGCTCCACATGTCCTATCTATTCACAAAATCCTAAATACATATTCGAAAGAAAGAAATTATTTTTTCATTCCTAACATAGAAAGTCTGACTGTTCACTGTATCCCTTTATTTAGGCAGATATGTATGTTGGTAACTTTTTTTTTATCACGCATAGACTAGTAACATTGCCTTACATGTATTTCAGATGAGGACAAGCTTTTTCATTTGAATAAACACCCTCCCCCAACCCAACATAATAATCTGTCACAGTAAAGCCCCCGTCACACTAAGCGAGATTGCTGCTGAGTCACAAGTTTTGTTACGCAACAACGAACTCAGCAGCAATCTCGCTATGTTAGACATGTAGCAGCGACCAGGCCACTGCTGTGAGATGGCTGGTCGTGTCGGAATGGCCTGGACCATTTTTTGGTTGTTGCGCTCCCGCTGGCCAGCATGCATCGGTGTGTTTGACAGGGACAACGACCAACGACCTCAATACTACAGGTCTCAGAGACACAGTCCCAAACAACTGCTGTATCGTTCATTATCGTTGCTGTGTCGCTTGTGAGATCTGACTGTTTGATAACTCACCAGTGACCACATAGTGACGCACCAGCGATCCCTACCAGGTCATATCGTTGTCAGGTATCAGATGTAAGGAAAAAGGTGTGTGACGGTCCGCACTGCTGTGTCACAAAGTCACGGAGAAGACAGTGCTTCAGTAAAAATCCTTTATTCTTCCTGTCCTACGCGTTTCGAAGCCACCTCTGAGCTCCTTCTCAGGGACATCCTAGGAGGACCAAGTGCTCAACTGTAGGACAGAGAATAAAGGATTTTTACTGAAGACTGTCTCCCGGACTTGTGACACAGCAGCGCGACCGTCACCACCTTTCTTACACTGATACAGTGTTCACTCTTGGTGTGGAGGTCAGCACTACATTTCTCGCTCCAGCCGGTTGTGGGTTTGCACAACCCAGCAAGGTGAGTGGCCAGTACACATCACCTTTTTCCAAAAAAGTGTCATCATTGATAGGGCACTATTCTGCGCCTCGCTTTGGTCTCCTTGTGTTTACACAATATCATTGTCAGGATCACTGGAGCGTCGCCAAGTGTGACGGTACCCTTAAGAAAGCAAATACACAGGAAGAGGGTAAAGCATCAGGGTATGCTGATAACTTTATTACTGGCTAGTTCATTGAATGTAATTAAAGGGAACCTGTCACCTCCTAAAAGCCACCTAATCTATCAATACATGTCCCTGCACCTTTCCATTAGCATTATAATCATCTCTCTCTGTGTTAAAAGCTTCCTTTCAAAGTTGAAATAAACACTTTGATACTTACTCATTAGGATGATAATGAAGTGGGGACAATATGCAATTGTCCCCAGGGCGTGTTGTTTTGCAGCCTCCAGAATCCGGCCTCTTTGTCTGTGCTGCTGTGAGGTGGAGCTGAAGGCAGGACTAATGATTTGCATGCTGTGAGTGACAGAGGAGGAGGGACAGAGCCTGCACAAGCAAAGCAGCACAGAGAGGCTGGATTGCTTTCCCCAGATCAATTCAATAAACTAACTGTTCATCTAAAAAAAATATCCATGGGGAATTATGCATAGCGTATAACAGTTGTGGCATCCAGATCATTTTGATTAGGTCAACATGGCATACTACAGTCAGTGGTAATTTAGACCACATGCCCATCGTTAGTTTGAACTTTGTAACTATTGGAGATCTCTGTCATCTCTGAAGTAGCACTGCTTCAGCCAAGTAAAGCTTCCAAATCTCTCAACTGATTCTATAGCTATGGGAAGAGTGGTAAAAGCGCTCACCTAAAATACGCTGTTTTCTTCTGGCAATTGAAGGTTCAGATGTAGCCAATGAATGTTGACATATTAGATCTACTGTACTACAGAAGATTTGACTTTGTTGCACCTAATGGTCAGAACTTTCACTATGATCTTAATGTTTGTAGGAAGTAACAATATGGGTCTGAAGGAATCCGAGACCTATGGTTCCTTCCACTGTTCGGGTATAACTTCTATCACCGCTTCTAACGTTGAACAAGATAGAGCTCCTCACTTAAGTGCCACCTGAAAAGTGTGCAACAACTGGGGCAATAGAATATCTCCATATTTTTTATATATCTCTGTGCGAATGTAGCCTGAGTAGAAACTGACTTATCTATAACCAGATCATTATTGCAATTTTACCTTTATCTAGATCAGTGTTTGCCAAACTCCAGTCCTCACGGTCCCCAACAGGTCATGTTTTCAGGATTTCTTTAGAATTGCACAGGTGAAGGAATCATCATCAAGGCATCACCAGTGCAATACTAAAGAAATCCTGAAAACATGACCTGTTGGGGGGCTGTGAGGACTGGAGTTTGGGAACCAGTGATCTAGATGTTTCTTGCAAACTCAATACTGCAGGCGAGTGTGCTCGGATATGCTTCATCATAGCCGCCCTTTTTGAAGCATCACTTATCCCGCTAACATTCCATGAAGGAAATTTGATACTACCAGGGTAGAGCTAGAATAATGCACCTGTTTATATCAATGTTATAGTGTTTTAAACTGTGCAGTACACTTTTAACCCATTAATCCCCATAAACAGGCAAGCAACATGAAAGTACAGTTTCGTCTGACGGTGGTTGACTAAATAAGGTACCATTCCATCCTGCAGCTAAACATGGATCAATCGGATAGCATAGAATGAGCAACAAAATGTTAATTGGGAGCCTGCCATAATGGGGTATACAACAAAATTTGAGTTTCCACTTTGTCAATAAGTAGCTAAAAAGGGATCTAGCTCCAGGTAGCAATTGGAATAACACCGCTGGCACAAATTTTGAAATATGTGATTTCAGCGTTGTGGACTGCAACATATTTGTTGCTCATTGAGATCCATCCAGTGTAATGCTTCTTTAGGATGTTCAAAAAAGGTCTCTCCCAGGCTGCCACTCTGAGCTTTGCTGGACAAAGCATAGAATAAGAGATCTGTAAATTACAAAGAAATGTTCAACATCCAGAATTTGTGCTTTCCGTTTTGAGACTTCAATGGAGCAGTGAAAAAGGAGATTTTGTGACCAATGAGAGAAATGTCCTAACTACGGGCAGCTGTGAGGTTGGCATCTGTATCCTTTTTATAAAGAAACGGCTTAACTAGAACTGGTCGTATAGGAGTGCCCATTGCTGCCGATCTGGCTGGTACCTTAGTTGCAGTTCCCACTGCATATTGTGGGGATAGACATTCTGAGAATAACAAGTACATCTATTTTTCAAAGTGCTCATTATGTCATTTTACCTCAGTTTTTCTGGGATACCAACCACCCTTACATTATTTTGTCGAAATCTATTGTCTGTTCTCCAAATCGTCTTGTGGACAGTAGAGATGAAATCTGCTGATCCTGCCACTGTGAGTCTCGGGTTAGCTGGGGCAAATTAACCTCCAGATCACGGATTCTCCCTTCTGTTGCTGCAGTGCAGTCAGTTACTTTGTGCCGATCTTGCCTCATATATGGTAGGTTGTTTATGCAGTAAGTGAAGTTAGGGCTGAACTCCATTGACAGACAGCCACAACTGCATCCTTCATCGCGGGCTCATCCACCAACTGATCTGAATTTGAAGCAGGGAAAATTGCTTCTGAATGAGACTGCAAAGTATTAGTGTCATAAAGGCAGGAACATGTCCCCATTGCCTCAGTGCCTGGAATGCACCACTTTCACTTTTCTTCTTGTGACATGTCTGCATGTCTGAGTCAGGGACCTGTTTGTGCACAGTATTCTGACGAAACTAGCCAGTTTCATCACCACACCAAGTTGCAGCCAACTTTCCCGCCCAGGTACCTGCCGTCGGTGCCATTTTGTATTTTCCTGTCCGCTCTTGCCACTGCTTTCTGCTGCCTCCTGTACGCTCCTACAGCCATTCTCTTGCTAAAGACGAGTGCAGAAGGACTTTAGGCTCCTTAGAGCTGTAAATTGCTGCTGTGAGGACCCAGGTAGAAAAGCAAACAGGTTAGTTTTCCTGGAGCTCTTCTGTCATGCAGCTGCTTACATGTCCACTCAAGCCAAGCCCCAACTTTTTATTTTTAGCTATTTTTATTCACCCTATAATATTCATAGCGCACATGTTGCTGCTTCTGTCCTTTCTACGCTGCTCTCCGGTCGGCATTATTATGTGATCATTATAGGCCTGAAAGCATGATGTAAAGACAGAGCCTGATTCTAGCAATGTCATTTACTAGGCCCTTGTTATAATTTGTAGTCAGTTCTTTGAATGCTGAGCTCTTACTCCACTTACAAAACTCCTCCTTCCACAACAATCCTAAACCATATCTGTGAATTACATATCAATTGGAAGTGTTTAGGTTATCTCTAGTCATGGAACTGCAAACCATAAGAATCCCATAGGTTGCATACAAGACAAACGTATAAGGTTTTAGGCCGACTTCCTGAATCCTGGTAAGCCATTTGGAAACAAACATTACTTCCTTCCTTTACTGAAGTTTAGCTTTAAAGGGAATCACAGGTTTTTCAATGTAAGCTAAGGACTGCACGCTGCAGGGGGTAAAAAACAAATGTCAACTGTGCCTCTTATCAGTCTGTCAAAACTGGAAAAGGGAGAGAGAAGCGCATTAGGGTCTTATCATTGATATAAAGGTGGACTAAATTTAATTAGTCACTCACCTGGAGGGGTTGTGTAGCACATAACCAGCGTCAGGACAAAAGGTGATAGCTGCTGCAAGGCTCCAAACCACAACGGTCAACGTAGTTCAAAATTGCAGAGGGTGGACGATGTATATACGGACCTGCGCTGCATAGACCAGAAAGATCAGGCGGTATTCCTCATTATAGTGTTTATTTCCGACACGTTTCGGAGTTAGTCCCAACTCCTTCCTCGGGGAATATTGTCAGTCTATGTCTGGTCGCCATTACAGGACTACTTTGTCACCTGTAGGGAAATCCAACACACCCTCTGCTGTGATTCAATCACAGCAGTCTATTTTTTTTTATATTTTAGTCTCTCTTTTTTTTTTTTTTTTCTGCTTTTGTGGGTGGAGTTTAACAATTTCAGATGTCAACTTAGGCCATGTGCACATGTTGAGTATTTGGTGAGTTTTTTTTCATCTCCGTGTTCATTCCTCTCCTGGTATTGGCTTATAATTGGAGGAAAAGTATAATAGAAACATGATTTAGATGAGATAAAAGACGGCACTCACCGGATCTCTTCGCCGTGCTTCTTATTCACAGTATGTGAGGGTACAAAGTGCAAGTAGGGGTCGGCAGGGTGGACAACGGCTCTGTTTCACGCGTATAGCGCTTCTGTGGGTCCAGTGTACCCTCACATTCTGTGAATAAAAAGCAAGTCGAAGAGATCCGGTGAGTGCCCTCTTTTATCTCATCTAAATCATGCTCCTTGCTGACTGAGCAACACTGATCCCTGGAACACTGTGTACCCAGCTGTGCTGTTTAAGCTTGTAGTGCTGGTGCCTCGCTCCCTTATGCAAAAAAGTAGAATAGAAACACGTCACCATTTCTGTATTTATTACCCACTCCTGGTTTTGGCTACAAATATTGAGGTAAAAAATATATAATATACATAATGGCTACATATAAAACCTGAATAAAAGAATTGCAGGAAGGATTTTCTTTTTCCTGCACATGCATGATAATATATATATACTTTGAGCTTTTATACTAAAAAATAAATCTGTTTGTTTCCCAGAAACCTTATTTTAATACATAATGTTTTTATAATTTTTTTTTACTTCCAGGAGTCTTCAAGAACTATTAGACTACCCTGAAGATGATGTTGAGGAGACCTTCTGCCTTAATTTTACAGTAAGGAAACCAAGGGTTGTTTCTTTCACTCATAGTCTGTATGATAGTCACCAGTGTAATTTACCATAGTAATATACAGTATTTGTCCCTTATTATTATTATTATTATTATTATTTATTTATATATAATTTTAGATCAAATTCTGATACTGTAAATTAAGTTGTCTTAAAATAAAGGGATAAATCGAAAGCTCTTTCCATGGACTGCATGCCTGGATGTCTGAACTTAAGGATTTCAGGGTAAAATTTTGACCTGCAGCAGTACCAACTTTAATAGAATAAAAATTAAATTTTTTAGAATTTTTCATAGAAAAATTATTTTTTCCATTATGTAACATTCTTGTCTCTTTTGAATTGAATGTATCTTCAGATCTGTAGGGAAAGTTATGGGCTGACTGAAATGAAACCCTTGGTGCCTGGAGGAGACCAGAAAACTGTGAATAAAGAGAACAGGTATGTCACCTGGCAAATACAGTTAGCAGAGTCTTGCCTATAAACAAGCTCCAATGGATTGCTTTAGTGCTGACATAACTACGTGAAGACAAAACAATTTTCAGTACAATCATTCTGTCCCAATACTGCATAGCTACGGTCAGCAGCACATCCTCAGATTACAGGGACATATATCTTGGAGATCTGGCCAAGAAGGGACATTTACACTTTTAGGCACAGACACTCCATAGACCTAATATGCTGTTTTCCATTTTTAGTTAAATGCATAGTTTAAAGGTCAATGAAACCCCTTAGGCTGCTTTCACATCAGCGTTTATTTAGAATCGCGGCAGGTCCGTCAGATTTCACCACATCTGCCACATAAAGGCTAACTTGCGGCATTAATGTGGAAAGCCCCATTCGTGCATTATTAGACTTGCGGTCAGGTGCGGCAAGTGCGGTTTTGCCAGATCCAACACTTGAAGCAAGTAAAAAAAAACAGCTGGTAGCAACATTTTTTTCCCTTTGCCGCAAGTGCCGAAAGTCAGTCGTTGGGCAGCAGATACGGGGAAATCTACTGGATCTACCGCGATTCTAAATTAACACTGATGTGAAAGGTGCCTTAGATATCACCACTTTTGGTTGCACAATATTTCCTCAGATGTTTAAGCCCTCTTCTTAACTAGATGCTCATTCATCAGTGTAGTAGCCATGGAAATGCAACGCATGTCCATACAGAAGCCTTTGCTATGAGGGTAGTGCAGATCTAAAATACTTTAAAAGCTTGTGATCTCTGCAAAAATGAGTCTAGAACTCACTGGTTCTGTGTGAGGAACTCAAAAACAGACACCAGGTCCATAAATATTTTTGCCTCATGTTCTCTGTATTTTACAACTTCCACCTTTAGGAAAGAATTCGTTGATGCTTACATTGATTATGTCTTCAATCAGTCGGTACAAGAATGGTACGAGGCATTCTCCACCGGATTTCTAAAAGTTTGTGGTGGGAAAGTTTTGGAGCTCTTTCAGCCATCTGAACTTCGAGCTATGGTTGTTGGCAGCACTAACTATAACTGGAGGAACTGGAAGAGGTGAGACTATGACAGAAATGATGATGACGTCTGACCACATGTCAGGTTTCAAAACTAAGGGTGCTTTCACATCTGCGTTTTTCGTAATTCGCGGCAGATGCGGTGAAAAAACCGCATCTGCCGCGTTTGCCGCATAACGGTTCCACTTGCGGCACGGTTGCGGTTTTTTCCATAGGAAGTATAGGGGGACTTGCGGCAGATGCGGCAAGTGCGGTTTTGCACTTGCGGCAGGTGCGGCAGCGAAAAAACCGCGGTCAGCCGCGTTTTTTTCGCTGCCGCACCTGCCGCAAGTGCAAAACCGCACTTGCCGCATCTGCGCAAGTCCCCCTATACTTCCTATGGAAAAAACCGCAACCGTGCCGCAAGTGGAACCGTTATGCGGCAAACGCGGCAGATGCGGTTTTTCACCGCATCTGCCGCGAATTACGAAAAACGCAGATGTGAAAGGGCCCTAATAGATGAAATAAAGGATGTGCTAAGGTGGCCACACACGATAAGTAACTGACACCACCTGCCAGTGTCTGATTGGAAACAACATGCCTCACATGTTGGAATCCAGCATGTCTAATCTTTTTTTTCCTCACATCATCTGTTTGGCAGGAATCAGAACCGTAGACTTAGATGGTTGTCTCTGGCAAGTTCTCTGTGTGTAACCAACTGTAGTAGGTGCAGTATAGAGATGACTTTGGCCATAAGAGGCAACACAATATAACTATATATCTTCCTAGGACAAATGTGTTATGTTACTTTTACATTCTCTATAGTATATGATAGACATATAGCACATTCAATTTTACTTGACTGACTAATCAGACCTTGGCATGAATCTTTCATAGAGCGCTGTTTACAAAGGTGATTACTCAGCCGTGCACCCTACTGTGAGGATGTTCTGGGAGACATTCCATGAATTCCCTCTGGAGAAGAAGAAGAGGTTTCTATGTAAGATATTTATTGCAGTGTATTTGCATGATTTTGATTGATTAACTGAAAGATCAAGAATTTTCTAAAGCAAGATGAGTAAGGAAAAGGCCTTATGGATTATTCTCGCAGTAAACGTGTAGTGTAAGTAGGAAAAGGGGATTTTTGTGTGTACTCACCGTAAAATCCTTTTCTCTGAGCCATCATTGGGGGACACAGGACCATGGGTGTTGTGCTGCTATCTCTAGGTGGCTGACACTAAGTGAATTTTAAAAACAGATTGGCTCCTCCTTTGCAGTATACACTTTCTGGCTGGGCCAGACCAAACCAGTTATATGACCAAGCAGTAGGAGAAAAACAAAACAGTTCAACCAAGATTAATATGCCAATTTAAGGAGCTCAAAGAAATAAAATAACGTAAGGCCAGAATTGGGCAACAGGGTGGGTGCTGTGTCCCCCAATGATGGCTCAGAAAAAAAGGATTTTACGGTGAGTACACACACAAATTCCATTTTCTCATTCGCCTCATTGAGGGGGAACAGGACCTTGGGATGTCCCAAAGTAGTTCTGGGTGGGAAATGAACACACAACCCAAGTGAAAAAAAACGCTATGTAATACCTCATGAGTCACCTAAGAAGAGAGGTGAGCTACCGCCGCCTGTAACATGTGCCTACCAAGGCTGGCCTCCGCAGAGGCCTGGGTATGGACGTTATAATATTTAGCAAAGGTATGCAGCGTAGACCTAGTCGCCGCCCTGCACACCTGTTTGACGGATACCTTGTGCTGAATGGCCCTGGATGCCCCTACCACTCGAGTGGAATGGGCCCGTAACCTGACAGGAATGGGCGTATTTCTGACCCATTAAGCTTCTCGGATTGTAGAACGTATCCACCTGGCTAGCATGGCCTTAGAAGCGGCAATGCCCTTTCTGTGACCTTTCGGAAGGACGAACAGCGTATCCGTTTTACGGAAAGGAGCTGTCCCTAGATATGTAGCATCTAAGCGCTCTTACTAGGTCCAGGGTATGCAAGGCCTTCACGATACGGGGCACTGGTGCCTGGCAGAAAGATGGAAGAACAATGTCTTTATTGAGGTGGAAGGAAGAGACCACCTTCGGAAGAAATGAAGGAACCAGCCTCAGCCCCATCTTATCCTGATGGAAGGAAAGGAAGGGCCGTCAGCAGGACAACGCGGCTAATTCTGATACACATCTAATGGAAGTGATTGCCATAAGGAAAACCACCTTCCAAGAGAGGAGGGAGAGTGAGAACTCTTTCAGAGGTTCAAAAGTGGGCTGTTGAAGCGCGTCCTGGACCAAATTAAGGTCCTGTGGTTCTAGCGGCCTACGGTAAGGAGTGACCAACTGAGACACTCCTTGGATGAAAGTCCTGACTTGAGGCCGCGTCGCAAGCCTGTGCTGGTAAAGGACCGAAAGCGCAGAGATCTGGCCCTTTAGGGAGCTCAGGGCCAAGCCGACTCCAATCTCGACTGGAGAAATTCAACCCTGGTAACGATCCTTAACATTGGACTCTACGGGGGACGTTGCTTGCAACATTGCTGTTGCGGTGTCAAGACAGGGCGATTCAGGCAGATCGTCTGAGCAAAATCACCAGGTTTCAGGACAATGAAGCAACTATCGCTGTTGATATCACCCTGTTACACGGGGCAACTCTCCAGTGATGTCGCTTCAAAATGGCAACACCCCTGAGTTGCCGGCGATGTTTCCCCGTGGCCTTTAGGAGAGCCGTCGCCCTGGTAAAAGTCATGAAGGGTGAGGTGTTGCCCATAATGGATCCCAGGTCGCAGAAGGGGGGTACGTGGAGATTACACTCCACGTTCCCGTCTATTGGTGGTTTTTGGAGAGCGGTGCCTTTAAGGGAGCCATCGCCTGTCTAGTGTTCATTGGTATCCATAAAAAGGTGAAGAAAAAAGAGATGAGGGTCTGTAGACCGCATCTGCCTCCTACAAGACACTAAGCTGAAACTGGTTTGGTCTGGCCCAGTCAGGGGGTGCATATTGCAAAGGAGGAGCTAATCTGTTTTTTTTATATTCACTTAGTGTCAGCCTCCTAGACACAGCAGCGTAACACTCGTGGTCCTGTGTCCCCCAATGAGGCGAATGAGAAATACCTTGGTTTCACCTGTTGACTAATAAGGTCCAAATGGGCTTTGTGGTTAACCATCTTTTGCTTTTGTATCATCAGTTTCCAAATCAACAGATATTTTTTTTGCTTCCTCTAATAGTTTTATTTCATTTTCAGAATGAGTTGTATTTTTATATGCACCTTTTAAGGGTTTATGTAACTTATTGATTATTTACACTTATGGTATAGATTAAGTGATGAAATAATTTAATAACTTGTGTTAATATGACTGTGTACATGACAGCTGTACTTACTGTGACGTAAAATATATTTTATAAAAAATTGTTTTACATTATTGCATTCCAGTAGGGTACTTAATGTGTGACATAGTACATAATACTTGATCAGTGACATAGTACACTGCAATATTTCTGTGTATCAGTGTATGAAGAATATTATTATTATTATTTGGTTATATAGCGCCATTAATTCCATGGTGCTGTACATGAGGAGGGGTTACATACAAAATTATAGATATAGTTTACAGTAATGTCAGCATAAACCAACAGAAATCCTATTCGGCCTCTGGCTGTAGCAACTTATTGGCACTCACAATCGCATCTCGGGGGCTGAGTGGGTGACACTGAGTGACTCCTCCTTCCAATTAAACACTTTTTATATCATAGCTTTTTAGGGGTTTAACAACCCGATTCTAATTATCTATAATTCATAGCACCTAAGTATTTACAATGGAGATTCTATCTACTAATTTTGGCTGTGTATGGCAGATCTTGTGTATACTTGGTACAGCCGTCTCCTTGGCCGGCCTTTAGAGCTACCCCTCTTTCTACCACTCAGTGTAAGATGTTTGAGTTGTCAAAGCCTGGGTCATTGAGTATGTGGAAGGGTTGTAGTGTGAAACCTTTTGATGTAATCGTGCTGACGATAAAGACGTGTGAACCTTATTTTGTGCGGGGCTGGATAATATTTTTATTGACATTATCTTGAGATAGATATAACTTTATCACCTTTACATTTTGTTGTGCTGCTGCAATTAAAAAAAAATATTTTTTTTTTTGTTTGCAATGTCTACTGATCTGTATAAATTATTTGAGTTTGACAGATCAGACTTTAATGACTGTGGTGATACCAAATATGTGTATTTTTTTACATCTCTATTTTCAATTGGGACAATGGGTTGATTGCACATTATAGCTGTATGTAGGAAAAATCCTGATCTCTTTTGAAGCCTGGATATAGGCAGGGTTTCAGCAGAGCTCAGTAATGACGGGCATGGAGGACTTGATCCCCAGGCAATCATAACAACCCATTGGCACCCTGTGATCATCTTGTGTGAAAACAATTGGGCACAGAGAATGACATGCACCCCATGATGATGCACTGGTAATGCCTCTAGTGACAGATAATGGCTGTATATGACAGCCATTATCTGCCTGTATCTAATGGGTATGGAGCTCCTGACTTGCACTGTACATTTTGAAGTTACGTACTTCAACTCCTTCCTGACGTTTTTTTATGGCACCAATGTATGCCCATAAATTTACTAATGGAAACATTTTTTTAGATGCTAAAAACATAGTTTTTCTGGTCATCATAATGGGAGACCCAGACAATGGGGTTTAGGGCACTGCCCTCCGGAGGTCACACTAGGTACTACAAGTTTGTAGACACCGCCTCCTCCGCTTATAAACCCCTACCGCAGGGAACATCCTCAGTTTTAAACTTAGTGTGCTCGGAGGATCACGCTTTGCTTGCACTTCACTGCATTCTCACTACTTACGTGATGGCGTCTGAAGACAAGGTAATATGGTCCTGGTCGGGACCTGCGACAGCCTCCCCGCTCACCCTTGTGGCACACGCAGGTGGAGGTACCGGAGGGCCTAGAGCATGGACACTTTGTGTTCTCCCGGTACGCTGTCGCGCTCCTTTCCATCCCTCTCTGGGGGGCTCTGGAGAGTGGGAGATGGGAGCCTTGCACAGCTCCGCTCCGTCCGAGGCCTCCCTAAATGGTGCTTACAGACCGGACTGGAGCCAGCCCAGTCCGAGGCCTCCCTAAATGGTGCTTACACTCCGGACTGGGCTGAACCCCCGTCCGAGGCCTCCCTAAATGGTGCTTACAGACCGGACCGGCACTGAGGCACTCTGTGTCTCCTGTGTGCCTGGGGGTAGTGTCTGTCACTTTATGTGCCCTGACACTCAGACCGCGCGTTACCCTCGGGTCCGCGGATCTGGAGGTGTACCCTGTGCTGGGGGCACCCTGGCTGACCGCCCTGTGTGTCACAGGGGCTGAGGCCGGAGACTGCTGATCTTTGGATGTAATTGCAGTCCGTGTGTGTGTAATGTGTTTTACACTATTTCCCGCGTTGCGGGCTCCAGCACCTCCATTTTGAGGCTGCCTGGAAGAGAGGAGGCAGCCCTTGCGGTGACGTCACCGGGGGGGTGGGTGTGTGTGCTTCCCACGTGTTCTCGGCGCCGCCCACGACTTTACTGGCGGCGGCCATCTTCTCCCTCACTTCCCGGCTGGGATCTACGGCAGCACGTGTCTGCACTTCAGAGGGAGACCGGAACTCGCGGAGGTCACACACACACACCGCTTCCTCCCACCGCTTTACTGCGGTTGGTAAGCCACCGGGATCCCGGTTTGTTTGTCTGTACGACTTGGCTTATACATCCCCTACTGTGGCTATGTCCTCAGTTAGGAAGCTTGCTGCTAAGGCGGCAGATGCCACCATTACCTGTACTACATGCAATGGTACACTGGTGGAGGGGTCCTGCAATAACTGCGGACGCCCAGAAGCCCGGACTGGCTCTGCTGAGGCAGCAGCTCCGGTGCTGTACCCTGAGGTTCAGGTGATCCCAGGACCATGGGAAACGCAGAATAGGATCAATGAATCCCTGCGTCCCAGATGTCCTCCATGTCGCAGTCACTGGAGGCACTTCATAGGAGACTGGAAAACCCAGCTACTCCTTCCAGTTACCCCGGGTGTCTCCCTCTTCTGCTGTGAGACCCCTTAAGCGAGCTCGTTGTGAGGAGTCACCCGAGCTCCAGGCTCTCTCTGAGGAGGAGCGTTCCTCTGATGGTGAGGAAGATGATGGGGGTTCTACTCTCGGGTCTGTGTCTGAACCTCCAGATGGGGTGGAGGATCTGGTGTCCTCCATCAATGAGACCTTACGTCTCGTGACTCCCCCTGAAGAGGTGATCGTGCACCCGAAGGAGGTCTATCAATGGCTGCGGCCAGAGGCTAGACCGAGTGGCTCTTTCATGGACCACACTAATTTTGGAAGGGTGGTTAGAGCACCCAGGTTACATCCTGGGCGGCGCTATGTCCGTAAACCTAAGGACAATCGCTTCCCCTTCTCCCAGGAGGTGCTTCAGGAATGGTCGCAGTCTCCAAAGGTGGACGCTTCCATGACTAGAATTGCTGCACGCTCCCTGTTTTCTGCCTCTGATAGCTCCTCATTGAAGGATGCGACTGATAGACAGGTCGAGCAACTCGCCAAGTCTTCCTATGAGGCTGTGGGGTCTTCATTTGCCCCTAATTTTGCCACGGTCTGGACCTTACAAGCGATTACTACCTGCTTGGATGGTATCACGGACCTGGCAAGATCCAGTCCAGAGGTCCTGGCGCTTACCGAGAGGGCAAGGGCCTATGCGGATTATGCCAGGACGGCATCTTTGGAAACTGCCACTCGCTCAGCTGTGGCTTCGGCCAATGCGATAGCGATCCGCAGGTTGTTGTGGCTACGTCTTTGGGACTCAGATGCCACGTCTAAGAAGATTTTGCAGAATCTTCCGTTCGCTGGTGACAGGCTTTTTGGCACCGAGCTGGACAAGCTGATAAAGGATTCTGCTGAGTCTAAGATCCCGCAGAATAAGCCTAAGCCACGGTATACCGTTAAAAGGAACCCTAAACAGTGGTCCTTTCGCTCCAGCTCGCAGTCATCCGCGACGTCCGCTCGCGCGGACCGAGGGGGCAAGCCAGCTACTCAGTGGCGCTCCAAGAGTCGTCAGAAGAAGCCGGCGGGAGCAGCAGCTGCCACCCCCAAGCCCGCCTCGACATGACTCGCTCTCTCATCCTGCCTCCCCACAGGTGGGGGGCCGCCTGTCTCGATTCCAGGACAGGTGGCTACTTCACGTTCAAGATCAGTGGGTCCGAGACGTAGTCTCGCGAGGTTACAGGATAGAGCTGACATCAAAACCGTTATCCCGATTCCATCGGTCTGTTCCATCCCCAGAAAAGGCTCAGGCTTTTCACCGGGTGTTGGAGGGACTCCGCAGAGACGGAGTAGTGGTCCCAGTGCCCACGGCAGAGAGGTTCAGGGGTTTTTACTCCAACCTCTTTATTGTCCCGAAAAAGGACGGCTCCTTTCGACCGGTCCTGGACCTCAAATTGTTCAACCGTCACGTGTTGGTTCGGAAGTTCCGCATGGAATCCCTGCGCTCCGTGATCGCGGCTGTGTCGCAGGGAGACTTCCTAGCGTCCATCGATATCAGGGACGCTTACCTTCACGTGCCCATTGCACCGGCTCATCAGCGCTGGTTACGATTCGCAGTGGGGGACGAACACTTCCAATTTGTGGCCCTACCCTTCGGGTTGGCCTCAGCACCACGGGTGTTCACGAAGGTGATGGCCTCTATGATGGCTCTCCTGCATGTGCAGGGTCACGCCGTCATACCATATCTGGACGACCTATTGGTCAGGGCGCCATCGGAAGACCTTTGTCGGGTGAGCCTGGAGGTGACCATGAGGTCTCTGGAACAGTTCGGGTGGCTTCTCAATACTCAGAAGTCGACCCTGGTTCCGACCCAGTCATTGACATATCTGGGCATGGACTTCCACACGGACTCGGCCCTGGTGTCTCTACCTCAAGCCAAGCAGCTGGCGATCCACTCAGGAGTACAGAATGTTCTCCTGTCACCTCACTCATCCCTTCGGGCGTTGATGAGACTGGTGGGACGCATGGTAGCGGCGATAGAGGCGGTGCCCTTTGCACAGTTTCGTCTCCGTTCTCTCCAGCTGGAGATTCTTCGCCGATGGGACAAGAGAGCGATATCTCTGAATCGGTTGGTGGCACTGTCACAACCGACCAGGGACTCCCTGCAGTGGTGGCTTCAGCCACATCACTTGTCACGGGGCCGGTCGTTTCTCAAACCATCATGGTTAGTGGTGACCACCGACGCCAGTCGGAAGGGCTGGGGGGCGGTGTTCTTACACCACAGGGCTCAAGGCCTCTGGACTCAGTCGGAGTCAACGTTGCAGATCAACGTACTGGAGATCAAGGCGGTCTATCTGGCGCTCCTGGCGTTTCAGAAATTCCTGACAGGACAGCCCATTCGGGTACAGTCCGACAATGCGACGGCCGTCGCCTACATAAATCATCAGGGAGGGACCAGAAGCGCTCAGGCCCTCGCCGAAGTCCACCGCATTCTGTCGTGGGTAGAGGAAAACGACTGCCTGATCTCCGCAGTTCACATCCCAGGGGTCGAGAACTGGGAGGCCGATTACCTGAGTCGGCAGGGGATGGACGCCGGAGAGTGGTCTCTACATCCAGACGTCTTCCGGGACATCTGCGGCAGATGGGGCACTCCGGACGTGGATCTGATGGCCTCGCGGCTGAATCATCAGGTGCCGCAATACATGGCGAGATCCTGGGATCCTCAGTCTCTGGGGGCGGATGCCCTGATCCTGAGTTGGTCCAGTTTCCAGCTGCCATATGTGTTCCCTCCTCTGGCTCTGATTCCCAGGGTTCTGTGGAAAATCAGGTCGGAGTGCAGAGTAGCCATTCTAGTGGCTCCGGATTGGCCCAGGAGGTCCTGGTATCCGGACCTGTGGCAACTGTCAGGCGGACACAGGTGGGCTCTTCCAGATCGCGCAGATTTACTCGCGCAAGGCCCATTCTTCCACCTCAATTCCAAGGCCCTCAGATTGACTGCATGGCTCTTGAGGCCTGGCTGCTGACTTCCAGGGGTTTCTCTCCTACAGTGGTGGCCACTATGAATCGGGCTAGGAAGCCCGTTTCCAGGAAAATGTACCACAGAACGTGGAAAATCTTTTTTACCTGGTGTGCCTCTGGTGGACGGTCCCCGTGGCCCTTGTCCATCCCGACGTTGTTGGCCTTCCTACAGTCGGGTTTGGAATTGGGATTATCCCTTGGCTCTTTGAAAGGTCAAGTATCAGCACTTTCTGTGCTGTTTGACAGGCGATTGGCGCTCCTCCCGAAGGTCCGTCAATTTCTGCAGGGGGTGTCACGGATGATTCCGCCCTACAAGAGACCTCTGGACCCTTGGGACCTTAACATGGTCCTGGCGGCATTACAAAAACCGCCGTTTGAGCCTCTGAGGGATGTTTCTCTATCTCGTCTGTCCCAGAAAGTGGCCTTTCTGGTGGCGATTACATCTCTGAGGAGGGTCTCAGAATTGGCTGCACTATCGTGCAAGTCACCCTTTCTGGTGGTTCACCAAGACAAGGTGGTGTTGCGCCCACGGTCAGAATTCTTGCCGAAGGTGGTTTCAACTTTTCACCTGAACCAGGAGATTGTTCTCCCATCATTTTGCCCTGCTCCCGTTCATCAGGTTGAGCGCGATCTCCATACTCTGGATCTCGTGAGAGCTATACGCATTTAGGTGTCCAGGACCGCCTCCTTCAGGAGTTCGGATTCCTTATTTGTTCTTACGACAGGTCGCTGTAAGGGGTCCGCGGCTTCGAAGTCAACCTTGGCCAGATGGATTAAGGTTTCCATTCAAGAGGCTTACCGGTCTTCTGGTTTGCCTCTCCCGGTGGGATTGAAGGCTCACTCTACCAGAGCCGTAGGTGCCTCCTGGGCCTTGCGACATCGAGCGTCTGCTCTACAGGTGTGTCAGGCGGCCACTTGGTCCAGCCTACACACTTTCTCTAAGCACTATATGGTGCATGCCCATGCCTCTGCGGATGCAAGTTTGGGCAGGCGGGTTCTCCAGGCGGCGGTTGCCCACCTTTAAAGGGAACCATGTGTTATCCGTCTTGTTGACGAACTCTTCCCGCCCTGGGGTATTGCTTTAGGACATCCCCATTGTCTGGGTCTCCCATTATGATGACCAGAAAAAAGAGAATTTTGTTTACGTACCGTAAATACTTTTTTCTTTAATCATCAATGGGAGACCCAGCACCCACCCAGTTGTTCCGTTGCATGTTTTGCAGTTGATCTGTTCCCTGTTGGGACAGTGTTTGCCGGGTTGTTGAACCGTCTGTGCACGGCCTTCTTCCCGATGTTTCGGGTGTGGTTTATTTCCTCCTCGCAGCTTATGGACCAAACTGAGGATGTTCCCTGCGGTAGGGGTTTATAAGCGGAGGAGGCGGTGTCTACAAACTTGTAGTACCTAGTGTGACCTCCGGAGGGCAGTGCCCTAAACCCCATTGTCTGGGTCTCCCATTGATGATTAAAGAAAAAAGAATTTACGGTACTTAAACAAAATTCTCTTTATTGTATGACTAGATTCAAATTTGTCATGTGGCCATCATTTATAGAGATAAAATAATAATAAAAGCAATTTCCAATTGAGATTTTCTGTTATATGTTTTAGGTTTTTCTCTTAAAGGAAACTTCTCATTATACCTGTACTGCCAGATCCATGGGCAGCAGGAATCAGAGATTGGTTGCTCGATTGCAGCCAGGTACGTCTTTCCTTTAAACGATCGGAATTTCAGGGAATACATAGCTTGAAGATCCAAGATCCCGCTAGGGAGCAAAGGAATAGATGAGAATAGTCCGGCGCCTTCCCCAGCCAGCTTCTCCTTGCACCACTCAAGGAGGTTGACAAATATCTTCTTACAGTCTCCAGCCGGCTCTTCAAGCTATAACTTCTCTAAAACGCTCCATCCTTTACAAGAAAAACATACCTGGCTACAAATGCACAGGCAAGCTACATTGTTAGGGCAGCATGGATCTGATGACGGGTTTCCCTTTAACTGATCACATCTAACGAATACTATAACTGCTGTCATTTCAGTGTTTCTCACCGGCAGTGACCGTATTCCGATCTACGGCATGTCCAGCTTGCACATAATCATCCAGTCTGTATCCAGTGGGGAGGACTACCTGCCTGTAGCGCACACATGCTACAACCTTTTGGACTTGCCCAAATACAGCAGCAAAGAAATCCTCAGGGAAAGACTAACCCAAGCCATAGACCATTACGAGGGCTTCAGCTTAGTATGAGACGTAGCACTGAGTCTTCATGCTTCCCTGTGGCTATTTGCACTTTATCTGGCTTATTTAAGTTTATTGTAAAATGCACTTAATATTGTATACATAAAAATTACTTCTGTTTCTATTTTTGTAAAGGAACCAAATTCCACAAATTGTTATAAAGAAATCCTATGCAGATGTCCAGCATATCGCTTTTCACATGTTCTGATATCTGCAGTGCTTTGTAGTTTTTATTCTGCACATTCGACTTGCTTCCAGCGTGTTCTATACTCATTATGTAATATAGTGTAGTAAGGACAGTGTTGTCAAAAAAAAGGAATTCCTCAGGCTGACAGAATGGTTTCATGGCTCCAGAACTCTGCAGGTCACTGAAGGCCTTGGGGACATGATGTGTTCTCTGTTTTTATTTCAGCTGAATTCTGCTCTTGGACTTGTGTATATAGGCTACTTTAATAAAAGTCCCTTAATCCCATCTATGTGAAATCGAGATAGATATCCGTCAATTTCACAGATGGAATATAACGTGTCAGGAAAGTGCATATCTTCTATAATGCATTTTATCTTACATTTTCAAAATTGGTAAAAATGAATCACTAAAATCCTAAGAAGCTGAATGAAACAAAATACGTTTGGGTTTTTTGTATAGTATTTTTAATTAATAAAAAGTTTTTAAAGTTGGAATGTTGTGTAATTTTTCTCACCAATAACATACAATTCTACAAATGGGGGAAGTTTGTACACCAGGTGATACCAACATGGCTCAAACATTATGATTTTCCATTATTTTGTACACAACCTGCGTTCTGATGATGCCAGGGCTTGTGGTGAGTGGGAATATCCAGTAGACAACTAAAGTTTTGTGTTATTCCAAGTCTCCCTCCCCACACCATATATTGACTATACATGTTTGTCCTTCTATTATATTATAATTAATGTTATAATCACGGTCTTCACACAAAACACAAGCAGCACAGCAGAGTGGTGTTTCAGTAGCAGATCTACTAGTCTCTGCGCTGCTGGCCAGCATAAGAAATGCAACCCTTCCACAGAGCGGTGGGGATTAGACGCATATGATGTCACATCCATTGTTACATGTTGGTAGAGGGAAGATAAACCCATGGTCAATGTATGGGGTATTACATAAGCCAAAAATAAACTGCATAAGCAAGGTTATGTAACTGCACATTAGGCTGTCTTGTATATTTCAGCTGGATCCAGTACATTAAAAATGATGTGCAATCATTTAACAGAGATTACGATTAGCCATTTCCTAATTAAAGAGCAGAAACACTTTAACTCTAGCTATAGAGTCAAATTCTGAAATATTTTAAGCTTCCCTTCATATTCTTGATGTTAAAGCTTATGTGAACCTTCTCACAGGATTTGAAAAATCAAAATGTGAAGGTTAAATAAGAAAAGTACTTATAGATCCATCCAAAATTCACAGTGAACAAAACACTTGCATCATTATTGCCCTTAATAGTAAACCGCCTTGTTAGGGTCATTAATATCTACGTTTACAATCACCTATGTAATCCAATAAATCTGGTTGAATTTACACCAATTTTAAAGAGGTTATCCAGGATAAAAAAAAATTGTGCCTAGCTAGCACCTGCCTACCTGTTATGCCTGGCACCGTTCACCGCTGCCACAGAGCGGTCTGAGACCACTGCTGACAGCGGTCTTTCAGCTTCTGCTGATGTCACATCAACAGAGGAGGCGGCTTCTTCCCTCTGTCGACGAGTGTCAAAGCCGACGTCATGCTGATTGACAGCCGGCTCTCCCCAATCAGCAGGAGACCGGCTGTCTTGACCCTTCCACAAAGCAGAGTGGAAAAGAATCCTTTGCTCTTCTGCTGTGCTCGGTTTACCTCGCCATGCTGTCCCCAGCAGAAGCGGTCTGTGCCCCACTCTGTGCCAGGCGTGAAAGGAAGTCACTAGTGTCGGGCACAACAGGCAGGTAGAGGTGCTAGCTACTGGTGTGTTAGTGCTTGGGTACATTTTTTTTTTTTTTTATCCCAGTTAACCTATTTAACCCCTTCATGACCAGTGACATGGTGCAACGTCATACTTTTTGGTGACTTCACAACCTGTGACGTTGCAAAACATGGCGGGATTGCTGTCCTGTAGCTCCGGTGACTGGTGTCGGCGAACAGTCACCGGAGATACAAGTAGGAGGGGACCCCTGCCTGACCACAGAGGGGGTGGCTTTGCCACCCTGTGCCTGCGATCGATGTGATTGGCGGTTGAATATCAAACAGCCCAATCACAGCGATCGTCACTCTTTAGCTATGGAAGGGGCTGATCACCGCCATCAGTGCAAGCATGACAGCAGTGCAGGGCCCGGCTGCTGCCGCTCCACAGCCTGTCTGCCCGCTCGCTCAGTCCTCCGCTCCCCTTCTGTGCCTGTTCAGTTCTCCGTTTGCTCCCATCATGATCCCGCTCACCTCTTGTGCCGCCCCTCCAATGCCGTGCCCGGCGTTCCTCTTCCTCCTCCCGATCCCTTCTGGTCCTGATTCCGCGCCTCTGCCCAGTGCTGTGCGCTTTGTCCCTCTTCCTCCTCCCGCTCCCCTCTGGTCCTAATCTCCTTCCTGTTCCCGCCACCCACCTGCCGCTGCTGCCCCTGCCCCCTGCTCATGCACATTATGTCCCTAACTGGAGATGAGGCTGCTGAGGAGCGATATGACAGCCAGGGCACAGCGATGTGTGGTCGCTGTGCTCTGGCTCGATGTCACACCCTAAGTGCTGTGATCTTACCAATTACAGCACTTGGGGTCCGGGAAGAGGGAGCGCAAAATCTCTTGCTTCTCCCCGCGGTGATCAGCCATCGTAATGTAATTATGATGAGCAAATCACCATGGTAACCCGATGTTGCCATGGCAACATCCGGGTACCTGACCAAAGCCTCAGAGATCAAGTGATCACGGAGACTTGGGTTTGCGACAGTGATGGTGCACTGTATGGCAATGATCGGCTGTACAGTGCACCATTAGAAATAAGATATAATATCATATATTCCTATATTCTAAGCAAAAATTGAGACACTTAGCTTTACAAATATGGCCATATTGTT
Organism: Allobates femoralis; assembly: GCA_033576535.1. Lineage (NCBI taxonomy): Eukaryota > Metazoa > Chordata > Amphibia > Anura > Aromobatidae > Allobates > Allobates femoralis. The sequence continues at coordinate 280,507,759 of JARQOC010000003.1, read as the reverse complement.
AAACCACCTGTTCGCCACGTTTAGGCGTGTCTTCTTGACCAGGTCCCTAACCTCCATTTTCAGCCTCTATCTGGGTTAGAAACCTCTCTTTTTATGGGCAATTGAAAAGACTGGAACCAGAGAACAACAGCTCTTAACGGTCCCAGGGCGGGGAAGGTGCACTACAGAGGGTATGAACACATATTTACAATATAGAAATGACTGTGGCACTCAATCCTGTCCGTATATGCAGTAACACGCCATGCACAATACTTACAACAATAGAGAAAAGGCATCAGGGCAACTGGAAGAGTCTGGGTACAGTATCAGAAAATGGCGCTTCATTGAATGAGCTATTTTCTGGGGCGGCTGTAATTCACAGCATGGGGAGCCCAGAATGCTTAGGCCTCTCCGTGCTGAGGATTCCAGCCCCAGCTGCCTAGTTATGCCGGGCGGCAACCAAATGTATGGCGAAGCTCCACATCGTTTTTTTCTAAATAATTTCTATAAATAAATAAAAAAAAAAAAAAGATGTCTAGCTTCACTGTATTTTTGGTTGACAGCCAGGTACAAAAATGCAGCTGGGGATGGATGGCAGTCGTAGCTGCCAAGTTGTGCCTGGCAACCAAAAATATGGCAAAGCCCCACGTTGTTTCTTTTTAAAAATTATTTCCACAACTAAAAACAATGTGGAGCTTCGTCATATTTCTAAACATTCTGGGCCCCCACACTGCAAATTGCAGCCCACAGCCACCCCAGAAAATGGTACATTCATTAGAGGCGCCATTTTCTGGTTCTATACCCAGACTTTTCGAGTTGCCCTGTTGCCGCTGGCAAACTGGGTAATAAAGGGGTTAATTCCAACTTTGTACTGGCAGCTGGCACTAAGCACGAGATTCATAATGTTGGGCCAATGTTAGACCCGACCATTAGGAATCTCTAGTAAATAGTAAATAACACACAACACTCCGAGAAAAATAATTTTGGTAGAACAAAGAACAAACATCTCAACTCCATCTTTATTATCCCACATAACCCTCCACGATCCTTCATTGAGAATCTGCAGAGAGAGAACAAGCATCCTCTCCCTGCAGAGTCTGCAATCACGGTGACCACAGGGACTCGGTGAGCGACGTAAACTGTGGCAGTCAGAGACTGCCACGGGGGAGTGGTGATGTGACTCGCTGAGTCACCAGGGCTCCCTGTGGCAGTGAACTCAAAATGTTGTCACTTGTGGGGGGTTTCCGCTGTGTAGGCACATCAGGGGCTATCCAAACAGAACATGACACCCACAGACCATGCCATCAAAATCTGTGTTCCAAAGTGCCACTCCCTCCCTTCTGAGCCCAGCCATGCGCCCAAACAGTCGTTTTCTGCCACATATGAGGTATCTGTGTACTCAGGGAAAAATTGCCCAACAATTTTTAGGATCCATTTTATCCTGTTGCCCTTGTGAAAATGAAAAAAATTGAGGCTAAAAGAACATTTTTGTGGGGAAAAAAAGTGCTTTTTAATTTTAACGGCTCAATGTATGAAGCACCTGGGGGTTTAAAGTGCTCAACATGCATCTAGATAAGTTCCTTGGGGGGTGTGATTTTCAAAATGGGGCCACTTGTGAGGGGTTTTCCAACTACGTCATGGTGTCCGCTAATGATTGCAGCTAATTTTCCATTCAGAGTCAAATGGTGCTCCTTCCCTTCCGAGCCCTACCGTGCGCCTAAACAGTGGTTTTCGGCCACATATGAGGTATCGGCGTATTCAGCAGAAATGGCACAAAAGTTTTAGGGTCCTTTAAGTGGTTTTACCTTTGTGCAAATGCAATAATTGAGGCTAAAATAACATTTTTGTTGGAAAAATTAAAATGTTCATTTTTTCCTTCCACATTGTTTTAGTTCCTGTGAAGCACCTGAAGGGTTATTATTCTTGAATGTAATATTGAGTGGCTTGAGGGGTCATTGTCTTCTGGGGAGGTCAAGCCATGCATAGTGTTGGAAATAACTGGAAACTCATGGCCCCACACAACTCCCATGTAGCTGCCAGAAACCAGGCCTAACATCAAAACTGAAGAAAAACTTGAGAAACAAATGTGTTTTTGTGCAAAAATATCAAAATTCTTTTTTTTATCTAGATCATTTTAATATTGATATTTTAATTCATTTAAAAATAGCGAATTAAAGAAAATATATATCACAAAGTTTTTTACAAACTACATAATACACAATGACAATACCAATCACAAGATAAGAACTACACACACACATGGAGCCAAATAATTAATACTGTATCCTGAAACTAACAGAATAAGGCCCAAAAGAAGTTATAATAATTATCTGTGGCTGTGATGAAATAATTAATCTGTACTAAGATGCTAAAATAGCTATCAATTAATTTCACAAGATCATGCAGGTTCATTAAGATAGACTATATACAACAAATAGTAGTCTGGATCATATAGGTTCATTTACAGTCTTTAAATAGACCAAAAATAAGTGCTTATGTACAGATATAAGTTTATATGGATACATACCCATATGGAGAAGAGACCAAGTTTGAAAGGGTAATGGCTTCAAGAACATACCCACACAAAAGACTAGACTGACCTCCGAAGTACGTATCGCTAAGGAGTGTTTCAGGGATGAAGGACGAAGTGTGAATGACCCCATAAGATGGTAGGATTTTATGTCCCCACAACGCATTTGAATGAGCGACTGTAGCTGAGACCGCAGTAGGCGGCGTATGCGCAGTCATTGCAAAACTGGTTGTTGGGGCGCTCAAAAGAAGAGGCTAAATAGGGATAAGATTTAATCAGTACTTTCTTTTATTAAGAAAAGTCCTCACAACGCGTTTCAGTGGCAAGCTCCGCCTTCATCAGGTACACCTGCAGATTTTCCCCACGGTGGAAATGGCGTGCATTTTACCATGGAAAAATTGCAGCATGACATTTCTTGCAGTGTATTTTGCCACGATTTTCTCTCATAAACCTCAATGTTGGCTCCTACCTACGCAGCATTGTTCACATATTTTTATTTATACTTAGTACAAATTTTGCACTGATGACATGGGGCTCTGCTGTATTTTTGGTCACCAGAGAGGCACAGCAGGCAGGTAAGGGCTACCACTCACCCTCAGCTGCCTAGTTTTAAGGCCACTTTACACACACAGATATCTGTGACCAACTTCTGAACAGATCTCTGGTTGCAGTGAAATCATGGACACATTGTTCCATTTTGTGGCTGTGTACAAATGTAACAATGTGTCCATGATTTCACTGCAACCAGAGATCTGTTCAGAAGTTGGTCACAGATATCTGTGTGTGTAAAGTGGCCTTTACAGTTTGCTGGTAAGCAAAATACAGGGGAGTCTTTTTTATTTTTATTTTTTTTATTTCTTCAAATAATAAAAAAAAAAACGTGGGCCTGCACTGTATTTTTGTAGAAATAAAGAAAAATGGCACTCACCAGATCTCTCCTCATAAAATCCTCTTTATTTCATCTTAAAATTACATGCGGTGGCAGATGGACACGCGCAGCATAGTATCAGTATGACAGCTGTTTTGTGGCAGCTCGACACTTCTACAGATCCTCTCGGCTGACCCGAAACAGTTGTCATCCTGATACTATGCTGCGCTTGTCCACCTGCCACCACATGTAATTTTAAGAAGATGATATGAAGAGGATTTTATGAAGCCAGATCTGGTGATTGCCATTTGCTTGTCGTCCAAAATCTGGCAGACCCTGACATCGGGTGTTATACGCTGCCCCCTGGAGGTCACACCAATTATTGGAGAGTTTTTCTCCTCTGCAGCATATACGCCCCCTGCAGGAATACTGTCAGTTTGTAATTTGGTGTCGTTGGAGGCACATCTCCACACTGAAGCGCCTGCTACAGATGAAGCTTAGGGGACCATCGGGGTCCCCCGGCATGGGCCTTCGGCCCCATATGCCGTGCTCCCTCACCATACTATTTCAAAGGGCCTCTGGTGAGGTGGGAGCCAACGGAGGGATTTACAGTTCTCTGTTCCCCTGGCCTTTACACAGTCACTGTGTGGCCCCCTGTGACGGAGTTCAACTCCTGAAAGATGATGGGAGTATAGGTGTATCACGGTCCGTGCTGCTCCAGGGCTTAAAAAACTCACCAAAGAGTTCAACTCCTGGCAGTCACAGGCTCCTGATGCAGGCTCTACCACACGGTAATCTGAGCTGGCCCCCTCTTCTCCCCTTCTGGGAACTCAGGTATGTGCAACGGACACATGGGGGCCCCCGCATCTCCAGTTGCGATCCGCCGACCCCAGGCCGGCAGCGCTATCCTACTCCTGCCCCCGACTTCGCCGGAGGCCTAGGCCGCCATTCCCCTCCCTGCATGTTTCGCACAGTAGGGGGAAGGGGCACAGGGCTCACAGTATGGGGCACACTCCGGTGGCCTCAGCTGTACGTTTTTGCGACTACCGCGCCGACTCCCTCACGCGGGCCGGCCGCGGCATTCTAATCTAGTCCCCGCCTTCGCCGGAGGCCTAGACCGCAATTCCGCCCCCTGCATGTCTATCAACCGCAGGGGGCGGCCTCTACTCTCTCATCGCTTCAGCACACAGGGCTCGGCCTCTGGCCTCTCCCCCTCCGGTGTAAATGTATGGGGCCACAGTTTCCCTTTTTTGCGGGCCCTCCCCTCTTCTGGCTCCCCCTCCTCTAACTGTGGGGGCCATTTTGGCCTCATGCCTTGCCAAGATTCTGCAGCACACACATAGCTGCTGCTCTGGGAGACTCAGAATTGGGGACCTGGACTCACAGCCATTTGGCTGAGCGGTAAGCCACACCATTTGGTGTGGATTCTCCTCTGTGGCACCCTCCTTCAGTTAGACTGTCTTTGGTATCAAATACACAGGATTGGGTCAGACTGTGTGCTTCTAAGATTAAGGGTAAGACCCCCAGGGCTCCGAAATTGTATGCAACTTGTACAGTGTGCAAGGTCATATTGCCTGAGCAGAGTGTCAATCCCCACTGCCCTGCCTGTGTGCAGAATGGGTCCCTGGATATCCTCGGAACCCCGTCCCAGGTGGATGCCCCTACCCCCTCTGGGGATCAGGCGGCCTTATCCCCGGTCTTACCACCGGCTCCTCAGTGGACTGACGTCATATCACAATCGTCCGATTCAGTGGCCCTGGCAGTGTCGCGAGCTATGTCACAATCTGTAGCCACCATGACTAGGTCTATCATTCAGGCCATTAATCAGGACCCTGATCAGGAAATGGACGGATCCTTTTCTGTCCCGGGTCCTTCTCTTCCGGCGAGGCGTGACAGGGCCACTCCGTCCCTCGGAGGCCCCAGACCCAAGAAACGCCGCCGAGGCCCATCTCACTCCTCTTCCAGATCCCAGTCGAGGGAGCCTCTGGAGGAGGGTGAGGAAGAGGACTCTTCTGCCTCTGGCTCTGAGTCAGAACGGACGGCCTCTGAATCTATCCCTGAAGGGGACACTTTGGTTGACAATATTGTCTCCATTATCAATAGCATCCTGGACCTGCCTGCTCCTGACACACAGTCTGAGCAGCGAACCAAGGTCTCGCTCAGGGATCCTAAGAAACCTGCCAGCGTCTTCTCTGATCATCCTGACTTTACGGACACGGTGCAGAAGCCCAAGGCATGCCCGGCAAAACGCTTCTTACCGAAATCCACGGATCCCAAGTATCCGTTTGCCCCGGCAGTACTATCTAGCTGGTCTCAACCCCCTAAGGTTGACCCGGCCATAGCCAGATTGGCTACCAGAACCAACGATTTCCATCGCCGACAGCTCCTCTTTGAAGGACTCTGCAGACTGTCAGATTGAACTTCTAACCAAGTCAATCTATGACGCAATTGGCGCTGCGTTCCCTCCCGCCTTTGCAACTGCCTGGTCCCTTAAGGCCCTTTCTGCATTTGCGGACGCAGTTCACTCCATGACCTGCGATGAAGTTCCTGAGGCGTCTCCCCTCCTCGAACAAATGGCCATGGTATCAAAGTATTCTCTGAACGCTGTGCTTGACTCAGCCGGGCGTTCAGCAGTGGCAGCCGCCAATTCACTCGCCATTCGGAGAATCCTCTGGCTCCGGGATTGGAAAGGTGACGCTTCTTCCAAGAAGCACCTCACAGGGATCCCCTGTACCGGGGATCGTCTCTTCGGTGAACGTCTGCACGAACTTATCAAGGACACAACAGGAGGTAAAAGTACACTCCTGCCCCAACAAAAAGGAAACAAACCTGCGCAGCAGAAACCTGCCAGGTTTCGTTCCTTTCGACCATTTCGTTCCCCTGGCTGGTTCTCCAGACAGCCCTCCTCTACCAACAGGACATTTCGTTCTGACAAGTCCCTCCCAAGGCCAGGGTGCCGCCTGGCGTTCTCGCCAGCAAAAGTCTTCTGGTCAGAAGCCGTCCAAGACGGCCTCTGCATGACTCGCCCAGATCCAGCTCCCCACCCCAGGTCGGGGGCAGATTGTCCCAGTTCCGGGACATTTGGCTTTCCGACATCCTAGACCAGTGGGTGCGAGATATTGTCACTCACGGCTACTCCATAGAACTAAACTCAGTCCCTCCAAGCCGTTTCTTCATGACCTCACCCCCTCCCGCCAAGGCCCATGCCTTTCATCAAGCGCTGGAGTCCCTAAAGCGGGAACGAGTCATCGTCCCAGTTCCCGAAAGGGAACGGTTTCAGGGATTTTACTCAAATCTCTTCATTGTGCCCAAAAAGGACGGGTCCGTTCGCCCCGTTCTGGACCTAAAGCTCCTCAATGTGAGACATTTTCGCATGGAATTACTGCGCTCAGTGATAGCCTCGATGTCTCAAGGGGAATTCTTAGCATCCATAGACATCAAGGATGCATACCTGCATATCCCCATCGCCCCAGCTCACCAAAGGTTCCTGCGGTTTGCGATTGGGGACGACCATTTCCAATTCGTGGCCCTCCCCTTCGGCTTGGCCACCGCCCCACGAGTATTCACCAAAGTGATGGCCTCAGTGGTCTCCATACTTCACTCTCAGGGGCTGTTGGTCATCCCTTATCTGGACGACCTCCTTGTCAAGGCACCCTCACATCAGGATTGCCTGCAGGCCGTTTCCACTACTCTGTCGACTCTCAGGAAGTTTGGCTGGATCATCAACCTTCCAAAGTCGGTTCTCGTACCCACCCAGAGTCTCGTATATCTGGGGATGCAATTCGACACTCGAGCAGCTCTAGTGCGACTGCCTCACGAGAAGACCGTCTCACTCCAAGCGGGAGTACACTCCATCCTCCCACCTCGCTTGTACTCTATCAGGCGCCTGATGCAGATCCTAGGAAAGATGGTGGCTTCGTTTGAAGCAGACCCATTTGCACAACTCCATCTGCGTCCTCTTCAGCTGGAGATCCTTCGAGTCTGGGACAAAAATCCGAGGACCTTGGATCACAAGATCTCCCTGTCCCCCGAAACGAGGGAATCTCTCCAGTTGTGGCTGGCATACCCGTCCCTGTCTCAGGGTCGATCCCTTATCCCGCCGTCATGGTCGGTGGTCACCACGGACGCCAGCCTCGCCGGCTGGGGAGCGATGTTCCTTCACCACAGGGCTCAGGGTACATGGTCTCCGGTGGAGTCCTCCCTTCCCATTAACATTCTGGAAATCAGGGCGGCTTATCTGGCGCTTTTGGCGTTTCAGTCCCTCCTGAGCTGCCGCCAGGTGAGGATCCAATCGGACAACGCGACGGCCGTCACTCACATCAATCATCAGGGAGGCACTCACAGCACCCTGGCGATGCTGGAGGTCCACAAGATACTATCCGGGGCAGAGGCCACAGGATCTTCCATCTCCGTGGTCCACATTCCGGATGTGGACAACTGGGAAGCGGACTATCTCAGCCGTCAAGGCATGGACTCGGGCGAATGGTCTCTGAACCCAGAAGTATTCCAAGCCATTTGCAGGCGGTGGGGGACTCCTGATGTCGACTTGATGGCGTCATTCCTCAACAAAAAGGTTCCGGCATTTATAGCCAGGGCCCACGACCACAGGGCTCTGGCAGCGGACGCACTGGTCCAGGATTGGTCTCAGTTTCGCCTGCCATACGTGTTCCGACCTCTGGCCCTGTTACCTCGGGTGCTCCGCAAGATACGGCGGAATGTCACCGTGTGATTCTAATTGCACCCAATTGGCCCAGGAGAGCCTGGTTCCCGGATCTGCTCCAACTCGCCGACGGCGAACCTTGGAGTCTTCCAGATCGTCCAGACCTTCTCTCTCAGGGTCCATTCTTCCGCCACAATTCTGCGGCACTCAGGTTGACTGTTTGGCCCTTGAATCCTGGGCCCTTACACAATCGGGTCTTCCCCGGGAAGTTCAGGACACCATGAAACAGGCTCGTAAGCCTGCCTCGCTGAAAATTTATCACCGGACGTGGAGATTTTTTTCTCTCCTGGTGTTCTGCTAAAGGCCACTCCCCGTGGCTCTTCTCCTTGCCTACATTACTCTTGTTGTCGGGTCTAGACACTGGTCTTTCCCTAAGCTCTCTGAAAGGACAGATTTCAGCTCTTTCTGTCCTTTATTCCAAGAGTCTGGCTAGGCTCCCACAGGTTCTCACATTTATGCAAGGGGTGGCCCACATTGTCCCACCCTACGAGCGTCCTCTAGAACCGTGGGATCTCAGTTTGGTTCTCTCGGCTCTCCAGAAGCCTCCATTTGAACCATTAATGGATATTCCCTTGTCCACCCTTTCGCAAAAGGTGGCATTTTTGGTGGCTATCACCAGAGAGTGGCGACTTACTTTCCCAACGCCGCGGCGCTCCCCTCCAGCAGAAGGGGGTACAAAAGATGACACTCTTCCTACCACACAGGTCTCATGAACGTTTATATGCCACCCATTCAGGTCTTCGCTGACTGGCTCTTTATATCCTTTTCAAATAGCTCATTCTGTTTTCTTTACTGAGCTGGACACATGGTCAGCTGGTTCTATTTTGGTTTGGATTTTCCCTGAGAGCGCACGAGGGGGTGACCCTTGAAGGGGCTGACTATATCTCCCCCGATATTGTATCTTTACAAAAGATATCTTAGGCTGTTTACATATATGTTTCTTGCAGTTATTTTGTGTGTTTCTTTCTCTTTGGCTCTCTTTTGTCTTTCTTCCCCCTGCTCTTTCTCACTTTACCGTTACTACCCTTTCTGTTTCCTCTTCTGACTCGGACCTTTGGGTCCTCCCCAATTACCCCTCTGTGATCCCTTTCCTTTCCCCCTGAGAAACTTTCTCGCTTTTTTGAAGTTAATCTCTCCTCTTTCTTGACCGGGGGCTGGACCGGGGAGGGGGGGGCACTTGGGGGGTTGTGATGACGCTCAGCCTCCTCTCTCTTAATGTCCGGGGCCTCAATTCTCCGGCCAAGAGATCCTTCACATGGAGGGAGATTCGGTCTTCCCATGCAGAGGTGATATATCTCCAAGAGACTCACCTATTGGAAGCTGATAATGGTAGATTGCAACACAGGAGTTTTCCTCACATTTTTCACGCCAATGCACATGACAAAAAGGCGGGAGTTTGCATAATGATTAGACACACGGTCCAGTTCCGCTTGAGAGAAGTGATCTCAGATCCTGAGGGCCGTTATGTGGTGGTCATATGCGAGATTGGAAATACCCCATACACTCTAGCAAGTGTTTACGCCCCGAACAGGGGTCAACTAAAATTCGCAAGATCAGTTCTCAAGGTTATACGAGAGCACTCAGTGGCCGGCTTGTAATCGGCGGTGACTTCAACCTGGTCTTGGACCCAAGATTGGACACCTCCTCCTCACTTTCGGGAAGGGGGGTGTCAATGGGTCAGCTGTGTCGGGAGAACCATCTCCACGACGTCTGGAGGTATCACCATGCAGAGGAGAGGGACTTTTCCTTCTCACATGTGCATAAATCCTACTCTAGGATAGATTATTTTCTGGTCAATGATTTGGCACTAGCGAGGTGTGAGTCATCGGGGCTGGGTGTGATCACATGGTCGGACCACGCCCCGATCACTCTGGATATTACTCTGGACGTGGGAGGTGGTGCCGACCCGACATTGGAGGCTTAATCCAGGCCTCTTGATGGAGGATGGGGTTGCGGAAAGCGTGAAGGCCACACTGAATAGCTTCTTTGAGACAAACGACAATGGAGAGGTATCTGATGAGACACTGTGGGAAGCAAAGAAGGCGGTTTTGAGGGGCCTCCTTTTACAAAAAGCGTCGCAGCTTAAGAAAAAACGTAATAAAATACATAATAAATTAAGAGCCCTGTTACTACGGCAACATGAGATAAGCCTCAGAAAGCTTAAAATGAGATACTATGAAGCGGGAGATCGGGCTGGGAAACTGCTAGCGAGAAGACTTAAAAAAAGGTCGGTTAGAGCCACTATCACGGAAATGAAGGAGAGGGGAGGAAAAACAGTAAGAGACCCGGCTCAGATCGTAGAGGTCTTCGCGTCTTACTACGAGGCACTGTACAATCTGAAACAAGACAGGCGTACACACCAACCCACCGAGGATGGGATCAGGGCTTTCTTGGAGAGGCTTAATCTCCCGAGGATCCCCGGGAATGCTTGGAGGAACTAAATAGCCCGATAACCCTGGGAGAGGTGAGGAGAGTAATTGGTGGGCTGAAAACCAACTCAGCTCCTGGCCCGGACGGTTATGTAGGTGAATATTACAGATTGTTCAAGGAGGAACTGGCCCCGTTTCTTCTCAGGGTGTTTCAACTATGGCAGACCAGGGGTCGTATCCCGGCCCCGGCACTTGAAGCCACAATAACGACAATCCCTAAGCCCGGGAAGGAGCGGGACCGTCCCGAGAACTATAGGCCGATATCCCTACTCAATGTCGACCTTAAGATCTTCTCCAAGCTCCTGGGTGACCGATTGGGAAGAGTGGTCCCCTTGGTGGTAGACCCCGACCAGGTGGGGTTCTTGCAGAAGAGACAAGCCAGAGATGGGACCAGGAGGATGCTGAATCTGATTGAGGTGGCGGAGAGGAGGGGATGCCCCAGTGTATTCTTGTCCCTGGATGCTGAGAAGGCGTTCGACAGGGTACACTGGGGATACCTCAGGGAGGTCCTATCCGCCTTTGGATTTTCAGGCCCAATCGTTTCAGCCGTCCTCAGTCTATATTCCAACCCATGTGCTAGAGTTTTCTCAGCGGGCTATCTCTCAAGATCCTTCCCGATAACGAACGGCACTCGGCAGGGATGCCCCCTCTCCCCACTAATATTCGCTCTGGTAATAGAGCCCCTGGCGGCCTCCCTAAGAGCTGACCCCGAGGTTCGGGGCATTCAAGTGGGGGAGAGGAAACATGTAGTGGGCCTCTATGCTGATGACGTTATAATAGCCATGACTGATCCTCTACTCTCCCTCCCCAGAGTGGTGGAAACACTTGACCTCTTCTCGCGAGTCTCATGCTACAAAGTGAATGCCTCCAAGTCCATGATTCTCCCGGTGGGAGTGTCGGGAAAGATTGCAACCAGACTGAGGGGACTTTACCCTTTCAAGTGGTGCTCCACTGGAGTTCCATATCTGGGTATATTATTATGCCCGACGAGAGAGATTGCCGCCCGAAACATCGACCATCTCCTGTCCACTTTGGGCGTTGCATTGAAGGATTTTCCATTGACCTCTTTATCATGGTTTGCAAGAGTTCAGACAGTACGTATGATGTGGCACCCAAAGATTTTGTACCTTTTTCGGTGTTTGCCACTTCTGTACTCACGTGCACAGTTAGCGCGCCTGCAGATCATGATAAATAAATGTGTATGGGCTGGGAAACCCACGAGAGTAAGGGGTAAAATTATATACCGCCAGATCACTAGAGGAGGTATGGGGGTTCCGGATGTAACAACATATCACCAGGCAGTGATTCTGGAAGCGTCGAGACACTGGTGGAGAGGGGGGGGTGTCGCCTGGCTGGTTGCAGATTGAGGAAGCCGAGACACGAGGGGGCTCTCTTAGATCCCTCCTGACAGCCGAAATTTTAGGGGGGGTGCGAGGAGGGGAGCTGCTGGGAACGGCCCGGGCAATGTTGATCACGTGGGGCTCGATGACGGCAGAGAGGGTCGGTGTGGCGGCGGAGGATATGCCGCTGGATGCTCTCTGCTGGCATATCCCATCATTGAACCTTTCCGCATGGAGAGAGACGGGCCCAAAAGTGGTGGGAGATATCATAACACGGGGGAAATTTTTCTCCCTGGGAGACTTTCTTTCCAAATACCTGTCATTGACCGGCTCCTTCCTACAGTTCCTCCAGATCCCTCACTTTCTCCGATCTAGACTGAGTCCCGGTTTGCTGTGACCGCCGGGTGCACCCTCGGCCCTGCACAGATTCATACTAGCAGACGAAGCTCCATCCAGAAGTCTATTCCTGTTATACACAGACCTGCTAGAGGAGGACTACCCACCGAAGCTGGGGTATATGGAGACATGGGAAAGGGATCTTAACTTTCAGGCAGAATCCGATGATTGGGAGGACGCGATTCATTGCGTCATAGCGGCCTCCAAAAGCGTCAACCATGTGGAGCTTCTCAAGAAGATCCATTTGCGTTGGCACACTCCCCCTGCCAAGTTAGCCAAATTTGGAAAGGGAGCTTCAGCTCAGTGTTGGAGACTTTGCGGACAGGGAGGTGACTTAGCCCACATGTGGTGGTCATGCCCCAGATTGACCCCCTTCTGGCATCTGGTGGAGCAGCTATTGGTGGCTTTGACAGACACCGAGATCCCCCTCTCTCCGCAACTCGCCGTACTGAACATAGGACTAATGTCAAACCCCCCGGTACTCAGACACCTTGCAACTTATAAAAAAGCCAAGAAGCCAGCGCTGCCTATGGTTAGCACGCAATACAAAAAGTGCATGTGCACATAATTTCTAACTGTACTTTAAACTGAGACATTTGGCAAACAATTGATCAATTCTTTGAGCTACCCCGCCACGTCACGGCATTCTCAGATGGGGCAGTCCTACTCTACATTTTTTAAAACGCTGTGCCATTACGGCCTCCTGAATGCATTAAAAGCAGAACCATATCAAATGCACACGTACCTGAAGCATTACTGAACTACTCCATGGCGCCAGGAAAGCAGCGCAGATAAAGGCAGACCAGGTCCGGACATGACATCCGGACATTATCAGATCTGACCCCCACACTGCCCAACCAGCAACCATGGATAGGAGCAGAACAGGCCCAAACACATGTGCAACAATCAAGCAGAGCCTATGGGCAGGGTATGGCCGCTGTATGTATGTACAGCGGCCTAGATCAATCACATTAAAGACAGATAGAATGGCATGCACAACCAAGCGCGCATGGCAAAAAGTGGTGGTCAACCACAAACCTATAACAAATAAAAAAGCCAAGAAGCCAGCGCTGCCTATGGTTAGTACGCAATACAAAAAGTGCATGTGCACATAATTTCTAACTGTGCTTTAAACTGAGACATTTGGCAAACAATTGATCAATTCTTTAAGCTACCCCGCCACGTCACGGCATTCTCAGATGGGGCAGTCCTACTCTACATTTTTTAATACGCTGTGCCATTACGGCCTCCTGAATGCATTAAAAGCAGAACCATATCAAATGCACACGTACCTGAAGCATTACTGAACTACTCCCATGGCGCCAGGAAAGCAGCGGACCTGGTCTGCCTTTATCTGCGCTGCTTTCCTGGCGCCATGGCTCCCCCCGGGCCTCGGGAACCAGGCTCTATCGTATTGCATTGATGAATCCCTTCTGTTTCCTATCTCTTATATGTCTCTTTCCTTTTTCTCTCGCTCTTCCCTGTGTAACCTCGCACTGTTGGGATTTCTCAGATGTTCCCTCCTTCGGACTAAATGCTAGTTCTCATGGACAGGCCTACCATCATCTAACCTGCTTTTTGCATAATCTCACACAACCTAAGAGAGAAATAAGGTCGGATTATGACTACAATGAAAAGCTACGTGGATCCAAAACAACTTATGAACTACTTCACCAGAATTCGGCTCTATAAGCTGAAACAGGCTTTCCTGGTCTACGAGCTGTCTGGTCCCTGTGGGAGCTCAAAGTCAAGACTAAGTCCTGGGAGGGACATTAACATATATTAACATATATTAACATATTTTAACATACTTTAACATACTTTTGTGACTACCTTTATAATCCTTGAATTCTAGCATTTCCCTGTCAATTCAGATGTTTGATTATTCATTAATTATTTGTATTTCAAAACTTCAATAAAAACTTATTCATGGAAAAAAAGAAAAGGCCCACAAGGGCAATAGGGTGGGTGCTGTGTCCCCCAATTAGAGGCTAAGAGAAAAGGATTTTACGGTGAGTACACAAAAATCCCCTTTTCTCCTTCGCCTCATTAGGGGACACAGGACCGTAGGACGTCCCAAAGCAGTCCCTGGGTGGGAAAAAACAATGGAACCAGTAATGCTGAGCATGGTCAGTGAAGAACCATGACCCGACAGGCGGGCTGCTGTCGCCTGGAGGATGCATCTACCCAGACCTGCGGTTGCCGAGGACTGAGTGCAAGCACTGTAGTGGCTTTAGTATGTGTGTAGGCTGACGATTTGGCTGCTAACACTCTGGTAGCGCTGACACCTGGTGCCGGATGGCCTAGGAGGACCCCCCGGATGTAGTAGGATGTGTCGGGACACTGCCGGAAGGGATGAGTTTTGTGTTTTTTTTTTTTTTTTTTTAATGGTATAAGCGTCTTGGATGGTTAGACGAATCCCCCTGGTTAAAGGAGGCCGACGTGACTTTATTCCTGCCCCCTGGTAGAAGGAAGAACGAGAAGAACGAGAATCCGACCTATTTGAAGGGCACTGTGTTGGATACCTAGATGCGTAGGGCCCTGACAAGGACCCGCATATCTAGGTCCTTCACGACCGGATCGACTGGAGTCGGTCGCAGCAATGATGGAGAGATGTCTTAGAGGTATACCGCCTTAGAAGAAGGATGGAACCAGCCATAGGGCAATCTTGTCCAGGTGGAAGACCAGAAAAAAATGGTTTACATGAGAGCCTTGTAAGTACTGATAAGCTCTGCAGAGAAAAGTAATTGCCACCGAAAACTACCGCTTTTTGGATGATAATGATAAGGATAATATCCCATAGAAGCTCAAAAGGTGATTCTTGAAGGTCCGTGAGATCGAGGTTCAGGTCCCACGGGTGTAGTCCTGATGTCTGGAGACCTTAAATGGCAGATCCTCTGAAGGAAGGATTTTTGTAGAAGTCTGGTGGCAAGAAGTTTTTTTTTTTGTTTTTTTTTTTGGAAGAAGATGAAACGGCGTGAAACCTGCTGTGTGAGAGATCCTAAGGACAGACCTGAGTCTAGGTCTGAGTGGAAGAAACGGAGAGTTCTTGGTATAAAATATGGCCAAAGGGAATGACTTCTAAGGGTGTCCCAAAGAAAAAGAAAACAATGACACACGTGAGATGGTATATCGTCGTGACTTTGGTCGTTACAATATCCTGGAAAAAAACTGTGGGTTAAACTCCAGGTCTCAAAGGCTACGCCTTTAATTTCAGAGTTGAGGAATTCTGATGGAGAACTGGCCCTGAGAGAGCAGGTCTGGACCATTTGTCAGTTGTCCTGGTACTGCTGGTATGAGTCGGACGAAATCTGCGTACAAGTGTATTTGGCCAGTCGGAGACCACAAAGATGATGCGGCGACATTCTTGTTTGACATTCTGCACTATCCTGGTAGTGGGGAATAAGTGTAGAGGAGACGGATACAGGTCCAGCCTTGGACTAGTGCAACTGTCGTATTAGCTGCGGGTCCTAGGACCTGGTCAGGAATATGGAACGTTAACTTGGAGCCGTGACGCCGTCAGGTCCCCATCTGTAGTTGTCTGGCGTTGGCAGACTTGACGGAGGACATCTGGAGGAAGGGACAGCTTCTCTGAGTCCGTCCCTTGGCAGGATAGGGAAAACCGCTTTCCAGATATGTACATGTGGTATGAAAACAGCTGACAGTACAGTGTTCAAGGATTCCACCCGGAGAAGGATGTGGCGAAAAACGTCTGACATAGCTTGGAGACTACGGGTACCCCCTGGTGGTTGACATATGCCATGGTCTTGGTATTGTCTGGCTGCATCCTGACATGGCCGACTGCCAGCCGGTGACTGAATGATTTCAGTACTATAAATAAATACTGTCCAAATTTACGTAGATTGAGGGGCATCTTCGGATCTAGGTGAGCCTACTGCCATGTGCATTGTGATGGGGGCACATTGCACTACATCCTGTTCTCGTGCCAAGCCTGAGCACGGATAATTGAAAAGGCCGGAGATGCGGGTAAACCGATGGAACTGCTGCCACTATCATGTGTTGTCTAATATGGCTGAGACTCCATATGTGATGCTGTAGCATGTGGCCATCAGGAGTACGCAGCGGAGCTGGCCTTGTAATTGTGGTAGACTTGTATAGGTTAATATGCCAACCGAGTCTTGTTAACGTGCTCAGCGAAGTGACACTGTGTTTGCAGTCCCTGAAAATCATGCCTTTAGGAATAAGTCGTCCAGAGATAGGAGACTCCTGGAATGCAGTATAGACATGGCCAACCTCAGGCTGGGAAAAACTTTGAATTCTCCTTTGACTCCAGAGTCGAGAAGGGACTGACTTCGTGGAGGTTCGGGTCACAGCCATACAGGGGATTGAAGGGACCATCCATTGGGTTCATGCAGTCAGGAGTCTGCGAGGTCCTGCTTCGGAGGGGGCTGTGCAGAGTGTTTGCGCATGTCATCTCAACCCAAGAACCTAATATAGGTGCGGAGAGGAGATCGGCAGCTGAGCCCGTGTTCCACGTTCTGCGACCCAGAGTTTCGTTTTTGTGGGGTTTATTTTGTAGTCTGGAGAGGGAGGCCGGGTAGGCCTTGTACAGCCGCAGCTTCAACCCGAGTCCACAACAGTGGGGAGTCGAGGAAGGAGTATGCTATGGGTCGTAGGTTCCAGAGACCCTTAGCTGAATTACCCGTGCCGCTGCGGATCACAGTGTTTCAGCCTGTGTCATGTGAGACATGGCTGTCATCACAGTCAACCAGAATTCCAGCTGTGGGGTCTGTGGAAGGATTGGCGAACAGTCCTGGGACGCCTTGCGGTTGTCAGGTAATTGTAGGTTACATCAGCTTCGCCTGGGCTCTCCAACCGTGGGGGCCAAGGAAGGAACCTGTCAGTGTAACGCGTAATAAGTCCACCACAACCTAGGTGTGCCAACTGTGTGGGGGCCCGGGAAGGGGTATGTTGAACGAGTATCTGAGACGTTTGAATATCAACTGGGCTCTGCCAACGTTGGGGGGCCGAGGAAAAAGACCTGTCGGTGTCACTTTAACCTAGCTCCCCCAGGGTAAAGCCATAAGGTTTGATAGGTGTACCAACAGGTACCTGCACCTGGCACAGTGGTAGGAAAAACATAATACGTGAGCTGGACAGAGAGACTTTGCCCGTACCGCACCGGGGATTAGGGATGTGTATGGCATTGGGAATCAGGGACGTTTACTTTTACTGAGGGGAAAAAAACAGTGCTGGACAACATAACATGTTGTACTGCCCTGCGTAGTATCACGGTGTTCCTTGCATGGCGTGCAAAGGGAGGAGGGTGAGCTGTGCTATTGGAGACTGCTGCTCAGCGAAGCCGTACTGATTGTTTTCTCAGGAGTCCCTGTGTGCCCTTCACAGCGGATGCTGTGACATTGAGGTGACTGTAATGGCTGCGGAGTGACTCTCCTTGAGGGAGGATCCCTAAATCCCTATCACCTCCTGCTGTGAGGATAGGGGTAAAAGGATTATGTTGCTCTGGCAGGCATTCCGCCTGTCGCTGTGCACCCATATGTGCACGGGCAAGGTGTCTGTAGGCTGCTGGCACCCCAGTGTGTGCCCCAGCAGACCTTCCGCCTGGCACCGTGCCCCATGAAGTGCAAGCCCTGTGGTGTCAAGCAGGTGTCTGCAGGCTTCTACACACTAGGTGTGTGCCTTAGCCTGGCATCATGCCCCTACATGTGCAAGTGCTGCCCACTTTTGGCTGGTCAACAGTTTTGCCAGCCTGTGCCCCCACATATGTAAGTGCTGTCTGTCGCTGCAATACAGCAGCATCAGCGCAGAGAAAACTCTAATGGCGGCGGGACGGGGGGGCGAGGAGAAGGGGGGCAGTGCCGCAAAAAGGCACGCTGAGCAATGTTGAAAGGCGCCTTTTAGCCTTGTCCCGCCTCCCGTGCTGACGTAGTGGAGGCTCCGACGTCAGACGGGGGCGGGCGGGGAGGCGGGATAATGTGGCGGCTAGGCCGAAGCCGGGGCCTCGCGTGAATCGCGAGCCCGGGAACGGAGGAGGCCCGGTGCGGAGGTCCGCGGGCCCAGGAGCGGCGGAGGCTCAGCCAGGAACAGTGATGGCTTCACTGTAACCAAACAGGCTCCGGAGGCTGCGCCCATGATAGGCTAGGCGAGGGCCCCATGTAAGGGTAAGGGCTGGTATCGGGGCATTGTGGCTGCTGAGGGGCTGGATGCTTTATACTGCGTCTGCAATAGCATTGGATATGTGCCTGCTGTCCATCCTGTGCTGGCCCTGTCAGGCACACGCAGCAGAGTTCGTGCTCCTGAAGTGTACCGCAGCATTGAGATGTGCTGCGGCATTTTGGCCTTGAAGCACGCAGTCGGGCTGGCTCTTCTGAAGTGTCCTGCAGCATTGAGATGTGCTGCAGCATTTTGGTCTTGGGAAGTACGCAGCCTAGCTGGCGCTTCTGAAGTGTGCTGCAGTATTGAGATGTGCTGCAGCATTTTTGGTCTTGGGAAGCACGCAGCCGAGCTGGTGCTTCTGAAGTGTGCTGCAGCATTTTGGCCCTGTGAAGCACGCAGCAGAGCTGGTGGTTCTGGGGTAGACCCCTTGCGGTGTGCTGCAGCATTTTGCAGTGCAGCTATGTGCTGCTACTCATCATACCTTGTGGCGTCTCGACCTAAGAGCCCCGAAGGGGGAATTAGGGAGGGATGCTGCTGTCCACCTTCAGAGGTCATTTGTCTGTTGATCCCATGCTTTCTGGCCCAAATCCTGCAACTGATCTGTTGCCTGCAGGGGGTCTCTCAACATTAACCCAGCACTCCAACCATGGGGAGCTGAGGAAGGAGGGGGATCGTCTCTGATGGTTTTTATTCCCATCTGTCTTGCTGCTTGTGCTGGGGACATGGAGCATTACTGCGACCCAGAGCCCCATCTGTGGGGACTGGGGAGGAATGCGGGCCTCAGAACTGGCAGGTCTGGAGATCGCTTCAACCCTGCACCTCCAACAGTGGAGGGCCGAGGAACGAATAGCCCTTAGCAGACAAAATAACTCGACCCAGAGATCCAACTATGGGGTCTGGGGAGGTATCTGTGGTCGACATGTCCCTTCAAAAAATAAAAATGCAGCTTCAAAAAGTAAAAATAATGGAGAGAGAGTAAGAACGTATGCCTCCTTCAGACACTAAGCAAAAACTGGTGATGCAATGCCTGCTCCAGGGGTGTATACTGCAGAGGAGGAGCCACTTAACTCTTTTGCAGATTCTGCCTAGTTTCGCCTCTTAGTGGACAGCAGCATAACACCACGATCCTGTGTCCCCCAATGAGGCGAAGGAGAAATTTGAGCTTGCAGCATTTTGTGTGTCCAGGGCAAAAATCGGACAAAATCCGATCCTCCCGGATCCGGCGCCCCATAACATGGGAGTCTATGGGTGCGGGATTGCCCCGGATCTGTCAAAAAATCGGACCAGGTGCTGAACAAGTGGCAGCTTTGAAATTCAAGCTGCGCTCGATCAGCACCTGGACAGCACAGCTAAAAGAGTCGCCGGCTAAAATTTCAGCACGTGGAGAGCTCCACTGCACTTGGACAGCAGCAGCAGCCGCGCGCAGGGAGGAATCCGGCAGAAAACTGGACCAGAGGGTATATTTGCCCTCCGGTTCTGTTTTGTCCCGGGCTCTCAGATTTTGTCCGCTGCTTCCTCCAAAACACCGGACAGTACCTGACAGCAAATAAACGTGCTGCGAAGCCAGCCTAAAACACTGTATTTTTGGTTTCCAGCTAGGTCCAACTTCGCAGCTTGGGGCTGGAATACTCAGCAAGGGGAGGCTCAAGCATTCTGGGCCCTCCACTCTGCGAATTGCAGCCCGCAGGTGCCTCAGAAAATGGCCCGTTTATAGAAGCACTATTTTCTGGAGCTGTACCGAACTCTTCCAGCTGCCCTGTGGCGGTTGCAGACTGGGTAATAAAGGGGTTAATGCCAACTGAATATTGCCAGCTGGCACTAAACCCGAGTTTCTTAATGTCGGGCCAATATTAGACCCGGCCACTATGAATCTCTAAGTAATACAGCATACCGTAAAAATTAATTTGTAAAAAGAACACAAAGGCAGTCCTTATTCCCATCTTTATTATTTCCACACAAACCCTCCACGATCTTCTGCGAAGCCCGTTCATGCTAAGAAACGAAACTTTAGTTTTTGCTTCCGCTATGAGAGGGGTGACGTCACGTTCTCAGTCACTTAAAGTCAGAGTGTTGCAGCTCTCTGAAATGAGGTGAACATTGCCGCGTCACGAGACCCAAAACTAGTGAGTTTTCTGGGGTGGCTGCAGATTGAAATTTAGAGTGTAAAGGAGGGGGTGCAGAATGCTTGGCCTCCCATGCTGAGGATTCCAACACCCAGCTGTCTAGTTGTGCCTGGTTGGAAAACAAAAATATAGCAAAGCTCCATGACATTTTTTTTCATTATTTCAAGGAGCAATTAAAAAAGGGCTCCCCTGTATTTCGATTACAAGGCAGAAAAAGTAGGTAGCTGGGGGTGGCTGACAGCCTGTAACCACCTGCTGTTCATGGTGACCAAAAAAATAGTGTAGCCCCACATCACATTGACATCAAGAAACCCTTTTATTATTTTTTTTTCTTTTTACAGCTTTTAGACTAGCTTTATTTACAGTCACAACAGTGAACAATTGCTAAAAAAGAAAGCAAAATCTGCATGCAAAAATGCTGCAAAAGTGCACCAAGAGACCAAGTCTGTGTGGATCTGTGAAACATGGTGCGGTTTTAGACACAAGCTTGCAGCACACATTCTACCTTGGGCGCTCTTGCTTTAGGCAAAGGCTACATTGTAACAGTACAATGTAACCTATGATGTGAATCTCAACTGAAGCATCACACTGCATTTTACCAGAATTATTGTGCTATAACATGGCACCTGCTGTTTCTAGGCTGTCATCATTTCATGTCATCTACACAATGGTCCATAATCCTCCTTTTTCTTGCTATTAATGTCATTCTTTTCTCCACCAAAGCAAGGAAAGGGAATGTGTGCTGATCTTGGACGAGTTCACTGTCATGAACAACGAAGGAAGCTCCGAAGCCGTTATGTGGTATAAATAAATTCTTTTTTATTTTCTTATGATTAAAAGCATAAGGTGCCCGTCTTAGGGAACTAGACACGTTTCGGAGTCATGCTCCTTACTCGTTAGTACTTCCTTCGTTGTTCATGTCTGAGGGTGTTGCCTAACACCGCTCCTTGAAGCATCGGGTGATGGAGTCTTGGATCTTATTCGACTTCACTGTCATGCCTATCCTATTTTGGCTATGTTCTGGATACTTGTCACCTAACTTTCTAGGGACTGTTCCTCTGCAGAGCGAGGTGAGTGGCTCATGGGACGTAGCACTAATCTTGGGCTCATTCCCAGTTTTGCAGCTATCTTGCTGCTAAGTGAATGGTTCATTGAATTTGGAGGAGCACAGCCCCCTTATGGTGATGCACTCCCAGTAATGAATTGGCAAATACAATTATTTCTGCTATAAAATAATTGGTTTATAATTTGTATTGCTTTTAAGGAGGACTTTGTGACTACATTATATGGTCTGCTCGTTAGTTATGTAAAGTTTACACAAAATCTAAAAGTCCTGTAATTCCTAATCTGTAACATTGTCTTCCTGACTTCTGTTTCCCACAGGGTTATGAGCAGCTTGGGAAAGTTGGCTAAAGCTAAAATCCCAGAGGCAATGTGACCTTTATGAAAAAACATTTGGTCCTCATGCTGCTTACAGCAGAAGTGGCTTGCTGCAAAAAAACAAGTATCAAAAGTCGGCTATGTTGATGTTCTGTTTTATTATCATTTTATCACAAGGATTTTCACAGATAAATAAGAGGGCCTAAAACAGGAACATGATTAAAAAGTAAACACATAAAGATCATCTTATCTTGATGTCCCAAATAACTTTCATATGGCACAGAATAATTGAGATCACAGGCATCCTACGTGTAAGGCTGGTTTCACACTATGGATTTTTCAGATCCGATGCTGTCCGATCAAAATCGGACAGCATCAGATCTGAATTTGGCCCCATGCAGCCCTCTGGGCATCGGACCGAATCGGATGTGCACTAAATGCCATCCGATTTGGTCCGATCCGATTCTGTTCGATTTTTTTATCGGTGCAAAAATCGGAGCCTGCTCCGATTTTTGCACCGAAAATAAAATCTGACAGAATCGGATCGGACCGAATCGGATGGCATTTAGTGCACATCCGATCCGACCCAATCAATTTAACATGGGGCCCTATGGAGAAGGGTCCGAGGAAACATCTGATGTCTCCTCGGACCTGATTTTAGTGTACTGAGCATGCTCAGTACACTAAAATAGCTCCTAAAAGTAAAGGGGTTTCCGGTGTCTTGCTGTTCTCTGCTGACAGGACCTGCCGTGATGTCACAATCACATGACCGCCAGTAACCAATAGCCAGCGGCCATGTGATTGTGACGTCACGCAAGGTCCTGTCAGCACAGAACAGCAAGACATCGGGAGACACGCGGGACCGTTCAGGAGTCGTGGACAGGTGAGAAAAGATGGGAGAAGAGGGGAGCGCAATTGAGGACCGGAGGACACATGGGAGGACCAGGGGAGCGCAATTGAGGACCGGAGGACACATGGGAGGACCAGGGGAGGACCGGAGGACCAGAGGAGGACCAGAGGACCAGGGGAGCACAATTGAGGACCAAGGGAGGACTGGAGGACACATGGGAGGACCCAGGGGAGAGACAGCTGATGACAGCTGACAGGGAGCGAGGTGAGGGCGGGCATCAGATAAAATGTCGGAATCGGATGCCTATTTGGCATCCGATTCCAGGCATCAGAAAAATCCGATGCTGTCCGATTTATATCGGACAGCATCGGATTTTACAAAAATCGTAGTGTGAGGGTAGCCTAAGCACCCTGTTTATTCTTATTAAATATGCTTGATAGTGCCAGCAGAACAATCTGTTTACCATAAAGTGGACTGCCCAGTTTAACCAGATGATCTTGTATTATTTGAAGAAAAAAAAATCTAGATCCTTATGGTCTCTCCACTTTCAGTAGGGCTATGCCAAATGTTAATATTGCATGGTCTTATCTCCTTCCACAAATGCCAATGGTGCCTATAGAACACTATTAGACCTATAGATGCAACATGTGTCCTGTCCTAGATAGAAATATTAGTACACAATACATAAATTCACTATGTCATTGGTATAGAGTTTTTTTTATTTTTAACAAAGTGCATCCTCCCAACCACCCAATAATAGTGGTAAAAAAAAAAAGTTCTGTCAGGGTCAAGAATGGGCAACCACACACGATTAACACTTTATAGAGGGTAGGCATTTTAGATGCATGCACCTAAATAAAATGTGAATGGTTGGTGCTATCAACTTCCTGTTTGTGGCATATGGTAGGGGGGAAACCTTTCCAGATGGGTGGTGACCATGGTGGCAATTTTGGATCTAACTTACATTTTTTCAATGGGAAGAGGGTCATGTGACACATCAAACTTATGGAGAATTGCATAAGAAAAACAATGGTGTGCTTGGTTTTAACCTCAATGCCACTGGATATCTGAAATTACTACATGATTCAGATATCTAGTGGCACTGAGGTTTCCATTGATAAAGAATGGTTCCACTATCTTTGCACCCCATATACAACACCATTCCATAAATTTTTGTGTTCCAACAGTCTTGGAGGGATCTATCCACTGTGGGTTAATGTCAGACCAATAAAGGTGGCTTCCCCATTCACAAAAAGTTTGCCTCATCACCAGGGTCGGACTGGGGTGTCTGGGGCCCACCAGGAAAATTGATTTCAGGACCCACCCACCCTTCAGCTATATGTAAATACCTGGTAGCTGTTATACCCATTATATTGGCAGCTCCTGCACATCACTCTGCGCTCACCAGAACTGCAATGTACAATTATAATCTGTATGTGTGTATATCTGTATATGTGTATATGTGTATGTATGTGTATATCTGTATATGTGTGTATATCTGTATGTGTGTATGTATGTTTATATCTGTATCTATGTCTGTATATATGTATATGTGTGTTTATATCTGTATGTATGTGTATATCTGTGTGTGTGTATATCTGTATGTGTCTGTATATCTGTATGTGTGCGTATATCTGTATGTGCATGTATTGTGCATGTAACAGAGATGTGTGTGTTTTCATGTGCATGTATTGTACATGTAGCAGAGCTGAGTATATAGTGCCGAGTAGCAGAGCTGTGTATCTGTGTTTGCATGTAACAAAGCTGTGTGTATCTGTATGTGCATGTAACAGAGCTGTGTGTGTTTGTATTTGCATGTATTGTACATGTGAGCAAAGCTGGGTGTTTGTATGTGCATGTAACAGAGCTTTGTGTGTGTTTGTATGTGCATGTATTGTACATGTAGCAGACCTGGGTATGTAGCGTTCATGTAGCAGAGCTTTGCGTATCTGTATGTGCATGTATTGGGCATGTAGCAGTGCTGTGTGTGTGTTAAAGGGGCCCACTGAGACTCTTTCGCCCGGGGCCCACAAAAATCTGTCGTCAGCCCTGCATGGTGTTGTGAACAGAGGAGCTGAGCAGAGAGTGAGGAAGACGAGGAGAAGATAAGTCCCAGACAGGCAGCAGAGGCAGCAGTCACTGGCAGAAGTCAAGCAGCACAGGCAGCAGTCAGGCAACAGTCACAGGCAGCACAGGCAGTAGTCACATGTAGCAGTCAGGCAGCACAGGCAACATAGGAAGCAGTCAGGAAGAAGTCACAGGCAGCAGGCAGCCAGCACAGGCAGTAATCACAGGCAGTCAGGCAGCCAGCACAGGCAGCAGTCACATGTAGCAAGTCATAAAGCACAGGCAGTAGTGACAGGCAGCAATCAGGTAGCATAGGCAACAGTCACATGAAGCAGTCAGGCAGCATAGGCAGCAGTCAAGCAGCAGTCACAGGCAGTCAGCCAGCCAGCCAGCACATTCAATAGTCACATGTCGCAGTCAGGCAGCACAGTCAATAGTCACATGTAGCAGTCAGGCAGTAGTCATAGGCAGCAGTCTGGCAGCCAGCACAGGTAGTAGTCACATCTAGTAGTGAAGCAGCACAGGTAAAAGTCACATGTAGCAGTCAGGCAGTATAGGTGACATTCACAGGCAGCCAGCACAGGCAGTAGTCACACACAACAGTCAGGAAGCATAGGCAGCACAGGCAGTAGTGACAGGCAGCAGTCAGGCAGTGCTCAGAGGCAGCAGGTAGCCAGTACACGTAGCAGTCAGGCAGCACAGGCAGTAGCCACAGGCAGCAGTCAGGTAGCACAGGCAGCAGGCACTTTCCCCAGCACAGGCAGCAGTCAGGCAGGTTCCCCAGTACAGTACAGGCAGGCAGTAGTCAGGCAGGTTCCCTAGTAAAGGCAGAGTACAGGCAGCAGTTAGGCAGGTTCTCCACTAAGCTTAGACATGTCTTCCTCAGTGCACAGCGTTAGCAGCAGGTAACGCTGTGCACTGCGATACTATTGCTCCCTTGGCAACCTGACGTTTACCTTGCCAACCGGCTCCATTCAAAGCTCCCGGATGTATGCTTTAGGACAGTGCACAGGAAACGCTGCAGACCGCGTCTCCTGTGCACTGTCCTAAAGCATACATCCGGGAGCATTGAATGGAGCTGGTTGGCAAGGTAAACGTCGGGTTGCCAAGGGAGCAATAGTATCGCAGTGCACAGCGTTACCTGCTGCTAGCTAACGCTGTGCACTGAGGCGGCCAGACGTTCTCCATCGCTGCTCCAGGGGGACCCGTTCAGGCCCACCATTACTTTTAACCGGTTACCCGGCGGCCCAGACCGTGCCTGCTCATCACTCATCTGAAGGCAATGGTCTATGCTGTGAAGATACGAGATGTGCAGCATTTGAAACAATGGATACTGGAAGGCTGTGCTAGCATTTCGTCTGAGGTGTTGCTATCAGTGTGTCGAGAGTGGGAGAAGAGGGTTGCATTGACAATCCAACACAATGGGCAGCACTTTGAACACATTTTATAAGTGGTCATAAATATACAGGAAGTTGATATCACTAACCATTCCCATTTTATTTAGGTGCATTCATATAAATGGCCCACCCTGTAATCTGGAGTGCATCAACCATCTGTCTCGTGTAAACAGAAGCATTTTCAAGATACCTTTCAATAACTGTTATGGTACCTTTTCTGGTCATCATAATGGGAGACCCAGACAATGGGGTTTAGGGCACTGCCCTCCGGAGGTCACACTAGGTACTACAAGTTTGTAGACACCGCCCCTCCGCTTATAAACCCCTACCGCAGGGAACATCCTCAGTTTTAAACTTAGTGTGCTCGGAGGATCACGCTTTGCTTGCACTTCACTGCATTCTCACTACTTTCGTGATGGCGTCTGAAGACAAGGTAATAAGGTCCCAGTCGGGACCGGTGACAGCCTCCCCGCTCACCCTTAGTGGCACACGCTGGTGGAGGTACCGGAGGGCCTAGGGCCTGGACACCTGGTGTTCTCCCGGTACGCTGTTACACTCCTCTCCATCCCTCTCTGGGGGGCTCTGGTGAGTGGGAGATGGGAGCCTTGCACAGCTCCGCTCCGTCCGAGGCCTCCCTAAATGGTGCTTACAGACCGGACTGGAGCCAGCCCAGTCCGAGGCCTCCCTAAATGGTGCTTACACTCCGGACTGGGCTGAGCGGCCCAGTCTGAGGCCTCCCTAAATGGTGCTTACACTCCAGACTGGTGCTGCACCCCCGTCCGAGGCCTCCCTGAATGGTGCTTACAGACCGGACCGGCACTGAGGCACTCTGTGTCTCCTGTGTGCCTGGGGGTAGTGTCTGGCACTTTATGTGTTTCATGACACTCAGACCGCGCGTTGCCCTCGGGCCCGCGGTTCTGCAGGTGTACCCTGTGCTGGGGTCACCCTGGCTGACCGCCCTGTGTGTCACAGGGGCTGAGGCCGTAGGCTGCGGATGTGTGATATGTATTTGCAGTCTGTGTACAATGTTTTTTACACTGTTTCCCGCGCTGCGGGCTCCAGCTCCCTCATGAGAAGGATGCTTGGAGGATGGGATGCAGCCCGTGCGGTGACGTCACCGCGGGGCGTGTGCGTGTGTTTCCCGCGTGTCTTCGGCGCCGCCCACAGTTTCTCTGTCGGCGGCCATCTTTACCCTCACTTCCCGGCTGGGAACTGTATGCAGCGTGCGTCTGCACTCCTAGAGGGGAGACCGGAAGACGGCGCGGAGGTCACACACACACACCGCTCCCTCATACCGCTTTACAGCGGTCGGTAAGCCACCGGGATCTCCGGTTTTATTGTCTGCAATTGGGCTTATCTACCCCTACTGTGGCCATGTCCTCAGTTAGGAAGCTTGCTGCTAAGGCGGCCGAGGCCACCGTTACATGTGCTACGTGCAATGGAACACTGGTGGAGGGGTCCTGCAATAACTGTGGACGCCCAGAGGCCCGGGCTGCAACTACTGGGTCAGCAACCCCGGTGCTATACCCGAGGTTCAGGTGATCTCAGGGCCTTGGGAGACTCAGAACAGGATCAATGAATCTCTGTTGTCTCAGCTGTCCTCCATGTCGCAATCCCTGGAGGCACTTAATAGGAGACTGGATAGCCCAGCTACTCCTTCCAGTTACCCCCGGGTGTCTCCCTCTTCTGCTGTGAGACCCCTTAAGCGGGCTCGTCGTGAGGCTTCACCCGAGCTCCAGACTCTCTCTGAGGAGGAGCGTTCCTCTGATGGTGAGGAAGATGATGGGGGTTCGACTTTCGGGTCTGTATCTGTGTCTGAACCACCAGATGGGGTGGAGGATCTGGTGTCCTCTATCAACGAGACCTTACGTCTCGTGACACCCCCTGAGGAGGTGACGGTGCACCCGAAGGAGGTCTATCAATGGCTGCGGCCGGAGGCTAGACCAAGTGGCTCCTTTATGGACCATACTAATTTTGGAAGGGTGATTAGAGCCCCCAGGTTACATCCTGGGCGGCGTTATGTCCGCAAACCCAAGGACAATCGCTTCCCCTTTCCCCAGGAGGTGCTTCAGGAGTGGTCGCAGTCCCCGAAGGTGGATGCTTCCATGACCAGGATTGCTGCACGCTCCCTTTTCTCTGCCTCTGATAGCTCCTCACTGAAGGATGCTACTGATAGACAGGTCGAGCAACTCGCCAAGTCTTCCTATGAGGCGGTGGGGTCGTCATTTGCCCCTAACTTTGCCACGGTCTGGACCTTACAAGCGATTACTACCTGCTTGGATGGTATCACTGACCTGGCAAGGTCCAGTCCAGAGGTCCTGGCACTTACCGAGAGGGCGAGGGCCTATGCGGACTACGCCAGAACGGCGACTCTGGAAACTGCCACTCGCTCAGCTGTGGCTTCGGCCAATGCGATAGCGATCCGCAGGTTGTTGTGGCTACGTCTTTGGGACTCAGATGCCACATCTAAGAAGATTCTGCAGAATCTTCCGTTCTCTGGTGACAGGCTTTTTGGCACAGAGCTGGACAAGCTAATTAAGGATTCTGCTGAGTCTAAAATACCGCAGAATAAACCTAAGCCACGGTATACCGTTAAGAGGAACCCAAAACAGTGGTCCTTTCGGTCCAGCTCACAGTCATCAGCGCCGTCCGCTCGCACGGACCGAGGGGCAAGCCCACTACTCAGTGGCGCTCCAAGAGTCGTCAGAAGAAGCCGGCGGGGGCAGCAGCTGCCACCCCCAAACCCGCCTCTACATGACTCGCTCTCTCATCCTGCCTCCCCACAGGTGGGGGGCCGCTTGTCTCGCTTTCAGGACGAGTGGCTACTTCACGTTCCAGATCAGTGGTTCGAGACGTGATCTCGCGAGGTTACAGGATAGAGCTGACGTCAAAACCGATATCCCGATTCCATCGGTCGGTCCCCTCCCCAGAAAAAGCTCAGGCCTTTTCTTTGGTGTTGGAGGGACTCCGCAGAGACGGAGTGGTGGTCCCGGTGCCTTCCGGGGAGAGGTTCAGGGGTTTTTACTCCAACCTCTTTATCGTCCCAAAGAAGGACGGATCCTTCCGCCCGGTTCTGGACCTGAAGTTGTTCAACCGCCACGTGCTGGTTCGGAAGTTCCGTATGGAATCACTGCGCTCAGTGATCGCGGCTGTGTCACAGGGGGACTTCTTGGCGTCCATAGATATCAGAGACGCTTACCTTCACGTGCCCATTGCACCGGCTCACCAGCGTTGGTTGAGATTTGCAGTGGGGGAGGAACACTTCCAATTTGTGGCGCTGCCGTTCGGCTTGGCCTCGGCACCACGGGTGTTCACAAAAGTGATGGCCTCTATGATGGCTCTCCTGCACGTGCAGGGCCATGCCGTCATTCCCTATTTAGACGACCTGCTGGTCAGGGCGCCATCGGAACACCTCTGTCAAGCGAGCCTAGATGTGACCATGCGGTCTCTGGAACAATTCGGTTGGCTCCTCAATGTTCAGAAGTCAACCTTGGTTCCGACCCAGTCCTTGACTTATTTGGGCATGGACTTCAACACGTCCTCAGCCCTGGTGTCTCTGCCACAATCCAAACAGGTGGCGATCCGATCGGGAGTACAAGCAGTCCTCCTGTCACCACAATCGTCCCTTCGTGGGTTGATGAAGCTGGTGGGTCGCATGGTGGCGGCGATAGAGGCGGTGCCGTTTGCACAATTTCGCCTCCGTCCTCTCCAGCTGGAGATACTACGCAGGTGGGACAAGAGGACGATCTCACTGAATCGGCTGGTGACACTGTCACAACCGACCCGAGATTCCCTGCAGTGGTGGTTACAGCCACGTCACTTGTCGCGGGGCCGGTCCTTCATCAAACCGTCATGGTTAGTGGTGACCACCGACGCCAGTCTGAAGGGCTGGGGTGCGGTGTTCTTACACCACAGGGCCCAAGGCCTCTGGACTCTGTCGGAGTCGGCATTACAGATCAACGTGCTGGAGATCAAGGCGATCTATCTAGCACTCCTGGCCTTTCAGAGATTCCTCTCAGGACATCCCATCCGGGTTCAGTCCGACAACGCGACGGCCGTCGCTTATATAAATCATCAAGGAGGAACCAGGAGCGCAGAGGCTCTGGCCGCAGTCCACCGCATCCTATCCTGGGCGGAGGACAACAACTGCCTGATCTCCGCAGTTCACATCCCAGGGGTCGAAAACTGGGAGGCCGACTATCTGAGCAGGCAGGGGATGGACGCCGGAGAGTGGGCCCTTCATCCAGACGTCTTTCGGGACATCTGCAGCAGATGGGGCACTCCGGACGTGGATCTGATGGCCTCACGGCTGAATCATCAGGTTCCGCAATACATGGCGAGGTCATGGGACCCCCAGTCGTTGGGAGCGGACGCCCTGATCTTGACTTGGTCCAGATTCAATCTACCATATGTGTTCCCTCCTATGGCTCTGATTCCCAGGGTGCTGTGGAAAATCAGGTCGGAATGCAGGGTAGCCATTCTAGTGGCTCCAGACTGGCCCAGGAGGTCCTGGTATCCGGACCTGTGGCAACTGTCAGGCGGACACAGGTGGGCTCTTCCAGAACGCGCAGATCTTCTCGCGCAAGGCCCATTCTTCCACCTCAATTCCAAGGCCCTCAGATTGACTGCATGGCTCTTGAGGCCTGGCTGCTGACATCCAGGGGGTTCTCCCCTACAGTGGTTGCCACTATGAATCGGGCTAGAAAGCCAGTTTCCAGGAAAATGTACCACAGGACGTGGAAAATCTTTTTTACCTGGTGTGCCTCTGGGGGCCGGTCCCCGTGGCCCTTGTCCATCCCGACATTGTTGGCATTCCTACAGTCGGGTTTGGAGTTGGGATTATCCCTTGGCTCCTTAAAGGGTCAGGTCTCAGCACTTTCTGTGCTGTTTGACAGACGATTGGCGCTTCTCCCGAAGGTCCGTCAATTTCTGCAGGGGGTGTCGCGGATGGTTCCACCCTACAAAAGACCTCTGGATCCGTGGGACCTTAACATGGTCCTGGCGGCATTGCAAAAACCGCCATTTGAGCCTCTGAGGGAGGTTTCCCTTTCTCGTCTGTCCCAGAAGGTGGTTTTTCTGGTGGCGATTACATCTCTGAGGAGGGTCTCAGAATTGGCTGCACTATCGTGCAAGTCTCCCTTTCTGGTGGTTCACCAAGACAAGGTGGTGTTGCGTCCACGGCCGGAATTCTTGCCAAAGGTGGTTTCAACGTTTCACCTGAACCAGGAGATTGTTCTCCCATCATTTTGCCCCGCTCCCGTTCATCAGGTTGAGCGCGACCTCCATACTCTGGATCTCGTGAGAGCTATACGCATTTATGTGTCCAGAACCGCCTCCTTTAGGAGTTCGGATTCTTTGTTTGTTCTTACGACAGGTCGCTGTAAGGGGTCCGCGGCTTCAAAGTCAACCTTAGCCAGGTGGATTAAGGCTTCCATTCAAGAGGCTTACCGGTCTTCTGGTTTGCCTCTCCCGGTGGGATTGAAGGCTCACTCTACCAGAGCCGTAGGTGCCTCATGGGCCTTGCGACATAGAGCATCTGCTCTACAGGTGTGTCAGGCGGCCACTTGGTCCAGCCTACACACTTTCTCTAAGCACTATATGGTGCATGCCCATGCCTCTGCGGATGCAAGTTTGGGCAGGCGGGTTCTACAGGCGGCGGTTGCCCACCTTTAAAGGGGAACCATGTTATCCGTCTTGTTGAGGAACTCTTCCCGCCCTGGGGTATTGCTTTAGGACATCCCCATTGTCTGGGTCTCCCATTATGATGACCAGAAAAAAGAGAATTTTGTTTACGTACCGTAAATTCTTTTTTCTTTAATCATCAATGGGAGACCCAGTACCCACCCAGTTGTTCCTTTGCTTGTTTTGCATTGGCTCTGTTCTCTGTTGAGACAGTGTTTGCCGGGTTGTTGAACCGTTTGTGCACGGTGTTCTTCCCGATGTTTCGGGTGTGGTTTATTTTCCTCCTCGCAGCTTGTAGACCAAACTGAGGATGTTCCCTGCGGTAGGGGTTTATAAGCGGAGGGGGCGGTGTCTACAAACTTGTAGTACCTAGTGTGACCTCCGGAGGGCAGTGCCCTAAACCCCATTGTCTGGGTCTCCCATTGATGATTAAAGAAAAAAGAATTTACGGTACGTAAACAAAATTCTCTTTTTACACGCCGCTACAGATTGTTAGAAACAACTGGGTGTCTCACGTGCACGAGCACGTTCCAACGGTTGCTAACGGTACCTTGATGCCGCCTTTACACGCCGCTACAAAGTGCTCTACAGAAGGTTTTTTTCTATCCCTGGAGGCACCGCCGGGTGCCGCAGGTTACCTTCCGTAGAGCACCTTCCCTCATTTACACGCCGCTACAGAAGGGAATATGGGAAGACCTGGGGCAGCAGGGACAACACATAGGCGTGCCAGAGTTGTTGATTACGAGACGCTCGTACGGTGATTGGACAAAGCAATAGCATCATGATTGGCCAGCCAGCGCAGGAAGGCTGGCTAATACATGATGCTATTGCAATTGTGTAGTGTGACTGGTCATCTCCTTAAATATGCCGCCCTATGCAGGGACAACCAATCGTAACGCAGGAGCTTCCACCAATGACCGCTGATGGGGCGCGGTATCCCGGAGGCTGTGTCACGCCCCAGGGAGTTAACTAGGTGTCGAAAAAACCTTCCTGTTCCTCATTTAGACGCTGCTACCATCGGGTTGAAACCAACCTGTTTTTGAGCACTACTCAAAAACAGGTGTCGACAGTGACCGGTGGCAACAACCTGATTTACACGCCGCTACCTCACGGTGTTTTGACGGTGCAAGATACATTTGTCTCCGACACCCGGTTGTTTTAAACCTTCTGTAGCGGCCTGTAAAGGTACCATTAAGGTGCAGGTGTGGTTTAAAAGGAACCTGTTATGTTGTTTTGTGATATTAAACCGTCCCCAATTTGTTTTAAATGATGCAATGTGCAATTACTAAGGCACATTTCACATCAGCAGTATTTGTAATTCACGGCAGAATCGGCAGTTTTGCCACATCTGCAGCGTAACTGCTGACTTGTGGCAAACCCCATTCATTCTCTATGGAGCTTGCAGTCAGGTGTGGCAAGTGCAAGTTTGCTGGATCCGGCAGATCTAGCACTTACGGCAGCGCAAAAAAAAAACCCCGCTGCTAGCAGCATTTTTTTTCCCTTCGCCGCAAGTGCCGGCTCTGGCAAAATCGCACTTGCTGCACCTGACTGCAAGTCACATAGAGAATGAATGGGGCATGCCCCAAGTCGGCCGTTATGGTGCAGATGCGGCAAAGCTGCAGGATCTGCCACAAATTACAAAAACCGCTGATGTGTAATCAGCCTAAGGCCCCTTTCACATCAGGGGTAATCACTACATTCATTGGTTTCATCAATATGGACCTGCTTAGGTAGAAAAATTTCCCCCAAAATTTCCACTGCATCCTGTGATTAGAACAGTACTTCATCAGAGAAAACCTCAGGTGACACGCTTCTAATCTAACCGCTGCTGCTACTTACGAACAGTGAAGACCTGTGGAGCAATGTTCAGTTGATTTACGATATTCTGGAAGGAGAGTATGCCTCCAATTATTGTCTATAATCAATCCACGCCTATTACTACTGTTGGAAAATCCCGCTAAGTCCTGGTATTTATGGGGAAAATATTTTGACATGCATAGCATCTTTAATAGTGATGAGCGAGTAGTGAAATATTCGTAATGAGTCATTTGTAATACTCACAAATAGCGAGTACAAAGTTAGGCTTTGCCCACACACACCCGGCCATAAAACAAGCATTATGGGGACATGGCGGGAGGTGGGCTTTTTTACATTTCTACTGCATAAAACACCTTGCTTTGTCCTCCAGTGATACCCCAACATTCAATCTGCTCTCCCTGAGGTTCCAGCTCACTTTGTGTACTGAAGGGAGCTGTCAATTTGTATCAGATCGTTCATGATTGACACGTCACTTAAGGCCCAGTTACACACACAGATAATTGTGCGCAGATCTCTGGTTGCAGTGAAATGATACACAGCCACAAAATGGAACAATATATGTCTATGATTTCACTGCAACCAGAGATCTGCGAACAATCTCTGCACAATTATCTGTGTATGTAACTGGAACTTTACAAGTACCAGCGATACTCACCGAGTAACGAGTATTGCGCATACTGTACTATCTGTGCAAATAGTACCAATTACACTTTAACTCTGTTGTACAATTCTGATTCATGGAGACCCCACTGTGCAAGTTACAGAATTTAAAGGGGCATTCCAGACTACATGAATAAGCATGTATCTATCGGTGATGATTGGTGTGAGCTCCATTAGATGTACTTACTAAGGATCACCAAAACAAGTTCTCTGTCCTTTTCGTCTGCAAAACCTTAATTAGTAAAAGCTAAGGTCACACATCTCTGTTTTCTATAAGGAGGGAGGGCAATGAATTGCTGCAAGGCATCTTTGGTGGCAAGTTATTTCCACACAAAAAAAAACAACCAACATGCCCAACAATTTCTGGAACAAGTTCACTGCAATGTCGGCTCTACATTACTGCGCATTATGATCACTTTTTGTAGCTTCTTCGTGAAATCTGCTTGAAAAAAAAGGTTTAAAGTCAGAGTAATGAAATCATTAGGTACTAAATGATTGAAGTCAAATTCTCTAAGTTTGTTGCATTCAAAAATAGCGTTTATTTTTTATACAAAATACAAAAATGTACACTGTTTTCTTTCTGATGCACATACAAAAGGACACGTCTATCCATTCCATACAAAACAGCTTGAAAATACTATGAGCATGGAACTTGTAGATCCAGAACATACATGGTTAAGAGAGTCAATTGTCAACTTAGAATAGTCGATGGCTTGTAATTCTGAATGAAGCTTTAAAAAGGAAAAAAAAAAAAATCATCATTTACTGGTTTAGATTTGTCAAACTTGTTGGATCATTGTAGATTGTATAGTTACGACCAAGCACATTATATGTATGTTACAGAGTAGATAGAAACAATTGATTTTGTCCGCACAGTAGAAACATAGAGATGGGAAGAAATCGCACAACATGTTGTAATGCCGACACAGCTTTGGGCAATCCAAGGTCCTATTCAGAAATCACTTGCCAAAGGGAAATTCCTGAGAACTGAGATCAATTGGGACTTTAACTAATAGTGGTCATTCTCTCACGGGATTCGCAGATCACTAAGGCTAGCTTCACACCACGTTTTTTGTGGTTCAGGTTCTGTCCGGTGCTTTGCAGGAAGCATCGGACAGAACCTGAATGCCCTGGACAAACAGAACCAGAGGGCAAATATGCCCTTCGGTCCTGTTTCCTGCCGCAATCGGCAGATCGCAGCTCAAGCTGCTGAAATTTCAAGATTGCGGCTATCAGGGAGCTACCTGCAGTCCTGAAAACTCTTCAGGGGCCAGCTCCAGGGGTTGCATCAAATTTTATGTCGGATCCGGGGCCATAGACTCCTATGTTAGGAGGCGCTGGATCCAGGAGGATCCGATTTGTGCAGATTTTTCCCCCGGACAGAAAATTGCAGCAAGCTGCGATTTTGTGTCCGGGAGAAAAACCCGCATTTTCCTGGATCCACCCGGACAGATGGAAACTGGATGGCAAATGATTGCCATCCGGCCCATAGGAATACTATGGGGCCGGAATCGGATCAGTGGCTATCCGGTTCACACTGGACAGCCCCGGATCTGAGCACACCGTGGTGTGAAGCCGGCCTAACTCACAAGTGGGCACAGTTGTAGAGTAAAGAGTTTACTGATCAGGACACAGTAAAAGATGCACATGTGGAGGACTGAGGATCAGTGTGCTTGAAACCAACATTGACGAAAACTATGTATTGTACAAAGACTTGTTAATAAACCCAAAAGGTGCACAATTCTGTACTGAATAATTTCTCAACATATCTGCATAGAGTGGAGACACCAATTCCCACAAATAATATAAATATATATGTAAATAAAAAAAGCTCATGCTCCCTCTGGTGGTGGCTGCAGGTAAAAAACGGTCTCTCCATTCAATGATTCTGGAGTTCTGCGATCAGAAAATGCACAACTCTAATGACTATAATATAGTAAGAAATTGATCAGCACAAAATTTTAAGCCTGCATTAAAAATAGTGATTTCCATCCAAGCAATAATAACCATAACTAACATTTAAAGCTTATCACTACTTTTGGTTAAGATGAACAAGCATCAGATCTATTGAGCTGATCTAATCAGTACATAGTGATTGTTGAGGACCCCATGAGAGGGAATAGCAGACCTGGATTTTTGTTTCCAGTAAGCCATGCATGCATGTAAATGGTCCTCTCCTAATATTGCAAGTCTCAGCAATGCTCGTAATAAGACGATTCATATTGTGAGTATTTAAGAAGAGAATCCCACATTCAGATACCAATTTTGGAGCAAAGTAATATGTTTCCCAAATGAAGCAGAATATGGCTTTATACATAAGCTCCAAGTCTAGATGTGGTCTATAAAGGAAAGAGTAAATATTGTAACATCTTGACCCTGCTTGTAGCAGTCGTGCTTGCACATATAACATGTGAACAACGGGCACAAGCAGCTACAGTGCTGTGCAAATTAATTGGGACAAAGCAAGTTTTTCTTTCAATTAGTTTTACTATTTCTGATAAGTGTTTTATCAGTTCTTCGTTTCTTCCACTTTTCCCTTTTCGTTTTGGAGAAAACGATCCATTTTCATTGTGTGTGCGAATTATTCTTGAAACGGTAGATTTTCCAATGACCAACATGGAAGCGATTTCTCTTACAGTCAGACTTGTATGTTCATTAAGAGTAATAATTTTAGAACCTTCGTGGAGAATATCCATTTTTACAGGCACAAATCACATGAGAGAAAAAGTACACTAAACCACTCCTCACAGAAACAAGCTCTCAACTGAAGCTGAGGGGGCAGCTGGGTGGTATTTTCTGACTAAAACCAGTCAAAGCACATTTTGTTACTCAAGGTTGTACACTCACACCTGTTCAAAGCAGTTAAAATTGGTTTGAATCACTGACTGATAACCAACTTACGATTTTACTTACAAAAATGCTTTGTCCCAATAAATTTGCACAGCACTGTATATGCTATGAACTTGGGATTTCCTACTGACATTCTTTGACATTACTGACAGACAATAACACTATTCATTCCACACTGAGCTGACAGTGAATGGAAGGCTCATGCTTTACTGGCCTTTCATTGTACCTTCATTAGTTCCTATTGTTACATATAAGCCAGTGGTCACATGTGTGCATAGCCATTTACAAAAACAATGCCAGGAGAAAAATGAAAAATGATACAAGTTTATCACTGAATTCCTCAATTATTGCTATGTTCTCAGTTGTATAGGCAAGTGTAGAGAACAAGAAAGCAGATTTCAAATGGAAAAGAAACTTTTTTGGCTACAGTAGCATATGTGTCTGTATACTTGCTAATACTTATTTTCTGGAAATAAATATCCCCAATAGCTAAATCTACTGCTTTTTATATGGTGAGAGCTCTCAGAACATCTATAGCAGACACACAAAAACTATGGTCCTTATGCCATATTGAGTTTCTTAGGCAGTTCCTGTCCTGGGACACAAGCTGGGGAAGCCAGAACCCCCAGATCAGAGTTTCAATGGTATCTCCATTCTCAAAATTGAATACACTAGTGGAACACAGAGCCTTGGGCTTCCTGTTCCATCATGTAGCCTTTGAGTCTGAGTCTCAGTGAAGCAGTCAGGCTAACATCACTAGACCGTGCCTGCTGTGTGGTCAACATACAGCACTGACTACAAAAAGGCATCAGGGCTGGGTAAGCAGTCTTTTTTTCGATTTTTAAACAGTACTTATGGGGAAAGCATGAGGGGGCATCGTATTGTGTGTGTGTGAGCCATTATTCTGTGTGGAGGTGATAAGCTATGGGGCCATTATAGAGTGTGTGCATAGGTGAGAATTATGTTCACACCCTTAATCTATAGCATCAGAAGAACATCTGTTGTTATCAGGCACAGATGGGTTGGAGACAAGTACTCATTTGTGTTTCAAGTACTTTGGAAAGATAGTGACCATGACTCAATAATGGAGAATGACCTTAAGCCCCCGTCACACTAAGGGCCTTTTCAGGTCAGCGGTAAGCGCTGATCGCGGCAGTTGTGGTGAAAAAAACGCAACTGCCGCAGTTACCGCATTACAGCCGCACTTGTGGTTCACCTGCGGAGAGCCCCATGCAATGACTATGGGGCATGCGGCAGGTGCGGTATAATTGCGGTTTCGACACTTAAGTTTTTTTCGCGGCTGCATCTGCCGCAACACCTCACTTGCTGCACCTGCCGCACACTTACCGCAAGCCCCATAGACATTGCATGGGGCTTGCCTCAGGTGCAGTTGTTATGTGGTAACCGTGGCAGATGCATTTTTTTCACCGCAACTGCCGTGATCAGCGCTTACCGCTGATGTGAAAAGGCCCTAAGTGAGATCGCTGCTGAGTCACAAGTTTTGTGATGCAACAACGACCTCAGCAGCGATCTCGCTACGTTTCACACATAGCAACGACCAGGCCTCTGCTGTGAGATGGCTGATCGTTACAAACTGTTCTGGAACAATTTTTTGATCATTGGGCTCCTGCTGAGCAGCATGCATCACTGTGTTTGACAGGGACATCGACCAACGATCTCAATACTATGCTTGAGAGTGACAGGTTCCCAACGTCTGCCATATCGTTGCTGCGTCGCTGGTGAGATCTGACTTTGACATCTCACCAGCAACCACATAGCGACGCTCCAGCAATCCTTACTTCCTTACTAGGTCGTATCGTTGTCGGGATCGCTGGAGTCGTCGTCAAGTGTGACGGTACCCTTACAAGTAAGTATGCATTTTCTTCTATCTCTTTTTTTAATGTGGGGCATTTGCAGACACAGTTAGAAGAAATCAGCAGGAGACTTCATAGTTTCCCATTGGGATTTTACTTTTAACACTTAAATGTAAGGAAAAGAAATAAGAATGAGGCTAGGGTCACATTGCATTTTGGCATTATATTTAGCAGGACTATTTGAAACAGTCCAGTATATATGTACCATGTAAATGTATGGAACTCTATGTGTACACAGCAGAATAATGTCTCCCACTGAGTCGCATTAAAAGCTCGTGCAGATGGCCGTGGATTGTTGCATTCAAGAGAATCCTGACAACTATGCAAATGACACTCTGATAAGAGTTTGATCGGAGTGTCTGAGGGAATGATAGAGAACAAAATTTCTCTATTGCGTTAGTGGAAATCTGACTGCACTTACATATCATCCAAGTGCAGTACAATGTTTCTGATGCATTCATTGACTTGCATGGATGAGTGCGATCCAAATATCTGATCAAACTCAGACATGTAACATTTTTTTACTTGAACAGATCCTGTCCGAAATAAAAATCTGACCTGTATCGCCCCATAGACTAACAAATTTGGTCCGAGACCAAATTAAGGTTCTGTAGGATTGCACTCATCCCAAAAGTAAGGCCGTCTGCAACTGCCCTAAAAATATATAGTTTTTGCATAGAGTGGTCCTGAAAAGCATAGGTAAGTACACTCTTCACAGTTCAACAAATACAACTGCTACATTTACTAGCCAATGGTATGATCATAGTGCCCAAATGTGATAATCAACCCAGCCTTAAATACAGTCAATTAATAACTAGACAATCCTTACATTCTCACAGCACTTCACTCTGGACACCAAAAATGCTATTATTAAACCCCCTATTTTAATAAACTAGCTTTTTTTTGACTGGAGACATCAGTCAGCGTGTTATACTTGCCTTAGCCAATAGAGGTTTGCAGATTTTATCTATTGATATATGGTAGTGTTCAAAGACTACAAACAGAAATATGTGCATTTCACATTGGTTACAATTGGTTCTTGAAATTAATATATGCAAACAGTAATGTGTGGTAAATTGTCAATTGTTCTTTTAATCATCAAAATCAAAATTAAGTGCAAATTTATTTAGAAACTTTATTCAATGCATAAGCAGAACCATTAGTTCTGGCGAAAACACTTGATATTCAGTGTTTACAGGATTGTCTGGCACTAGGCAATGTGCCGTGTAATTCGTCTACACCCGTATACACCTATATCCTAACGCACAGTGATAAGACCTCTACCTGAGACTTACTTCTTTCAAACACAACCCAAATATTTTGCTGTGCCCAATAAATCAAAGCTATCCACCCTACCCAAATCACATTGTATTTACATGCCCGCAATGACAAATTTTCAGGTATACAATAAAATTATTTGGTATTTCAGAAGTTATATAATCAAGTTAATGCAAATACAAAATTGCCTACTTCCTACACAAGGGGCATTTTATAAAGGATCACTGAAGGCATCCTTCCAGATTCCTAACTACTTTGATTCTTGTGTTGTTGCACTATGTAGGGTAGAAAATCACTATAGTCCAGCCCCTTAGGATGATGGGAGTTGTTGTTATGTAGGCCAGCTGCTCTGAACTTTTCTTTTCAAGCTGGATATACAATACTGTACTGCATGTGAAGATAAAATGGTAAAAAAGCAACATTTATCCATTTAACCTGAATTGTTTTAGATATCCCTGTAGGTTTTTTTTATTGTCAGTGCAGTGAACATGGAACAATGCTCCAAAACTCTAAAAGTCCCAAATAGGATGGCCCTGATTCATGATGAGGGCGGTGTACTTAATGACTTAGAGTACTGTTACACGTCGCAATATCGACAAAACGTCACGTGGTATGGTCGTTGCAGTTGATATTGTTCGTGCGTTGTGTCGTGTAACAGGGCAATGCGACTGCAATAAATTGCAGGGACAATATCGCAAGAAGATTGAGCAAGCTCTTCAACTGTGCAATATTGCATATGCGATGTGGCATGATCGTGCTGTGTGACGGCGCAACTTCCCCTATTCACTACAATGTTAATGCTCAGATGCTGGGCAAAAAAGTTGCGTACAACATCCTAGTTGCGTTGCCTGCGGATATCTCCCTGTGTGACAACTCCTATGCGATCTTGGCCAAGTGCCAAAAATGTGCGCGTTCACTGAAATTGCATGCAATATCGGAACGATATTGCAACATGTAGTGGTACCCTTAGGAGCATCAGACAAGTGTTGAGTGCACCTTGTCACAAATCTTCAAGTCAGGGACTCAAGTAACATTTTTGTGTTGTAAAGAACGCCGCAGCTTGTCACTTTGACAAATGGGGATTGCCAGGCCTTCATCCGGACCAATTTGTCAGAACAGGGGCAAAAATTGTGAAAGACTCCATGAGTCAGAAAATTTTACTGCAGACTTGGGTTGCTGCTCTAAAATGTTGTGGATTTTTAAAGCTTTTTACACCAGAACTCTGGTGTGACAGATTTAATGAATCGGGCCTGATATCTACAGAAATAAATGCCTTCAGTGTATTCATAATCCTAAATCCAATTTCTTGACAAAATGATCCTTAAAGCAGCCCCACAAGTATATTGTATAAAGCAAGCGCCATTATCGATCAATATTTAGTTCCTGCCAGATAGTTTTCTAAAACAAGGGTAGAATTTTTGGCAGAAAGCCCATGAATTATCACTAGGATTTTGCAGGCTACAAACAAGGTTTTGAGAATGATTCGGTATACCAATCACAGAGTAACAGAAAGACACAAATCACATGAAAAAGTTTACAAATGCAACTTGTAAAGATAACATTCAATTTTGTAGTGTCAGATTAATTGGAGGATCAGACCCGATGTGAAAGTCCCAAAAATTAATAAAAAAATAATTATCTTCACAAACGGACACATTAAAAGTTATATATTTTTTCCAAAACTATATGCATTTATTTGGGTACCTCTGAACATGTAAAGATATTTTATATATTTTTTACGTTAAGAGTAAAACCACTAAAATAAAACATGGAAAAAGTGAACATTTTAGAAGTGGTATTCAATTATGTACCATGCTGATCAGGGCTGTGGAGTCAGAGCCAGAACCTAAAATATCTAATGAATTGGGTACAGTAGGTTCAATGCAATATATGCCAAGTATTGTAATTATAATGTTCTATCTAAATATCTTGATTATTGCTATCATAATAA
This sequence comes from Allobates femoralis, assembly GCA_033576535.1. Lineage (NCBI taxonomy): Eukaryota > Metazoa > Chordata > Amphibia > Anura > Aromobatidae > Allobates > Allobates femoralis. The sequence continues at coordinate 280,465,429 of JARQOC010000003.1, read as the reverse complement.
TTATTAAAGTCTGATGTTACCATTGTACTGCAATAAATGTATCACTTAAAAATGAGCCATGTATGAAGGAGTCAGAGTCGTGGAGTCCGCTTCAGGGAAATTGAGGAGTCAAAGTTGGAGTTTTGGCTTACCGACTCCATAGCCCTGATGCTGATGCACTTAGCAGGTAAAATACAGAAATCATAACTTAAAGGGAATCTATCAGCAGGTTTTTGCCCCTACATTATGAGATGCTCAGATTACATAGCAGAGACCCCAACTCCAGCGTTGTATCACTTACTGAGCTTCTTGCTGTAGTTTTGATAAAAATACAAATCACTGTTTAATTGGCTGGAGATTATCACCAGAGCACTAGTGGTCACGTGCCATGTAGTCCTGCTGCTCTATGCAGCCCCACCTCAACCACTGATCAGAAGAAAGCTGCCAATCACAGTGGGATGGGTTATACAGGGCTCACGATTCAGAAACCTGCTAGATCTACAGGAGAGAAAATGGGGATTTTATAAAAATAACAGCATGCACACCAGAAATACGTAGCTGAAGTCAGGATATCAGTCCCGATATCATGTTTCATTCAGATTACATACTAAAAACCTGGTAGCAGATTCCCTTTAAGTCCTTTTGATGCAATGTAACTTGTCAGGGTAACACAACTATATAAATGGGATACTTGTAGCCGTTACGTTGGTAAATACAGTCCACAGTGTTAACAGTAAGAATGGCAGAACTGTCCCACAAGAACATTGACATTACTGAAATTGCTGATTTGATCGTTATACAAACCTGCTTTCATGCTGGTAGATTGAGTCTTAGGAAAGAAACATATAATACTCTCCAGCAATCCATGCAGAAAATGAGCCCTGGCGTTTGGGGTACACAAAGTGAAATGTAGCTGGACAGGGAGACAAAGCCATATGGGAAAATATTCTGAGAAATCACAGGAATTTGGTAGAAACATGTAGTCTTACTGGAGATATTGGTAGCATTACAAATTACAGTCATAGTATAAAGAAGAAAGTGCATGCTGCAGAAAAGGGGAAAGGGGCAGATCTTATGCACATGTAGGCCCAAGACAAATCAACTCAATTATATCATCCATTAGCTAATAAGAATGCTAAGAAATAATGTTCAGTAAAACTGTTTGCCGATACAATTTGCAAGAGCTGATTAAAGAGAACCTATGTCCCAGAGTACTCAGGTTTATGACATGCCCTGGCATAGATCTTGTTCCAAGAAGAGCTTAATGCATGATTGTTCATCCGCATGCCACAAACCATGACAAGTGTCACCGATGAATCGCCAAGTAGTGTTGAAATGAGGTAATAACTTGTCCTAGATATGTGTCTCAGTATCAGTACTTGGAACGCATACCCACAACAAGGTTTATATAATAAAGTGATGGAACCCAATATTATGTCTGTGTTCCCACTGTGGGTTTAAAAACCGCATGATCACTACTGAAAGGTCACAAAGCCAGGAGAGCAGTGCAGAAAGTGAAAACTGGACCCAGAGATCACATCATTCATTTTGGTTCCTGTCTTTTGACTCCAGTTAGAGCTGAAACCTTTACTCGTACCTTTCATTTGGGAGTGTACCAAAACTAGAGGAAGAAACGTTCTTTTAGATCCAACCAAAATAAAAGTTAATTTCTAAAACCGCCTTGTGCAATCCGAAATTGCCCACTGCCTTTGATTGTTACACACAGTTGAGAGATGGTGAATTCCTCTTGGCGATCTGCCCCTTCTCAGTGAGGTTTTTCATTATAAAGGCCAATTTAAACATCACACTGTCTGGGATGTGCCCCGCTTGCTAATGAGGACCTCAAGTAGCCGAAGTTTAGCCTTCATGTGCTTATATTCACTGTATTCTTCTGCCATGGGAGTGCGGTCTTCTTTTTGAACATTTCTATGGTGGCAAAATAAACAGCAATGAATTACATGGTTCCAGAATTATTAAATTATTAGAATATATGCTACTGGAGTAAAAAAGACAAAACTGGCACAGAGCTCACATCGAAAACCCGAAATCTCAGCTGATCTCATCAGCTGAGATGTCAGGCTAACAGCACCGATCACATCCAGGATCCTGTTAACCCTTTGGATCACGCTGTCAATCACTGACAGCTGACAGCGGGATCCAAAGGCAACGCAACGGGGAACGGGCTCTTGCCTGCCTGCACCAGAGATCCCGCCACTCACGTGACAACACAGGGTCCTGTCACGGAGTGCCTCCGGGTTGTGGTTGGCAGCCGCTGCCAAACACACAGTCTGCGATTCAGATAGATACAGATGAGCTGCAGCTCATCGGTATCTCCAGAAGCCATCGGGCTGTGCAGCAGGGTGCCTCTCTATAGGGCAGTGTAAAAGTAAGAATGAATTAAAAAATAAAGTATTTAAAAACATGTAAAAAAAACAAAACAAAAACTTCAAATCACCCCACTTTTTCCCCATTCACAATAAAAGTATTAAAATTTTTTAAAAAATACACGTTTGGTATTGCCATGTTCAGAAATGCCCGTTCTATCAAGATATAAAATCAATTAAGGAGAGTCGTAAACTGCGTAACGGAAAAAAAGGTCCAAACGCCAAAATTATATTTTTTTGGTCGCCGCAACATTGCTATAAAATGCAATAATGGACGATCAAAACAACGCATCCACCCAAAAATTGTATCGTTAGAAACGTCAGCTCAAGACGCAAAAAAATAAGCTGTCACACAGCCCCAGATCCCAAGAAATGAGGACGCTACAGGTCGCAGAACATGGCGCAAAAAGTGTGATTTTTTTTCCCAAAGTTCTGAATTTTGTTTCGCCACTTAGATACCAGTAAAGGTATACATGTTTGGTATCTACGAGCTCGTACAGACCTGTGGCATCACACCGTCATGTCGGTTTTACCATATAGTGAAGATGCCGACAAAAATACCCAAAAAACAAATGTGTAATTGCACTTTTTTTTTGCAATTCACTGCACTTGGAATTTTTTTGCCATTTTCCTGTTCACTATATGGCAAACTAAATTATTGCATCTGAAAGTACAACTTGTCCCTCAAAAAACAAGCCATCATATGTCTATATTGACAGAAAGATAAAAAAGTTATGGCTTTTGGAAGCAGGGGAGCAAAAAATGAAAATGAAAAACTAAAAATTCCAAGGTCATGAAGGGGTTAAGATAAATCAAGGAGCATCGCATAGTTTGATATAGCCTGGAATCTGATTTATTTGCATTGATAACTCTCCCACTTTGGTGTGTTCAAAATATGTCCTTAATCTTGATTCAAGAGGTATGAACACAACCAGGGGGTGCACCAAGCCCCTCTGCCGCCTGAGCCACAAGCTTGGGGTGGGTTGGGGTGCTGTCAGAGTCCAGCACCGCCGCGCCCCTGTAGCCTGTGGTCGCGGGTGAGGACCGGGGGTGCCATCAGCCTCCAGCCCCGCCGCTCCTATAGCCCCGGGTGAGGACCGGGGTGGAGGGGGGGTGCCATCAGCCTCCAGCCGCCCTCTTACCGGGTCACGCTGTGGAAGCCGTTCTCTGGTGCTGGCACCGCCCCCTTCTCCAATGCCGCTCCCCATTGCTGCTGCCGCTTGGTGCTCAGGGCTCACACTGTCCAATGGACGGTGCGGCCCTGAACACAACTAGTACATTTTTGGGTATTAAGATGTATACAATATAGGACACCCCCTTTAAATGTAATTTAACACAGTAATCTTGAGACAAAAAATGTCAGTGGAACATCCCGCTTATGCCAGAGTCACTCACCTTCCATTCTGTCTAAAAAAATTGTCTTCAAAATCTCTGAGTTTCTTTCGGATTCGCTTTTTTTCTTCCCTTGCTTCCTGAAGCTGTTCTAAAAGTTCTGGCCTAGAAAAAAAAAAAACATGAAAATTGATTTTCACATAAGTCTATAGGTAGTATATATCTTATGATCGTAAAAGTAGAAGTGGACCCTGGGGCTTCACTGTGCGGCCCGTGGAACCGTGGACAACTTAAACATGTTGGCGGTACAGTGCAGGGGTGAGCCGCGCTCCCCGCTGTGTTAAGACTTCTGGCCATGGGACTGACAAGCTCTGCCACTTAGCTGATCAATGGAAGGTGCCAGCCAATGAGAGGCCCGCTGCTGCCGTCAGCGTATGACATCACCTGTGGGCCTCTCATTGGCTGGCAGCATGCATTGATCGGTTAAGCAGCAAAGCTCGTCAGTCCCGCGGCCGGAAGTCACAACACAGCGGGGAGCGCAACTCCCCCCTGCACTGTATCGCCAGCATGTTGAAGGTTACAAAACTGTGTGTGAGAGAGAATGTGTATGAGAATGAGTGATGTGTGTGAATGTGTGTGTGAATGTGTGTGTGTGAATGTTGTGTGTGGTGTGGTGTGAATTGTGTGTGTGTGTGTTTGGGAATGTGTGTGTGTGTGTGAATGTGTGTGTGTGTGTGAATTGTGTGATGTGTGTGTGAATGTGTGTGTGTGTGTGTGTGTGTATGAGAATGTAAGTGTGTGTGAGAGAATATGTGAAAGTTTGTGTGTGTGAGAGAATGTGTGTGTGAGAGAGTGAGTGTGTGTGAGAGTGAGTGTGTGTGAGAGTGAGTGTGTGTGAGAGTGAGTGTGTGTGGAGAGTGAGTGTGTGCTGAGAGTGAGTGTGTGCGAGAGTGAGTGTGTGCGAGAGTGAGTGTGTGCGAGAGTGAGTGTGTGCGAGAGTGGTGGAGAGAGTGTGTGCGAGAGTGATGTGTGTGCGAGAGTGAGTGTGTGCGAGAGAAGTGTGTGCGAGAGAGTGTGGTGTGCGAGAGATGATGTGTGCGAGAGAATTGTGTGTGCGAGAGAATGTGTGTGTGAGAGAATGTGTGTATGAGAGTGTGTAAGGCTGGTTTCACACTGCAGTTTTTTCCCTGATCAGGTGCGATCAGGTTTGTGTGTCAAAACCAGGAGTGTCTCCAAAACTCAGAACAGGTGTCAATCTTTCAATTAAAGTTTTTCTCTTCAAGTTCCTCTCCTGATTCCTCTCCTGCTTTTTGGCACACAAACCTGATGCAGGGAAAAAAATGCAGTGTGAAACCAGCCTAAGAGTGAAGTGAGAATGTGTAAGAGTGTGTGTGAATGTGTAAGAGTGTGTGTGAATGTGTAAGAGTGTGTGTGAATGTATGTGAGTGTGTGGGCGGAGGCACACGGGCGTGTGACTCGTGCGGGTGCAATGCGAGAAAAACTTGCATTGCTCTGGGACCAGTATCAATAAAGGATACTGGTCATATTAGTGCTTTCTCAACGCACTTAACGTGCATTGCGAGGGAAATGCGAGTTCAATCACAGCATGCTGCGAATGAACGCGATTTCCTCATGTGAGTGGCCAATGTAAGTATATGGGTGCAAGAAAATCTCGCACCCATACAGCACATTGTGCGATAGTCGCACACGTGTGCGTACTTACAATATCTTCAAACACCGCTGCTGTCAGGATGTGGATATTACTAAAAAAGGGGTGCCCCATCCTGGACATCACTACAAAAAGGGGATCAGTATGGGGATATGACTACAAAAGGGGATCTATACTGGGGACATCACTACAAAAGGGGACCAGGATGTGCGAAATTACTACATGAGGACCAGGATGGGGACATTACTACAAGAAAGGGATCAGGGTGGGGACATTAATACAACATGGGGACCAAGATGGGGAAATTACTACAAGATGAAGCCCAGGGAGAGAACATTACTACAAGAAGGGGATTAGGATGGGGGCATAACAACATGATGAGGACCAGGATGGGGACACTACTACAATATTGGAACCAGGATGTGGGACATTACTATAGGATGTGGACATTACCACAAGAAGGGGACCAGGATGGGGACATTACTACAAGAAGGGAACCAGGGTGGGGACATTACTAAAAGATCAGGATTTGGACATTACTACATTGAGCAAAAAATGCTGGTATTACTACAAATATCACTTAAGGCCCAGTTACACACACAGATAATTGTGCAGAGATTGTTCACAGATCTCTGGTTGCAGTGATATCATGGACACATTGTTCCATTTTGTGGCCGTGTACAAATGTAACAATGTGTCCATGATTTCACTACAACCAGAGATCTGCGAACAATCTCTGCACAATTATCTGTGTGTAACTGGACCTTTAGTCCTACAAGCAATGTGGCCCCCCAATATCAATTTTTTTCTATGTGAGGCCCACCAACCCAGCCGAGTTTGTATTAGGCTCTGTTAAGACTATTGTCAGATCAGCTATGACAACATGGTTTACAATAATGACAAAAAGAGACAATTTATTGTGTCTCCTTTCTAAAGAGCTGCCTCCACATTCAACGTAATATTTGTTAAAATGCAACATACACGGATGCAGAATGTAGGTTCCCAAGTCCAAGGTCTTGAGTACTCTTTGATGGAGTCTTGTCATCCACTGGAGAAACAAAGCCATCAGCTTCATCTTCAAGTTGGTCCAAGAAGCTTCGTACAGTAAAGCCTGGCTTCATGGTTACTGCAAAGTCAGTGTTTACAGTGCCATCATCCTCTGAACCTTCCTCTTCCTCCTGCATATACAACAGTTTGCAGGTCACAATATTACAGTTCACAAAAAGAAATAGTGGTAGCAGAGCGGGCTCTTGAAGGCGTGCAGTAGGATACAAAAGGTGAACCACATTAGTACAGGTCAATAAAACACTGGCACTGAGTTAGTAACACACACAAGAATGATTCCTTACATGCGGAGTTCACCAGCTATTTCTTCTTCATGCCAAAACCTACAGATTTCACCTAATGAATCTCATTTGGAGCCAAAATGAGAACAGATTTGCAAACAGTTAAATAGCGCTGGTAGATGAGACCTTCCTATTATACTGAATAAATGCACTGTCAGTTAGATCTATAAGTGATTATCTAGTTTATAGCATGGTAGCTTAGAGGCCTTGCAATCCTTGGCTCCTTCATTCGATTACAACCAAACCACTTGCTTGGAATCTTACTCCTCAGGTTTGTGTAGTGTTTTTCCAAGGCAATGATAATGATGACCCATAGCAATAGGTTAGATGCTTTTCTATGGAATGGATTCTGATGTGCGGATAGAGAAACTGGAGACAAGGACTGATGTGCAGAATGAAAATCTGTTTACCGAGACTCTTCTTCATTATAGAAAAGGGAAATAGGGGCACCATGTTTGTTTTTTATGATTGGTCAACCGTGAGAAAACTTTCAAATGATTCTATTATTTGAGGCAAAAATATTCTAAGTAACCCTGGTATAAAGCCTTAAATAGTTTTCCACTACTGTGATTCCCTTTCTTTTGTTCTAACTGTTCGTAACTAACATTTCCCCAATATACTTCTACCACCTAATCTGCCCCTGTAGGCCAATCTCTCTAAGCCTTCTAAATGTTGTTCTAGCTGTGATCCTTCTGGGCTGCAGACCAAAATTGGACCAACTGAGCAAAGCACATCACTGTTGGGGGCTCAGAGGAGAGTGGATGTTTGATCTGGGCATGCATGTCCAGACTGATATCACAGAGTGGCAACTCCACCCCCACCAGTTACGTGCCGTGCTAAGTCAGTCCATTTACGGTCTCCAGACAGGAAGGATCAAAGCTACAACAACAATAATGTTATTAACAAATCACAGAGAAATAAGATTACAGGAGCAGGGCAGGTAGGAAAAGTATATTCAGAAGGTGTTAGTTAGGAAAAGTTAAAACAAAATAAAGGAGATTACATTAGTAGTGGAAAACATCTTTAAACACATGCTATTCTTTTATTTGGAGGGCCAAAATTTTGACGGACTATAGATTTTGTTTTGTTTCTGTATTGTATTTCATCAATGAGTTAGAGGTAGAATGCAATTCTTTATTGATGGACTGGACTGTATATGACAGGCAGATCTGTAAAACGTGTGGAGTTTGGGATGTTATAATAGGACATGGTAATAGCTTACAATGGATTCAAGAAGTAATTTAGGAATATTGAGACATATTAAAAATAAGTCTTACATATTACATGCAGCTTGGAATGGTGGAGGTAAGTAATATTATGGATGTAAAAAAATTGTTTTAATAACAGTTTTAGAAATATTAGGGCACCATTTTAAAATTATACCAGTTTAAAATGGACTGCCAATGTTTACAAATTAGTGAAAAAAGTATTCAGCACTGTTCACACTAATGTTGAATAGAATATCTGGCATCAGATTTCTTCTCATTTATGCATCTTTATTCATGGAAGCTTCAAAGCAATAAAAGCACAACAGTTATTGGGGTACACAGAACCCCCACCCCCCCGCATGACGCGTTTCATACGCAGAAAACATTTTATGAACTTAAATACATTATTAAATGTTATCTAATTATTTTGGATATACAGTTTATATATCTAGTAATATAACCTGAGGCAATTACAGACACCCATCAAGTAGTGCATGGGAGCTGATGTGGTCTTTAGCAATTCATTATGGCATAGATGCCCCTAGGTGTTGAAATTGTGATGCAGATTATTGGCCCATGCTTTTTTTGCGCAGTGTCAAGAACAGACGGCGCATGAATTGAATGTGTTTTAACTGTGAAAAACATAGCTAGAGAGCTAGAGCATGTATGTGAAAAATATACGTTTAGTGAGGTCTTAGATGAAGGTACCAACAAGGATAGACTGATCTGCCATTGAAGCTCTATAAGATTGCAATCGTTGGACTTTGAAATTCAGGTAAGAAAATGGAGCTGTCATGATCCTCAAACAAATCTATGGCTATATAGACCTATGTGGTAGGGTGCACAGCATGACTAAGAGTCCTTCTGCCATATGGTAAACGGATGCCAAAAAGGGATGAACTGGGATGACCTCCACTGTCCAAGCCTCTATCCACAGGTGCGAAAGAAAGTGGTGTGCCAAGAAAACATTCCAACACACTAACTTCACCCTTGTTAGCATGAACTCTTGACATCTGACAGAACGGATTTCTAAATTCATGCTGCTTGCCCCAAATCCCGACCCTTCCATCAGCACAGTACAAAAGAAATCTAATTTCATTTGACCAGACAGTATTTTTCCACTCTTTTGCCTACTGCTTTTCTGCTTCCCTTGGCACTAAAACCGTTTGTCCCTTCCTTAGCATGGATTATCTACAATAGCAATGTTTTGTGTGTTTGGACATATTAGTTTGAGCGGCAGCATTTTAATTAGCTGCAATTGCTTGACTGTACCTTGTCTATTCTCCAGAACCTGTGTTTTCAGAGAGTTGTTATGTCCACACAATCCCATTGTGCGGGATCTCTGTATATTCTCAACATTGTTGCATAAGAACCCCCACAAGGTTGGCAGCTTTTGAAATCCTGAGTTTTGCTACTCTACCAATGACCAATCCTTGCTTGACGTTGCACAAGGAACTCAAATTTTCATGTTTTAATTTGGATTCACACTGAAACTATTCCAATAGAGCTTGCTCTCTTGATTTTATATGTTTTAGGGGATCAATTTACCATTTTGTTTTACTTTGTTTTGGTTTTTTATTGAACCATTAAACAAAATAATGATAAACATAAAAATTAAATAAAGGAGCCAATGATGTTACTGTCAGACTATTGCATGGACATGCTAGGTCCTCCAGAAATACTCTTATTTTGTTTCCTTTATGTTTATGGTTAATTGGTGGAAGACTTCCATCTAATAAGGCAGAGATATTAAAGCGGGTCATGTACTCTTCACTCAAACTGCCATATGATTATATTGAATGCAAAGAGTAAATCACAATTTTTAGCAAACATCAATGCAAGACTAACAAGGAAAGTAAAAAAAAAGCAAAAGTCACAGGAAAATAAAGAAACAAGCTGCCAAAATCATCGAGAACTTTCAACACAAAAGCCGACGCAATCAGAGCCATTGGCAATGTATGGAAGCTTGGACACATTTGGCTTGGCTAAAGCAGCTATTGATTTTGAGAAGCACTGCAAGGAATCAAAGCACTAATTACAGAAACACAATCAGTATAAGGTGGTTGATTGCTTTGTGGGATTCTGATGCAAACTTAGCAGTCATTATCAATAGCAGCTGAAGTCTTATCTTTACCTCCTTGAAGAAGGATGCGGTTTCACCCTCGATTATTGGCTGCAGCAAAGGGCTTCTCCTCTTGCTCGAGGGGGATCCCTGTGATGAGTGTTAACAAGTAAGTTATACTGTGACACCCTCTCTCTGAACACATGCCTTGATGTGGCCGTCGACAGCCAAACAGTGAGCTTGGCAGCTCTGCCCATGAAGACGGAATGCCCCCTCAGAGCTGCTGAGCTCACGGATTGGCTGCCACGCTGTGAATAAAGTGCAGTTTGTTTTTTATAACAAACTACACCTCTGGGACAAGATTTTCTGAAAGCAGATAACCCCTTTAAAATGGTATTCCAATCTCCAAGATCTTAATACGTAGTAGGTCTAATAATATTAGAAAATTACTCCAATTAGAAACAGAGTATAGTTCTCCAAATTACCTATATGGTTTACCTCATGTAAGGTAGCAGTAGCTTATGTATCCATGGATACGACCACTCACTCATATAGTGACAGTTGGTTGCTTGTGTTCGTATCCATGGATACATAAGCTACTGCTACCTGCACATGAGGTCAGCGATATAGCTAATAGGGAGAGCTATACAACATATCTAATTGGAGGTATTGCTAATATTATTACAACAACTAAATATTAGGGTAGGATATTGGAGATGGGAATAACCCTTTAAGGTCAGTTTCAAATCAATGTGTACCAAAAGTTGACTCCATATTTTAACTAGGCTATATGCAAAGTACATTACAAACTATTTTATGGTATATAGAGGGCAGAGATACATAAAACAGACAAGTAAATATGCACTTGTGAAAAATAAAATATACTGTAAAATAAAAATGTCATATACATTAACGACCAGTGTTAAAGAATGGGAACACTAAAATTAATATAGAAATTAGAGGCTTGAATGTTGTGATTCCAGGAGATAGAGCTATACCAGGGCATCTTAAGCACTGACCCCTTCATACACCACCTTATCTAATGAGGACATTTTATTTGTATGTGTACTGAGGTCCAGTCATCAGGTTTTACTTTACAATAATAAAAACAATGACCTCTAATGCACCTGAATGAACTTTAGATCACAAAGATTCACATAGCACACTATTAAATGGTGTTTTTTTTTTTTTTTTTACGGCCGAAGGAATGTTACTAATAAGTTGGAAGAGTATAGAGGAAAGATGCCTACATCACTTTGATAGAGGCCAATATGGTCTATACAACTGATCTATGGCTGGATGTACCAAATCTGGTTACATGTGGTCCCACAAAATAGTGCAGCTGGGCAACGTCTCCAGGCACTGCCCATGTTAGCTAATGGCACATTATATTATGGTCACGACCAATAAAATCCTGTAAATATTCTAAATGTACCCAATAATGTAATCACCTAGCAAAATGAATGAAGTGTAGCATTACATAATCTTACCACAAGAAAATATACCACATTTTCAATCATAAAGTGCAACAATTCAAAGATAATAAAACAAGTGGGAAAGAAATAATAGTGTACAAAAATCAAAGCGGAGATTTATTAATAAAAAAGACTTCCTAAAAAATACTGCTCATATCCATATTAAATTGTGTATGAAACTTTTAAGACTTAAAAAGGACCTTTCACAATTTTTTCACATGGATATACAATGGTATAGTGTCTTAAAAGGAGAATACTTTTTTTTAAATTTCATTTTACCTCTCCATTGTGGAAATATTTGAAAGCAAAGTATTTGGCACCTAATAAATTAATTTTTGTTAAGTCTCAGGGGGTATTATTAGAGAGTGTTCACTGGGGATGTGTATTTCTTCTCCCTATATGACAATGCACAATCATAGGCAGCCAGTAACAAATAGGAGAAAAAGAGCACGTCCCCAAAATGCCTTGAAGCAGGTTTCTCATTCATGATTAAAAAGTGCTGAGAACAGAGGACATATGACTTAAAGCTTTTAGATAAGGTCCCTGCAGTCAGTGTAGGGAGAGGGGCAGCACAGCTGAGCTTAGTGTGTCACATTGCAAACCCTGTCTGGAGCGGAGAGCCCAAAGCGGTCAATAGTCACATTTATGTCTGCTATGCTCACAGCAACTTGTACTCCCTCTGCAGCTACTGTTATATCATGTATACAATTCATCATGAAAAATTTAATGAAAGGTCCTCTTCAAAGAGTCAAAGAGGTGTTCCCATCTAAATCATTAAAGGCTGAGATGGGAATATCTGCCTCAGGAAGTCGAGACTATGGAAACTGCCAATCAAACTGAGATACACTGTTTTGGTAACTCTTATAAAAAATTTAAAGAAGTAACACAAACAGCGTAGTGCAACAAGCTAAACTGTTTCCATAATTCAGGAGTTAAGGAACCAGTGTAGCTCAGACACGCTCTGCTGTCTCTGTACTCCTTAAAGAGGACCTGTCACCCCCATAGTGCTTTCAAAAGTGATAGCACCACTGAATGCAGCGTGTCTGCTGCATTCAGTGAAGAGGTACACTAAGGCTCTAGCCCTCCGGTACCCCGAAAAAAAAAACACTTTGCAAACTTTACAGTTAAGAGGTCCCCTGAGTCGGATCTGATTAAGAGGTTCTTGCTGCTGGCACAGCCCTCCCTGCCTCCTCCTTGTGTGTTCCACCCCATGTGTCTGCCGCCACCGCTTCTTGTTCTGGGTCTGCCCTCCTCTTCTGTTTCTGCTCCTTGTGATGTCAGGAGCAGAAGAGGAGGGCAGACCCAGAACAAGAAGCGGCGGCGGCAGACACATATAGGGGGCGGAACAGACAAGGAGGAGGCAGGGAGGACTGTGCCAGGCAAGGACTTCTTAATCATACCCGACCCACGGGATCTCGTAACTGTAAAGTTTGCAAAGTGTTTTTTTGGTGGTACAGGGGGTCTAGGGCCTTAGTACACAGCTTCATTCAGTGGTGCTCTCACTTTTGAAAACACCAGGGGGGTCACAGGATCTCTTTAACACCTATGGCTGCCTCAAAAACACATATTTCCATTTTAAGTGCAAGAGGACAGGGCTGTGACATAAAATTCATTTATTGAACAGATAGGACTATTATTGGGAGCAAGTAAACATTTTTTGCCATTTACTTAATTTGGATTACGCAGCTCATAAAAGCATGCATCTTGTGACAGTAAATGTGATTGATAAATTTCCCCTATTGCATGGGAATTAATAATATGGAGTGACAAGACACAAAGTCACAATACTACTGCTGTTCTTATGCAAAAGAAAATAATGGGCAAGAGGATGAGATTTATTAAAAAATCAGAAAGCATTGCTTTAAGAAACAAATCAAAGAAAAGCAGCACTCACCCAGATTCTGTTGCAGTAGACTGGCTTTAATGACGTGCTTATAAGGTTACATTTGCGGGGAGGGGGAGCAGCAGGACGACGGTCACCGTTTCACGCTGTATAGCGCTTCCACGGGTCCAGAATACAGTACTCTGGACCAATGGAAGCGCTATAAAGCGTGAAACGGTGACCACCGTCCTGCTGCTCCCCCTCCCCGCAAATGTAACCTTATAAGCACGTCATTAAAGCTTGTCTACTGCAACAGAATCCAGGTGAGTGCCGCTTTTCTTTGATTTATATGGATCTCATATCAACTTTAACGTATAGCTGAGCAACACCGGACTTACACCATTAACCCCGGACAGGTGCCGAGAATTGCTCTAGGTCAGTGCCAGGCTTTCCTCCTGTTTATATTGCTTTAAAAAAGCTAGCAGTAATGGAATAAGGCTACAGAATAGTCTTTGTCACTTCGATGGCCTGTTCTAGTCGCCATGGTTCTACTGCTACAATATTATATGTGGCGCTCTCTATTAGAACAGCTGGTCTATGGCCGCAGCTTATTGCGTCACACTTAAAGCCCCCACACACCTCATTCTCTGGTGGCCGAATCTGCCACCTTCAGTGACATTTGCAATAGAACTTATGTTATAACAAAATCTAACAAATATCTTCACAGGACAAACATATTAGCCTTTTTTATTTTTTCATTAAAGAGATGTCAAATGTGTCTAATAGCTTATCTCCATACATTGTGATGAAAATTTATGTTGTCAATGCTTAAAGGGTTTTTCCATTAGTGAGATATTTATGACTTATCACTACTCACAAGGCCACAGGCAGTCATGACATCCGTTAGGGAAGTGGGACCCGTAGGCACCCAGGATACCAGCATTTGAATGCAGTGCAAGTACATTCACGGTTATCCTAATCTGGCTGCCCTTGAGTACCGGCGTGGACCCAGGATCAGGTTCCCTTGAGTCATTTTGTTAATTTCTAATAGTTCATCAATATTTAAGTAATGAACTAACCCCTTAATGCTCATTCTGGGAATAAAAAAAACGTAACAAAAAGTGGTGCAAGTAGTTATTTCATGTGTATGCAAACTTAGTGGGCTTCAAGGAGAACTATCAGAAAAACTTATTAAATACCCTTCATTATTAAAAAATTTATAATGGTCCCTCCTTTACCAAGGCACATACACTGTCGAGTGCTGAGTGACCATGTAGGAAGGTGATTACTGTTCTTTCACATGCAGCAATCATCATGGGTGTGGAAAATGTGTGGGACCTACAATTGTCACTGCAGTGTTTCTTCTCTACAAAGCCTACAGCAGCATTTTCACCAACCCATGCCAATAAACAGGGATAAACTGCTGTCGGCACTGACAATGATCTTCTGACCATTCGTTAAGCTGCTCGTCAGCCTATGTAACAGGGTCTTTTCTTCTATGCTGGTACAGCTCAACTGAAGTAAAAGGCTCTATGTCTGAATTGGCACCAGGGATGAAATGCACCAGAAACGCACAAGTATTTAACCAATGGTGAATACACCTTTTAATAGATTTCTAATTGTATTTTCAGTAATGGTGCCATCAATTCCTTTTTGTCCAATGTTGGTGGTCTGCAATGGAGAAAGCACCCAGAATTACAGGGAACTGTTTTTATATAAACCTGTTTTTGATAATATGGCAGATGTCTCAATACTTTGGCTTTCTCACCCTACTGATAAAGTACCCAATTCTAACTTCTGTTGAGTAGAGCATAATCAAGGGCACCCAGTGAGTCTACATAGAAAAGCATTTGCCACCATTCCTTCAAGATAAGATGTGGATACTGATTTAAGCCCATGGACAGTCATCAGTCCCGATATACATTACTTCTGGTAGTTCTCCTTTAAGGCATACACAATGAAATACTGTATAATGATAATCCTGTGACTATTTCTATATTGTGCTGGCATTTATATTACCCAGTAATTTTGCTTGATTTCACCTAATAAATAGATTGTGACTACAGGACTTCGTCCTTTGTGAAGATTACATTTCTGTGAAGTCCACTTTCCCATGGGAGGAACAAGCAGCAAAATGAAAGCTTGGAACGAGGAAATAAAGGAATGATGTCATCAATGCCATAAATAAGACATTCAAGCAGGAAGCTCAACTTACAATGACGGGTATGGTGTTTGCTCGATAAAGGATCTGCTTGAAAAGTCTGTATCGATCATAAAGTGGCTTCATTACTTGTCTCTCACCCTTCGTTATCTGTCAAATGGAAACATGAGTTTATACGTTAATATGACATAAATTGAGGCTTTCACTTACTAGATGTTTTTTCCATAACGATGAACAGAAAAGAAAACTTATGGTATTGTGCACATATGATACAAAGATCAATATGAGTACAGCTCTGTTCAAAATGCAATACAAGGATAATTATGGTATTTAGGAATTGTGATTATGCTCAGAATCGTTGTAAGATGATCCGTTCACCATACATAGAATGATGGCATATTAGCTATTTTCACATTTACAATTAGTGGAGGTCCAACCCCCAGAAATACTGAGGCTACAATCAGTCCCATTCTCTTGTAGACCGCCCTCACTGAACAAAAAAAGATGGCGTGTCTGAGTGATGATAGGCCATTACTAGGTAAAACCCCTTTAAAGGGTACTTCACACACTGCAACATCGCTAGCGATATCGCTGAAACGTCATAGGTTTTGTGATGTAACAGCGACCTCTCCAGCCATGTTGCAGTGTGTGACACGCACCAGTGACCTGGCCCCTACTGTGAGTTTGCTGATTGCTGCAAATCGTTCAGGACCATTTTTTAGTCTCCCGCTGGTCAGCACACATAGGTGTGTGTGACAGCGAGAGACCAACGATCAGTGACCTCCCAGCCAATGCCCAGCGCCGCACATTAGATGCTGGGCACTGGTAACCAGGGTAAATATCGGGTAGCTAAGCAGCGTGCTCTGCTTAGTTACCCATTTTTTACCCTGGTGGCATCGTATCGTTGTCAGCATCGCTGGAAGGTTGATACGTGTAAACCGGCCTTTAGACTTTCTGCAATTGATGGTAAACATTTACACTAAACAACTCGGCCTAGCGCTTTATTCTTTACACCTTTGTTATATCATTACTGCCTGACATAACAGGACCAATGAAAGATTGCTCTATTGTGTTGTCCCTATGAGAATACTTCCTTCATTGTGCTCATAGGGACTTGCTGAAGTCATCAAGTCGAATTTTGAGAACGAGCTTTCCTAGATAGCTTGTTTCCGAGTAATCAGCCTGTCAATGGTAATCACCAGCTAAACAAATGAGTTTATGTTTGCTTAGAATTATTGTTCTTGCCGATTATCCTATGTGAGAAGGCTACTAAAAGAACACTGATCGGCATTAATTTAGCCACTCTTAGCCAGTGTAGACCCAGCATCAGATCCAGAAGTCCAGTTATTAAATCAGCAAGTGAAGTTCTTTATAATTTATGGCCTTCCTAATGAATGCTAAGGTCCAATACATAGCCATCAGCTTTGCATCTGAATACAGTGATAGCTCCCAAATCAGGCAGTGGAAAGATCACCTTCTTGAGAAGATATATTACCTTATTTTATAGAGTTTCTTGCCTGCATGATGTACATGAAAATTACATGTAGTTTAAGTAATTATATCTATAAGGTCATAGACTCGTTGGACCAGACCTCACTAAATGTTCACAGGATACATGACCAGTGACACGTAGTCTATAAATTAATAAATGGTTTTAGGTCTCCTGCAGCTTGTATTAATTCTCCAGAATTAGTGCAAGCTTTGATACATGATGGCTTCTAAATTAATAGGCTTACAAAACTTTGTACTCTTTGGCCTCTTTTGGCTCAACTAGATTTAATAAACCAGCACTCGGTACTTTTCCACATACAACTGGTGCCAAGATAGAAGAAAGAACAAAGCTATTTTAATTAAAGTTTTAGCGTTAATTCACTGAATTCCTTTTACTTGCTTACAAAGTCATTGTCATAAGACAGTCAAACTTTAACCAAGGTCATCTGTAACATGACTATACAAAATAGAAAAATTAATTTGGGGTTTTGCGAAAAAACAAGCAAAAAAATGAATACTGATACAATAGTAGTCAAAGACCTGTAGCCTGAAAAAAAAAAAAAAATCAAGTATATGAGATAAAGAATATATTTAGTAGAGTCTAGTTTGTCATGTTCCTGCAGCACTAATGAGCCACTGGGAAAGCAGCTTCAATGACTAAAGGACATGTCTCGTCTTTATAAACCTGCTGGTACCTGATATTTAGGCTCATTTGTTTATGTGGGGCTATAAGTTATCATTATTGGACAGATATCATTAGAATGTGCTATAGACAATGTTCATGCTGTAACGAGTGTAGTAGCAATCTTTATTCCTAACAGGCCTGGATTTAGGGAGGGGCCCAAGGGGACCCACCAAGTGGGGGCCTCCCACCAATATAGAGATAAATATCTCAAAACATGTAACATACACGTCTGTTCGCTGTGAACCGTTTCTAATGATAAGGAACATTTAACAAAAGAGAAACTATTGAAAGTATAGGGACCTGGCTACGGTCCTACATCATTCTCAGTGGTTGGCACCTGCATCAGCATCCACAGACCTGGCTAGCCAGACTTCCTTAGTACCTGTACCTAATGCTTAGCTTATTATGGCATGCGGCAGCCTGCTCGGATCCCAACAGAAGCTGCTAGGTGGCACTGCTATCACATCGCTGCCGCTATAACACAGGGGCCCTTGAGCCCGATCCCTGGTGGAGTCTCGGGCACCTGTCACAGATGCAGCAATGTGAAAGTAATTTATGCGCTGCAGTGGAGATCGGCACTCTGCTTATCATTGCAATTTGTACTGAGAATGGGCTAAAGAGGCTGTCATGCGCAGTACACACAGGAACTTACAGAAGGAAGGAGGCGGAGCCAGGATGTCGGCACAAGAAGAGGATTCTCCACCACGAAGGGCGGCAGGACTTTACTGGATCTATCTTCGGTCTTTCAGTGTGTGTCGCAGTGGGCAAGTATGATCTCTGTCTGTCTGTGTGTGTGTCTGTATCTTTCTTGCGCATCCTGTCCTACACAGTACCATACTGTATATACAGGTCCACACTATATCCTGCATTACAGTGTGTCTGTGTATACTGTTACTGTATGTATATAGTGTGGACCTGTTTACAGTATAGTGCTGTATATACACTTTATACAGCCCCTCAGCCTCTATTGTAGTATTTACAGCCAGCACAGCAACAGCCACTGATATATAAAGGTAAACAGCCTCTGATATATAAAGCCCCTCATATATATGCAGCAGCCCCCTCATATATATACAGCCCAGCAGAAGCCTCTCATACATATACAGCCAGCAGCAGTCTCTCTGACATATACTGCATTAAGCCCACTCGTCACCAGCCTCTAATATCTATCTATGTACATATATACATATGTATATGTATGTATATATAATGCCTTGTGAAAATATGCAGCCCCCTTGAACTTTTCAACCTTTTGCCACATTTCAGGCTTTAGACATAAATATATAATTTCTAATTTGTTTGTGAAGAATCAACAAAAATTGGGACACAATCATGAAGTGGAAGGAAATTTATTGGATATTTTAAACTTTTTTAACAAATAAAAAACTGAAAAGTGGGGCGTGCAATATTATTCGGCCCCTTTACTTTCAGTGCAGCAAACTCACTCCAGAAGTTCAGTGAGGATCTCTGAATGATCCAATGTTGTCCTAAATAACTGGTAATGATTAATAGAATCCACCTGTGTGTAATCAAGTCTCCGTATAAATGCACCTGCTCTGTGATAGTCTCAGGGTTCTGTGTCAAGTGCAGAGAGCATCATGAAGACCAAGGAACATACAAGGCAGGTGAGGTGTGAACTGCGTACCTTTGGTAAGTAACCAATATATATATATATATATATATATATATATATATATATATAATATACATACACATACGACTTGTAAATTTGGCTATCATGAGCATCGGAGTCAGACATACTGTGTGAATTGGACTTTAAAGTGCCTGGATTGTAAAAAAAAAAAAAAAAAAGAATGATTTTACCTGAATTACTTTGCGTAAATTATTTTTGTAAATAAACTTGCGTTCGTTTCATTTTGTGTTTTTGCATTACATATTGTTGCACCCTGAAAAATTGGCCCCGGGCCACCCACCTCTTAAATCTGGCCCTGATTCCTGTGTATAATTTGTATCAGCTTGAAAATGATCTTTTATATCATAGCTTTGTTCTTATACCAATCTGAACACTGACCAATGTGAAAGTGATAAGACACTGAAGCGCCAAGGAGCACTGCTAAATGACTTCTGGCGATGGGCAGCGGAGCACCGGTGAAAACTCCTTTCAAGAAGTGAAAAGATGTATACAGTATCAGTCCCTCTACATTCCCTCTGCACCAAGCAGCCAGATTTTGGGATCATTTTTAAGGGCTATAGAGGGAGTGATACTGTATATGCTGCTGCTGAGGACATCTTTTCACTTCCCACCACTGGCACAGTCCCATCAGAGCAGTGTGATAATGATGGATACTGAAGTGCTGCAGGGGAAAACTCTTCTCATAAAGTGAAGCCTTGTCCCTGGGAGCAGTAGGTACATTAGCTGTGAAGACAGCCCTGCACATGATCTCACTGCACAGCGATACCAGGCTGCTCAGGGCAGATGGATCAGATCTGTGACGTAATTCCGCTAGCAATTCTGGAAGCTAGACGCAACTTTTACCAGATTTCCATACCCTTCACATGCAAATTGCATTTACTGAGCAATTCAATAATAGTTTAAAAAAAGGTTTAGATTTTTAAGTGAAGTGTATTAAAATAATAAACATGAAGGGTCATATTTGATAATGGGTCCTCTGTAAGGTCACATGAGGCCTTGTTCTTAAGAGGTTAAACCTCTTTTCAGAGAACTGCACATGACCATCACACAGAATCACTGTGTCATGACAGATTTCCATGCCTTCATGGAGAAAACAACTGATTCACAAGGGGCAGTAAGAGCGTGGCATTAAAGTGGGTGTTCATTCCAAGTATGTAAAATATTCGGCATCTCTATGTCAACTGAATGAAAATTAAAGAGAACCATTATAATATAAACAAGTCAAAAATGTGAATTTACAACTGGAAAAAAAATAAATCCTGTATAAAGTAGTAAGTGTGGCAGAGATCCCAGGGAAGCATCATGAAACTTTCTGAATGCTACAGACAAATATGAGGCATGTAAATGACACTGCACATAAGTGCTACAAATAAAACCGCCACACTGATTGTTGGGGATTTTAGAGCGCTATAGTACAACAGCACCGTACCAACATTTATTTTCCAATAAAATACAGACTAAATAATCTCTACAAAATGAATAACCCACAGGAAAGAAATATATATACATACCGGTCTGCCGTGAATACTTTCATAGTAAAGCAAAGCTTTCTGAAGTGATACTTTCTCTGCTGCAAGCTGATCTCTGGTCATATCCTACAATCAGACACATAGGATTAGAATATTATTCTTCATCTGCCATGGTTTAAGTTATAAAAAGTGTGACATTTTAGTACTATTCTCTCCAGGCGGAGCTCTTCTCATTACTTTGATTACATGCTCATCTAGGAGCTGGCCTGGAGTATACCCATGTACCACCCAAGAGGGAGGTTTGAACTTGCCATGGAAGTGGCGAGCTGATCAATCCTTTTTAATGTATAAACTATTAATATATGGATGACTGAATATTATAGAATGCTTGTTTAGAATCCATGATATCATTAGAGTCCTACCATATTAAAGTGTATCAGATATATAGTCTCCACAGAGGTACAAATGCGTATATTTCTTTTCATTTTACCTTAATATCTTCTGGCCGGTTGACCTCGGATCTTTTCTCCTGTAACTTCTTTTGGATGTTTTCCATTGTAGCTTCTATAGAGGGTTTAGCTACTTTGTCTTGTTCCTTTCTGTCATCCTCTCTCTCAAGTTGTGAGCCAAAACTTTTGGGCAGTGTGTTACTCCTCTGTCGCATTTGAGGCACGAGATCTTCTTCAGAAATCTTGATTTTTGACTCTAGATAACATAAGACCATTGACAATTTAGCAGAATACACAAAGTGTAGCAAAAGCATAGACAAAGCACTGCACATACAACAAAAACCATTCTACATGACTGTAATAGCAAAACTACACAATGTAGGACATGCAAGACGGTACTCAACTTAGATGGTTTCCAACTTAGAAAATAATGACGCATTATTCCTAGAAGGCTTCTAAATGGAAATCTATTGCATTGGTAATATGGTTACTATGTATTATCTTCAGGCATTTTGTAATTACCTTTAAGCTGCTTCCGGAACTTGGTCAGCTCATTCATCCATTTCAGAACCTCAGGATTTGTAGCCTTGTCTCGATGGGATGGCTGTGGAATAAAAGCAAAAATAACACGTGGTATGTGATGTTTGTTTGAGCTCATTCACACCTCAGTTTTCCTCACTTGAGTTCTGTAAGTGTTTTTCATGGATAGAACTCATACTTATTATAAGAGCTGTGGAGTTGGAGGAAGTGCCCATTTTGCTGGAGTCGGGATAAAATGGACAGACTCCTAAAATGTTAAATAAATTGGGTACAGTAGTTCAAAGTAGTAAGTGCTGAATTTTATTATTATGTTCTATCTAAATAGATTATTGTATCAATACATTTATCACTTAAACATAAGCCATGTATAAGGGAGTCTGAGTTGGGAAGTTGAAGTCAGGGAAATTGAGGAGTCTGAGGTTTGGCTTATTGACTCCACAGCCCTTTATTTTGGCTTTCTGACTCCACAGCTTATTATAGCATATGGGGCCCTTCACATGTACGACTGTTTTCCTCAGAGTGGTCCATACAAAATCATGCAGACCTGTCTGACTTTGATCTGAATTACTGATCAATCCCGCCAATTTAAGTCTGTGGGTCAGTGAAAAACATCGGACAGCATCTGGAGGCATCAATGTGATGTCTGTATTTCACAAACTGTTTCATATGAGAAGGTTGAGACCAGCTGATGAAATTCTCATAGCAAAAACTGCCAAAGTGAGTAAACTGATGACTGATCAAAAATAACAATTAAACCTGGACCATTAATGCATATGAGAGATTTTACTAACTGTGCTGTTTCAATCCTGTTTTACAGTCTAATCTGTTATATTGATGCTTGTCTCTGCTGCCACCTGCTGGCCAGACCTCTCAATTCTTTCTGCCTTTCCTTGTCCAGCCTATGGGGTGTGGCTCCTGCACGTGCTGTTGTCTCTTCCTGTTTTGCCCAGTCATTAGGAGACATCTTTACTGCAGAGAGTTCCATTCTCATAGAGCTGGAGAAGCAAAGTTTTTTGACCCACAAGTAGCGACTGCAGAGACAAGCTTCATGCAAGATTTCAATGCCATGTTTTGGATCATTCATCTATGGAATAAACCAGCATTGTTTTCATCCTAACGTGTGTACGCTTATCTGAGACGCTGCTCCGGGTCCTGTCTGCCCCTCTTATTGGAAGTACAAAGGTAAGAAGGAACTCTCATCCTAGTATACAACCAGCATGCCTTTATCGCCTTTAAGTGGGAACAGAACAGTCAAAAAACTTTGATTGAAAGCTCCTAATAGTCAAAAAACTATGCCTAAAAGCTCCTATCAGCTAGAAAACTGCCTTACAGCCCAACATCCAGCTATAGCCCTCCATGTGCCCTGTCCCTCTGTGCATTAATCTGCCAGCAACAAGCCTTGTGTATCTGTCTGCCTGCAGCAGTGCACGTCTGGACAAGCCTAGAGGAAGCTCTCCCACCTGCACATCTTGTATCAGCTCTGCCTGTACTGTTATAAAGAACTGTTTTTATGCACCAGCGGTTTCCTTCTGGCCACATCGCCTCCATAAGCCTGCAGTACACTATACCTCATTACTGCACATCGGCGAACTGCGAACCCCAAGTTTCGTCAAAGCCACCTTGGGGATCCCATCCGGGAGTTCCCGCAGAGCCGCACAGCGATTTTCGGACCCCTATTCAAAAG
The DNA here is from genome assembly GCA_033576535.1 of Allobates femoralis. NCBI lineage: Eukaryota > Metazoa > Chordata > Amphibia > Anura > Aromobatidae > Allobates > Allobates femoralis. Next base: position 280,442,019 of record JARQOC010000003.1, on the reverse strand, counting down.
TTGAGTTTTTTAAAGAGACAGTACACCTTTATTCAAAATGGCCGAAAAGGACCTCGGACAGGCTCCCACTGCTGAAACAGAGCAAATACAACCTGATACTGTCCACGATGAAGCCCAGGAGGCAGACCCCACGTCTCAAGCAGACCAAGTTACCCGACCAAAACGTTCTTACAAACCAACGGTAAAGGCAATTGAAAACTATCAGGCTATGAAAGATGAGCTAAGTGAACGCCTGGAAGAACAGTGGGAACGCGTCGCCTCTTACATGTCGAGACTTGAACCCTCGTCAGGCAACGCCGCAAGCTTACAATCTGTTATGGAACGGCTGAACGCCGCCCATGAAGGATACAAGAGACTGTCAACAAGGTACATTACCCTTCTAAGAGACTTTAATTCTGATGAATCTCTTTCAGACCTCAGTAAGGCGCTAGAGACGGACGAAGGGAGAGATGCCAAGGTCCGACACGCCATAAACAAGGCCGAACACCGCATCTCTCACCTGCAAGAAACCAGATCACACCGATCGACCTCATCTAAGCGTTCCTCTCGGGCATCCAGGTCATCATCCTCAAGAAGTTCAACCATGAGTGACAGGATACTAGAGGCCCGCATAATAGCAGAGGAATCCAGGGTGAGACGTTCTTTCACTGAGAGAGAAGCGGAAGAAAAAAGGGCAGAAGCAAAGGCAGAAGCAAGGGCAGAGGAAAAAAGGGCAGAAGCAGAAGCAGAGGCTAAAAGGGCAGAAGCAGAGGCTAAAAGGGCAGAAGCAAGGGCAGAAGCAAGGGCAGAAGCGGAGGCTCGAATACAGATCCTTCGGTCACAGATGGAAGAGGAGGTTGCGCTAGCTAAAGTAAGACTACTCGAGCAGGCATTGATCCAAGGTCTTGATCCAGCTAACTCGCCACCACTGGAAACGGATGATCCAGTCGATCGCACCAGAGACTATGTGCTAAACCGGGTACCTGTAGCGACCCCGGTTTACAGTACCGTCCAAGTCAACGACGCCAAAACCCCCAACATACTTCAAAAGGTGCCAGTACCCTCGAAGGCGCCCGAGCTAATTAACGACAGTCGCCGAGAGATACCCTCTCAAACACAGTCACCACCACAAGATGGCAACCCAGCGTTTCCTGGCCCACCTTCACAGCTCAAGCGGTATTCGTCAGATTCTTCAAGGGCTAAACCACAGCTCAACCCTGCAGCAGCATCATTCTACCCGGAAACAGCTCATCCATTCACGCCAGGCGGCCCATACACCCCAGAGGCATCACGAGTCGTCGTGGCAACAAGTGGTGAGAAGTCGGACATGTCCGAGTTTGCCAGGTTCATGGTGAGCAGAGAGCTAATCAGTACTAGTCTTGTGAATTTCGATGATCGTGCAGAGAACTACAGGGCCTGGAAAGCAACCTTCAAGGCAGCCATCGCCAATCTCAACCTAACCGAAGAACAGGAACTCGACCTCCTGATCAAGTGGTTGGGCCCAGGCTCTTCAAGCCGTATCAAGAGCATCAGAACCGTCTATGTAGGACAAGCAGAAGCAGGTCTCGCCGCCGCATGGCAAAGGCTGGAACGCACCTTTGGCAGCGCGGAAGCAATAGAGAAAGCCCTATTCAAGAGACTGCAGGATTTCTCAAAGATCAACCTTAAAGAAGTCCACAAGCTCCAAGACCTAAGTGATCTGCTCATGGAGCTGGAGCTCGCCAAAAGAGACCCTCGTCTGTCCGGGCTGTGCTATCTGGATTCAGCCCACGGAGTAAATCCAATCGTGGTGAAGCTGCCATACAGTCTGCAGGAGAAATGGGCAACGTCAGTCTCAAGGTACAAAAGAGTGAACGACGTCACCTTTCCCCCATTTATCCACTTCTGCAGATTCATTGACGAGCAGGCCCAGATGAGGAATGACCCCAGCCTCGACTTCCTAGAATCCAACACTTCGGCAGCTGCAGCAACTCCAGCATCAAAGTATGAAAGTGCTATACAAAAACGCAGAGACACTAAGAGAGCTGTGAGTGTTAGAAAGACCGAACTACCATCACCTGCAACGCCCACAGACGAACAGAACACTGTCTCACCACGAGATAAGTCTTTCAATCGTGAATGTCCCATCCACAAAAAACCACACTCACTGACCAAGTGCAAGGGGTTTAGATCCAAAACCTTACAGGAGCGCAAGAAGATCCTCACTGAGCTTGGAATTTGCTTCAAATGCTGCGCATCACTTGAGCACATGGCCAAGGACTGTAAATCCACAGTCAAGTGTGGGGAGTGCCACAGCGAAAAGCACATTTCAGCCATGCATCCTACTCGGCTAGCTAGAGACACACCGGCTACAGTCGCCACCGCTCCCGCTCCAAGTTATGGCGGGGAGCCACAGAATCAGACTGACACCGCCACAACTGTTTCCTGCTCATGCTCAGAGGTATGTGGAGAGGGCCGAATGGAGAAATGTTGTGCCCGAATATGCCTCATCAAGGTTTATCCCGAGGGACGCCCAGAAAAGGCAATGAAGGTGTATGCCATCATAGACGACCAAAGCAACCGGTCCCTGGCAGGAACCAAATTCTTTGAAGCCTTCGGAATTAGTGGACCATCAGAACCCTACACCTTGAACACCTGCTCAGGCCGCATAGAGACTAACGGCAGAAGAGCCCGGGGATTCATTGCTTCTCCTATCAATGGGAAGACTGAAATACCTCTACCAACGCTCGTTGAATGTGACCAAATACCCAGCCACAGGAGTGAAATTCCTACCCCAGAAGCTGCACTTCATCAACCACACCTGAAACACCTCGCAAGCGTCATCCCACCTATAGACAACAACGCGGAGATTCTACTCCTGCTCGGCAGAGACAACCTGAGGGTACACAAGGTGCGACAACAGTGCAACGGACCTGACTATGCACCATACGCCCAGAGACTGGACTTGGGATGGGTAGTCATAGGAAATGTGTGTGTTGATCGATCAGAAATCGACTCCTTCAGGACCTACGTGCATGGAGATGGGCGCACAACCTGCCTAAGACCATGTCCTCATCACTATGAAGTGAAGGAGAAGCCCCCAGACTCAATACAGCTACTCGACGTCGCTTCTTCCCTGCGTTCCGACAACTTAGGAAGATCAGTCTTTCACGCAACCTATGGTCTGCGAAGAACCGCGTCAGAGGGAGAGCCTGAGTATGGCACAGACGCAAGAGACTTTGTTGAAAAAGACTTTTACTTAGATGACGGGCTCAAATCATTACCCACCGAGGAAGCAGCCATTGATTTGCTCAAAAGGACCCAAGGTCCAGAGTTCCTGCTGAGACAGTCGGAGGAAGGTGTCCAGGAAAACTTCAGCATCCTAGATCCAGATAACGATCCAGACGTCCGAACTGAAGTCAACACCCTGGCCACCAGTGCAGAGGAAGCTTCCAACCTCGGCTGCCAACGTTTTGAACGTTTCTCCAGCTGGACAAGACTCGTCCGGACTGTCGCCAGGTTAGTGCACATCGCCAGATGCTATCGTACAGACCTAAAAAACAGAGACTGTCATCGCTGGCATGTGTGCCACAAACCCCTTTCTGCTGAGGACATCTCCCATGGTGAGTCCCTCATAATACGCCACCTCCAACAGAGCGAATTCGCCACCGAATGGAACTGTTTACACAACAAACAGCAGATTCCACTAAGAAGCCCTCTAGCCAATCTAAACCCGATTATGGACAGTTTTGGCTTACTTAGAGTCGGCGGTCGTTTAAATCAGGCTCGTTTCGGAGTCGCAGAACAAAATCCTCTCATCATTCCCAACAAACACCACGTTACAGTCTTGCTGATCCGACATCACCATGAAAGGACTGAACACCAAGGCAGACAGATCACAGAGGGCGCCGTACGGTCGGCAGGCCTTTGGATCATTGGAATGAAGAGACGTGTAGCACAAATACTCCATGATTGTGTGCATTGTCGCAAAACGAGAGGAAGGCAACTGTGCCAACAAATGGCTGATCTGCCTGCAGACAGACTTTCTATGGAACCACCTTTCACCTACGTGGGCCTAGACGTGTTCGGACCATGGATGGTATCTTCACGCAGAACTCGTAGCAGCCGAGCAGACAATAAGCGGTGGGCTGTGCTATTCACCTGCATGAGTGTTCGAGCCGTTCACATTGAGGTGTTAGAATCCATGGATACTTCCTGCCTGATCAATGCCTTAAGGAGGTTCTTTGCCATTAGAGGACCAGTAAAGCAGCTGAGGTCCGACCGTGGCAGCAACTTCGTCGGTGCATGTAGAGAGCTGAACATCGACACCAAGCCAATCCAAGACCAGCTAGCAGACAAGGGTTGCACCTGGATCTTCAATTCTCCTCACAGTTCTCACATGGGGGGCTCCTGGGAGAGGATGATAGGGATCTCACGCAACATCCTGAACTCCATGCTAAAGGACGTTAACTCCTCAAGACTCACGCACGAGACTCTAGTCACTCTTTTAGCCGAAGTCTCAGCCATCATCAATTCGAGACCCCTCGTGCCCGTGACAATGGATCCAGAGGTACCAACCATGCTGACTCCCACCATCCTTCTTACTCAAAAAATTGACAATGCGGTAATTCCCAGCGGAGACTTCACTCACGCCAACACCTACCAAAGACACTGGAAACGAGTCCAATATTTGGCCGACTACTTCTGGAATCGATGGAGAAAGGAATACCTCACCGTTCTTCAAGGAAGAAGGAAGTGGCGACATCCCAAGCCAAATATCAAGGAAGGGGACCTGGTCCTTATGAAAGATCAGACCACCCAAAGAACTGACTGGCCTCTGGGACTTGTTACTAAGACACTACCTAGCCAGGACGGCAATGTGCGGAAGGTGGAGCTAAGGGTCTTCAGGAAAGGTGAGACGAAGACCTTTGCAAGGCCGATCCACGAACTCATTCTGCTGTTGCCCGTAGAGAGCGCCACTACGGGATGAACGCTTCCGGACCTGAACTTTAGCCGTTTTCTTCTCATTTTGGTTTTGAATTTGAATTGTTGTATTTAACATGCCCTTCGTTTAGGTATTGTTATGGACTAATAGTGGAATCCCCAAAGTGAATTCCAGACGGGGAGTGTGCTGTTTCAATCCTGTTTTACAGTCTAATCTGTTATATTGATGCTTGTCTCTGCTGCCACCTGCTGGCCAGACCTCTCAATTCTTTCTGCCTTTCCTTGTCCAGCCTATGGGGGTGTGGCTCCTGCACGTGCTGTTGTCTCTTCCTGTTTTGCCCAGTCATTAGGAGACATCTTTACTGCAGAGAGTTCCATTCTCATAGAGCTGGAGAAGCAAAGTTTTTTGACCCACAAGTAGCGACTGCAGAGACAAGCTTCATGCAAGATTTCAATGCCATGTTTTGGATCATTCATCTATGGAATAAACCAGCATTGTTTTCATCCTAACGTGTGTACGCTTATCTGAGACGCTGCTCCGGGTCCTGTCTGCCCCTCTTATTGGAAGTACAAAGGTAAGAAGGAACTCTCATCCTAGTATACAACCAGCATGCCTTTATCGCCTTTAAGTGGGAACAGAACACTAACATCTGACTGAGACCTAAGTGAGAGCAAGTCAGTTTAGAAAAAAAGCTCTTACTCTGTATTTCCGGTCTTCCTCAAACTTCTCCTCAAACTTGCGGATTTTCTTCTTGAGGCTCTGAATTTTTCGTGTAATCTGAGCTGGCGTTAGGTCCTCATCTCTATCCTCCTCATGTGATCCCAAGGAGGAGCTCCGTCTCCTGCTAAAAGAGCAACAAGGATTACCAGATACAGTCAGCTTTAACACTGTAGAAATCAGGTCAGTCCAGGAACAGACAAGTGGGACAACAAAAATGGACTTTAATAAAGTTGAATTTTTAATAATTCTTTTGCTTTTTTTGTACTTCTACATTAATTAAGAAGCTGGAGTTGCTTGTAGCACCCTTTTTGTGCTAGGTCTCCCCAGTCTTTACAGACCACAAACCAGTTTATGAGGGTTCTCTCGTGAAAATACCTTATCACCTAAGTGATTATTTAGATTGGAGGAGGATTGATCACGGCACACCTGTTGGCAGAATGGGGCACATTTATGTGGGAATGCACATGCCAAAGGCTACTCCATTTATTCTCTAAGGGGCTTATGGAAAATGCCAAGTTCAACACTTAGCAGTCCAATAGAAAATGAATGGAGCGGCGGTTGTTACTGTTGCTTCTTTCCAAAGGGGACAAAAGTGCCACATTATGCAGATCAGTGCGGTGCTAAGCAATTTGACATCCACCAATCTTGAAGTTATCACCTATCTTTGAGATAGGTGACATCTTATCTTCACTAACAACTCCTGTAAAGTTAAATTCCCTAATTGCAGCCATAGTGCATTTCTGATGATGTTTGAGAATCGCAGGAAAAAAAAATGCAATATTATCACAGGGCATAAAAGCTGCCTAACAAAAGCAGTGCAGCACCCGGGTAACTGCAACAGAAGAGCTGTGCTTCAGGGGTCAGGACAACACTTCTGGCTCATCTCTCTGCACGGACATTGTTATTTGCAGCTCTAGTATGGCAGAGGTCAGAAGCACACCACTGATTCCTCTCCTGCCTAGGTGCTACACGTAAACGTCAGTGCCACATCAGAAGTCCACTGACAATTCAGACTGAAGACAAAGTTTGACAGGCAACTTTGCACTTGCTTATTTCATGGATGAGTGGGAAGCAGCCATACTACTTTGTAGATGGGAACCTTGGGAAAGTGCCCAGTGTGCATGCTCCCCTTTCCCATCTCTAACTGCTACCCTGGTCCCATGAAAACACTTGTAAGAAAGAAAATAACAAAAGAGATACCTCATAAATGAATGAGAATTTGGAGGAGATGGGGGCACTTCTGTGTCATCCAGATATTGCTGACTATGTCCATATCCATAAAAACGAGGAGACAACATAGGGTCACTGTCTGCTTCAAGAAGGTGTCGGATAAGACGGCCTGCCTGAGGGGACAGACGTGCTTCATCTGAGTCTGCACCATCGCGATCCCATGAGGCCAAGACAGGAACCGGTTCTGTAAATATTACAGAATACAAATAGAAAATAAATTCAATATACCAAAAAGGTGAATGTAGAATTTCTGTATTTGAAACATTATGGTCACTCTTCTATAGGAAAAAGGAAATAATTAACAACAAAAGATAGAGAAACTTTGCATTAACAAATGGATTTGATGAAATTCCAAATTTACATTTAACAGTACCATGCTACAGCAAAATAACATGGCAGAAACCTCGTGTGAAGCGAAATACCTATCTCTGACAAGTCTAATGTCTTTTCTGCGGTATGGAAGGTATTGGCCCTCAAGTAGCATTTATTGGTCAAATGTAGGAGTTACTGAGGTATGTAAAACCCAAAGACAAGTCTTTAAAATGGCAACATATCAACTGTAAAAGGAAAAGAAAATTTCCTGTCTTTAGAATGACTTGACCCAGATGCCTGCGAAGTTTACACCTTCACTAATCTGATTTGCGTGCTACTGCTTAGTAGGGTGGGATTAGATGAGAGCTTTGCTCATGCTCGCTCTATTAAACAGGCAGTACTAAATAAAGGAAACTTGTTAGTATTAATTTTTCATAAAACATTTATTATATTACCCTTTCCTAGTGGAAATGTAGGTATCAAGATTTGAGGAAAAAAAAAGCACAAAAATATATATATTTTGAAATAACACAATGGATTCTCAGCATCACCACTGCCTTACAACTGCTATATCTATTATACAGGTCGGATTAACAAGTCAGAAAAATAGTTACCTGCCTATAATACACTAATAAGAACTTACCCATAAATCACTAACTCAACATTTACATCCAACTGATATTTTTGCATATAAACTTGGGAGATAATTGCTACTATGAAATTTTAACCAAACTCTGTAGGTGTTCGAGGCCCTTTAAATTATCCTCCAAACTAGTAAATGTCTTTTCATCACTGCTCATCGGGAATGAGATTGTGAAAACAGACCACTACCCCTTCCTATTAAGTAACATAATAAAGACTATAAACAGGAAACAAAGGAAATGTGTACGTTATTTTCATAATAGACATAGGAACATAATAATCAATGCCTTGTCAAGCTGAACCACATGGCAAGAGGGAAATGAATCATTTAGAAGATCTCAATCTGTGCATTATGTTCCCTGTCTGTTTTTGCTCATTGCTAAGGACACTACTCTGTCCAAGTGACAGAAAAAGCCTCCGTGTGAACTCGTGCTGTGACATGGTTAATAATTTTCCATAATATGCATCAAATGACATAGCCACAGAATGATGAAGGCTCCTTAAAGGATTATTCCCATGTTCATAGATAGGTCTTATAGCGCTTATTAAAATTTTCAGCCTTTCTTGAAGTATTAAAGGAGTTCTCCACTATTAGGACAACCCCTTCTGATTAAACAAGTCTCCCTCAAGTAAAATAAATAAAGTACTCACCTCCTGTGCTGGCGCCGTTACAGTAGTGTTTATACTCACGTTCCCGGGGGGTCACGTGACAATGTAATCATCCAATCATCGCCAGCATCTCTCTCCCCACCTTCGGACACAGGAGCAATCAAAAAAGTTAGCAGCCGCAGCACTCACTTCTTGTTGGTAACTCACTGGTCCAAAGGCAGAAAGAGAGAAGCTGACAGGGATTGGGACTCACCAACACTACCCAGCACATGAAGTAACTACAGGTTTTTTTTTATTTTACCTGGGGTAAACATGTGGAATCAGAATGAGTTGTCAAAGTAGTGGACAAGTCTTTTAAGACTTTTTGTTTTAGTTACATCTAGTTGCCCAGGAGATAGACCACTAGTGTTGTCTAGCATTTAAGCACTGTTCTGATCTTGCTGGGATTAAGGTTCAAGTAATCCTTGTCATCTTCAAAACAGTGCTTACAAGCACAAAGAAAACAGATTGTAAACCCTAGGTTTGTTATGCTGTTTAACAGTGGAGGTCATCTACAAGGCGACAAGATATAAACAAAAGGATAGCTGAGCATTTTAAATAGCAGTACATTGCAGAATTTCTTGTATTTACAAGAATTATCCAACATTATTTATGAAGAAGACAATATCAATTTAACAATCATTCACTTTTTATGTCATGGAGTGTGTCAGGCACTTGGAGAGGGCTTAGAAGCAGAGTCCCCTGAAAACTAGGTTGATGCCGGTTAAATAAATTTAGCTGATATCTCCACTCTGTGTGACTGCAGACTTGTGAACGCTCCCAGCCCACACATTGTGCGGGACAAACTCTAATGCCACCTAATAAAGGAGAATAGCTGTTTCCCTGACCTCATCTTAGCCTCTCATACAGCTAGATCAAAATTCCCCCACACTGCACTGATGAGGGGCAATCAACCCGAAACGCAGCGTATGCAGTTTGGGTTTCTGATCTGGCACAAATCCTAATGGTGGCATTACACACAAGGATATCGTTAATGATATCATTGCAACGTCATGGATTTGAGATCGTTGAAACAATATCGTTTGTGCATCCTTGCGTGTAAACCAAGGATATTGGCAGAAAAAAATCATTGGATCGTTCATCCAAGATTTGAGATCCTGACCTAAAATCTATCGTTCGACGTCCAATTAACGCTGCTTGAAGAAGCCACTTCGTTCAGTGTGACAGCTTTTTGAATGATGTCGTTCAAAATTCTTCTATTCCTGCCGCTTTAAAAGATCGTTCAGTCCTTGCTCTCCTATTTAACTGGAGCGTTGCCAAATGGGATATCGTTAACGATATCCTTGTGTGTGACAAAGCACTAACTATGTCGGAACGATCACTGTCACGTGATCGTTCTAAGGGTATAGTTAATGATATCCTAGCATGTAACGGCACCATTAGTCATATTAAAAGGCTTGTTAGAGAGTCAATTATGACTTTTAGGATTGCTACCTTTATTAGGTGACACTAGAGTTTGTCTACTTTCTCACTGAAGTGACGATTTGCACATGTTCAACTGTATTCACTTTAGATTAGACAACGCGATTAAATGTCGCTGTCAATCATGGAGAATGGCCTTTAAGCACCGTGATCTGGCTGGGACATAGACACAGGCACTCATCAGCCCATTGTGATGTGATTTCAGGGAGTCAATGGGTTACTAAGACACATGGAGGCTGAATGCCACTGTGCCTGTCATGCGGGTACTTCTGTGGCATCCATCCTGTGGCTTGGTAGTACAGAAGATTGTCATCTTTGCTATATACAGCAATACTGTAGTATTGCCGTATGTAGTACAAGCAATCAAACAATTTAAAAATACAAAAAATATAAAATCTAAAAATATATAAAAATTCGAAACACCCTCTTTCCCCCAGTTATCATTAGAGTTATATAATTATATATACTGTGTGTAGAATTATTAGACAAATGAGTGTTTTGATCACATGACACTTTTTGTACCTGTTGTCCTACTCCAAGCTGTATAGGCTTGAGAGCCAACTACCAATTAAGTAAATCAGGTGATGTGCATCTCTGTAATGAGGAGGGGTGTGGTGTAATGACACCCTATATAAGGTGTGCTTAATTATTAGGCAAAATGGGTCAGAAGTGAGATTTGACAGGCACAATAGGGCGGGGATCCTGTCCACGAAGGCTCAGTCTGTAGGGAGTGGGAGGGAGACAGTAGGAGGGGATGGGTGAGGGTGAGGTGTTGCAGTGGGATGTGTGTCTGTGTGGGCTGAAGGCCTGGAGGAAGAGGTGGGTCTTCAGGTTTTTCTTGAAGGTTCCCAGGGAGGGGGAGTGTCTGATGTGGTGTGGTAGAGCGTTCCAGAGTATGGCGGATGCAAGAGAGAAGTCTTGTATGCGGTTGTGGGAGGTGGAGATGCAGGGGGAGTGAAGGTGTAGCTCCCGATACCACCCCTCACGCAATCTGCGCTCCTCTCAAGAGCTACTCCCGTGCATCCGCCATACTCTGGAACGCTCTACCACACCACATCAGACACTCCCCCTCCCAGGGAACCTTCAAGAAAAACCTGAAGACCCACCTCTTCCTCCAGGCCTTCAGCCCACACAGACACACATCCCACTGCACCACCTCACCCTCACCCATCCCCTCCTACTGTCTCCCTCCCACCCCCTATAGACTGAGCCTTCGTGGACAGGATCCCCGCCCTATTGTGCCTGGTTGATTTAACTGTCATCACTTTTATGTTACTGTTCTCGTCCTTGTTGTACCCCCACACATGTAAAGCCCCATGGAATCAATGGCGCTATACAAATCTATAATAATAATAACTTTTTTTTGTTTGCACTTTATTTTAAAAATGACAAAATAAAACCGCCAAAGCGAATACTGGCAGCGGAGGGAAAGGGATTAAGACTCCTTGATGCAAAATATGTAGATCATTTCACATGTTGGTAATCTGCTCTGAATTTATATTGGAATAGGAGCTATACAAATGCATGATATACAATATGTATAAAAACTAAGTCCTTGTAAGATCAGATGTATGTAGGCAAAATGGCACAAGGTACATCTAAAAAAAAAAAAAAAAAAAAAAAAAAAAAAAGGGGGAATGGGGCGAATATGCCTTTATAAACACACCCACAGAAATCATATGTACTTATTCTGACAAAAGTAACATTTGTCTACAGTGCACAGCCAGGACTTTGTTCCTAGGGTTAAAGCACTGCCAGTACATATAATTAGTGAACAAAGAGCTTCATAACATGAGATCTATTTGTTAGACATCATGTACCTCCGCACCAGCCTGTGCAAATTACATTTCTACATTCTGAGAAAACAGAAAAACATTTTTTCATGCATTCCATCCTCAGTATGTGAAAGTGTGGCATTTTGGACTTTTAGTAACATATCCTGAGATTTTAATGTCTAAAATCAACGTTCCATGAACATGATACAGAAACAGAAGCACAAATTTTATCATAAATGAACGGTGGCAGTGTTAGACTGGGGCGGTCAAAGGCTCACCAGTAACAATGACTCTGGGGCTTACTGTTCAGCTATATGTAAATATTACATTACTCTCATTCAAAATCTGTGATTCTATATACCGTATATACTCGTGTATAAGCCGACCCGTGTATAAGCCGACCCCCCTACTTTTGCCCCCAAAATCTGGGAAAACCTATTGACTCGTGTATAAGCCGAGGGTGGACCCCAGCACAGGTATACAGCCCCAGCAGTGTGGTATACAGGCCTCCCCAGTGGAAGTATACAGCCCCCAGAAGTGTGGTATACAGCAGCCTCCCCAGTGGTACATACAGGCCCCAGCAGTGTTACAGCAGCCTCCCCAGTGGTATATACAGCAGCAGCCCCAGTGGTAGTATACAGCAGCCCCAGAGATATATACAGCAGCCCCAGTGGTAGTATACAGCAGCCCCAGAGATATATACAGCAGCCTCCCCAGTGGTATATACAGCAGCAGCCCCAGTGGTAGTATACAGCAGCCCCAGAGATATATACAGCAGACCCAGTGGTAGTATACAGCAGCCCCAGAGATATATACAGCAGCCTCCCCAGTGGTATATACAGCAGCAGCCCCAGTGGTAGTATACAGCAGCCCCAGAGATATATACAGCAGACCCAGTGGTAGTATACAGCAGCCCCAGAGGTATATACAGCAGCCCCAGTGGTAGTATACAGAAGCCCCAGAGGTAGTATACAGAAGCCCCAGTAGTAGTATACAGCAGCCTCAGTGGTATATACAGCAGCAGCCCCAGTAGTAGTATACAGAAGCCCCAGTAGTAGTATACAGCAGCCCCAGAGGTATATACAGCAGCCCCAGTGGTAGTATACAGAAGCCCCAGAGGTAGTATACAGAAGCCCCAGTAGTAGTATACAGCAGCAGCCCCAGTAGTAGTATACAGAAGCCCCAGTAGTAGTATACAGCAGCAGCCCCAGTGGTAGTATACAGCAGCAGCCCCAGGGGGTATATACAGCAGCAGCCCCAGGGGGTATATACAGCAGCAGCACCAGGGGGTATATACAGCAGCAGCCCAAGGGGGTATATACAGCAGCAGCCCCAGTGGTAGTATACAGCAGCAGCCCCAGGGGGTATATACAGCAGCAGCCCCAGGGGTATATACAGCAGCAGCCCCAGGGGGTATATACAGCAGCAGCCCCAGGGGGTATATACAGCAGCAGCCCCAGGGGTATACAGACCCCCACCCCCCATTAGTATACAGGGGCCCCAGCTGTATACAGCAGCCCCAGCTGTATACAGCCCCCCCGTGGTATCCAGGGCCCCCTTGCTGCACCTGTAAAGGAAGATGTCAGTATACTTATCGCTGCTCGCCGCCGCCCCGCCGCTTCCTTCTCGTCACCGCGCTGCTCCGGGTCTTCATGTTTCCTGTTCCTCTCCGACGCTCGAACAATGACGTCATTTCCTGAGCGCCGGAGAAGGAACAGGAAACAAGAAGACCCGGAGCATCGCGGTGACCGAGAAGCGGAGCGGCGGCGGCAGCGATAAGTATACTGATATCTCCCTTTACAGGTGCAGCAAGGGGGGGCGGGATACCACGGGGGGGCTGTATATACGGGGGGGGGGGGATTCCACGGGGGGGCTGTATATACGGGGGGGGGGGGCGGGATACCACGGGGGGGGGCTGTATATACGGGGGGGGGATTCCACGGGGGGGCGCTGTATCATACTAGTTTTCACTCTGAAAAAAAAATGATTTACCGTATATACCCGTGTATAAGCCGAGGGGGGACTTTTCAGCACATTTTATGTGCTGAAAAACTCGGCTTATACACGAGTATATACGGTAATCACAAACTGGGAATTTGTATGCAGGATTTCGCTATGTAATCTGAGGACCTCATGATGTAAAGGTTGAAGCACTGAATTCAGGGATGTGTCACTAATTATGCTGTGAACTGTTTACAGACTATGAAGGTTTTATCATCTGGAGATTATCACCGACCAGAATACATGAAGGAGAGCAGCTTTCCAACCACACTCACTCAATACATGTTTATGGGAGTTCGAGAGAAACAGCCAACATTTACAACCATTAATTCTCTGAAAACCTTGACATGTAGAATGAGGCCAAGGGAAATCCCATTCTGGAGATAGGTGCCGGAAATGTCTCTGATGGGATACCTCTTAATAATTTACAAATGTACTAAGTGATGGCACAGTAAGCTTATCACCCGATTTTCCATATTTAGAATAGCTATTTGCGTACAGCAGGCTAATCTTGTATTACTGTTTACTCTATACACCTGTATTGTCAGTACCTGTAGTAAATAAGTAATGCAGGCGGCCACTTTGAATAAATAAACACTGGTCAGGTAAACAACACTTGCTCACCCCAGCTTCCTCTCTAGTGAACTGCAAGTCAGTACAGACAAGGACATAACACAAATATTAAAGCCTGACAGTAATGTTTACAGAAACAAAAAGGCCTAAGGTCTTGTTAGTGAGGCACCATAACCCTCATTGTCAAGTACTAGATAATATTACAGGGGGATTTACGGGGGGTGTTCACTAAAGATTTTCTCCTGACCCACTTCTTTTTATCGTCGGACGCTGAAACTGCACATGTGTAATGATGCAAGGGTGCTTTCACATCACGATTTTGTTGGATGCGTGGCTGTGCGTTGTAAAACGGACAGCCACGGATCCGATTTGGCCCCCATGTTAACCTATGGGGATCGGATCGGATCAGATTTGGCCTAATTGCCATCCGATTTTGTAGGATCCGATTTGTGTCCGATTTTTTTCTGGACCCAAAATCGGAGACTGCTCCGTTGTACCGTTGTACTGTAAAGCGCTGCGGAATATGTTGGCGCTATACAAATAAAGTTTTATTATTATTATTATTATTTGGGTACAGAAAAAAATCGGATCCCACAAAATCGGATGGCAATTAGGCCAAATCCGATCCGATGCTTTTAACATGGGGGCCAATGAGGGCGGGTCCGAGGAAACAGCTGATCATTCCTTGGACCCGATTTTATTGTACTGAGCATGCTCAGTACACTAAAAATTTCTCCAACCCTTCTAATTACACTTCTGCAATGTATAATATTCATTGTAGAAGTGTAATTAAGTAAAAGAGAGTTAAAAATAAAAAATCACTATGCTCACCTATCCTCAATCCACCACTGCCTCCCAGCAAGGTCCGGGTGCTTACAGGACCTGTGATGATGTCACAACCCGGAGCGCCATTGGGTCACATGACTCGGTCATGTGACCCGATCAGCTGATCGACTTGTGAAGTCACCACAGGTCCTACAAGGTCCTATAAGCACCCGAACCTTGCTGGGAGGCAGCTGTGGATCGAGAATTGGTGAGCATAGTGATTTCTTTATTTTTACTTTTAACTCTTTCTTTTTACTATATTTCACTTCTGCAATGTATATTATACATTGTGGAAGTGAAAGTGCCCCACTGTGTCTAGATCCGTGATAATCACGGACCCGGACACAGAGTAGGTCACCCCCTGTGGTGTCCTTTCCTGTCTGTAGGATCCTACAAAAAGTAGGATCCCACGGACAGGAAAAAAAACTAATGTGAAAGCAGCCTAAGTCTATAGGCTCCGTGCCAATTTGCATCTCTGAACTGATAAAGGTATTTCTTTTACAGATGCTTAAGCAGTGTGAGGTGTGATAATGGATCCAGTGGAATACAGAGTAGTCATCAAGTTCCTTTACTTGAAAGACCACACACAAAGGGAGACGTTTGATAAGTTGAAATAGGTCTATGAATGATTCCCCATGATATGATGTAGTCAAGAACTGGCATCCTCATTTCAAATGTGGTCAAACTTCAGTGGAAACGGCTCCAAATCCAAGATCAGCCCATTCCGCTATCGGTGAACACACCCTTCAAGTAAAGGAACTTGATGACTGCTCTGTATTCCACTGGATCAATTATCACACCTCACACTACTTCAGCAACTGTAAAAGAAGACCGTTATCAGTTCAGAGTTACAAATTGGTACATAACCTATAGAGAGTTATGTCATTACACTTGTGCAGTTTCAGTCTCCTGCGATAAATAGAAGTGGGTCAGGGGAAATCTTTAATAAACGCCCCTCGTATGTCTTATGCACACTACATAACAAGATCACTATCAGTCCAAAACAATGCTTGGAGAGGGCAAGTACTGTACATCACTCTAACATATCAGTCTGGCAGGAGAGAGATTCTCACATAGGTTGAAAATCTAATTACTTAAAAAATAATTTGCTTCTATCTGCATCGGCAACATTGGTTAAAGACAGGTAAAAGTAAATAAAGTGTTATAGTACACAGTCACACAGAAAATCTGCACGCATTATCCACTTGCCAGTATACTATATTGAAATGGATTGTGTATGCAAGTCTTCCATTTTACAGTAGAAAAGAAAGAAACTTTAGATGGTGCCCTAGCCGTTCTGGAAATAGGAGGGAGTTCTGCTGTACACCCACATAAGTTCAATTACATTCTGTCAGCCTCAGCCACTTAACAAGAAAAAGACGACCAGGCGACTGTTGTGCCATCTGCACAAATATGCTAAGTAGGTTGACAAGAATGCACTCACAAGCATGTGGACCAAAGAGAAAAACAGCCACATGTACAAAAATGAGAAGGAACTTGGGAATCTCCTCTGTCAGAAATGGAGTATTTCATATTTAGAAGCAGAAGACACTTTTCATCCTTGTCAGTGAAATATACTAGACCTTTTCCTGGCTAGAATTAACTTCATTTAGCAATTCATGTAGGGTAGGCACACACAAAAAGTGAAGGCGTCGTTGCAATGTGAAAATGAGTATTTATTTGCCATGGTAACCTTGAGCATTGGTGGCTAAGAAAACAATTGGAAATAAAGTGGAAATCTTCCAAGCCTAGAGATTAGCATGACTGGAGCAACACGTCTGCGGAATGTGTGGCTATGGCTCCCTGCAAGGATAGCACACGTGATATTCAGTGTCCAGGTTGAATATAATGGGGCAGCACACAATGGGTACCAGGGAGCAGAGCAGGTCTGGCCCATTGAAATGTACCCTAGTAGCAATTGGCAATATTCTGTGATAACAGGCATCAGATGCTCTTTTTATAAAGAGAAACAGTAAAAGCAGAATGCCATCTGTTCCCAGACATCATTACATTTACACTTTATTATATTTTCATCTGAATAGCTCATACTGAAAGAAGTTCAGCTCAAAATCAGAATTGAAGTCATGGTCAAGAAGGAGACAGTGACCACAATGAAAAAAACATACATATTCAGGGCTCCTGGTTTCCTTTACACGTTTTTTTGTAAGTTTCATCTTCTGTCACCTCTAGATACACTCGAAGATGTGAATACACAGGAAAAAAAATAAAAGGATTAACAACAATTTAACCCTTTGCAAACTTTGAAAATTGCTCACTCCCGACGCTGTTCTGAATGCTGGGTACATTACATTGTTGGTGTACGTGAAGAAACACCAGAGGGTTCTCAGCTCCATATTGTAGACCAGTGTTATCCAAGCGAGACATTTCTAGCCTTGTTTTCAAGTGATACCTCGAATAATAGTGATGTAGATTACAGCGCCATAATGTGTGTGGGTGAAGTCTGGTGATAACTGTCATCCTCGTGGGGGCAGGTACGGAGAAATCTTTCTAAAGTTAGGTGCCTGCTGTGTCCACCTCTTCAGATGCCTACCCTGATATCGCAGCATTTCATATCAGAACCATGTTGGTGTCTGTCATATGTAGTGTGAACACCAAGCTCTACAATTTATTGTATTTTATTGCTGTCATTTACTGTTACTTCTATACATTGCAACTGAAAAGAAAACTGTAAGGTCATGTTCACATGTAGCATAAATCCTGCATTTTTTTCTTTTACGTTTTATCGGTATACTCTCTGCAGGTGTCCACACCATAATTTGCGTCTGAGTTTTGTATGTGCTTTCCCCTTTAAAGCATTTTTTTTCTGCAGATTTGTAGCAGCATTATTTTTGCACAGGAAAGCTTTGATTTTACACATACAAAAAGGATTTTTTTTTGCTTAGAAACATTTTTTTTTCAAAGTTTGTCACAGAATACTATAAATAAAAAATTGCACACAATAAAAAATGCACCAATCGACGATGTCTGTAGAGATACACTGGGCAGGAGTTTTACTAGAATCACATCCATCTCGCTTCAACTGTTACACACCGGAAACTAACTGCACAAATAAGAATGCAGCAAACAAAGCAGAAAAAAGCATGGAAGCATGGCCTGAATTAGGTGCTACAACACTCATTGAATGTATTATCTCCTTCACCCACTGACAATTTGTAGCCTGTGTGCTAAAATCATTCTTTGACACCATATAAAATCAGTCTTCAGACTCTCCGATTTTGGACTTTTGTCCCGTACCACTATGTCAGCACTATACTTCCATATTTTACAGCTACAGCATGGCATCTGTTAGTGGATGGTCCATAAACCTCTGAATACCCACACCTTTTAGACATGACTATCTTACCTTCCCAGTTGTTGTCATCACAAAGAGAAGTAAGGTCCAGGCGAGGAACCTCTGGGACAAAGCCCTCCTGACCAACGTCAACCTCGAGGCTCCTTTGTGGCCGGATTTCAGAGTTATTCTGCTGCTCCTGAATCTTCATCTTCACCGTCTAAATACAGAAATAAATAAAATCCGTTCAGAAGACAGCCTTCAATCATAAAAATGAGCAGCGACAAAATCCTCACAATGCACAGGAGGGAAGCACAACATCCACCGCTCAATCTTGTCGCCTGCCCCACAGTGAATCCATGCTCTGTGACCCTCGCATGCCAATTGGTGAAATGATCTGTCTGTAGAATACAACGCCCCTCTGTGTGCCCTGAACTTTCCCCCACAGCCGCCTCTTTTCTCAAACCATTCGCTTATTCCGCTGCATCACTGTTATTTGTACAAATTCTCAGATTGGTCTTTGAGGAATTACCACTCCCTTTTGTTGACAGCAGCAATGACAAGACAAAAAAAAAAATCCAACGTACAGTAATGTTCCTAATGTTCCTGCTGTTGCTAGGGCTGATACAGCAACAAGCGCATTGCTGGACTCCCTCAGGCAAGACCGAAGACGGAGCAAGGAAAAACAAGCATGAGATTCCCCCTCTTGTAGGTGCTGCTAAGCAGTTTCTGCCAACCTAATCATGTTCTGGATGCAATGACTTCTCCTGTCTTGTGGGTTGTATGAGGAGGGGGCACTCTCAGTCTATTTATAGGGGAGCTTCGGGTATTGAGACAGCACTGAGCTTACACAGCCGGCAGTGGAGTTTGGCAACTCAGCTGGAAACAATACAAGTGCTGGGCTGGAGCCAAAATCACACAGTGATTGTACACTGGATAGCATGAGAGAAAGGAGTGTCAGATCACTGGAGAACCAAGGATACAGAACAAGCAGCCTTAACCCCTAAAAGCCAGCACCTGTGCCAGCATGTGGTTACCACCTTCTGCACCTCTCTATAAAGTTTTTTTTTGGCTGAAAAACATTAAATGTTATTCTTAGTTTTAACAACATATAAAAAAATTATTAAAAAGCTGCAGTTATATGCAAATGGGGAAGGACAGAGAAAAATATAGTTTATATATATTCCATCTTCATAGATGTATTCTTAGTCAACTACCGGTAATATAAAATAGCCAAATAATAAAATATTCTCAGAGTGTGCTTGTGTAGATATACTGGGGTGCACAAACTATACAGTTTGCCTCAATGAGATTATATGCCTATACTAGCTATCTATTAGAGATTACAGGGAACTAATGGATTTTAATGCATACTACCAATTCTATTTATACCTTACTGAATCCTATTGTATGAATCCAAAAGTCCACATGAAATATACAAATGGTGTTCCTACTTTTAGCAGCAGTCTACAGTCTCCATCCTCTCCACCGCCCCAAAGCATGTTTTGTGAAATCACTTCCCCAAGAGGTGTGTATTGGGGAGGAGGGGACCAGTTTTTATTAGACAAGTGCCCAGTCAGATTACATGACACATGTTGCCAATTACAATGTAGGGGACCAATGAAAAAGATGAATGCATCTCATATCGGTGCATGCCCTGACTTTCCCCCAAATTGAATAAGGAATTCCGGAGTGCTTGGGACCAGGAAAGGGACATTTATACACAAGGAGGACCATGTATATAAGGAGGAGGGCCATATAATCCAGGAAGGGGACATATATACACAAGGACCATATATACAAGGAGGAGGACCATATATACCAGAAAGGAGAGATATATACCAGGAGGAGGATTATATATATATATATATTTTTGCATTGTATACTATATTATATATCTATTCTACATTGTATACTATGATATATTTTTTCTATATTGTATACTATATTAGATATATTTTTTGCATTGTATACTATATCTATTCTACATTGTATATTATACCGTATATCTATTCTACATTGTATACTGTATGATATATCTATTCTGCATTGTATAATATATATATACAGAGAGAGAGAGATTAAGAGACGGACACGGCGCTGCCTCTCAGAGTAGTAATCGTTATTACTGATGTATTAAAAAATAATAATATCATTTCTACATTGTATACTATATTATATATTTAGTCTACATTGTGTACCATATTCTATATCTATTCTACATTGTGTACTATATTCTAAATCTATTCTACATAGTATACTAAATTATATATCTATACTATATTCTATACTGTATTATATATATATTGTATACTATATTTTTTTTATATTGTATACTATATTCTGTATCTATTCTACATTGTATACTGAATTATATATTGTTTCAATATTGTATACTATATATTGATATATCTATTCTACATTTAGTCCTATATTATTTTACTAGCTGTGAGCCCGATTCTAAAGAATCGGGAGTCTAGAATCTGTATATAATTTTTTAAGAGTTCTAAATAATAGACTTAAACACCAGATATATGACTAAGTAGGCGATGTAGGCAGAACTGTGAGGGTAGCAATATAGTGGAGGTGTAGAAAGAGTTAATGTCCGACTAACAGGACTATAACAGAGTAGGAACTTATAATGATATCAAAAATGTTATTGAAGGAGTTAATATCCCACAGGCACTCCCACAACAGACTCAGCGCTGTAAATTATATCCAAAATGGTGTTCAAGGGGTTAATGTACCAGTGGCAGTAGTTATAAACACTACCAAATATGCAGTTAATGCTGAACTGGTATATAATGGGTTAATTTCGCAGTGTCATTACAACTATACACTGTGTAATAGAAATAACAACAATAATGGAATATAAGGGGTTAATGTTCCTACTGGCAATAGTAATAGAGACTAGAAAGTATGGAGTTAACGCAGAAAAGGTATATAAGGGGTTAACTTCGCAGTGGCAGTACAACTACAAACTGTGTTATAGAAACTACAGATAAAACAGAATGTAAGGGGTTAATGTTGCTACTGTCATGAGTACAATGAGAGAAGCGCCTCACTGGCCATTGAGATACATGGAGGACTTTGAGTTTAACTTTGAGTAAATTTGAAACTCAAAGTCCTCCATGTATCTCAATGGGAAGTGAGGCGCTATTCTCATTGGTCGCTGTGTGCTAGCGCCAACCAATGAGAATAGCGCCTCACTTCCCATTGAGATACATGGAGGACTTTGAGTTTCAAATTTACCGCTGTGAGGAGCGAAGCTCATTGGTCGGCGCCAGCACACAGCGACCAATGAGAATAGCGCCTCACTTCCCATTGAGATACATGGAGGACTTTGAGTTTCAAATTTAGCGCTGTGAGGCGCGAAGCTCATTGGTCGCTGTGTGCTGGCGCCGACCAAGGAGAATAGCGCCTCACTTACAGCGGTAAATTTGAAACTCAAAGTCCTCCATGTATCTCCATAGGAAGTGAGGCGCGAAGCTCATTGGTCGCTGTGTGCTGGTGCCGACCAATGAGCATAGCGCCTCACTTCCCATTGAGATACATAGCGGTCTTTAGAGCTGTGCATGGCCAGGCCCTTGGTTCTATTTTCGGCCACGGCGCTCGGCTCTCATCGGTCGTCGCCGGGGCGGGAGACTCGCAATGGCCAAGCGCCCACGGCCACAGCGACGGAAGTAGCGCCAAAACTTACGGAAGTGCGTTAGGGGAATTATATATTAGATATGTATTCTACAGTACAATGTATACTATATTAATATATATCCATTTTATATTGTATGCTATATTATACAGTGGGTGAAATAATTATTGAACACGTCACCAATTTTGTAAGTAAGGCACCTTTCACATCTGCGATTTTTGAAAATCATGGCAGATCCAGCAGGTTTGCCTCATCTGCAGAGTAACAGCTAACTTGAGGCAAACCTTATTCATTCCCTATGGGATTTGCGTTCAGGTGCAGAAAGGGCGGTTTTGCTGAATCCGGCACTTGTGCAAGAAAACCGCTGCTAGCTGCGTTTTTTTTTCCCTCGCGGCAAGTGCCGGAACTGCACCTGACCACAAGTCTCATAGGGAATGAATAGGGCTTGCCGCAGGTGAAGCAGTTAGGCTGCAGATGCGGCAAAGCTGCCGGTGCTGCAGCGATCGGCAGAAAACGTTGATGTGAAAGCAGCCTAATTATATTTCTCCTTCGCCTCATTGGGGGACACAGACCGTGGGTGTTATGCTGCTGTCCACTAGGAGGCGACACTAGGCAGAATCTGCAAAAGAGTTAAGAAAACTCCTCCTCTGCAGCATTACACCCCTGAAGCAGGAAGTGATTCTCCAGTTTTTGCTTAGTGTCTTGTAGGAGGCACACACAAATTTTATTGCTCCTAAAATTTTTTACTTTTTGGATTTTTTACTTCAAGAAGAAGAAAAGTGGGTCTCTAACGAGACTCCCGGCATGGTCCCTCCTCGGCCACCCACTGTTGGGGCGCCTGGTTGAGGTCGACTTTTCCCCCCACATGCCGCTCCCTCCTCGGCCCACCACTGTTGGGGGTGCCTGGTTGAGGTTGAGATGATGGTCTTCCTTCTCCAGCTCCCACTGTTGGGGACCCTGGGTTGAGGTCGAGGCTACACAGAAGCCCTTGGATGATGGACTGCAGCATCCCTCCCTAACCACCCCTCATGGGGCTGATAGGTTGAGACACCGCAGGTAGGGCACTAACGTGCCGCGTGGTCGCAATCCAGACGCATCGGTGCTGCTGAATGCTTCTGATGGGCACGGGCTGCAGCACTGTGCCAGACTGCAGCACCAGGAGCCACAGCTCTGCTAAGTGCTCCTAAAGGGCTCAGGGGACAAGGCTAAAGGGTCAGCTGCATTGCGCAGCACACGCAGGAGACCTCAGCCTGGATGACTACTCCCCAAGAGCCCCAGTCCTGCTGCCACGAGACTGTTCCCTGGGGGTCCCCTAAAGGCTGCAGCAAACGTCCGTGTAATTCCAGGAGATCAGCTTTTGCTGCTCTCTCCTGAGAGGGAAGGGAGCCCATACTGCAAGTGGGAGCACCGGTTTTTCTGGCCTCCTTGCAGGGTCCCCACAGTCCCTGGATGCCGGGAGACCCAGTTTTCTGGGATCTCCTGATGGAGCAGCCACCCTACCCCTGAATCCAGGAGACCCGGTCCCCTGGGTTCTCCTGCTGGGGGCTGCGCTGGGCAAGCGCGCATGTGGCCACAGCTCCTGGGGTCCGGCCGGGTCCAGATCTGTTCCGGTCCCGGACCGGACCTCCGCGCCGGCCTGCCGTCATTTGCGGCTTCGCTGTTTACTTGAGGCCGCGGCTTCGGCCTAGCGCGAAGCCGCCGCCTTATCACCGCCCCCCGGCCCGCCCCCGGATGACGAGAATGACGCGGACAGCGTCATAACAGAGGGCGGGCCGGAGCTGCACAGCAAAGCAGGGGGCGGGACGGAGGATAACTGGCGCGAAGCCTATGGCACGCCTTAGGATTCTGGTCCCGCCCTGCTGTTAGCAGCGGCGGCCATTATCCACAGGGCACAGTGGAAGCAGGGTTGAAAGCACAGTGTGCACAACCCTTAATGCCAAACTAAAGCTGGATTGGGCACAGCTCCTCATTGGTACCAAGTACTGTGGCCATGACAGGGCTTCATCCCTGCTGCAGGGCTGAAAGTGAACTTGGGCCAGCGAATATGTGCGGTGCAGGACCAGATAAGGAGCTCAGTAAGAGCTTCCTGCCTGCCTCAGCCCTTAGGACACTGCTGCCAAAGGTCAGGGAGTTCAGGGCAGCCCACCTGCGGCAGCCCTCAGGACGGGCAGCTGGAGCCAGGGGTCAAGGAACCCAGCAGGGCTCCCTGCCTGCGGCAATACATCACTACGGCCGCTTCCAGGGGTTCCGGAAAAGGCCTACAGAGCCTCGCTCTGTGCCAGTTCCCAATAGCGAAGGCAGGACAACCAACAATGATGTCCTGCTGCATTTAGTCCTCACGCCCAGTGGCGTAACTTCAGGCCTCGGGGCCCCGATGCGAAAGCTCCAACGAGGCCCCCAATTATTGCAAATCTTTAGTTCCCCTGCACCTATTGTAGTTACGCCCCTGCTCACGCCACACATGCAAGGAACGATGTCATAATAAGGGGCAGTGTAAATACGTCAGGTGATCAGTTACTGCCCTGTCCTACAGTATTAAAGTTACCTGACAGTACACCTATCACAACACCTACTGGCCAGACATTACGCATGCTTCTGCTTTCTACATTGACGCACAGACAGCACGTAGGTCGTTTTTATGACATTCTCCAAAAATCATTGATTTTGTCCCGATAACAGGTTTAATAACTGTTAGGTAATTAAGATATGGATTCAATTCCGTCAGGCACTTCATGCTTCTGCTTTCTATATTGACGCACAGACAGCACGTAGGTCGTTTTTATGACATTCTCCAAAAATCATTGATTTCGTCCCGATAACAGGTTTAATAACTGTAAGGTACTCAAGATACAGATTCCATTCCGTCAGGCACTATTGTTTCCTGCCTGCCGATCATACTCTGTGGCCCGAACGGCTCGAGTCGTTACCTCAGGACTATCTGATACATAAGTCCTGGACGCTGCCAATTGCTCTGCAATAACAGCGTCTACTGCCATCGCCAGTAGACGTGGCATCGGGTTACGTGGATGGGAGGCGGAAGTGGTCGTAAGGAGGCCATCACAGGTTTCCTATGCCTCACTAGACACCTGTTTGGAGAATTTCTGTACACCTCAGGCGCTAAGGAGGCAAAGATCGTTTTCCACCCCCAGAACACATCAGGACGGTTTTTTATCCGCCGTTGGCATAACTGATTCCGGTTCTTCGGAAGCGTTAGGGTTGGTCGGAGCTTAGGCTAAGTCTGACAAGGGATCGGTCGCCACGCAGGGACCTTTTTTAGTGGCGGACTTCCTTCAGGTTTAACTGACAGGTTTCTTCCTAGGCCCCCCACTGTTGGAGAGCCCAGTTGAAGCTGATATAACCTGCAATTACCCGACAACAGTAAGGCGTCCCAGGACTGCTCACCAATTCTCTCCAGACCCCATAGCTGGAGCTCCGGTTGGCGGTGACGACAGCCAAGTCTCAAAAGACACAGGCTGAAACACCGTGATCCGCAGTGGCACGGGGAACTGAGCTAAGGGTCTCGGGAACCTGCGACCCATAGCATACTCCTTCCTCGCCTCCCCACTGTTGGGGACTCGGGTTGAAGTTGGGACCGCACAGGGTCTACCCGGCCTCCATCCCCGGACTATTAAAACGAAACTCTATGTTGCAGAACGTGGAACACGGGCCCAGCGGCCAATCTCCTCACTGTACCCATATTAGGTACTTGGGTGGAGATAACACGCGTAATGCCCTCTGCTCAGTCCGTTTCGAAGCAGGACCTCGCAGACTCGCAAATGCATTAACCCAATGGATGGGCCCCTCCGGTCTCCCGTGTGGCTGTGGCCTGAACCTTCTTCCACGCAGTCAGTCCCTTCTCGTCTCAGGAGTTAAAAGTGACTACCGTGAGACCTAAAGCTCATAAATGCAGCCTGAAGTTGGAAATGTCTATACTGCATCTCAGGAGTCTCCCATATCGGGACGACTTATTCATCAATGCATGATTTTCGGAGTCTGCGAACGCTGTCGATTTCACTGGACACGTTAAGAAGACTCGGTTGACGGATCACCCTCCATGGGTCTACCACAATGCCAGAGCACATGTTCCAACACAGAACACAAACTCAGGGAGTCCTATATGTCTTCCTGATGGACACATGCTGCAGCATCACATATGGCGTATCAGCCATATTTGTTTTTCCCAGACAAGGCACGGATTCTTCGTCTGGGAATTCGCTTCAGCGGTCTCCTCAATCTTTCACGACGGCTATAAGAGTCCTAGACAGGATAGTGGCAGCATGGGAGGCAGTTCCATAGCCTCAGCTGCACCTACGACCTCTTCAACTATCCATGCTTAGACATGGCCCAGAAACAGGATGTGGTGCGATGTACTCCCATCACAATGCACGTGCCAATAGTCCCGCCCACACACGAGGATGCCCCCCAATCTACGAAGATTCGGGCAGTATTTCTAGTACTGGAATCATTCAGTGATCTTCTGGCAGTCGGTCTTGTTAGGATATAGTCAGACAATGCCACAGCCGTGGCATATGTCAACCACCAGGGTGGAACCCACAGTCTCCAAGTGATGACAGACGTTCGCCACATCCTTCCCCGGGTGGAATCCTTGAACGCTGTACTTTCAGCTGTTCTCATACCGGGCTAACCCGCCAAGGGACGGACTCAGGGAAGCGGCCCCTTCATCCAGATGTCTTCTGTCAAGACTGCCAGCGCCAGGAGATTACAGATGTGGACCTGACGGCCACACGTGTCCAATGCTAAGGTTCCATCCTTTCTGGCCAGGTCCTAGAACCTACAGTCAATAGGACAGACATACCAGTCCTAGATGGGACCTGTCTCCGTCTCCCTATATTCTTTCACACTAACAGGATAGTGCGGAAGGTCAAACAAGACGGATGCCAGATCTCCCTGTATTTTCAGACTGGCCCAGATGCGCTTGGACGAAAATTTCGTCCAACTCATACCAGCAGTACCAGGACAACTAAAAAGACAGTTCAGACCTGCTCTCCCTCGGAATTCCTCAACTCTGAAAATAGTGGCGTAGCCCTTGAGACCTGGAATATACCCATGGGTCTTTTCCCTGGATGGTGTAGCGACCATGGTCGCAGCGAGTAAACCAGCCTTATCGACGATATACCATGAGTGTAATCGTTTTGTTTTTCTTTATCTCCGAGCACCTCTAGGGGTCATTCCCCTTACCCTATTTCATGCAAGGATCTTTCGTTTCTTCCACTCAGACCTAAACTCAGGTCTGTCCTTGGGGTCTCTCACACAGCAGGGTTTCAGCCTGTTTCACCTTCCAAAAAAAAAAAAAAAAAAACTTGTTGCCACCAGGTCTCTAGGAAAATCCTCCCTTCAAAGGGTCTCCCATTTAAGGTCTCCATACCACGGGTCTACACCTGCGGGACCTGATCTTCGTCCTCATGGCTCTACAAGATCCACCTTTTGAGCGTCTATAGGTTTATCCTTAGCACTCTCATCCAAACAGTAATGTGTTTTGGTGGCAAATTATTGTTCTCTGCAGAGGTATCGGTACTTTCAGCGCTCTCATGTAAACCTTCTTTTCTGGTCTTCTACCTGAACAAGACTGTTCTACGGCTGGTTCCATCCTTCTTAGGCAGTATACTCCTTCCACCTCACTAAAGACGTTTCTCTGTCATCGCTGTGACCGACTCCAGTCTGTCTGGTCGTAAAGGACCTACATATGCAGGACCTTATCAGGTCCCTACGCATCTGAGTACCCACAACCAGTGCCTCTCCACAGGTCGGATTCTCTTTCTCCCTTCTTCCAGAAGGCAGAATTAATGACATATCAGCCTCTAAGGCTCCTCTAACCAGGTGGATTCGTCTAACCATCCAAGACGCTTCTACCGTCAAAATCTCATCCCTTACGGCAGCGGCACGGCACATTCTACTACGGCCGTGAGGACTTCCTGGTCCATTTGGCACCAGGTCTCAGTCCGACAAGTGTGTAGACAGCCAAAAGGGGTCAGTCTACACACATACTCAAGCCACTATAGGGCTTGACGTGCCCTCCAGGCGGCAGCGGGTCTGCCTGTCGGGGCATAGTTCTTCACTGACCATGCTCGGTGTCACTAGTTCCATTGTTCTTTCCCACCCAGGGACTGCTTTGGGACGTCCCACGGTCTGTGTCCCCAATGAGGCGAAGGAGAAAAGGAGATTTTTGTGTACTCACCGTAAAATCCTTTTCTCTTAGCCTCTAATTGGGGGACACAGCACCCACCCTATTGCCCTGGTGGGCCTTTTTTTCTACAGTTATCACATAGCTTCTCAGCTGTTACATGGTTAACATGTTTACACAGGGTTGCCTATTATCACTCTGTTGATTGTTTAAACTTGTGCCTGTTTAGCTCCAGGCCTTGTAGTACTGTGAGCCTGTTTAGTTACAGGCCTGTTGTACGATTATTGCTTTGTTAACTCTTCACTGTTTTCCACATGCGCCTGTTTAGTTACAGGCCTTGTGGTACTAGTATTACTCTAACTATTAACTGTTTACACACGTGCCTGTTTGGTTCAGGCCTTGTTACACTGTTATTATCTTGTTGACTATATTTGTTTACACAGGTTTCCTGTGTGGACTTCCTGTGTCACTGTTATTATCTGTTAACTCTCCTACTGCTTTAGCACAAAACTGGAGAATCACTTCCTGCTTCAGGGGTGTAATGCTGCAGAGGAGGAGTTTTCTTAACTCTTTTGCAGATTCTGCCTAGTGTCGCCTCCTAGTGGACAGCAGCATAACACCCACGGTCTGTGTCCCCCAATTAGAGGCTAAGAGAAAAGGATTTTACGGTGAGTACACAAAAATCTCCTTTTCTAAAGGTGCTATTGACATGAATTTCTCACCTGATGTCGGTGACATCCCATCCAATGCATAATGAAATCAAACTATACATGCTCATAAATTGCTATGTGTAATAATGAGAAATGACACAAGGAAAAATAATTGAACATGCTTACTGAAATTTGTTGGTAATGACAGCTTCAAGACGCCTCCGGCATATTTAAACTATTCTCATGCATTGCTCAGGTGTGATTTTGGTCCATTCTTCCACACAAACACTCCTCTATGAACTCTGATCTGAACTAAAGTTCCTTCCATAAATATTCTACTGGAATCAGGTGAGGCCATTGTAGCAGCTTTATTTTCTTTCTCTGAAACCATTTGAGGGTTTCCTTGGCCGTGTGTTTGTTATCATTTTCTGGCTAAAATGCACACCTCCATTTCCTCTTCTTTACCATGGCAGATGACAGCAGATTTTAAGCAAGACTGTCTCGGTTTATGTGTCCATTCATCCTTCCTTCAACTATATAACAGTTGTTAGTGCTGTATGCAGAAAAACAGGTCTACACCATGATGTTCCACCACCAAATTTCACTGCTGGTATTGTGTGAAAACCTCCAAATATGGTGTGTAGCATAGAATCCAAAGAGTTAAATTTTGGTCATATCTGACCAGGTTATATTTTCGCAGTATTTCACAGGGTTGTCTAAGGCTACATTCACATACTGCGCTTTTTTGTGCGCACTTTTCAAAAAAGTGCAAGTGTGTGCGCGTCTGCTGGCAATGAGAATGTGAAATTCGCTTTGCTGTTCAGACGCAGCATAAATATACGCAGTGCTTTTATGGGACAAAGCACGGGTGTAAAAGAATGACTATGTCAATTCTTTATGCACCTGCGCCAGCACTTTCTCCCATAGGAGCCAATTATTCCCACTGGAATTGCGCATCGCCGTTCAGACAATGCGTAATTCCAGCGGGAATATGCTGGCGCTGCAGGATATGATGTCACACAGGGGAAGAAGAATCCTCCCGTGTGAAATCTGTGACAGCCCCTTTTGTGTTTCGCAGTGTATTATTATATACACTGCGAAACCCAAAATAAACTAATCCAACAGTGTTAAAAATAATAAAAATTGAATACTTACCCTCCACCGGGTGTTCCGGGAGCCGAGAGATCCTCCACATCTACTGTCCTTCCAGGGCCTGTGATCGGTGATTGGCCGCTCACGGTCATGTGCCGTGCTATGACGCGCATATCACATGACCGTGAGCAGCCAATCAGAGATCTTGACAGGTCCTGGAAGGTCGGTACCTGCGGTTGTGTCGGCTCCCAAACACCCGGCGGAGAGGTAAATATTACATTTTTATTATTTTTAACACATTTGGATTACTTTAATTTGGGTTTCGCAGTGAATATTAATACACTACGCAACCCAAAAGGGGCTGTCACAGATGTCACACAGGGAAGGATTCTTCCTCCCCTGTGTGACATCACTTCTCCCCTCCCTTTTAGGGGAGAAGTGAGCCCATAAAAAAATGCGGTGTGTGAATGCACCGCGTTTTTTATGGAGCTTTTTTGCGCTTGCAACATACTTTGTGTTCAGCAATGGAGTCTTGCATGGTGAGTGTGCATACAGGCAATGGAGGTTGAGTAAATAACTTATTGTTGTCTTTGGATCCTTTTACACGCTGCAACTTTCCAGCAATCACGACCATGATCTGACCTGGCCGGGATCGCTGGTGCGTCCCTATGTGGTCGCTGGTGAGATGACAAACAGTCAGATCTCACCAGCGACGCAGCAATGATACGGCAGTCGTTGGGACCCTGTCACTTTCGGGTGTAGTATTGAGATCGTTGGTCATTGTCCCTGTCAAACACAGCGATGCATGCTGCCCAGCGGGAGCGCAACAACCAAAAAATGGTCCAGAAAGATTTGTAACGATCAGCGAACTCACAGCGGGGGCCTGATCACTGCTACGTGTCACACATAGCGAGGTCGCTGTTGCGTCACAAAACCTGTGATGTTGCAGCGATATCGCTAGCGATATCGTTGTGTGTGAAGTACCCCAAAGGTGCTGATTCCAGGTCTTCATGTAGTTCTCCACAGGTGGTCCTTGGCTCTTGAACAACTCTTCTGATAATTCTTTTCACTCTTCTGTCTGAAATCTTCAGGGGAGCACTTGGCTGTGGCCAGTTTATGGTCAAATGATGTTCTTTTGACTTCTGGATTATGGCTCAATAGTGGTCACTAGAATTTTCAGTAGTTTAGAAATTTTTAACCAATGCCAGTAGAATGTTTTGCAACAATAAGGCTGATAAACTCTTAAGAAAGCTCACTGGTTTTACCCATCATGAGATCTTTCTTGTGCTGCACCTTGGTAATGAGAACCAGCCGATATAATTTCTCAACAAATGGCTGGATTGCTTTCAAATTAATGATAGATTTCATCTGGTGTCATGACTTCCCATGGCTTTTGCTCCTCTCTTTCTTTATGTGTTCAATACATTTTCCCATGTGTCCTTTTTCATAATTACACATAACTTAATTTGTGAACATCTAAAATTTGATTTTGTTTTACCTGTGTGGTGAGGCTTTCATGTAAATAACATCTTTAGAATTATATTTACTCAGAAACTTGGTGACACATTCAATACTTATTCCTGCTGTATATCTATTCTACATTGTATACTATGGATATATATACATATTCTCTATATTGTGTACTATATTGTATATTGTGTATTTTATATTGCTGTAACATCTGCTGTGGACTCCAAATATAGAAAGCCAGAAGCAGATAATTTACTAAAAATGTAAGAATTTATGGCAACATAGAATTGCCATAAACAGGTTTTCTACTATTGGGAAAATTCTGTTCCGCAGCTGCATTTTGTTGTAAAAACAAACTGTGCTTTTCTGACCCGTCCAGCACCAAGTTTCCACTGTTGCCCTGATGTTTCTAGAGCTGCAGCCGATCCCTCACCTTAGCAGCTCTGTCCAAGTATTAGGCACAAGCTGCAGAGCTCAGTAATTGGCTGCAGTGTTGTCAACACAATATCAACACTGCAGATGACAACAGAGACAGGAGCAGCAGCAGAGATTCAGGACTTGACCTGAGGATGGTGAGAAACACAGTTTGTGTTTAAAGTGCAGTTTGTTGTTAAAAGCAAATAAACAACCTTCCTAAAAACCGAAAAGCCCTCTAAGGAAGACATCCTGGGCAGGATTCTTGATAGGAAACCAATGAAAATGCTGAGAATGCTATAGTCACCCTGACCTTACCAATTTCCAGCGCTCCCAGGCACATATGTGTTAACAAGTCAGCACAGAGATCAATGGTTGACCGGGTGAGTGTCCGAATGGGAGTCGCAGATATCAGTAAGGGAAGTATTTAATTATTTTAAAGTAATCCAAGCAGTTTATATATTTAGTTTTTATGTTGCTAAAAAACACCATAAACTATGACCTACATTAACCATTATGTTTATAGCATGCTTCAGTCTATTTAGTTTATTAACCTAAGAACAGTAATCAATACAAATGACAGAATAATCGGATCATCATACATGTTGTCATGGTAAATAAATAGAAATAATCACAGGAAGCAAAATCCCAATAACAAAGTTCTCACCAAAAGTTAATGTAGAAGCATCACAGCTACAAATCTTAAAGCTTTAGCCGTGTACTCCTCTGTGACCCAAGTGACATATTAGTTTCTAGTGGGCTGTTTACAAGCTCTCCCAGCAGAAAGCTTATACAGCACACAGGAATGCAAAGGAATTTCACATTCTTTTGACCTCATAAACCACCTAATACGATTTTGGTGCTGTTGTGGATGTCTTTTGTATGCATTTCCAGTAAAATCTCCTTTCCCTCTCAATGGTCTTTATTCATGTCAGATTCAGACCTTTTCAATGGAAAGCACACACAATCTACTTTGCAGATTGTAATTAAGGGAAAAATAGATTAATTCCATTTGTGTTTTCAAAACAATGTAACAAAAAGGAGATTTTTGTGTACTCACCGTAAAATCCTTTTCTCTTAGCCTCTAATTGGGGGACACAGGACCATGGGTGTTATGCTGCTGTCCACTAGGAGGCGACACTAGGCAGAATCTGCAAAAGAGTAATGTGGCTCCTCCTCTTCAGCATACACCCCTGGAACAGGCATTGCCTCACCAATTTTGTGCTAAAGCAGTAGGAGGTTAACCTATAATCATAGTAAAAATAGAGCCTGTAATCACACAGGAGACCTGTGTAAACAGATATAGCTAACAATTCAATTACGGATTAACAGATCCTGAATTAAACAGACACGTGTGTAAACAGGTAAGGGTTAGCAAAGTAATACTACTACAACGAGGCCTGTGACTAAACAGGCTCGTGCGTAACCTGTGACGAATCAACGGAACAATACTTGTATAACAAGACATGTACTAAACAGGCTCACAGTACTACAAGGTCTGTAACGAAAAAAACAGGCACAAGTTCATCCAATCAACAATTAAAAGCGTGAGCAAATGCAAACATGAATCAACATGTTAACCCTATAATAGCTGAAAAGCTGTGGAAGAAAACACACAAGAATTAATAGGGTGGGTGCTGTGTCCCCCAATTAGAGGCTAAGAGAAAAGGATTTTACGGTGAGTACACAAAAATCTCCTTTTCTCCTTCGCCTCATTGGGGGACACAGGACCATGGGACGTCCTAAAGCAGTCCCTGGGTGGGGAAAAAGCAATAGAACTAATTGCACTGAATATGATCAGTGCGTAACTATGCAACTACAGGCGTGCTGCTGTCGCCTGGAGGACACGTCTACCCAGACCTGCGATTGTCGGGGACTAAGTGCAAGCACTGTAGCGGCTTGAGCATGTGAGAAGGCTGACTCCTTTGGCTGTCTAAACACTCGTTATGCTAACCCTGGTGCCGGACGTACCAGGGGAACCACACGGCCGTAGTCGAATGTGCTGTAATACTGCCCGAAGGGATGAAATTTTGATGGTATAAGCGCCTTGGCTGATTAGGCGAATCCAGGGCCAACATGTGAGTTCATTTTATTTATGTATTTAATTTCTTTCCTTCGTCTTCTTAGGGAACAAGGAAAAGGAAAGGAGGATCTGACCTCCTCGAAGGCACTGGTCTTGAATGCTTAGATGCGTAGGGACCTGATAAGGTCTTGCACCTGTATGTTCGTCCCGACCAGACTGACTGCCGTCGGGCGCAGCAATGACAGAAAAAACACCCTCATTGAGGTGGAAGGAATAGCCCGCCTAAGAAGCAAGATGTGCCAACTGTAGGACCGTCTTGTTCATGTAGAGGACCAGAAAAAAATGGTTTACGCGAGATCGCTGAAGTACCGATACCTCCGTAGAGAAAAATAAAATTTCCACCAAGACATATCGCTGTCTGGATGAGAATGCTAAAAGTAATATCCCGTAGAAGCTCAAAAGGTGGATCTTGTAGAGCCGCGAGGGCGAAAATCGGCTTCCGCAGGAGACATCCTGTTGTATGGATATCTAAAGTGCGAGACCATCTGAAGGAAGGGCCTTATAGCGCCCTGGTGGCAAGAAGTTGTTTTTGAAAGAAGTTGAAACAGGCTGAAAACCTGTTTTGTGAGAAATTTCAAGGGCAGACCTTAGACTAGGTCTGTGTGGAAAAAAACGTAACGTTCTTGGCATGAAATAGGGCCAAGACAAAAGACCCGTATAGGAGTTTGGATCTAAAGATAAACCAAAAACGATCACAGTCATGGTATATCGTTGAGAGGGCTGGTATACTTGGTGTGACTATGGTCACTACAATATTCAGGGCAAAAAACCCTTTAGTTAAATTCCTGGTCTCAAAGTTGTGCTACTAACGTCAGAGTTGAACAAGTCCGAGGGAGACCTGGCCCTGAGAGAGCAGATCTGGACTGTCTGTTAGTCGTCCCAGTACTGCCGGTATGAGTTGGACGAAATTCGCGTCCGAGAGCATCTGGATCAGTCTGAAACCACAGGGATGATCAAATTACCTTCTTATTTAGCCTTCCGCACTATCCTGGTAGTTGTAAAGAATACAGGGAAGATGAAGATATGTACAATCTTGGACCAGTATATCTGTCCTAAGGCTGCAGAACCTAGGACCTGCTAGAAAGGATGGAACCTTAGCATGGGGTCATGAGGCCGTCAGGAGCACATTTGTAGATTTCCGGCGTTGTCAGTCTTGACGGAAGCCTCTGGACGCAGGGACCGCTTCCCTGAGGCCGTCCATTGGCAGGCTAGCCTGGTATGAGCATCGTTGACAGTACAGCATTGAAGGATTGTACTCGGTGAGACGTGGCAAATGTTTGTCATCACTTGGAAACTGCGGTTTTCATCCTGGCGGTTGACCTATGCTATGACTGTGGCAAAGTCTGACTATCCAAAGAAGCCTGACTGTCAGACGGTGGCCGATTGATTTCCGAACTTGAGATACCGACTGAATCTTTGTGGATTTAAGGGCATCTACTGGCGTGTTCATAGTGATGGGAGTACATCTGACCATGTTTCGTTCCTGGGCCATGTGTATGCATGGATAGTTGAACAAGGCCGTTGGTGCAGCTGAACCTGTGGAACTGTTTCCCATGCTGTCACTATCCTGTGTAGGACTTCCTGACGAAAAATCAGTGACTTGTCAGAGAAAATCCCATATGGCTGAGACTACATATGGGATGCTGCAAAAAGTGGCCGTCAGGAATACGCCGCGGAGCTGGGACTCCTGGAGTTTGTGCGCCGTAACCTTTGCCTTGCAAATGGTTTAGCCTAATGAAGGTAATCTATAAATTGATTCTTCTTAACTTGCCCAATGAACATGAAAGTTTACGCAGACTCCTAAAATAATGCATTGATAATATAAGTCGTTCAGCTGTGGAAGATCCCAGAAACAAACTATAGGCATTTCCACTTCGGACCGTATTTATGAACTATAGGACTCACGGTAATTCACTCTCGACTACTAAGTCGAGAAAACCTGACTGTGTTAAGTCTTTAAAGGACTGACTGCGTATAAGAAATCTTGGGTCACAGCCACACAGAGGGCCAGGGCCCCAACAATTGAGTTAGTGCAGCATCGGGACTGCGGGGTCCAGCCTCGGAGCGGGCTGAGTAGAAGGCGTGCACGTGTTATCTCAACCCAAGTACCTAATATAGGCATAGTCATGGCATAGGCAGCTTCGTGTTAGAGATATGGGGATGGAGTCTGTGTAGCCCTTGTGCGGACGCATTTTCAACCCTAGTCCCCAACCGTGGGGAATAGAGGGGGTATGGTTCCTAGATTCCGGATACTGGTAGTTGAAGTACCGGTGTCATTGCGAATCAGTGTTTTAGCCAGCGTCTTGTGAGACTTGGTTGTCGTCACTGTTAACCAGAGCTCCAGATGCAGGGTCTGGAGAGGATTGGCAAACATTTGTGGAAAACTTTACAGTGGTCAGATAACTGTAGGTTATATGAGCTTTAACTGAGCTCACTAATAGTGGTGGCCCAAGAAAGAACTTGTTAGTTAAACCTATATTAAGTGTACCACAAAAGAGGTCCCATGCGATAGTGAGAGGCTCTCTAAATCATTCCCAACGATTCCGAGTGACCGGAACTCTTTATGTCGGCGGTGATAATGGAGATGGGGAGCGCTTTAGCCTTCTTAGAGCCTGAGGTCAATCTTGACCCCTACTTCTCTGCACCGACGTCTACGGGGGCATGTAAGAGCGTGGTGGCCTCTATACTAGGACTGCGACCTCCCATTCATGTAACCACGTGCCAAATCTACTAGCGATGGCAGTGGATGCTTTTACTGCAAAGCAATTGGCAGCGTCCAGGGAGTATGATCAGATAGTCCTGAGGAGATGACTGGTGCTGCCTGGATCACTGGACAGGAAGTGATCTGCAAGAAACATATGTAAATGTAGCATGCAGCTGCGTACATAATGGCAAACCATTAAGCGTAGATTTAGGAGCGACAGGAACCTGCATCTGAGTAGCCCAGTTACCGTGCTGAGTACCGATAGAGTTTTGTTTCCAAATCACGACATGGTATTGCACTGCCTCCCGTAGTGTATTGCTCCATGCAAGGCGGATGTAGGCGGACAAGGTGCAGCGGGATATAGTACTGCTGGACGTCCCGCAGTTGCTACTAGGCCACATCATGGCTGCGCTGAATGTATGTTCCAGAGTCCCTGCGTTCAGCCGTAGACTTTTAAATGAAGGCTGCTAGGGAGCACTCTTAGGGCACTTGACTCCAGGCTGCGGCTGCACAACCTGAAAACCACCGCAGAAGCGCTGCAGAACCTTAACGCCTGATAAAGTTATGCAGAGTGTGCCCGAGGACTGAGGCAGGGGTTCCACCATGTTGAGATCCTTAGGTTACTAAGCAATAATGCACTAGCTGTGCAAACTTTGCTCTTAACACCTCAGCTGCAGCAGGGAAGAAGCCCTGTTAGGGTCAGAGCCACTATCCTATCAGCTGCAGCAGGGACGCAGCCCTCCCATGTCAGGTCCCCATCCTACCAGCTGCAGCAGGGAAGAAGCCCCGTTAGGGTCAGAGCCTCTATCCTATCAGCTGCAGCAGGGAAGATCGGCTGCAGCAAGGAGAAACCCCATCATGTCAGAGCTCCCATCCTATCAGCTGCTGCTGGAGCTTACAGGGAGCCCTGCTAAATCCCCCATAGCACTGATTTAACTGTGCCCCCATGATAATGGCCGCCGCTGCTTATTGCTTATTAAGAGGGGCGGTCCCACTATGAAAAAACGGCGCGCAGGAACTCTCGCAGGGAGCGAGAGGCGCCAGAACCACGACTCCCGCCCTGTAGCTGCCGTCCGGCCCGCCCTGTGATGACGCGGTCCGCGTCATACGTAGTCACCCGGAGAGGCGGGCTGGGGGCGGGCAAAAGGCGGCGGCTTCGCACTAGGCCGAAGCCGCGGCCTAAAGTAGAAATCCCGAGCCGAAAATGGCCCCAGACCGGCGCGGAGGTCCGGGAAGGGGTCAGGGAAGACCCGGACCCCGCCAAAACGCCTGGGCACTGCTGCACCAGCCCCCTGATTCGTGCGGCAGGAGGTCCAGAAGACTGGATCTCCTGCATACAAGTGCCTGCTGCCCCAGAAGCCCCAGGATTCCCGGCGTGCTGACTGGCAGGCTGGATCCTGGTACAGGTATGCCATATGTGCATGTAGGGTCATGGCTGCTTCCTGGGGGCTTTTAGCGCAGGGGATTTCTCTGTTTGGCCCATGTACATAGTAAGGGGCCCAGAGAGACAGTCCGATGGTACTGCCATATCCATTTCCCATCTGCCAGAATGCCAGGGGAGGGTGGGGGGGACCCATATTGCACCCCATATTTCCCCCGAGGTCCCAGAGTCCGCAGTACTTGCTGTGGCTCTGTAGTGCAGGGAAAGGAGCCCGGATGGGGCCTGTACCTGGTGCTGCCTCCACCTAATACCATTAGGGAGGAATCCTTCTATCCACATCCAGATGGAGGTCCTGGGCAGCGGAGATGCTGTTCTCGACATCATGGATGGATCTGTAGCCCCTATCCTGAGGGAGGTCCGGGTCTATTCTCGACCTCAGGGTGGCTGGGGCCTCTCAACTTCTAGCCAGGTACCCACAGGGGCTGGAGAAGGAGGACGGACGCATGAGGATTCATGTAAGTCCGTGGGTATCTCTCCTTAGTTCAAACCCCAAGGGGGATGGTAAAGGAAGAGCGGCATATAAAAGTTAAAAAATGAAAATCTCAACCTCAGCTCTGCAGCCCACAAGGTGGTGAGAGGAGGGAGTATGCCGGGGGCCGCTCCGGGCCCACTTTTCTTCAAATCCAAGAGATCGAACGAAGAAAGGAAATTTGTGTGTGCTCTCCTAAGACACTAAGCAAAAACTGGTGAGGCAATGCCTGTTCCAGGGGTGTATGCTGAAGAGGAGGAGCCACATTACTCTTTTGCAGATTCTGCCTAGTGTCGCCTCCTAGTGGACAGCAGCATAACACCCATGGTCCTGTGTCCCCCAATGAGGCGAAGGAGAAAACACATTGCACCATCACTAAGGACTGGGGTCGTTCTACATCCCCAAGCAATGAAATGGATTTACTAGGGGGCTCCTGCTTTTATAAGGCCACCCCTATATGAAAGATTCTTCAGAAATGATATTCCTGGAGGAAACCATTCCAGCAGAAGGAGACATGCAGAGGTACATTACTGATCTCTGTGCTTGGATATCAATAAATCATTTCTGTTTGTGCGGGTCATATGCTCAGCACTCCGCCATTCCCCCCCACCCCCTCCCCGGGGACAGGACCAGATTTGACATTTGCCCAAGTGGGCAGATTCCCGATGGCCTGCTTAGATTCATATTGGGCCACTGGCCCCTTAAAGGGGACCTGTCACTTCCCTCAGGATTTATTAAAGTAAAAGCTCCACCTTTATCAGTGCTAAGGCTGCATTCTGTGAAGGTGGCTCTTGTGTGTATTATTCCCAGGGTCACTGAAATAATCACTTTTATAAATTTGCCTCCATACCTCTACTGAGACCGGAAGGTGTGTTCTCTCCCCAGGACTCAACTGCCTGCTGTCCATCATTCCCCCTCTGGGTACCGGGAGCTGCCTCCTCTCTGCCACCCATCATCTTTGGGCCTGAGCTGTTCATTGATTTCTCGGGCATGCGCTGTGTGCGCTGCCCAACAACTTAGGTTACATGAGCTCTGGAGGTCGTGCCTGGGTATAGCGGGGGCCCCAGATCCTGCCCTGTAGTGTGTTATGATGTATTCACAGTGCAGGGCTGGGGCCTGGGCTACATGCAGGCGCAATCTCCAGAGCTCATGTGATCTCAGTTGTGGAGCAGCGCTCACGGCGTATGCCCGAGAAATCAATGAACAGCCCAGGCCCCAATGATGTCAGGTGGCAGAGAGGAGGCAGCGCCCGGAGCCCAGAGGGGAAATGATGGACAGCAGGCAGGCAGTTGAGTCCTGGGGAGAGAACACACCTCCCGGTCTCAGTAGAGGTATGGAGGGAAATTTATAAAAGTGATTATTTCAGTGTCCCTGGGAATAATACACATAAGAGACACCTTCACAGAATGCAGCCTTAGTGCTGCTGAAGGGGACTCTTTTACTTTAATAGGCCCTGGGGATGACAAGTTCCCTTTAATTTTATTTCACAGCATCAGTGTACACGTGTGAGCATGCATGCAGCATTCAGTACACTGCAGTGATGTATACACTGATGAGTGGGAAGCAATGTTAGGTGAGGTACATTAGGCCATGTTTAAACAGCCTATTTAAATGGGTTATTTGAATATATTTTGCTGTTTTTGTTAACTATACTGTATTATCTACATCTTACATAATACAGAGAATCTTCATCTAAATTCATACACAACTACTAGTGCTGCAAGGTCCTCTTCAATGCTTACTCCAACTTGTAATCAGGATACTGCTTTTAAGATTATGAAAGAATCACTGTTCTTGATTGATACATGTAATTTAGATTTATACAAGGCTTTAAAGGGTTAGTCTGAGACCAGCAACTTTTCTCCAAACCTCCTATATTATTTAGTGTATCTCCCTATAATCTAAGCTTTTTTTCTAATATACTTGCTTAATTAATTCCCTTTGTACATCACCTCAGGCTATGTGCCAATACAGAATGTGTGCTGTGTATTTCTGATGTCCAAAATCTGCACCATGTTTCAAAGATCCACACAGATAAGTTGGTGTGCTCCTGGTGCATTTTTGCCATGTTTTTTCATATGGATTTTGCGGCTTTTTCTTTTTTTTAAGCAATTGTTCACTGTTGCGACTGTGGATAAAGCTAGGCTAAGGGCTGAAAAAATAAAAAAAAAAGGGTTTCTTGATGTCATAATGTGAAATGGGGCTCCGCTGTTTTTTTTTAGTCCCCAGCCCTGGTACAGCAGACAGCTGCGGGCTGCCACTCACTTTCAGGTGCCTAGTTTTACCTGGCTGGTAAATCAAAATCAGGGGAGAACTTTTTTTGGTTGTCTTTTTTTTAAATTATTTATTGAAATAATAATTTAAAAAAAATTACATGGAGCTTTGCTGTATTATTGGTTTCCAGCCAGGTACAACTAGGCAGCTGAGGGCTGGACTGCTCAGCGTGGGGAGGCACAAGCGTTCTGGACCTCCACGCTGCAAATTGCAGTTCACGGCCACTCCAAAAAATGGCTCATTCATTGAAGTGCCATTTTCTGGCAATGTACTGGACCCCTTCCAGCTGTGGTGTATTATTAACTATTTACTTAGAGGTTCACAATGGCTGGGTCTACACTGGCTTGACATTATAAACCTTGGACTTGGACTGTCAATATTCAGCTAGCAATAACCCCTCATTACCACTCTGCCACCTTGACAGGGCAGTGGAAAGAGTCGCATCGCCATAAAATTTTGCTTTGATGAATACACCACTTTCTGGGGCAGCTGCAGGCTGCAAGTTGCAGCATGACAGGCCCAGAACACTTGGGTCTCCCCACACTGTGGATTCCAGCCCCCAGCTGCCCAGTTGTACCTAGCTCGAAATCAAAAATATAGTGAAGCTCCACGTAATTTTTTTGAAATTATTTCAAGAAATATTTTTTTTTAAAAAGAGGGCTCCCCTGTATTTTAATTACCGTATATACTCGTGTATAAGCAGACTTTTTCAGCCCAAAAATTGGGCTGAAAAGTCCCCCCCCTCGACTTATACACGAGTCATATACTTTTGTGTGAAGTGGGGGCTGTGTCCGGGAGCAGGAGGCGGCTGGAGGAGGTGGGGGAAGGCTGTAATATGAGCGGCTCGTCACGTGGAGCCGCTCATAACGTATTCATGATATGCACTGCATCCTCAGCCCATCCGCGGGGGGACCAGTGCATATCGCATTACAGGCTCCCCATCACAGTATGGAGCCCCCCATGCTGCCGCTGCTCACTGTACAATAAATACAGTGTTATTAGCTCTCACCCGCCGGCGGATTGCTCCTGGCTGTGCATCCTCCCTCCTCCCTGCGTGTCATGTGACCGACCGGTGACGTCATCGCGTTGAGCCCAGGTCACAGGACAAGAAGCAGGAAGGAGGGAAGATGCACAGCCAGGAGCGATCCGCCGGCGGGTGAGAGCTAATAACACTGTATTTATTGTACAGTGAGCAGCATGGGGGGGGGGGCGGTACTGTGAGGGGGGGCGCCATACTGTGACGGGGAGCCTGTATACCAGGGATGGGGTCCTGTATACACTGTGCTGAGGGCTGTATAAACTGTGCTGGGAGCTGTATACACTGTGCTGGGAGCTGTATACACTGTGCTGGGAGCTGTATACACTGTGCTGGGAGCTGTATACACTGTGCTGGGAGCTGTATACACTGTGCTGAGGGCTGTATACACAGTGTATACACTGTGCTGAGGGCTGTATACACAGTGTATACACTGTGCTGAGGGCTGTATACACTGTGCTGAGGGCTGTATACACTGTGCTGAGGGCTGTATACACTGTGCTGAGGGCTGTATACACTGTGCTGGGAGCTGTATACACTGTGCTGGGAGCTGTATACACTGTGCTGGGAGCTGTATACACTGTGCTGGGAGCTGTATACACTGTGCTGGGAGCTGTATA
Organism: Allobates femoralis; assembly: GCA_033576535.1. Classification (NCBI taxonomy): domain Eukaryota; kingdom Metazoa; phylum Chordata; class Amphibia; order Anura; family Aromobatidae; genus Allobates; species Allobates femoralis. The sequence goes on along the minus strand of JARQOC010000003.1, from coordinate 280,399,611 downwards.
CACTGTGCTGAGGGCTGTATACACTGTGCTGAGGGCTGTATACACTGTGCTGAGGGCTGTATACACTGTGCTGAGGGCTGTATTGTATACACTGTGCTGAGGGCTGCATACCTGTGCTGAGGGCTGTTTACCACACTGCTGGGGGCTGTATACCTGTGCTGAAGGCTGTATACCACACTGCTGAGGACTGTATACCTGTGCTGGAGTCCACCCTCAGCTTATACGCGAGTCAATACGTTTTCCCAGTTTTTGGGGCAATAGTAGGGGGTCGGCTTATACACGGGTCGGCTTATACACGAGTATATACGGTACCAACCAGGTAAAACTAGGCAGATGGGGGTGTTTGGCGGCCTCCACCTGCCTGCTGTACCTGTGCTGGTGACTAAAAATACAGCAAAGCCCGATGTCATCAGTGCAAAATTTGCGCCAAATCCGCGGCAAATATTCACTGTGTGAACAATGCTGCGTATTTGCTGTGTATTTAGGAGATAACATTGAGGTCTATGAAAAGGGCACAATGTGTTAAATAACTACGGTACATACATAACACATAAATAAAAACAAGAAAAGACACACAAAAAAAAAATCATTTTGGCGCAACTCCAAATGGCTTTTCAAAGCTTTAATGCCAGGATTCAGGGAAAAACGTTTTGGTGAATTGAGACCTATGTTTGTATTTCACGTTTGTGAATTTATAAATAATAAAAGTAAGGGAATGGAGTCTCCCCTTGTATTCTATTGAGCAGTAACATGACAAAGCTGTGAAACATATAAAAGTAATCTATGCACTCTAAATCATGACCATCTCTGACCATAATGCTCCATTTACCGTTCAGAGGTTGTACAGAATCAGCTTTCCTTACAGTTTTTATCTCCCAAAAAAAAAGATTAGTAAAAATCTTCACTGTAATTTACTACCACTGCCGAGAGGTCGGCACAATTATGGGCCTTGGGGGCAGTGCATATTCAAGTTGGATTTACATACACTTAACAAGCCAGCATGCAACACTGAATTCTCCAGGGCTTACAGCAAGACATCCAGAGAACTACATCAATAAAAGTTACTGATCCTGAAAGAGTTGCCCGAGCCCTAGTCCAGGATACCATTAGTATTGTACTAGAAAATCACCTAACAGATTTCCTTTAAAGTCGACATATACTTCCAATCGGAACTCTTAATATAGCAGTGCTGGGGTCAATGGATGGCGTCCCACTTATATATACTACTAGAAACACGAGACTCAAATTAATTGAAGTGGTTTTCCAAGATTTATTCCATTAGAGCAAAATAACAAAAAAAGACACATTTCAGCTCGATTATGTATGAAAAAGGCTCTGTAAAAGCTGAAAAGCATAATTTTTTTTGTTCTAATAAATAGTCACAGTAAGGATGCTTTCACATTGCGTTTTTTCCCACGTCCAGTTGACGCTTTACTCCGAACACCTTTCAAAATGGGGTCATCAACTATAATGCTGCAGATAGAGTACTGTGCTCTGCGGTACACAATTTTTCGGCCTATATGCCTACTAGAGGTGAACACCCATCCGTAATAAACTGTGTCAGGATGTCCACATCCAGTTGACACAAAAATGGTGCACAACAGAGCACACGGTACTTCATCTGCACCATTATAGATAATGGCCCCATTGGCGCATACGTCTGAGTCCGGGGAAAGTGGGAAGAACACAATGTGGAAGCACAAAGTGCCAACCTGAAGATCACCCAGTGTATACATGGAACAAAATTATATTCTATTTCCCATATTAGTGCTGTTAAATTACCAGCTGGATATATTTTATCATCCCAATTTTGTTGCTATAATCTTTGAATAAATCTGCAGTTTTAGCAAAAGATACAAAAATTTTAATAAAAATAAAAAAATAAAACAAAAGCCACAGCATAAAACTGCAAAGTAAATGCTAAGTGCATGGTGTTGTAAAGCACTGTACTAAGACTGCATTCAAAGAGGACCTGTCCCCCCTGTGCTTGGCCAAACTGAAAGCGCGTGTCAGTGCATTCAGAGAAGGGTCCCCATGTCTCTAGCCCCCCCCCTTACAGTTAAGAGGTCACCTGGTTGGATCAGAATAAGAGGTCCTCGCTGCTGGCACAATCCTCCCTGCCTCCTCTTTGTGTGTTCTGCCCCCTTCTATGTGTCTGCCGCCACCTCTTCTTCTTCTGCTCCTGTTCTGTGTGATGTCAGGAGCAGAAGAGGAGGGAAGACCCAGAAGAAGAGGAGGTGGGGGCAGACACATAGAGGGGGCAGAACACAAAAAGAGGAGGCAGGGAGGATTGTGCCAGCAGCGAGGACCTCTTAATAAGATCCCACCAGGCGACTTCTTAAATATAAGGTTTCTAAAGTCTTTTTTAAAGCTTACAGGGGGGATAGAGACATGGGGGACCTGTTCCCTGAATGCAGCAGACATGCTGCATTCAGTTTGCCAAGCACCAGGGGGGGGGTGACAGGTCTCTTTAATAATTCAAAATCTTACGGTGGTAGTCGCAGACTTTCCTTGTCCTGTTCATTCTCTTTGCTGCAAGAAATGCAAAATAAAATCAAGACTATAAATTGATATGACCGGAAGAAACTAATTTACAAATTATAGCCCCCATTTATTACACCTTTTTCCAGAATTATGGGTAAAATCAATTAAAAAGTCACAATTTTTCTGTGGAAAAATGTTCCACATTTGAGCACTTTTACAACAGTCACGGCCAGCTGCATTATGGGTTTTGATTAAATAATGGATCTTCTCACGGATGGGGTGTGGCAAAACGAAGTTATCAAATTCATGATAAATTATAAAAAATGCACCAATTTCAGAGGCAGGCGCCTATTACCAAATTTACTGCACCTTTCTCCAGTGCACTGGTGTTAACAAATCAGTCTTGATGATTTGGAGCCAATGAGTCACAGGCAAAAAGGCCAGTTATATAAAACTTAGGTTCACCTTCAAATATTTTCATGATATATTCAATATGAAAGAATTAAGTAACAGTTGCGACTGAAAACTATCAACGATGTGTACTGGCAATAAGGATGCACACTGTGCAGATGAACTTTCACTTTTTTCCCTGCACTTTAGGGTGCAGTCACACATAACGATCGCTCCAACGATCCCGACAGCGATAACGACCTGCCGGGATCGCTGGAGCGTCGTTACCTGATCGCTGGGAGCTGTCAAACAGGCAGATCTCCCCAGCGATCAGGCCAAGGGAGCCACCTCCCATATCGCTCCCTGCTTAGCGCTTATAGGCAGCGCTAAGCAAGGAGAACGCAGGTAACTATGATAAACAGCGCGTATCCAGGCAGTGCGCGCTGCCTGGATACCCGCTGTTTATCATAGTTACCAGCGTTCTCCATGCTTACAGGCAGTGCTAAGCAGGGAGGACGCTGGCAACCATGGTAAATGCCGGTATCTAGGCAGCGCGCGCTGCCTGGATACCGGTGTTTACCATAGTAACCAGCCCTGTGAGGTCACAGATCGCTGGTGTCTCGCGGTCACACGCAGCGATGCGTGCTGACCAGCGGGAAACCAACGATCAAAAAATGACCCACAGCACTTTGCAACGATCAGCGACCTCACAGCAGGGGCCTGATCGCTGCAAAGTGTCACACAGAACGACATCGCTAGAGAGATCGTTGTAACGTCACAGTTACAACGATCTCTCTAACGATATCGTTATGTGTGACTGGGGCTTTACAATGTCCTGCCCTCAGCAAGGCAGAGAGAAGTACACATACACAGGAGCACAATGGAGGAGACTGTATGGGTATGGGTGACGTTGGACGCGTCATCACGAAGCAGAGGAGGACGGACATCATAAGAAGAGAGGAGGCGCAGGACCAAAACCAGCGACACTCATTGAGCCGAACCGCCCCTCAAGTGAGTATACTAAAGACTGGTTTTACATTATACAAATTAGCCTGGGGACTCTTATACAGCATTCTAGAATGCTGCATATAAGGCCTCACGGGTGGTGGCCATAATTTACATGCTAAAAAGCTGCTGACAGGTTCTCTTTAACAGAAGCTCTACCAAAATGACACATCAAACTTTTGCAATCTGTTACAGCTGCACATTTTTATTTATTTTATTTTAGTATCCCTTCCCATCCACTCCCTCACCCACAAAACAAAAATGGATCCATAGTGCAACTGATGCAAACAGATGCATTTTAAATGGAAGCATATCAGTTTTCTACCATCATATATTGCAAGCCTTAGGGTGCTTTCACACTGGCGTTTTTATGAAAAATGCGGCAGATCTGGACAAAAAAAAACGCATCTGCCACATTTTCCGCCTAACAGCCACACAAGCCCCATGCATTGTGTATGGGGGTTGCGGTAAGGTGCGGCAGGTGCGGTTCCAGCAGTTGCGGCTTAAAAAAAAAAATGCTGCTGACTGCGTTTTTTTTTTCGCGGCCGCATCTGCACCTGTCGCACCTTACTGCAAGCCCCATACACAATGCATGGGGCTTGCCGCAAGTGTGCAACAAGTGGGGCCGTTAGGCGGGACCCTCGGCAGATGCGTTTTTGGTCCGGATCTGCCAAAAAAGCTGGTGTGAAAGGGGCCTTAATTAGTTTTTGCTTTTTTTTACAATAGGGGCAGATATGAGCATTAGCATATCATGTGATTGCCTTTTGAAAAAAAGATCAAAATAATGGATATGCAAACTTAAAGCGTTTTGAAGTTTCCCAGAAGTGGCCGTTAAACGTTTGCTGAAATCTGAAGTACCGAATTTTTTGAGTTTATAAGACACATTTTTTCCTTCAAAGTTGGAGGGAAAATAAAGGGGTGCATTTTGTAATCCAAACGGAAGCATAGCAGCTTAGCAGGATGAGTGGGGGGGGGGGGGGGGGGCGTGGTGATGGTGGAGCAGGGTCACAGGAGGCAGGGGCGTGGTGGTGGAGATCGGTGGCGACACAGTGGGCCCGAGGCTGTGTGGCTGGGGTGTCCCGCAGGTTATCACCATGCGCCATTAATTTCCCAGCAGTTGACGCAATGGGCAAAAGGAAAATGGCTGTGGAGGCAGCGAATCCCATCTGCGCATGCGCTGCCTCAGATACGATGGGCAAAAGGAAAATGGCTACGGAAACAGCACATTATCAGATGGAGATCTCAGACAGCCAAGATCTTCATCTGCGCTGCCTCCACAGCGATTTTACTATCTTCTTTTGCGTCAACTGCTGGGAGATTAATGGCGCCCTGTGAGCGGCTGCCGGGACATCCCACTAACACCGCCTTTCCCCACTGTGCTGCCGCCAACCCCCACCACCATGACCCTGCATCATGTGACCCCACTACATCACCATCCCCCAGGGTAAAGTACACAGTTTATAATTTCTAAAATAGAATTACAGGATGGACCCCATTTTTGTAAAATTAATTTTTCCCCTAATTTCTTCCTCTAAATATGAGGTGTGTCGTATTATCTGGAGCATCTTAAAATCTGCAAAATACGGTAACAAATACAGCTGTACATGACACGAGCTGCCAAGCTCAGTGATTGGCTGCAGCAGTGATATGCAAAGATGTTGTGAGGTCACCACTGCAAACAAAACACACAATCTGATAAGCAGTGACAAGAGTTGAGGTAGAACATGGGCGAGGGTGGAAAGTTGGGATGAGAACTATCTGTATTTGTTATTTTACATGCCAACAAAGATTTGGGGACCTGTAATACAGCATAGCAAACTATGCTAAAAACAAAACGGATCTAAACAGAAATATCAGATTTAAATGGACAACCTGATCCAGATGTGCCAATTATCTACAGATACATCTCTTTAGTCTATGGACACTTTTACAGACATAGGACATATATCTCTCAGAATTTAATTCTCAAGTAGATATCTGGAAATGTATTGCTTTTTCAGCAGCTTTGTGGAACAGTACTCTTCATACCTTCCCTCCGACAAAACTTCCATGCCGCTGAACTCCTGTCTGTCCACACTCCTCGAGGCAACAAAGTTTTCTACGTTCTGGAACAGATATGGTGACATAAAAAGAATACAAAGTTATGCTAAACATCATTATGTCATGTTCAAATTTCAGTATTAAAAAGAGTAAAATAAAATATACAAGTATTTTAAAGATCAAGTTGAAATGGGACTCTTTACGTCTGAAAAATCTTGCCCACAAAAAGTAGTGGGACATGAAAATCACTAAAAAGGCATACCCACTATGAACCATAAATAATAATCCATCACCCATAAAATGTGTTAGGGTGGTTTCACACTGGCGTATGCAAACGCAGCGCACTGAACGTAGTCAAATGCTTGCGCACTGCGTTCCTTTATTTAACATGGGAACGCATGTACCTGCGTTTGGCTCCGTTCGGTTGCGTTTGCGTGAGCATAATTTATGCGCCCTCCAAGCACACTCCGAACGCAGCCTGTTGCATTTTTTGTGCGTTCGCGGGCGCTTGTTTTATCTGCAAACGTCCGCAAGCGCACAAACCACGCATTGAAGTCAATGGGTCCGCAGTGTCCTCCGCATGACAGCGCAGAACGCTGCGGATCACATTGAAATCTCTCCTGGTGGCCGCCGCTGATCAGCTGGAGCCGCCACTGATCTCCCGCCGGTGTCGGCGCGGGAGATTCGACTGTTACGACTGTTTATACCAAGATTGTTTCTAAGGCTGGTTTCACACTGGTGTTTGTGTCTGCATACATATGGCATGCAGACGCAAACGCAGTGCAAACGCAGCCATACTGATTTTAACGCAGCGGAGAATCTCCGCATGCGTTCACATTAGTATGCAGCCCGGCCAGCCAATCAGCTGTCTCGGGGTGGCCGGGAGGCGGAGATCAGTGGTGGAGATCTCCTCCTCCCGGCCACAGCTGATCTCCCACCGTTGTTGGCGCTCGAGATTCGAAGAAACAGCTGATCTAACAGCTGTTTAAATCTCCCGCGCCGACACCAAATAGGTGATATCGGTGCAGGAGATAAGAAACAGCTGATGGCTGTTTCAAATCACCCGCGCCGACATCACCTATTCATTGTCAGCGCGGGTGATTTGAAACAGCCATCAGCTGTTTCTTATCTCCTGCACCGATATCACCTATTCGGTGTCGGCGGGGGAGATTTAAACAGCTGTTAGATCAGCTGTTTCTTCGAATCTCGAGCGCCAACAACGGTGGGAGATCAGCTGTGGCCAGGAGGAGGGGATCTCCACCACTGATCTCCGCCTCCCGGCCACCCTGAGACAGCTGATTGGCTGGCCGGGCTGCATACTAATGTGAACGCATGCGGAGATTCTCCGCTGCGTTAAAATCAGTATGGCTGCGTTTGCACTGCGTTTGCGTCTGCATGCCATATGTATGCAGACACAAACACCAGTGTGAAACCAGCCTTAGAAACAATCTTGGTATAAACAGTCGTAACAGTAGTTGAAAAAATGCTGGACAATGAAAGAATATTTACATCATATGATCAATACAGATTCCTAATGTGCAAATAATGGATGTTTTTATTCATTTTGTTCATTCTGGAATATGGGATCGATGAGAAACAAACTTATGGGAAAGATATAGCAAAACATTATGCAAAGGAGAAATTAATAAGGTGCCCTCAAGCAACCCCCTGTTTGTTACTAGTGGTAAAATAATGTATAGCTTTAATGATCCCCACTGGAGTCTTGGTCTTTCCAGATGATTTATCTTTCTGTCATCTACTTAGGAATTTTCTGATGGTTACATAGTGTTCTAGAATCTTGTGGGAATGTCAGTACAGTACTTCACATTCACTGTGTGCTTTATTTATCCTAGGTCACGTGACAAGGCCCGTTAAAGGGTCAAAATTGACTTTTAGGATAGCTATCCCAATAGGTGGCACGAACGTTCTAGTCCTCTTCCTCTGTAAATGGCAATTTGCATCCTTATTTTACAAATTTCAGTTAAACATGTGAACTCGATCAGCTGGATTTCCCTATTACACATAATGTTGATGTAGTTCCTAAATTGGCAGTTCCTTTCTACCTTGGTTTTAGGCATTGTTGTCCCTTTAATAATGCACCAATAATGTGAAACTTATAATGTGACTGCTAAAATTTCCAGTCTTCTGTTCCATTTACAGATTTAAAGGGAATGAGTCACTAAGATTTTCTCCCCCATGTTAGAGCAGCAACATGTAGGGACAGGGACCATGGTTTCAGCAATGTATCACATACTGGGCTACTTACTGCCGTTCTGATAAAATTACAGTTTTATCTGCTGCAGATCTACCAGTTCTCTGAATGCTAAACTCTGTATAACCCCGCCCACACCACTGATTAGCAGCTTTCTGTGCACACTGTGCATAGGCAAAAAGCTAAATCAGTGATGGGGTATTACACAGCTCATGAATATGGTGAACTACATGGCTGCAGGTTTACGCAGGGAAGTGGAGTTGGAGTCGTGGAGTTGGAATAAAATGGACGACTCCTAAAATATATAATAAATTAGGTACAGTAGTTCAATGAAGTGTGTGCTGAATATTATTATGAATTATTATTATGTGCTATTTAAATAGCTTGATTATTGTATCATAATGACTAAAAGCTTGAAGTTCACATTGTACTGCAATATATTTATCACTTAAACATGAGCAGTGTATGAAGGAGTCGGAGTCATGGAGTCGGAGTCGTGGAGTTGGAGATCGTGTCATGGAAATTGAGCAGTTGGTGTCAGTCAGTGGTTTGGCTTACCGACTCCACGCCCCTGTTTACTAGTCCCTGTAGTGATAATCTCCTGTTGATTAAACAGTAATTTTTATCAAAACTACAGCAAGCAGCCCAGTAAGTGACACATTACTGGAATGCAGATGTCTGTCTCTACATTGTGTTGCTTCAGATTAGATAGTAAAAACTTGGTAACCGATTTCCTTTAAGATCAGCTATCCTAGTATACTTCATGTAACAATGGAAATATGGTATTGTACTTTGCATTTATAACATCTGTATCCTTAAATTTATCTTTGCATTCTTCTTATAAATCTTTTTTAAACTAATGTAACTTATAAACTACATTAAAGAGATGTCATAACCATGAACACAGCATGGTAAAGGCTGAAGAAAAATCATTGCTGCATTATTTAGATCTAGAATGTGAGAGGATATGGAAACTGAGTGTTTCTAAATTAAACATTAATAATGGTTTATGCTAGTTCGAGAACCCAGAAATTATCATGGACATGCATCTGCTATTTGGTAACAAGTCACATACTGCACGTTTCCATGCATGCGCCTCTGAAGATAACACTAAGCTTTAATTGCATCATTTATGATATCTCATCTTGTGTTCTCAGCCAGTATTTGTGTCCGACAGGTCAGAACAGTTTGTGCTTTGCCTTGAGTTGTAGCGGAAGATAATAATAATATTTATTCATATTAATGCAGGAGGAAACTGGAGAACCCGAAGGAGACCGATGTAAACACGGGGAGAACATACAAACTCTTTGCAGATGTTGTCCTTGGTGGGTTTTGAACTCAGGGTCCCAGCGCTGCAAGGCTACAGTGCAAACCACTGAGCCACTGTGCTGCCCAGATACATCTCTCCAATTGCTAGCAGCAAAGGGTATGTCACACTCGTCGATATCGCAGTCAATGTCGCTCATACGTCACGGATTTTCAGTCGCTCAAGCGACGTAAAAGTGACGCAGGAGCGACATTGAAGTGTGTGACCAAGCGATGCAACCAGCGATATGTCGCAGATCGCCGATCGCAGGTTTCACTGCCAGATGTAAAACCTGTCGCTCATCGCTCAGTAGACCTTGTGCATCGCTGCGTGTGACACTAAACTCAGCGACGTATTTTCTATTTTGACAACGTACAAGCGACTAAATAAAATCGCTCGCAAGACGGCGACATCACCGCATTGCTGGGTCATATTGACGCATGTGACATCTTACCTGCGATAATTCCACATCACTCAGGCGATTAATAATTTGTGACGCACGAGCGATATCTTGGGCAACATTGACACGTGTGACAGGCCCTAAACACTGTGTTGTTAACACAACCAAGGCCTTAAGACAGTTCAAAGAAAAATGTTTTATCAAAGAAAAAAAAGTAGTTCAGAAAAGTAGTCAACGCTTCATTAGATACAGGTAAAAAACAAGAATTATATTCAAAGTATATGGCAAAATGTGTGCGCCATATTGTGCTGCAAATCCTGGAATAAGAGCAGGTCAAAGGGCTATTTCAGACGTCTGTGCAAATCGGTCTGAGCTCAATGAATAGACTGGTCACAAGTCTCTTGCCCTTAGCGTGACGTCATATATGTATCGGGTCAGGAGAGCCACAGTCAGTCCGTGCTCAGACCAATTTGCACTGGACTTCTGAACTAGTCCTTATGTGTACTTGCATCATTGATCATACCACCCACAGTTTGGTCAGGATGTGGACCCATTGGATTGGGTGCTGATAAACTGCCTTATGAGCAATAGTACAGTCTACCTGTACTAGGAATTCTTTTCACAAACTTATCCTGGCCACAAGACCTTGTCTGACCTACCAATGTGCTGTCCTGATTGTCATTGAGCTCAGAGAGCTTGCTGCTGGATTTCTGTCTCTTTGGTTTGCTTCTTTCATCTATGTATCCAGAACAGTTCTCCTGAAGCTTCTCCCCTTCCTGCATCAAGCCACAATCTTCCAGGCTCCCACAGCCAGATGGGATATTTTCTTTGTTAATCATCTCCCTAAAAGATATCAAATTGTAAAACAAGTGATCAAAAATGTAAAAAAAGTACTCTTCAGTGTGAATTGTAAACATTTAGCAACAATCACCAAAAGAAGAGAAGTAGAACACCTCTAGAACTGTGTTTCCCAAACTTCAGTCCTCAGGGCCCTATTATGCCATGTTTTCAGGATTTCCTTAGTATTAGATGAGAAAAAATGTGCCAATTTCTGTTGCTTTGATAATGATTCCATCATCGTGTGCCATGCTGATGTGATCTGACAGGGGCCATGAGGACTAGAACTTGGGAAACAATGCTCTGAAGGTGGAGAGAAAGCCGAAAAGGGAAGAAGGGGATCTATGGAGGCAAACATAGCATTAACACCCACTTATGTTTGCGGTACATTGGTGTGTATTGCTTGGCACCTTCAACACTTTCTTCCTTGATGAGAGTGGTGTACAGTATGAAGCCCATGTGACTATGCATCACTGCAATTACAACAATAATTTGCCTTAATGAGCGCCACGAATGTTGCTATTCAGTCTCAGAAAAGGGATGTGGTCATAAGGACGACTTGGCTTCACGTAAGAAAAAAAACAAGAGCACAGAAGCTTTGAGAACAGAGGAATAAAACAACTCTCTTGTAATCTTGCATGCCTGAAAGCCACCCTATTTATCTCCATTAGAATGTTGCAATATTCTATTGAATTTATTGAGCAAGAAATTTGAAGTCCTTAGCCAGATACAAGGGAAGGACAGTGGGACAAATCTGTAGATCAAATTAGTAAAATGGGAATATCCCTTGGATATGCTTTACTGCTTTTACTGAACAGTGCACTAATCATCCACACAAAAGCATTGGCTTAATATATGCAGCAGAAGGGGGTGATATGTCTAACAAGTCTGTATTTTATTCCTTTTTGAGGACTATGTGGTGTAGGTTTTATCCAGGTTTTCTCAATCAAAGGTCCTAAACACAGACCACATACACACCTCTAGTTAGCAGTGTTTATAGAGAGCACAGTCCAGGGCCTCATTGATTTTAAATGGTAAATGATTTCTATGATAAGTGTATGTATTTAGAGAACAAAACATTTTCAAATCAAGGGTACTAACAGGAATACTTTTAGATTATAATTCTAGACAATACCACCAATTAATTCCGTGCTTAAGCAGGAACAAATGGTGATTATTTAGCTACAAGGATTATGAAAGAACAGAAAAGCAGGATGAAGACTGGCCTGACTCCGTTGGAAACAGAGAGCCATGCTCAATCAGTGCCCATGTAGTGGGGATTTCAGAACATATCGCAGATGGCAAGTCCTAGCAAGTACACTCTAACAATAAAATTCAATGCTGTATCTTACAGAATTTACTTTACCTACTTATAACATACAAGTATGCAAAGTACAATCTGAAAGTAAAGACTGAAGACCAGGGAGCACATATTTTAAGACGATAGAGTCAAAGAGAAGTAGTAAATACATGAATGATTTGAAGGAATCTCTAATGTTTTCACCATCAGCACAGTACAATCATGGCAGCTAAGCCACCACTGTCGGTTGCACATTTGGTGGTAGTGGCTTATATACAGTGTAAATGTGACAGTTTCCAATAACAATTTATAGGTAGAAATTTACAAACTGCACACAGTGGATGTTTCTTAAGAAGGTCAGCTGTAAATAAAATCCTCAGTGTGATCTACAAGTGGCCCCTTACATGTCTCTGGGCTTTTTCCTGCTCTCATCCTGCTCTTTCAGATGTCTCCTCCTCTGTCTTGCAGACAAGCTTGTCGAAGGAGATGATGTTCCGGACTCCGATTCCTCTGAGCTTTGACTTCCAGGGCCAAGTACGTCAAAAAGATGTTGCTCCACGGCCGTCCTGATTGTTCTTTCCAAGAGTCTGCAAAGAACAGAAAGGACACGGTAGAAGTAGGAAACCTAGAACTGAATCTTTCTGTAGCAAAAAAACATATTGCCCCATGGTTGTATTCAAAACCCCTCATGGAGAGAACAGAACACTATCTCAGGTGCTCAGCAGAAATCCCAGTTATGTGAATGTCGGGAGCCTGCCAAATGCAGAGATTAGTGGGGCTGCCAAAATAGTGAATCCTACCCTAAAGAGCTCATGTTATTGTAGAGGGGCTGATATTCTGTAAACTGATAGCAAATCTATTTTTAAGAGATTGTCTTGCAGCGTAATTTCATAGTAGAAGCTTAAATTATAATCAAATGCTAACCTATTACGGTAATTCATATTACAAGCACACTACTGAGATAAGTGGATGGATGATATAAGAAAGTGGAATTAGAAAAAGGCTAAAATCACAACATAAAACAAAATAGGAGCAGGGATATAATACAAAATATGTAATAACCTAAAGTATTGAAGATGCACCATTTAAAGAAATATATTGTAGCATATAGTAGCAATGATAATCATAGCTCCAGGCTGTTGCATGTAGTTTTACATCACAAAACCACAGAGCTTAGTGACTTACTCTCGACCAGCAGGGACGGTGCTGACTTGGGCCACGTGACCACTAGAGAAAGAAAACAAAAAGAACAGTTGCATTAAGTGACATAGTTTTGCCAAGCTCAGCACTTAGAACGATGGGGAAGAGGAAGTCGCCTTGTTTGTTTCCCTTATTCCACAATTGCATCATCTCCAAAAGTGGATTAGAATGAGATCCTCTGTCTAATCTGCACACACACCATGCAGACTGCTTTTATACTGAAGTCATCCTCATGTTAGTATAATAGGATTGACTCCAGGGCAGTGAATGAGCTTGTTATTACAAAAGAATAGATCAATGCTTCTTTAGAAGGTGGTCACTGAATCAGAATAAACTGTACTACCTGGCTACTAAGGCCTCTTGTGTACGGATATGTCTGCTACATACAAATGTAAAAAGATAAAGAAGAGAAACCATACATACAATTATGAGAACGTTCACTAATATTATATGCATCAAAGATTGATGTATTTAAGGTCCGCTATTGGTCTCATAGAAAAGAATTTACAATGAAAAACATTTAAAAAGAACCCCTCATCTGAAAATAAGCTACTGTTTAAATCAGGGTTTTGTTTTAATGCATTGTAAAATAATAAAAAGTTGGCAGCTTGTTTTTCCACTTCCTGATCATTGATATTCAAAAAAAGAATAATATAGTAATCTTGCTAGTTTCACCCTGGCCAATGGACTCATTCTCCTCCGAGGCAGGATTACCATAGAACAGGTAACATATATGCAGTTAATAACATATGATGAGACTTAGCGTTATATTAGGAGCGCTAGGTAGCAAGGAACGTCCAGAAGGGTACTTATTACAAACCGTTTATTAATTTATTATTATTATTATAGTATTCCACTACGTGTTTCCACAACAGCTTGTTGTCTTCCTCAGGTGATGTTTACAGACAAAAAGGGGAAGTGGCCATATTGATAAAAATCAATCTGTATGGTTGCTCTCTCCCCTCCTGTATCTGTACAACTTGATTGTCCATATATATTGTACCTATCATTGTCTACCCTTTCCATATGTAAAGCGCCATGGAATCTAATGGCACTATATAAATAAATAAAATAATAATAATAAAATTATTTAATTCCAGCGTTTCTCACTGAATTTTGGGCTACTAAGGGTTAAATGACATCATGTATGGTGATTCTCCCCATTGGTTAATGCCCCCATATATGGCCACTTCCCCTTTTTGTCTGTAAACCCCACCTGAGGAAGACAACAAGCCATTGTTGAAACGCGTAGTGGAATATAATAATAATAATAATAATAATAAACAGGTCTGTAATAAGTACCCTTCTTGAGAGTTCCTTGCTACCTAGTGCTCCTAATATGACCACTAAGTAACTGTGTATTCAATTCTTTGTTATCAATCCTGGGATTGTGGCCGGAGCGACTTGGAGCCACCAGTGAACTCTCAACAGCCTTCCAGGACCTTACATTAAAAAGGGAACCAACCACCCCAAATGACCCCCCCGGACTGTTAATATGTGTCCCTACACCCAGCACACACATTTGGGCAATCGTTTTTGCTAAAAAAAAAACTGTTTAGTAGAAGCCAAGATATAGCAATATAAACTTTAATAAATCGTGACTTCTGGGTGTTACCTAGTGCAGTGTTCCTGTGCCTGTCAGCTTCCTCTCCCCCTCCCCTCTCACTTTCTAAGAGCCTGGCCGCGCCATGAAAGGGGCGGGGCTACATTGCGGCGAGCCCCGACCCCTTTCATGACGCGGCCAGGCTCTTAGAAAGTGAGAGGGGAGGGGGGAGAGGAGGATCACAGGCACGAACACTGCACGTGGACAAAGCTAGGTAACACCCATCCGTCTCAATTTATTAAACTTCATAAAGCTATATCTTAGCTTCTACTAAACAGTTTTTTTTAGCAAAAATGATTGCCCCAAATGTGTGTGCTGGGTGTAGGGACACATATTAACAGTCCGGGGGGGTCATTTGGGGTGGTTGGTTCCCTTTAAGTAATTTCCGGTGACGCAGATGTCAGGTGACTGGGATCCCGCAACATGTGACTGCACCAGGAAGGAGGAGGAGTGGTCCTGTAGTAGCCTGCAATCCTCCACACTGTGCTGGCACCGATGCTGTGCAAGGGTGCACAACCCGTACATGTTAGAGGCATTCCCCCCACTTACTATAGATTCCCCCTCTAGACCACTGGGTACTTTTTCAAGGTGTGCTCCTCTATTTTTATTTCTTATAATAATATAGGATGGTCTCAGGAAGAGAAGAAACAAGGCTAAGAGAAAATCCAGCAACCCAATTTCTTGATATTATCAAGATAACTGTGGAGAAGACCCTGATGAACCCATCTAGGCTTGTATAAGATCGTTCTCCCTACAGAGCACTCATGCATCAAGTCGACATGGCTTGAAATCGAGCAGAAGACATTAGTAGTAATAATAATAAACAGAGGATACACTAGTGACAGTAGGCAGTGTCACATGTCACCATGCTCCCCCTCCCTTTATAATGACCTCTGCCTAGGCTCATTAGATGCTATGAAACAAAAAGATAGGGATGAAGTCTGACCATAGTGGCTAATGTACATACATATAGACACAGATTGGATTTTTTGTTACTCATCTTTTTTCCTGAAACAAGAAGTTAATGTCTAAAAAAAAAACCCAGTGGCCAATGTTAAAATTCCAAGATTTCTCATTTTTATTTTTGATACAGATTGTGATTTGTTTTAAATGTTTATTTTTTTTACATAACTGATGATGCCTTCCTTTTAAACTGAAAGCTTGTTAGAGTTTTCTAGTGAATATTACGGTACATTATTTTTTTTGCAATGTGCATGTTATTTCTTTGATTTACCAAAATATCATGAAGACAAAACTATTAAACTATAAATGCCAGTTGTCATCTAATGCAATAAGACAATAACACATAAAGGTTAGCTGCGTTCCTAAACAAGTGACATCTCAAGGGAGAGCGGTGTCAATCTCTAGGGATATTCTAAGAGTTCTGTTCTCTCACACCAATCCTATGTGACTTCTACACTATTATTAAAGTTGATCTTACGTGACCTTATAATAAACAGACGTTTGCTCCATTTACAAATGTGCATCGCAGAAGAATGCAAGTCAGGCTTACCAAACTGAATGTCCTGCATAATACTGCAAGCGGAAAGTACAGTACATGGCACAATTTCATTATTTCAAAAATAAGTCAAGTTAATAATCTACTGTACAGTAATAAGGAAATGTGTGGAATACAGCTAGCTATACTGTAAATAAGGAGGTTAAAGAACACAAGCTGCTATGGACACTAAGCCACGCTTCAAGTATTACTATATTATTTGTAAGGGCTGATGAATCCATGTAAAAATATGGCATCACATTAATACTACTAGCACTTTGGGTCACATTAGAGGGAAACAGTCTATTCTAGCTTTCTGTCAATTACATGTAATCGCTATGCAACAAAAGCTAATGCAACTTTCAAATATAATCTAAAAGTCACTTCCTCAGCCTTTTCATGATCCTTCTCTGTTGTGAGTGATAAAATTGTTCCTATCTAGAAAAATAGTTTCCCTAAGCCAACTTGGAGCTGTCCATAATCACCAGTTTTTCTGCTTTGCACTGATGAGAAGCAAAATTCCAAGACAAGTGTCTACAAATGAAGTTTATCGTTTGGTCTCTAATCCAAAATCATGTGGCAAGGTACTTTAAGGGTCAGTATTGACTTTTAAAGGGAACCTGTCAGCTCGTTCTATCCCCCTATGCTATCACTACCTGTCCCTGTACCTTGCTAGCTGATCCCTAACCATCCCTGTCTGATCCAAAAGTGCCCTATAAAGTTTACGAAAATGACATACTTACATGTAGTCTCCATGCAGAGACTGGAAAGGCGGTCTCCATTCTCTCCTCCTCGCTGGTTCCTAGCACACCCCGCTGGGCGTCCTTATTCCTTGTGCAGTGCCACTTCTTTTTGAAATTCCCGCCTCATTTACTACTGTGAAGTGCTGGGACGGAACGTCATATCTGGCATTGTGGAGGCTTATAACATGTTTGGCCCGGCTTCAATATGCGCTCTGCGCATGCACTGGGCTTATGACCAGCCCCCACAATGCAACGGGCCGGATATGATGTTCCGGCCTGGCGCATTATAGTAGCAAAGGAGGCGGGAATTTCAAAAAGAGGTGGCACAGCACAAGGAATGAGGATGCCCAGCGAGGCAAGCAAGGAGCCAGCATGAAGGGGGGAGAATGGAGCCCCGGAGCCCGCCTTTCCAGTCTTCAGATGGAGAATACATGTAAAGTATATGTCATTTTCTTAAACTTTATAGGGCACTTTTACATCAGAGAAGGATGATTAGGGATCAGCTAGCAAGGTGCAGGGACAGGTAGTGATAGCAGAAGGAGGTAGAAGAGCTGACAGGTTCACTTTAAGATTTATTTCTCCGAAAGATAATAGTTTATGTCGTCATTTTCTATGAAGAGGATATTTGCATATTAAAATTTTCAGAGGAGCATTGCATGGTTTATAAGTCTCACTACAACAACTTGGCACTCCCCACAGGGAGAAACTTTACACCTTAAAAAGTAATTGTAACAGATGAAAATGAGAGACTTTCCTGTCCAGTTTAGACCACCTTTAATGAGTATTTAGCTCACAGAGGATTTCCTGGCCTTGTTATAGATGTATCCTCAGGTTTGGAACACTTTTGGTAGCCAAGTCCCTGCTCGATCCAGGATAATAGGATGGATGAACTGTACAAATATACACACACTCAGGCCAGTGAAGTCGGAGTCAATTTTGATGGAGTTTGTCAGATTCAGGGAAACTGAGGAGTTGGAGGTTTTTCTTACTGACTCCATAGCCCTGCACACACTATCCAGTATTTAATGTTGACTAGGTAAATGTAATAGCAAAAATAGTTTTGCTGGGATAACGTCTGCGTTACTGTAATGGCACAAAAATTGGGAAACAACATCCTTAAAATGAAATACACTACCGTTCAAAAGTTTGGGGTCACCCAGGCAATTTTGTACTTTCCATGAACTCTCATACTTTTATTTATCAAATGAGTTGCAAAATGAATAGAAAATATAGTCCAGACATTGACAAGGTTAGAAATAATGATCTTTATTTGAAATAATAATTTTTGCCTTCAAACTTTGCTTTCATCAAAGAATGTTCCCATTGCAGCAATTACAGTATTGCAGACCTTTGGCATTTTATCTGTTAATTTGCTGAGGTAATCTTGAGAAATTTCACCCCAAGCTTCCTGAAACCCCTCCCACAAGTTGGATTGGTGTGATGGGCACTTTTTGTGTACCATACGGTCAAGCTGCTCCCACAACAGCTCAATGGGGTTGAGATCTGTTGACTGCACTAGCCACTCCATTACAGATAGAATACCAGCTGCCTGCTTCTTCCCTATATGGTTCATGCATAATTTGGAGGTGTGCTTTGGGTCATTGTCCTGTTGTAGGATGAAACTGGCTCCAATCAAGCGCTGTCCACAGGGTATGGCATGGCATTGCAAAATGGAGTGATAGCCTTCCTTATTCGAAATCCCATTTACCTTGTACAAATCTTCCACTTTACCAGCACTAAAGCAACCCCAAACCATCACATTACCTCCACCATGCTTGACAGATGGCGTCAGGCACTCTTCCAGCATCTTTTCAGTTGTTCTGCGTCTCACAAATGTTCTTCTGTGTGATCCAAACATTTCAAACTTTGATTCATCTGTCAATAAAACTTTGTTCTAATCTTCCTCTGTCCAATGTCTGTGTTCTTTTTCCCCATATTAATCTTTTCCTTTTATTAGCCAGTCTCAGATATGGCTTTTTCTTTGCCACTCTGCCCTGAAGGCCAGCATACTGGAGTCGCCTCTTCACCGTAGACGTTGACATTGGCGTTTTGCGGGTACTATTTCATGAAGCTGCCAGTTGAGGAGCTGTGAGGCGTCGATTTCTCAAACTAGAGACTCTACTGTACTTGTCTTGTTGCTCAGTTGTGCAGCAGGGCCTCTCACTTCTCTTTCTACTCTGGTTAGAGCCTGTTTGTGCTCTCCTCTGAAGGGAGTAATACACACCGTTATAGGAAATCTTCAGTTTCTTGGCAACCTCTCACATGGAATAGCCTTCATTTCGAAGAACAATAGACTGTCGCATTTTCCATGAACGTTCTCTTTGTTTGGCCATTTTGAGAGTTTCATAGAACATACAAATGTAATGCTTCAGATTCTCAACTAGCTCAAAGGAAGGTCAATTTTATAGCTTCTCTAATCAGCCAAACCATTTTCAGCTGTGCTAACATACTTGTGCAAGGGTTTTCTAGGGTTTTCTAAACATCCATTAGCCTTCTTACACAGTTAGCAAACACAATGTACCATTAAAACACAGGAGTGGTGGTTGTTGGAAATAGGCCTCTATACACCTATGTAGATATTGCATTAAAGGGATCCTGTCACCCCCAAAACACCTCAAAACCTATTAAAAGCTGTCCCTAGAGCATAGTAACACTTACCCTACACTACTTTTAGCTCCTAAATGCAGCAAGTGACATTGAAGAAAAATGTTATTATAGTACCTCATTATGGATGATAATGAGTGACTATGCTATTCATAGTCACCCTGGCAGGCGCTCCCTCTTCATGTTATCACGCCTCCATAGGCGTGATCTTGTAATCATATTAAAATGCGCGCCTCCCCGCCGCTCTGTGGTGTCTCTGCCAGCCTGTAGTGGGGCTGATTGACCCGATTCGCGTCATTTCCGGCGCCGGGTGACGTATACACCCGCGCCGCTCTGTTAGCTTCAAAACGCGCACTGCGCATGCGCAGTGCGGATCTTGAAGCCAACAGCGGCGCGGGTGTAAATACGTCACCCGGCGCCGGAAATTACGCGAATCGCGTCTCCCAGCCCCACTACAGGCCGGCAGAGACACCACAGAGCGGCGGGGAGGCGCGCATTTTAATATGATTACAAGATCACGCCTATGGAGGCGTGATAACATGAAGAGGGAGCGCCTGCCAGGGTGACTATGAATAGCATAGTCACTCATTATCATCCATAATGAGGTACTATAATAACATTTTTCTTCAATGTCACTTGCTGCATTTAGGAGCTAAAAGTAGTGTAGGGTAAGTGTTACTATGCTCTAGGGACAGCTTTTAATAGGTTTTGAGGTGTTTTGGGGGTGACAGGATCCCTTTAAAAACCATACGTTTGCAGCTAGAATAGTCATTTACCACATAAACAATGTATAGAGTGTATCACTGATTCATTTAAAGGGAACCTGGCACCTTTTCCCCCAGGGCATTTTAAATTATGCCCACCAGCATTTACGTTCTGTAAATGAGGTTCTAGTAACCCCTGTATGTACCCAGACTGGCCATTCATACCTGAAATATTAACTTTTATTCTTTCCAGAGCTGGTCTCCCATTTAGACCAGTAGGATGTTGTTTACACCGGGTGGATGGTTTTCTTGCCGCCCCTCCAGGCTGCTAAACCCCCCATTTAGGGCCACGTCACACACACAGATAAGTGTGCAGATATTGTTCGCAGATCTCTGGTTGCAGTGAAATCATGGACACATTGTTACATTTGTATACGGCCACAAAATAGAACAATGTGTCCATGATTTCACTGCAACCAGAGATCTGCGAACAATATCTGCACAGATATCTGTGTGTGTGACGTGGCCCTTAGTTTTCAAAATTCCCGCCTCTCCTCTGGCTGGCGTGGTGAGCGACAGCCTCACTAGCGCCGGCACAATTGGGCGGGTGCCTGAGGTGCATTGAAGTGGCTTTGTCTCGTGAGACTTTAAAAATCTCGCCTGCGCAGTCCGTGCATATTGCTGACACCTCACGAGACTCGGCACTGTTCCAATGCACCGAGGACACCCGCTCCATTGCACTGGCGCAAGTGAGGCTGTCACTCACTGCCCCGGCCATAGGAGGGGCGGGAAATTTGAAAACTAAAGGGTGGGTTTAGCAGCCTGGAGGGGCAGCAAGAAAACCATCCAACCGGTCTAAACAACATCCTACTGGTCTAAATAGGAGACCAGCTCTAGAAAGAATAAAAGTTCTTATTTCAGGTAAGAATTGCTAGTCTGGGCACTTACAGGGGTTACTAGAACCCCATTTACATCGTGTAAATGCTGGTGAGCATAGTTTAAAATGCCCTGGGGTAACAGGTACCCTTTAATGTTAGCTTAATTGAAAAAAAATAATGTGCTTTTCTTCTTTTCTTTATAATATATATATATATATATATATATATATATATATATATATATATAAAAGGACATTTGTGAAAGACCCCACAATTTTGAACGGTAGTGTACGCGCAGTTCCGAATCTGCCACATATAGTCACATGACTATAGCGGGGTCTGTGACTTCTGTTATGATATCCATCATTTTACCAGACAAAAAGGAGCTCATGCTGAACTATTTTTCCAAGCTTTTGAGGCATAGATATGAACATTACAAATTATTTTTTGCACCAATTGGTTGGCGATGTTGTGCATGTGGAGAGAGCAAACAAATAGAGATTGTAATTTGGCTAATCTTATTAATGGTTTAATTTTGCCACAATAAAGAAAGATTTTCCATACAGTTTGTGTGTTAATGCTATAGTGTTAGCA
This sequence comes from Allobates femoralis, assembly GCA_033576535.1. Taxonomy (NCBI): domain Eukaryota; kingdom Metazoa; phylum Chordata; class Amphibia; order Anura; family Aromobatidae; genus Allobates; species Allobates femoralis. The sequence goes on along the minus strand of JARQOC010000003.1, from coordinate 280,377,813 downwards.
TATAAGTGTCAACATTCCTAGGACATAAAGGACATATTGTTTTGTTACATTTCCACTGGATGCCATATAAAACACTATGTATCCAACAATCACTTTTCTTGAGTAGCATATGTCAGCTGAATAATACTTCTCATGCTGCTCGCATTCTGTTAGAAAGTTTCTCAGGAACTTTTGAGCAGTTAAAAGACCTTCATCCAACCATAAACATGAGATGCCAATGACCATGACCAATATTACTTCTACTTCTATTTTTCTATGCCAAGCATCATGTGTATGACAGACCCTTTTTGGTTCCTCAACAGTAGAGGTCACAAATATTCGATTTTGACATGTCCGATCGACTGTGAGCCCTCGTGGACAGGGTCCTCTGCCCTACTGTACCTGTACGATTTGATTGCCGTCATTTAATGTTCTTGTCCTCATCTGCCCTTGCACATGTAAAGCGCCATGAAATCTAATGGCGCTATATAAATAAATAATAAAATTTGTTCTCAAAGAGTTGCATGCAAAACCGTGGTATATACCTGTCTTTCTAAAGAAAATAAAACCATGGCATGGTAAAGTCAGGTGACACACTGTAGCTACAGGCTGAACTTTTGCATGTGCACCGCAAACTTTCTGCTTTACAGTAAACCCCTATAGTATGTGCACATGTAAAGAATTTGGTGAAGAAATTTCTACATTATTTCTGCATCTCTTGGTAGGAAGAATGCAGCGGCAAAAATGAGCGTTTTGATGCAGATTTTTTGTTGTCTATTGTCTTCGGACTCCCCTTGTATATTCCCAAAAACACTTTTTAAATTGCACTCCTGCCAATAGGTGACATTGCTGAGATGTCTGTTCCTCCTCTCTGCTCCTATTGGCTATCCTCCAGCTTTGACTTGATGGAATCACGTGTTCTGCTTCATCCACATAGCCAAACGAGATCTGACACCTGCGCAGTAGCATCATCAGCAAAAGCACTTTGCTCTCTCCTTCTGCAGATAGGGCATAACACATAACTGCATATGAACCAAACACATCATTCCAGCTCCTTTTTTATGAAGGGTAGAGTAGAGTACCCCTGCGCAAGCTGGCGATGCTACTGCACATGTGCAAAAGTTCATTTTGCTATGTGGATTATGAAGGACACACCATCCACATCAATCAAGAGGACAGCCATTAGGAACAAAAAGGAGGAACAGCAATTACGCCCATCAGCCATGACAACCCAATTCACAAACCGTGCGGGAGCAACTCAAAATGTACTTTTTGGGATATATGGGCGATGTCAGGAGACAATAGACAACTTTGTAGAATGCAGTACAGGAGATGTATTGCTGGCATTTGTTTTGACACTACATTCCTGGTGACAGGTTCTCTTTAAAGACATTAACTGTCACCAGTGGGATAATCTAATAATGTCTGAAGTCCATCACTTTTTTCTGGGATTTGCACATCTCTGAAAAAATGGATCTGAGAACCCAACTGAATACATTTTATTATACTAGTAACAGGAAAATGAGATGCAAAACTTTTTAATGGTTCTTTATAACCTTCCACAAGTTAAACATTTTCCAAATGGTTATTCATTTTAGAACCAAATGGTGATTACACCTAATGAGACCCAATAATACAACCATACAGCTACATTCATGATTAATGATTCACTATTAACACTACGTGTATATTTAACAGAAAACGATAAACCTTACTAGTTCCACTGAGCTCATTAAATAACTATATTTGTCCTTTCCTAACCCTATGTGGTATATAATTATCCAAAGTGGTGAATTTTAAAGAAGCACTCCCAATATTCTTTCTATACCTGCACCCCAACCTTCCTGTAACACTCTGTACTTCTCTTCAGCATCCAACTTCATTACCAGCTTTAATCATTTTTGTTATTCCTTCATACTCTGCTATCAATCCCATGAAACGTCAGTATATCAACAAATAAGCAGCTAGAGTCAGCACCATTTCTGTCTGCTTGGATGACTGTGATTATCCTTCCTTCTATAGTCTTCTAAACAAGTTAAGAGGGTTGTGCACCCCCTGGTGAATTCACTGGCAAGTGTTGAAGCTTGCCAAATCCTAATGTTGTGTAATGTATACACTGTTATGATTCAGCTACGCTTGCCGGTTCCAGTGGTCATGACTTGACCACAAATATGTGATTTGTACATGTTGAACCAGGAGCATGTTTAACATGTTAAAATGCGTAATAAGGTCTTGTCGAAATGACATGCAGGCATTTCTTGCTCACCTGGAGGTTATGGTAACTACAACAATGAAGACATTTTATATTGTGACAGCTGTTGCAGAATCCTCAGACCAAAGGACCAAGTGATACCAAGATAGAAGGAAAAAATGTGGCTTTGCTGCGCTGCTGTGGATGTCATAAGAAAAGACCAAGATACATGGACAGGATTTACTGAACGAATTTTGAAGTATTCCAACTTTTCAGCAAAGTATAAAAACTGAAGGAATTTAGTTTCTTGCTGAACAAGAAATTGGAACATTTCAAAATGAATCAAATAAGCCACAATACATCTTGTTCCTGTGTCCTGGGCTCTTATGACATCCACAGCAGTGCAGAGAAGCTATGTTTTCCTTCTCATTTGCACACTGTTAAGGGGGTGTCACACGCGTCAATATCGCCTGCACGATATCGGCTGCACGTGACGTTGCAGCGATATTGACGCGGTGTGACATACTGCATCAACCAGCGATAAATCGCTGGTTGCTGATCGCCAGGTTTCAGAACCAGCTCAGAAACCTGGCGATTGTCGCCCGGTGGACACGCAGCATCGCTGCGTGTGACACCGGGACTAGCGATATTCCAGCTCCCAGCGCCTGTCACAAGCGCTGGGAGCTGGTCTCCAAGGTACACTGCGGGTAACTAGGCAGCGCGCGCTGCCTAGATACCCGACTGTGTACCTTAGTTACCAGCCTCCTCCGCTCACCGGGTGAGCGGAGGAGGCTGGTAACTAAGGTACACGTCGGGTATCTAGGCAGCGCGCGCTGCCTAGAGACCCGCAGTGTACCTTGGAGACCAGGCTGCTCCCGCTTCCAGCAGGCTGGCAGCGGGAGCAGGACATCATGGAAACGATATTTAAATCGTTTCCATGATGTCACTGGTCAATTGATCGCTGGTGAGTCTGTCTGTGTGACAGCTCACCAGCAATCAGCCGTCAATGTCGTCAGCGATCATCTCGCTGACGACATTGACGTGTGTGACACCCCCTTTAGGATTTGTCAAGCTGCAACGCTTACTGAAGATTTACTAGGAGTGGAAAATTCAATTAAAATAGGAGTCTGTCAGTACAGAATGAATGTTCAAGCCAAATACAGGTGTTCTGTGCACACTTGGCATGGTGAGGCCCTTAAGGTGTAACCGCCGTTTAAATTATTATGTAAAAATAATGTAGAACAAGTGATTTTAATATATTTTGTAATATGGTTTATTGGGAAATTCTGTCTGGTTACCATTCATAATCCTGCCACAAGATGTCCTCAGTGCACTGTGAATGAAGCTGTTTCCGTGCCAGGGCCATATGGACATGTGAGGAGATAATTGAGAGGGGGTGTGGCCTACACTGCTGACTGCAGCTCATGGGGAGACAGTATCAGATTACAGCACAGAGCTGAGCAATGTCAGGATGTGAACTCTATACAAGATTCACTCTTCCATCTGTACACAGCAATCTCTGTTAACCCCTTGTCTGCTGGCTTCCCATACAGCTCACCACTAACTGACTCTCACACACAGTGCTGGCCACTCCCATACAGACAGAAAATGCAGCTTTTTAAAGAGCACAAAAAATGTGAGCAAATCAGTTATTTGGCACACAAAAAATCATTGGCTATGTGACCCATCATTAACAACCAGTGCAGAGCTGTGTTTTTTTTTTCAATGAAATGACATTTACACTTTAAGTGCAGCTTCCCACCTACTTTTTTCCCTCTACCTCCTCCACCAGCCTCCTTTCTTCTCTGCTTATATTTTATTAAGCCAAACAAGAGCAAAAAAGCTTGGAAAATAAGTAGGTGGAAAAATGAACTTAACAAATTGGCCACACCAAGGATGCACTGAGTGCCTGTACTTGGTTTTTACAGTCATTTTGTGGTGACAAGACTACCATTAACTTATTGCAAGTGCATTTGAAGAGCTAAACTGTGGTCCCCACTAAAACTGTTCGATAGGGATGTGTAGTTATCACCAACTTCAGAGATTGGAGTTTCTGTCTTCCCTTAGAGCTTTAGTAGTACAGACCATGCAACTTCTTCATAAAAAAAGTCTGTTGTGTTGAGTTAGCCTCTTTAGAGAACATAAAGCTATGTAATTATCAGTCAATCACCATATCATCACACAAAGTTTACTTTGAATTTCAGAACAGAAAGGCATAACTAAAACAAATACTAGCAGTATGGATATACACATACACACATGGCAATTCCATCCATACAGTCATGTCCGGCTATTGGATACCATGTGAACCATTTTCCTCCAAGCTTCTCTGTTTGTCACAGCAACTTTCAGTTCTCTGATGCTTATTCCTGTGTCTGCCATGATGGTGTCCAGCCAACAGATCTTAGGTCTTTCACAACCTATACTGCCACTGACCATATCAAGCATCAAGTCCTTCTCGAAGGAATTTGCTCTCATCACATGGCGTAAATAAGACAGTTTTTGTTTTATGACATTTTTTACCAGGAATGTCTGTGGATTGACATGTCCGAGAACAGCCTTATTTGTGATTTTGGCTGTCCACGGGATTTATAGGTGTCTCCTCCAGCAACATAATTTGAAGGAATTGATCTTTCTTTGATCACCCTTTGTCAAGGTCCACGTCTCGCACCCGTAAAATGTGATTGGGAATGCAATGGCTGTTACTAATCGTATGTTGGTGGTGATCAAGAAGATGTCCTTGCACTTTCAAAGGTGCTCCATGTGCATCATTGCCGCACAACCTATAGCAAGCCGCCGCTTGATTTCAGCTGTAGAGCCGCCGTTACAATCAATGAGGGCTCCATTGATTACCATTTCTATTTCTTCATTGTCAATCTTTAAATTCATCTTATCGCTGGCGGTAGTCTTTATCTTGGTCTTCTTCATATTCAAATGCAAACCAAACTTCTTGCTTTCTTCACTGACCTAGAAGGTCAGCTTCCTCAGATTCTTCCCGTTTTCAGCCAAAGGGGAGGTATGAATCATCTGCGTGTCTCAGGTTGTTAATGAACTTTCCACCTATCCTCACACCAACTGATGGATTCATTCAAGTCGAGCTTCATCAAGAATCATACATTGGAAGAAGGGGTTAATTTTCTTCAGGCTGGAAAATTCCATTTGAGGTGCTTGAGAGACATCTTTTTGGACCTTCCCTCAGTATCCACATGTGGTGTTGGCAGGCTTCCTGCCTGCTCAGGATCCACCCACCAGTATATAAAAGTCACTAGGTAGTAGGAGTGTGAGTAAGGTAGACCCAACCTTCCTTGGTGTCATTGGAGTAGATGAGTCTCACCCAGATGAAACTAGAGAACAGATGTTTAATCTTGGTTTGGAAGTATTAGGGAAGAAAGATTAGAAATAGTAGAGAATTCTGGTGGAATAATGCTCAAACACTGCCACTTCTAACAGAATTTTAGGAGTTAATAGGAACAATTGATAAGTGTTCAAGGGAAACTGTCAGCATGATCCACCCCCTCCACCTGCAAACTGTTTATATGGTCATATTGCTCTCTGAAGGATAAGGTTAGCCATACCTTCAATTATGAATTCTGGTTATCCCTGGTTGAAAAATTACAGTTTTAATGCACATGTAAATGAGGCTTTAGTGCAATTGCATACATGGCTTTTTCCCTAGGCTGTCAGTCAATCAGAGGGAGGTGGGCTGAGAGATTAACAGATAAGTAATATTGATCGACAATATTAGACTTCATAAAAAAACATAACAGTGGTATGGCCAAAAACAATCATTAACCAGCCGCCAGTGTGAAATAGCTAGCCTTGATAAGGTTGGGAACAGAATGTTCTTTAAAAACCTGACTGGCAGGCATTGTACATAAGAGAATGTAAACACATTTGGAAAACTTACAGAACACCAAAAAGCAAATATAAACTTTGGTTTAATACAATAATAACTAGAAGGTGACCTGTAATCCGCTCCAGTACTGAGTAAATATAAAGAATATAGTAGAAAAGGGCGGATTTGGCCCATTTGCCCAGTGGACAATAGCTACTGACAGCAGCTGAGATATGATCTGGGTAGACCTCTATGCCAGCCACCTGATATTAAATCTACATACAGTTGAAAGCAGAATTTTACATACACTATATAAAAAGACACATTTGCATGTTTTTCTCACTATCTGACATGAAATCAGAATAAACCTTTCCCATTTTAGATCAATTAGGATTACCATAATTAATAATAATAATATGGCCAAATGCCAGAATAATGGGAGAGAAAATGTTTTAAGGCATTTCAATTATCGTACTTTCTGCAGTCACAAGTTTACATACATTTAATTAGTGTTTGGTACCATTGCCCTTGAACTGTATGACTTGGGTCAAACATTTTGGATATCCTTCCACAACCTTCTCACAATAGTTGGTAGGAATTTGGGCCCATTCCTCCTGACAGAACTGGTGTAACTGAGCTATGGTTGTAGGTGGCCTTGCTCACACCTACCTTTTCAGCTTTGCCCATAAATTTTCAATGGGACAGAGATCGGGGCGCTACTTTGTAACCAGTTTGGAAGTATGCTTTGGGTCATTGTCTATTTAAAAGACCCATTTCCAACCAAACTTTAATTTCCTGGCTGATGTCTTGAGATGTTGCTTCTAGTATTACCACTTAATATTCTTTCCTCATGATGCCATTTATTTTGTGAAGACCATCAGTCCCTTCTGTAGTAAAACAACCCCACAACATAGTGCTGCCACCCCCATGTTTCACACTTGGGATAGTGTTCTCAGGTTTCCAAGCTTCTCCCTTTTTCCTCCAAACATAACAATGGTCACTATGGCCAAACTGTATTTTGTTCTTGTGTGCATTGTCAAAGATTAATTTAGCTTTTTAATGTTTCTTGTGGAATAATGAATTCTTTCTGGCAGAGTTGTCTTTCAGCCCATGTTGATACAGTACTCGTTTCACTGTGGATAATGACACAATCTTACAAGCTTCCGCCATCATCTTCAAAAAATGTCTTTTGATTTTGTTCTACACATGTCGGACCAAAGCACGTTTATCTCTAGGACCCAGAACCCATCTCCTTCCTGAGCGGTATGATGGCTAGGTATCACCATGTTTTTTGTACCAGCGTAAAATTGTTTGTACAGTTGAAAAAGGCACCTTCAAGTATCTAGAAATTGCATCAAAGGATAAACCAAACTTTGCAAGTCCATAATTCTCTTCCCGATATCTAGGCTGATTTCTTTATAGACTTTCCCGTGGTGCTACACAAAGAAGCAGTGAGTTTCAGAGGGTGCATCAAAATACAGATGTGTCTTTAATTAACTCAGATGTTGCCAATAAACTTATCAGATGCTTCCAAACACACGCCATCATCATATGAGCTGTCCCAAATTGTTTAAAGGCACCAATTCTTTGGAATGCTCTACCCCAAGAAATTAGGTGTATCCACAACTTAAATAGTTTTAGGCAATCCCTAAAAACACATTTTTAGGGCGGCCATCATGATCCCTAGTCAGTCATCTAGACATAGCCTATCCGCTCCGTCTCAAGTGGATCACATAACGGGTTGTGGCCACTTATTCTGCTCCTATCTGTTCCCCATCTCCTCAAGTTGACTATACTATTATTATAAATGAGCATCTGTACCTTGTCACCCCACCTCATTGTTAGATTGTAAGCTCTTATGACCAGGGCTGCCATTTTTTGCTGTAATTATTGTATTATATTATGCTTTGTATTGTATTGTTTTCTGGCATTGTATTGTATTTTCTAATTATTCTTGTGATTGTTTAAATGTGAACTTTGTATTGTGAATCGCTGCGGAATATGTTGGTGCTATATAAATAAAAATTAATTATTATTATTATAGTAATCTTAAGTGTATGTAATCTTGTGACTTTGCAGAAAGTAATAAAAATGCCTTAAAAGTTTCTCTCATTATTCTTGAATTTGGCAAATATAATTATGGTAATCTAATTGACCTAAAATGGGAAAGGTTTATTTTGATTTCATGTCAGATAGTGAGAAAAACATGTATACGTATCTTTTTATATAGTGTATGTAAACTTTTGATCTCAACTGTAGCTACCTAGAGGTTCACAGAGCCAATAGTTACAGACGTCTGATCAGACTTGAAAACCATATTTAGGCAGTAAATGTTATAGTACAAACTTGTGACATATAAATGCTGCATTTCAGCACATATATACTGAATATAGATTACTTTTTCAATGATCAGCTTCAGTTGCACACATGAAAGTTGTTTGTCTCAGTCCATGTTATTGTATCAAACTATTTCAGTCAATATAATTATATAAAGTTCTGTTAGGCACCTATTATTAATGCAACCTATGACTGAGCAGAATATTTTATAAAAGCATGAGGAAAGGCACAGGTCCTTTTAAAATGTGCAGGGGATGAAACTGTATATGCAACAACACGAGTTACGTGCTAGAAATCACAGTAACTCTAGACTATATAGGCCAAGAATCACCAATACTAATCATTTTATGACTGGAGCATGACAATGACATGTACAGGAGGACAGTCACTGCTCTCAGGAGTTGGGTAATCATCTGTCATCCTCTAGGAATGTCATCTACTAAGAGAATACAGACAGCAAATGTGGGGATCTTGTTTCTATGTACCTATGACAACTTCATCTGAGAATGTCCTTACAGAAAGGACTCAAGATAACATTTATATGCAGTTATAAAGGACGGCATTTTATGACATCAGACCATTCACTGTTCACATATCTTATGGCTCATGCTCAAGCAGGTACATTGCTGAAGGCTGTAATCAGCAATGGGTATACTAATCACTCTTGGCCTGTTCTGTCACTATCCATGACAAGTAAAGAAGGAAAAGGGGTGCACCGCTACTATGTTTATGTCATAAATCAAGTGCGGGTGCTCACCATACCAAGTTGGGCATTATGAACGTGGACAGAGAAGACAAGGTACATCAGGGGAGCAACACCATAACAAAATATCAACAAATGATCAAAAAATTGTGAGGAGTATAAACAACTTTTAATAATGTGCAAAAAAACCCTTTTAAAATCAATTAAAAATGTAGGGAGTCCCCTGACAAAGCTGCACCCAGGCAGCGATACGTGTGGGGCTTGGGCGCCCCCGACCCTTTGACTGACGGTCTCCATCCATCTGGCACAGAGGTATCTCCACCACGGTGACCCCTGGCCTGGTTTGTGTCACTCATGACAGTAACAGCACATGTGCTATCTGTGGATGCCCATATAAATGGCACTGTGTGATACTATGCACATTGACTCCTTTGCAATATTGTTGTGACTTATTAGGGTCTTCACAGCAATTTATGACATGGACACATTGTATGTCAGTTTTACACCTGATTTTACTTGATTTAGCCACACCCGTGTTGCTACGCCATATTGTCTTACGGCATCTATATTATCATCATTTGATATGCCCAGGTTATACACACACATACACAACAGTTGCAGCAAGAACTCCTTTATTTAAGTTCAGTCAAATTACATCTTCAATCCATGACAGGATGTGTATCCTCTCATGGATTGAAGATGTTCTTTGACTGAACTTGAATAAAGGAGTTCTTGCTGCAACTGTTCAATGGTGAGTGCCGCCTGCTTTCTTTCTACAAATAGACTTTATGTGTTCATGGCATGCACCTCAGCAGCTAAAGGGAGTACCGTATATACTCGTGTATAAGCCGACCCGTGTATAAGCCGACCCCCTACTTTTGCCCCCAAAACCTGGGAAAACCTATTGACTCGTGTATAAGCCGAGGGTGGCCTCCAGCACAGGTATACAGCCCCCAGCAGTGTGGTATACAGGCCCCCCAATGGTAGTATACAGCAGCCTCCCCAGTGGTAGTATACAGCAGCAGCCCCAGTGGTATATACAGCAGCAGCTCCAGTAGTTAGTATACAGCAGCCCCAGAGGTATATACAGCCCCAGTGGTAGTATACAGCATCCCCAGAGGTATATACAGCCCCGGTGGTAGTATACAGCATCCCCAGAGGTAGTATACAGCAGCCCCAGAGGTAGTATACAGCAGCCCCAGAGGTAGTATACAGCAGCCCCAAAGGTATATACAGCAGCCCCAGTGGTAGTATACAGCAGCCCCACAGGTATATACAGCCCCAGTGGTAGTATACAGCCCCAGTGTAGTATCCAGCAGCCCCAGAGGTATATACAGCCTCAGTGGTAGTATACAGCAGCCCCAGAGGTATATACAGCCCCAGTGGTAGTATACAGCAGCCCCACAGGTATATACAGCCCCAGTGTAGTATACAGCAGCCCCACAGGTATATACAGCCCCAGTGGTAGTATACAGCAGCCCCACAGGTATATACAGCCCCAGTGTAGTATACAGCAGCCCCACAGGTATATACAGCCCCAGTGTAGTATCCAGCAGCCCCAGTAGTAATAAACAGCCCCAGTGTAGTATCCAGCAGCCCCAGTGGTAGTATACAGCCCCAGTGTAGTATCCAGCAGCCCCAGTGGTAGTATACAGCCCCAGTGTAGTATCCAGCAGCCCCAGTGTAGTATCCAGCAGCCCCAGTGGTAGTATACAGCCCCAGTGTAGTATCCAGCAGCCCCAGTGGTAGTATACAGCCCCAGTGTAGTATCCAGCAGCCACAGTGTAGTATCCAGCAGCCCCAGTGGTAGTATACAGCCCCAGTGTAGTATCCAGCAGCCCCAGTAGTAATAAACAGCCCCCCCTCCTTATCACGTCCCCCCCAGGCTGCGGCAGCTGTGAAAATAACAAACACTTTATACATCACCTTCCGGCGCAGCTCTCCGCTCCTCCGGTCCTCTGCTCCTCCGCTCGCCGGCTTCTTCTTCCTTGATGTGCCGACTTCTGTGACCGCGCGCAGGAAATGACGTCATCTCCTGCGCCCGGTCACATGACACCGGCACAACAAGGAAGAAGAAGCCGGCGAGCGGAGGAGCAGAGGACCGGAGGAGCGGAGAGCTGCGCCGGAACGAGATGTATAAAGTGTTTGTTATTTTCACAGCTGCCGCAGCCTGGGGGGGGACGTGATAAGGAGGGGGGGCTGTTTATTACTACTGGGGGACCCATATTAAGGAGGGGGGCCTGTGTAGTGCAATATGCACGGCATCCCCCCGCCGCTGATGGACGGGGGGATGCCGTGCATATTCATTGCACTAATGAGGCGGCCCCACGTGACCGCCTGCGGTCACCGCGGCCCCCTCCTGCCTCCTCCAGCCCCCGGTCACAGCCCCCCCCCACAGCATACCGTATGACCCGTGTATAAGCCGAGGGGGGGACTTTTCAGCCCAATTTTTGGGCTGAAAAACTCGGCTTATACACGAGTATATACGGTAATTGGTGGTGAAGCAGCACAATATGCTTTCCCTGGAGTGAAGCGGTAGTGCCAGTCATATATATTCAGATCATAGTGTTTAGTATATCGGCCACCATCTAGTCAGTGCTACTTCCTTTGTGCATTATAAGGTGTGTTGGATAACATCCACTGTGCTATTATTGGGACCATTTTTACCATACATTGATCTTTCATATGTGCATTGTTGGTTTGAACCCTTGTGAACCCTTGATTCATTGTTATACACTGTACTATCATATGGGTTTCTGATTCCGGTCCCTATAACACACAACAGGACCCTAAAAGGGTAACATCACAATACAGGACCTTAGTGCCCACACATGCACCTCAGGTGTTGTTGCCTAACCGCACCAATAACAATTGTGCTGGTCACTTCGTACTCCACACCACTTGCTCCAGGCAGATTGGTCCTGAGTGCACATATATGAATCTACCACTGTTATTGATAATATAACACCATTGCATTTGTTATAACACCAACCCCCCTGCGAGGGGTATTTTTCCGCATACCTTGTATTTGGTCTCTGTATTGCCTTATATATACACGAATCCCGTATTATCTTCAGTCAAATGGGACCTGGGGGCTCCCTACGTTTTTAATTGATTTTAAAAGGTTTTTTTGCACATTAATAAAAGTTGTTTATACTCATCACAATTTCTTGATAATTTGTTGATATTTTGTTATGGTGTTGCTCCCTTGATGTACCTTGCCTTCTCTGTCCACGTTCACTATCCATTACAAGGACTACAAAACTACTTGGAGATCATGAAAAGTCATTAGAAGATCCCTCTAAATGTAGGCATATAGGTAATGTCCTGACAATGCGTTAAATTATCCATAATGTTGACTATATTGCCAAAAGTAGTGTTCCTTGGCTCTGACTCCTAAGGAATGAATCTGGAATAACAAAACTTTAGGTGCCAGAAAATCTGTCAAATGACTGCTCTCAGCTCAGCTGATCGAGTGAAAGAGATGTTAACACTTCCATTTTGACATTCTGATTGTTTATTCCTAAAACCAGCACAAACAGAAGAATGTAAAAAAACAGATCCATTGATAACTGATGTAAAAGTAAGCAGGAGGTATTCATCGATTAATATGGGGACGACTTGGCCTCTTTGTGTCAGTTTTTAGAGTGTAAACCAAACAGACCCCATAATTAACGGGGCCCATCCGCTTCAATTTCCATCAATGGGGCAATGGATCTGTTTTAAAAGTGAATGCAGAAAGGAAAAACTATAAGTGGAAGCAGGAATGTTGCCTCAGGGTGTGCTCCTACATATATATATAAATGGATGCAATGTAATAAGACTCACTGATATACGCAAGTGAGAGTTATTATAGAATAAGGGGGTATTTATGCCACTATATTTCTATACATCCGCTACTTTAAGACCCATTTTATGTAGTTTGGTATAACATGTTGCATTTACATTCTTCATATGGAAGTGCACTAGTCATCACTCTCTCTCTGAAGGTACCGTCACACAGGGAGATATCGCCGGCGATGTTGCCGGCGATCGCGGGAGCGCGCATCCCTGACAACATCGCCGGGGAGATGTCAGACTGAGCAACTTACCGGCGATGTCGCCGGCTAGTTGCCGCGGCTATCGCTCGCTGGGTTGGCCAGCAACCCAGCGAGCGATGACTCGCAATGTTGGAGATAGGCGGAATCGCCCGCAACATTGCAGGTTGCCGCGTTACACAGGGCGATCAGGCATGATCGCCTGACCAACATCGCCAGGTTTCCCAACATTGTTGGGAAACCTGGCGATGTTACTCAGGCGATTCATCGCCTGATTATCGCCCTGTCACACGAGGCAACTCTCCGGCGATGTCGCCGCAACCTGGCCACGCCCCTCAGTTGCCGGCAACATCGCCGGAGATATCTCCCTGTGTGACGGTACCTTAATAGACATCTAATACATTAATATCTTGATAGCCTCCTACCAGTCAATTGCCTCCTCTTCCCCCACAAACGGCACGTATGGGTATGGGCATGCAGGCTTTACAAAGGAAAATCCATCAACACCTTAATAAATTTATCTGTTGCTGCCTCTGCCTCCTGAGATTGTCTCCCCACCTAGTATGAGCTTCATTGTTTCGTGGATAGCTGACTGTCTGTGTGATGTCAGGCAACAGGCAAGGAAATCAGACATTGTGCTATCAATTAAACTCAACAGGCAGAAGCTCCTTAAGTGGTCTGGACTGAACAGAGCACTTAACACTTAATTTGCACTTGAATGGAAATGCTAATTTCTCAGGAATGCAGCAACAGTAACAAGATATAAAGGTGTTGATGGATTTACATTTCAAAAACCTGCATGCCCACATATGGGTTTGCATGAAGTTGATTTTACTGATAGATTCCCTTTAAGAGATCAGGAAAAATACATGCACTTGGTCCATAGAATTCACTGTATTTCATGATAAGGGGGCTTGGCCAAGATGTCCCAGGAGGACTCTTCCAACTCTACCATTCTATGACTATGTAAACAAGGGGAAATGGAATTATCTTTGCAGGTCAAAAGGTATACACTATTCAATGAAAAAGTAATTAGGGAAAACCCAGCAATCCTACCTCATAAAGAATAGAGACATGGGCCGTTCATCTTCCTGAGAGCTGAAGAAAACAAATGGAAAATTAGCATGTGTTCATCCATGCAAAGCAAAAGTGGATATTTGTTCATATGTCAAACTCCTAAAATATCTAGTATCACCAGAGTTTCTACACATAATAAATAGTAGCAAACAAGCAGACATGAGTAGGGTAGACATCGCGTCCAGAATGCCACCTACTGGTGCTTGCCTGGCATTGGATTTCACAGGAGGAAAGGAAACATACACGGGGCACTGAGGGGTTGTGGGACAGATTTATCATATTAAAAGGCATTATTAGGTCACTATACGTTAACTTTATATTCAAGGAGAATGGAATATTCAATATCCTTCACTATCCCAAATACTAAAGCACTTAGTATGTTATATTCACACACATTGATTTTTCAAGCATTTTTTTAAATACAAGTAAGAGGCTGTGTTTACCAGCAAAATCTATGAGATTTCAGAAATCTCATGCGTACACATTATTTTTCTTCCCCTTATCACGTATCAGCTGCATAATTAAAAACTGCTGCAAAATCGCTGCATGTGAATATAGTGTAAGATTTCTGGATCCGATATACCTCCTTACTTAACATCCCTAAGTACACAGACACACAGCAACAATCCTTTTTTCACTGCAATCTTTTTCGTAGACACAATATACACATACAATTACCCTCACATGTCCAGACATGACAACTTATGTAAGAGACAAGCTCATGTAACATCTAAGTGATGATTCATTGCCATTAAAGAGGCATAACGGGATGTGGTAGTAATACAAAAGGTTAATAAATTCTCATTACATAACACAATAAAGTGACGGTATACATACACATGGGTATGAATCCACGCGCTGTGATGTTCCCACGCTATCACTAGATGGACGCAGCAAGTGTTGTGCTCTCTTGTAGTCTAAGAATACCGCAGCTGTTCCCTACAGCAGGCACCAGACATTCAAGGTCACTTTTATAGCCCAGGACGGGGACTGGACTGAAAAGTCATAGCAACCAACAGCTCAGTTATATGTTTGCACCCCCTCCATACCCTTCATGTGAGAATGCCTCAAACAATAAGATTTGAGTACACTTCTTGTAACTCAGCGCTTTAAAGGCTCTGTGTCATTGAAGCTGCCCATTGTGTTGCTAAGCAGAACTTTTTAGCTGACAGTCCTTGAGTCTAAAATGAGACAGTGCATCTGCCAGGGTCACGGAGCTGTGGAATGTAACCGTATACAAGCTTTCACTGTACACACCACAAGCTCTCTGCCCCCAACTCGCTGTGACAGCCTTTCCAATACATACAGGGTTTTATTCTACACACCACATATTGTCGAATCAAAACTTAGGGCATATTCCCACAAACAGTTTTTGCAACGTTTTTGGACATATGCTGTTGTTGCTACGTCCAAAACACTGCGCTCTACAGTACAACCACAATGGATGACTTTATAGAAATCCTGTGTTCACTGTGCTTGTTTTCTCCATAGAGTAAACTGACACGTGGGACGGCTTACCAGCCAAAAAGTATGTCAATTTATTGCTGCAGTGATGGAGGTCATCCCAGCGGGTGAATGCAGGAAGAAGCCGCCCAGCTCAGAATGCTGACCGTGGGCACAGGGTGGTTGCGTTCACCCGCGGAGATCACAGGCTTCCCTGCAAGAGAGCAGACTCCGCGTACAGGACACCGAGTCTCTGGATCATATTTACATAGCCTTATGCTGCATGCAAATTGCTCTTATGTCGGGTATCAATTGTCCAAACAATTCATCTAAAATGAAGGTTTTTTTTATCCTTTCTTAATTTTAATTATTCTTTCTTCAGTTCCGAATGACTTACTAAAAACATATTTTGACAACTTAAAGGGGAACGCCAGTGAAAGAAAACTTTTTAGTACAGTTCCTGCCCTCCGACATGATGAAGCAGAGCTGTACGCTGCAGTTCTAGGATCTATAGATCTCTTATAATTCCAGAAAATCATACCTGCTCCTTTGCTCTGGCCCCCACCTCAGGGAACCCAAAATCTCTGTCTGAGAGCTTCATGTATGCTGAATGTAGGCTGATCCTGCAGCTCCCAGCATCTACACCCCTGACACACTCCTGCCTTTTGCTTTTACATGAAGCTCTCAGACAGAGATTTCAGTTCCCTGAGGTGGGGCTAGAGCAGAGGAGCAGGTATGATTTTATGGAATTATAAGAGATCTATAGATCCTAGAACTACAGTCTACATTTCTGCTTCATCATGTAGGAGGGCAGGAACTGTACTAAAAAGTTTTCTCTCACTGGAGTTCCACTTTAAGGACAGGTTTCTCTATAAAATAAAGACTGACTAACGATATAACAGCTCATTCATTTGCAGCCCCTTTTACAAAAGCCAATATAAAACTGGAGTGGAACACAATCATTAAAGGGGTTGGTCAATTTCAATAGTCTCGATGCTGCTCCCAGTCTATGGCTGCAGTGTGAACGTCATGTGGGTACTGCAGCAGCCAATCTGTTAACTCAAGTGACTCGGAACATGGCGTAATGTCTATACAGGAACCAGTCAGCTGATTCATGCTGTCCAAGCCACAAGCAGCATGATCGCAAAGTAGATCTGTTATGCCACGTGCACACGTTGAGTGTTTGATGATTTTTTTTTTAACCTCAGAATTTGTAAGCCAAAACCAGGAGTAGTACAATCAGAAAGTATAATAGAAACACGGTCATCACGTCTGTATTTATTGCTGCTAGTGATGACTTACAAAATACTAAGGGAAAAACCTCACCAAATACTCAAGGTGCTCATGTGTGCTTATTGGAACCATGTATGTTTCACAAAACGGGACCATGTGAATAGGTTGACTAGTCACACACCTAATGGAGAGACTTGTCAGTCTAGGATAGCTGGGCAGAGAGACATCACCATAAACCTGCCTCTGGGACTAGTCTATCTGTATAGTTCTCAGCCATGGTTTCAATGTAGATTTGTCTCTGGAACAACACACAGTGAAATGTACATAGCTGTAATAATGAATTCATCAGTACTTTAGGAGATAAAAATAAATGCCCATCCTTCAACAAGCTGGAATAGGGTCAATGCACTTGGCATTATTTTAGCTTTTTGCCGGAGGGAAGGAACACATTGAACAGCATGTACAGTCTCCACCCACGCCACTTATCCATAACCTCTTTTTTCCCAGGCAAACACTAGTTACTAGGTCAGTGAAAGAATTAGTTTTTTTGGGAATATTTTCTTAAACTTAGAAGGCATTAAAGACTTTCTAAAGGTTAAATAACAAACACTGTAAAGATATATTCACAGGCAGATTTATTGTAGAAATCTCTGTATTTCTCCCATTTATATTAGTGGAGCTTGCAGAAATCAGGATTACCCCCAAACTAACCCTACTGAGATAAATGGAACAGATTTTTAGTTGTAAAAATTTCTGCATCGCATAAATAAACCCTTTATAGCACATTTACTCAGGAAGGAAAAAGCACATTTTCATTATGGATTTTCCATAAGAAAAAATTCACTGTGTGCTACAGTAGCGGCACTATGCATACGATTTTAAGAAATATGGACAATATCTGCAGGGTAAATTGACCAGCTCTGTAGATATGAAATCTGCAGCACAAATTAACATTATTACAAATCTGAAATGAAAATGTAATTTTAATTGCATCATTTCCACAACTGATATTTGCCACGTCATGTACTGTAGAATCCATTATGAAGTGTTCAGATACTGAACCCCAGCAAGTGTCACCACCAAAATCTTGCCAGTGTATCTCTAGATGTTCTATCCAGACACTTGCAGAAGGATTTTGTTTTACAGGAATACATTTTCAGTAATTTATAACATCTTTTTAATTTACTGTATACACTCAAGTATAAGCAGAGTTAGGCTGCCTTCACATTTGCGTATGGGAAGGCAGCGTATGCTGCGTTCCTATACGCAGGCAAGCGCATGCGCACTGCGGTTCCTATGTTTAACATAGGAACGCATAGTGCTTGCGTTTGCTATGTTCGGGTGCGGATGGCGGACGATATCTGCTGCTTCCGGTGTCCAGCGTCCGCACCCGGGACACAGCATGTTGCATTTTTTGGGCGCTCGGGGACCTTGGAAGATCAGCAAGCGTCCCCAAGCGCACAAAACATGCATTGTCTTCAATGGGTCCGCAGTGTTCTGTGCTTGACAGCGCAGGAGAATGCTGCGGACTCATTGAAAAATCTCCCGGTGGCCGCCGGTGATGTCACAGGAGATCACCGACGGCCACCGGGAGATCAGCTCAGCCTCTTATGATCTCCTCCTCCCCGCCACCGGTAATCTCCTAGTGGTGTCGGCGGGGAGAAACAGCTGATGTGACAGCTGTTTGAATCTTCCCGCGCCGACATCTCCTCTCGGTGTCGGCGCGGGAGATTCGAACAGCTGTCAAATCAGCTGTTTCTCCCCGCTGACACGTCCCGGAGCTTACCGGCGGCGGGGAGGAGGAGATCTCCGGCGGTGATCTCCGCCTCCGGCCCGCCCCCGGACACGTCCGATTGGCTGGCCGGGCTCCACAGTGATGTGTCTGCAGGCGGACATTATCCGCTGCGGACACATCAAATGACATTGCTTTTGACTGCGTTTGTGTCTGCATGCCATCAGCATGCAGACACAAACGCTAATGTGAAGGCAACAATGTTTGTGCAGAAAAGTGCCACCCTCGGCTTATACTCGAGTCACTCAGTATTTGCTGGGGGGGGGGCAGTGTCCGGGGGCTGGAGGCTGCAGTAACAGTGGGAGGTCAAGTGGGGACGCTCATTGATGTAATGAATATGCACTACATCCCCCTTTCCATCAGCAGGGGGGGGGGGGGGGGTAAAGCATATTGCACTACACTAAGTGTACTCGTTCCCCCATCATAGTATCTGGCCCCCATGTTGCGGCACACGTTAAAACAACATACCATTTACATTACCCTTCCGGCGGACCCCTGCAGGCACCGCCGTGTTCGCCGGTCTTCCTGCTTCTGCCAGCATCATGTGACCAGTGCAGCGATCTTGTCACTGCTGCGGCGGTCACATGATGCCGGCAGAAGTAGGAAGATCGGAGGACACGGCGGTGCCTGAAGGGATCTGCCGGAAAAGTAATGTAAATGGTATGTTGTTTTAACGTGTGCCGCAACATGGGGCCAGATACTATAATGGGGGGGTGGAAGCGTTATATACATTGATTGGGAGTTATGTGCCAGCATGGGGGACTAAAAACAAAGATGGGGGGCATGTGCCAGCATGGGGGACTATATACAATGCTAGGGGGCATGTGCCAGCATGGGGGGGGGCTATATACATTAATGTGGGGCATGTGCCAGCATAGGGGGAACTATATACATTGATGTGGGGCATGTGCCAGCATGGGGGGGCTATATACATTGATGAGGGCTATGTACATTGATAAGGGGCATGTGCCAGTATGGGGGACTATATACAAAGATGGGGGGCATGTGCCAGCATGGGGCACTATATACATTGATGAGGGGGGCATGTGCCAGCATGGAGGACTAAAGATGGGGGGGCATGTGCCAGCATGGGGGGGGGGCTATATACAATAATGTGGGGCTATATATAATGATGGGGGCATGTGTAACCATGGGGGGGCTATATATAATGATGGGGGCATGTGCCAGCATGGGGGGCTATATACAATGATGGTGGGCATGTACCAGGATGAAGGGGCTATATACAATGATGGGGGCCATGTACCAGGATGAGGGGGCTATATACAATGATGGGGGGCTATATACAGTGAGGTGTGGCTATATACTATGATAGGGGGCTATATACACTGATAAGGAACATATACAGGGATGAGGGGCTATATATCAGGATGGGATAGGCTATATACAGTGATGGGGTGACTACATAACAGGATGGGGGGCTATATACCTTGATGGGGGCTATTTACCAGGATAGGGACAGATATACCAGGATGGGGGCGCTATATATCAGTGATGGGGGGCTATACACCAGTGATGAGGGGTTATGTACCAGGATGGGCGGCATTTCCCACCCTAGGCTTATACCCGAGTCAGTAAGTTTCTCCAGTTTTTGGAGGTAAAATGAGGGGCCTCGGCTTATACTCGGGTCGGTTTATACTTGAGTATATACGGTGCTTGCATTAGAAAAACTGTCCGAGTTTTATTCTTTCATCATCAGCGGTCAAAGAGACTGAAGCAGCAGTGTTGTGATCTGTGATATCATCCTGTGTACTGATCACATAAATTGGATGATCCTATTCCCTGCCCTTTAGATAGGACCTGTAGTTTTTGAAAGATGTGATCTCTTGTGGAGAAAATTAGCATAATACATCACAATGCCTGCTTGAAGCTGAAACCACTGACACATCCCACAATACTTCTGGATGACACATGGCACATACAGGGTATTGTCAATTTTTTTTTTTTTTTGAAGTTACAGAAATCCTCTGACTGCAGGTACGTGTTAAAAAAAAAAAAAAAAAACACACAACACGCTTGAACCACTGTCCAGCACTAAATCTCCACTGCTGCTCCCGATGTCAGCCATCTGCAGGGATGACATCACATTGACGGCAATCTCTGAGCTCAGTGGCTCTGTCCGCGTTGACAGCACAAGTCCACAGACTGGCTGCAGCCCTGTTAACACCTAGCGCAGCTGTGAATATTCAGTGCTTTACTCTCCCATCCCCTCGTCTAGTACTTTTTTTTTTAACTCTGTAACTGAAATACCCCTTTTATATTAGATACAGTCATCATAAAGTAAAATGTACAAAACATGGACTATCAGACCGGTTCAGACTTCTCTACTCCAATATCTGTACTGAATCAAAAAGGTACACTTAATACCAGAGCCACACCTTAGCAAATATATGAAAAATCAACAATACAAAAATAGGGGAACTTTAGATCTCCAAAATAGTAATCTTTATTAAAAATCAATTAGAAATAGAATACCCAACAGGGTTAATCAAAGAGGGACATTAAAACCACAACTAAAGAAAAAAATCAACTAATAAAGTGCAAGAACGTCCAGTAACTATACGTGCAAAGATAGATAATCCCTGACACAAAGTGCACATATTACCGTATATAAAACCTATGTAGCACAGAACAAATAAGGTACATGGGCAAAGTTTGATAATCGCTAATATATAAACATGGCGTGAGAAAGCAGAATGAAACATGCATAGGGTCAGGTGCCAGCAGGACATTACATGTAAGTTAATGACCAATTTACTTTGGTCATTTCTGTTTACTAATAAGTGTTACTTTAAAATAAGAGGTTATTTGAACTAAATTCTCATTATCAACTGTTACATATACTTATACTAGACGGGTGCCCGATTATATCGGGAGAGTGTTGAACATGTGTGATTATATATTAGGCAGGGTCGAAGCTCCCCTTTTGCATGATTATAGTGGCTAGGAGTAAATGTCGACATGCCCACCAATGAAGACGGTCATGCCCACCAATAAAGGCAGTCACTCCCATTAACCTGGAAGCAGCCCATATATTCCAAGCTCATATCAGCCTATTGTTATAATGAGTGGGGGGGGGATCAATATGGCCACCGCTACAGACGGAGTGCTACTGCGCATGAGCGGTGTGCCAATATGGCGGCCGGGTTTATTGTTGTAATGAACGGGAGGACCAATATGGCCATCACTACACCCAAAGCTCTACTGTGCACAAGTGGGTGTGCCAAAATGGCGGCCGCGTTAGTTTACGACAGTACTGCGCACTAGCCTAGACTGTTTTTTTCCTGCAACATGGCCAATCACCACACACCTGGGTCTGCCTGCGCTGCGGTCAGTGTCCCAGATTGAGTGTGAGCCCCCCCCCATCCTCTAGGTGGCGCCATTTCAGGGACAAACAAAGATAACTAATACCTAATGCAGAAAGTGCAAATATATATACCAGACGCTCTTTCACATTATTGATTTATTCTCTTTCCTTTGGTCGTGATTTTAATGTCCATCTTTTATTAACTCACTTATGCATTTTGTTTGTATTGACTTTGAATAAAGATTGTGTCACACTTCCGGGGGAAGGAGCCCTGGAGTGGACCCACTGGGCCGTGGTACCGAACTCCCCTGGGTGAACTGGTCCTAATTTGACCAACCCCTATACAGAGATTGTCAGGGGCAAGCCCAGGGGGTCTAAATACCACAGCTGCTAGTACCAGGGGGGTGGCTCATAGGGTTAGCCCATACTATGGTATAGCAAGGTAGGAAACACAAGTACAGAGCCCGAGGCTGGTAGAGCAGGAATGGCTCTACTGGAGGAGAATACAAGGAAGGCCTGACCAACAGTCAGCAAGGCAGAAGCAAACTAGCTTAATAACCAGGCACCACCCATCAGTGGAGGTGCCTGATATACCAGAGGACGGGTAGCTATTGGTCAAGGGGAGTGTCAGGTTGGGCCAGGCCGGCCCCAAGAGTCACAGGGGAAGGGCGCAGACGCGCCTAGTGCACCGCTCACGACACTCATGAAACCTGACCCCTGCAGCGTGCTGGTGCGTGAGCTGGGCGGTCAGCAGACAGGAAGGGGACCTGGCGACGGCTCCGAGACACAGTACGCCTGGACGCCAGATGTCTGGTCGGC
Organism: Allobates femoralis; assembly: GCA_033576535.1. NCBI lineage: Eukaryota > Metazoa > Chordata > Amphibia > Anura > Aromobatidae > Allobates > Allobates femoralis. The sequence goes on along the minus strand of JARQOC010000003.1, from coordinate 280,355,042 downwards.
AGAGGAGCAGAGGATGCCGATCCAGGAGAGGTGAGCTGGGGTAGCGGTGCCAGGGACCTAACAGATTGCACCATTATTTTCTTGCAATAGTTTTGGACAGGTTTAGACTTATGACAATAGTAAAAATTACAGAATGACTATCATAATAGATTATAATTGAATTATTTAATCAGAATTATATAGTACAGTTATCCGTGTAAGGCAATAACTGCTAATATCCAGTCCACCTAGATAGAAACTAAAGAAGCAGCTTTTGTTGTATGGGAGATTAAACCACAGTGGTTATCCAGGTTATGTGATGATAATGAAACATGAGGAATGTATCAGGGCTGATTTTGCAAAGAAATAAGTACTTTAATACTACACAAAAGATAATGCTTAATACTAGGCTTAGTGCTACGATGAAAGTAATTTAGACTCAAAGACGCAAGATTACAGTGTTGAGTTATCCATTTTATGAGACTATCTACTGCAGAAAAGATGTCTGCAGGGCTGAGAAATGACCACCTCCATTATATGTTCACTGTGTATGTGGTTTTATTCATTGAAAGGAGTATTGGCAAGATCTAAACTAGACAATGACGACTAAAAGAGAAGAGCTAAAAGTCAAAGAGGCCCTAAGAGCAAAACACTTGGAATAAGATTAACATCCAAGACTACTACATCAAAAAATAATAAGATACAATGTGTAAAGTTTGGGCTCTACTTCACGCCAACCTACAGAACAGCATTCAACAGGGATGGGCACTTGGTAGAAAGAGTTGCCAAGCTAAGCATTCCTGCAAAACAGAATATGCCCTGCTTACCTCACCATTGACCTGGATAGGCAGAAGTATGAAGGAGTAAGTTTCCAGCGATTTATAAATATACACTTTTGTATTAGTACTCTATCAGTAAACGGCTGTATTACAGCTCGATGCAGAGAATGTGCATGTAGAGGCAAGCACAGGTTCTGATTGTGTCCTGTGAGGTCAGGAAGGCCTCTCCCAAAGAAAGCTTGGTATTAAATAATTAGCTCCTTGCACAGACTCATAATATGCCAGTTAAAGACATAGTCCAGTTATATATTAAAATCATAGTCAAGTCATGGATAACAGAGCATACCAAATATATGAGCCGTATGTTGTCATCTTTCATTATTGCTGAAGGAAATAAGGCAGTGCAGATGAATAATGGCAGCATCTGAGAAGTCTGGGTACAATTATATAATATAGTTATGTAAGCATCATTATCTTCTGTGTCCACAGAAACTTCAAATCTCAGATTTCCAGTCTAGGCTCATAAGTGTAAGCGCTGCACACGCTTCTACTGTATAAAATCTAGTATTTACAGATGAATGATAGGGACAGCCCTCTGGTTAATACAATATTGATAAAAAAAAAAATTGCACATGATTTCTCCAACATAAAATAGTGGCTCAAATTTTGGACATACTTTATGTTTTTTTTTAAATCTGACTCCTTCTTAATGACATCTGTTACTTGAGGCACTGACTTTACTCAACGCCTAAGGTAGCAAAAGATCTGAGAAGATGCGCAGAGTCAGCTGTCAGACAATGGATTTGCTATAGTATGAATATTACATTGCCATGCACCATGTCAAGCCCTTCTAGGCATGAAACTGTCAGACGTTCAGCTTACCCCTAGCCCCACCTATGCAATGCTGATGTCATAAGTACAATGATAGTCATACGTCAATACTTCTTTCTCCATGGTAGCACTGACACATGCTGGATGTTCCAAGTGGCAGTGTCCAGCATCAATTAGGTAGTTCAGCTGACTAGCCGAGCAAGAGAGCCAAGCAAGAGATTGGTTTGACAACATTTGTTTCTCTCAGTATTGTATGCTAAGCAGCACTCAAGCGTGTTTTATTTATTTACAGAATTAGTGGTGTTTCTAATATATGTTCCCTGACCCTACTCTATCCACAGCCATCTTCATCTTTTATCATCATCGCTCCCAACTGTCTCTGGCAGTTTATGACCTCCTGGATCGCTCAAGATTTTCATGGAGTGAGCCGGAAGTCACTTTTCAATGCATGTCTAAGAGAAGAGAGCCTCGTTGTGGCTCTCATAGACTTGCATTAAGAGCTTGTGATCATTACTTCTGACTTCTGGCCAGTCAGAAATTGCAGTCACAATAGTGAGGCCGATGAAAGGTGTAGTAGACACTGGATGACAAGTACAGAGGTCGAGTAAAAAAATATCTTGGCACACACAAAAAATATTTTGAAGTATGATTGATTTAATGAAATTATGCACATAGGACCATAAAATAGACCAATGTTTCGAGCTTTCTTCGGGCCTTTATCAAGGTTATCTGTAGGTTATGAACTAAATGTAATCATAGGATGAATAGATCATGAACATCTTGTGCAACCACTCAGGATTAAATACACAGGTGAATGGTGTAATATACGTATACCTCAAGCTCAGGGCTGATATATGGTCCTCTGAATACAACACGCAGTGCTTAAAGATGAGGTAAATAAATCACTATATATGAAGGTTCCATATTAACATAGTCTGTTACTATGATCTTTGGTTATCTTCATTATGCCTGATGAGTAAGCTATTCATCTCAGCTGCTCCTAGTTGTAATACCTTGTGAGAGATTATATAGTGTAGTATATATTACAATCATAAGACGATGCAATAAGACACTTTGCAGTCGATAAACCTGTGGGGCAGCTCAAAGCTGGTGTGCAGCACAAGTAAATGCCTTAGGCTGGTTTCACACTACGATTTTGTTAAATCCGATGCTGTCCGATAAAAATCGGACAGCATCGATCCGATTTAGCCCCCATGTTCTCCAATGGAGATCGGATCGGATGTGCACTTAATGGCATCCGATCCAATTCTGTCCGAGTTTTTTCAGGAGCCAAAATCGGAGACTGCTCCGATTTTGGTATCGATTCAAAAATCCAATTAAAACAATATGGGAGTTTATGGGGGATCGGATCGGATAGAAAATCGGATTCGATATCAGATCCGATTTTCTGTATTGAGCATGCTCAATACCCTAGACCACTCCCAAAATCTCCCACCGCCCTCCCCCAGCCATTTAAATCGGATCCGATAAAAAAATCGGATCGGATGGCATCCGATTTTGAGCATCCGATACTGTCCGATTTTCATCGGACAGCATCGGATTTAACAAAATCGTAATGTGAAAGTAGCCTTAGGTCTTTTATGTGTAATGCATAAAGAAGATCCTGGAAGAAGAACGGAGTATACAGGTAGAGGCAGGAACCTTGAATTAAAATCATCACTTCAGAGGCGAGAAAAAACAAAACCCTGGAGTGGTGCGTTAAATCACGTTAATTGTTCTGTCACCTGTGCCAGCTCTTGTGTACTTATTGGATACTACCCTGGTGAGCTTTATGGATTCTGATTGACCTCCAGGACTCTGACTTTGTAGTGGGATCCAATTTCCTCCTTGTCATGGCTAATTCTTTGGTCCCTGGTCTTGGTTAATCCTGCTCTACAGAGACCTAGGGGTTGCTGGAACAAAAACCAGACCCTTGTTTACAGCTAATGGGGGAAAACATAGGGTGGGGTCTCAAACAGGAAATACTCCTGTATAAGGTTCTCAATACGGCAAGGGAGACAACCCCATTTTCACACCATGGATTTACGCTGCTTGTTGTAAAAGATTTAAAAAAATAAATGTTTTTAGAGCAATAAAACCATTTTGTTAAAGTAACTGCAGTAAATCTTCGTTGAAAGGAGTATGAAATCTAATTATAAATTGAGTAAAATCATTTTGCAGACTTCTTTTGATGATTTTTCAGTGGACACTGTCTGTCATTATTAAATTTCATCTAATAACCAAGGCTATCAACTGAAATAATCTGTTCTGACAACTAAGGTGTACGAGAATCCTTAATTGTATGTATGTAATTGGCTGTTATTCAGTTTAACTGATTACTTATCTAGTAGATATTGACAAACCTACTAATTACCGTATTTTTCGGACCATAAGACGCACTTTTTTTCCTCCAAATTCTGGAGGAAAGTGTGGGGTGCGTCTTATGGTGCAAATGTACTGTGGCTGACTGTGGGGAGGGGGAAGCAGGGGAGTGGGAGCATGGGGAGGCAGGAGAATGTCCCCGCTGCTGGATCCAGCGCTGGGGAAACCATGTGGTGCCGATACTTAGATTTGAGGAATATTCATTAGCTGCATCCCCGCCCACCTGTCAGCGCCGAGCAGGGAGCAGATAATGACTATTCCTCCACTCGGAGGAACCATGTGGTTTCCCCAGTGCTGGATCCAGTAGTTCTGGGGAGATCAGGAGTCCACTGTGCTGGGGAGAGCAGGCAGAGCTGGGATCGCTGCAGAGGTGACAACATACCTCGGGAGCACAGCGTGTGCTCACATTAACTGCTGCTGTCACTGTCATCTTGCAGCCGATCTCTTAGGGCCGCTCTACACACACCAACTTCTGTGACCAACTTCTGAACAGATCTCTGGTTGCAGTGAAAGCATGGACGCATTGTTCTATTTGTACACAGCCACAAAATGGAACAATGTGTCCATGATTTCACTGCAACCAGAGATCTGTTCAGAAGTTGGACACAGAAGTTGGTGTGTGTAAAGCGGCCCTTACACTTCTATCTCAAATTGCAGGACCTGTGATGAGGTAATGAAGTGAGCGGGCTGGACCATCACATGTAATGAAGGAGTGCTGTCATGTGATACTCCAGCCCACCCTCTTCATTACCTCATCACAGGTCCTGCAATTTGAGATAGAAGTGCTATAGATCAGCCGCAGGATGACAGTGACAGCAGTTAATTTAAGTGTAATAGCCAAGAATGAATTGTAATTGTTAATAAAGAACATACAGGCTTTCTACCACTCCTGTGGTGAACTATAACTCCCAGCATGAAAAGGGTTCTGCAGGACATGCTGGGAGCTATAGTTCTCCCTTGATATGAATTGGACCTATGAAATCTTAAAGCAGCACTACAGTGTTTTCTCTTCAACACTAGAGTGGTGCTTTAAATGTAAATATGAGAACCGGGGAAGGGGGCTTACATATAAAGAACCACTCTAGTGCTGTAGAGAAACATTAGAGTGCTTCTTTAATATCTCATAGGTGAAATTTATATCAAGGGAGAACTATAACTCCCAGCATGTACTGCAGAGCCTTTGTCATGCTGGGAGTTATAGTTCTCCCTTGATATGAATTGCACCTATGAGATCTTAAAGCAGCACTCCAGTATTTGTTCTTCAGCACTGGAGTGGCGCTTTAAACATAAGCCCCCTTCCCCGATTGTTATATTCACCGTGATTAGGTGCCATAATTTCCAAAAAATACACTTAGAAGTTTTCAAACGTAAAAAGTCACAGCAGAATTCTGAGTGTACCCCTCTCTATGTTTCTCTTGGATTCATGTGTCCCCACATCTCCAAAAAAGAAGAAACATCACAATCAATAGTTGTACTATATAAAATGAATTACTGAACGAATGAAGAATTCAAAATAATTCTACATGTGGTTACATTGGTATCATGTGCTTCCTCCAAAAAACAGTTTCCTTTACGTCTATGAAATTACCCCATTGTGGGTGATGTGTGTGAAGTAGGGAAATTAGATTGTGAGTACTGAGAACATGGATTACTTTCTGAATAAGTGAGAATGTAGGAACCAGGTAAACTAGTGGATAAAATCTTCACTGCTATCGACTGAAGAGGGCCAGAACAAATAAAATAAAGAAATGTCATGAAGAGGAGCCACTGTATGGTATTCAATTTTTGTCTTCGCTCCTATCCAATTTTGGAATTCCTGATGAAGAAGTGGGGACATGCTTAGAAAAACGTAAAATAAACCACACTTTCTTTATTTTATTTGTTCTGGCCCTCTTCAGTTGACAGCAGCACAGATTTTACACTACTTTACCTGCTTCCTACATTCTTGGTTCATACAGGTGGTGCCTGCGGTAGCTGTCATATGCTTTTATATTGGTTGTGTGTCACAACCCCATAACGTGAGTGACTAGCTCTGCTTGTCACCCTAAATTTTGTTGAGTAAGACCTTGGGTGCCTTCACACTTGCGTTTGTGTCTGCATGCGTATGGCATGCAGACGCAAACGCAGCCCATACTGATGTGAACGTAGCGGAGAATCTCCGCATGCGTTCACATTAGTATACACCCCGGCCAGCCAATCAGCTGTCTCAGGGGTGACCGGGAGGAGATCAGCGGTGGAGATCTCCTCCTCCCGGCCACAGCTGATCTCCTGCCGGTGTCGGCGTGGGAGATTTGAAGAAACAGCTGATCTGACAGTTGTTTAAATCTTCCACGCTGACACCAAATAGGGAGATTTCGGTGCAGGAGATATGAAACAGCTGATCGCTGTTTCAAATCTCCCGCGCCGACCTCACCTATTCGGTGTCGATTTAAACAGCTGTCAGTGTTTCTTCAAATCTCCAGCGCTGACAACAGCAGGAGAGCAGCAGCGGCTGTAGCTGATCTCCCGGTGATCGCCGCTGATCACCGGTGGCCACTGGGAGAGATTTCAATGAGATCCGCAGCGTTCTCCTGCGCTGTCATGCGGAGGACACTGTGGATCCATTGCCTTCAATGCATGGTTTGTGCGCTTGCAGATAAAACAAGTGCCCGCGACCGCACAAAAAATGCAACATGCTGCATTTGGAGGGCGCACAAATTATGCTCATCCAAACGCAACCAAACACAGGCATATGCGTTCCCATGTTAAACATAGAAACGCAGTGCGCAAGCGTTTGGCTGAATTCGGTACACTGCGCTTGCAAACGCAAGTGTGAAGGCAGCCTTACTCTTGTATTCACAGCTTTCTTCTAAATAAGTGGGCACAATAAGAAATTAATGTGTTTGATGTCGAGTTTAAGTAACAAAATCAAATGTAACATAAAACTTAAGACTGGTTTTTCTATGCATGCAATGTTCTAGAAGTCAGGCTGGACCTTACAAGTCTACAAGATTTAATAGAAATATGCATACTAAGCACTCCAATTGACAACATTATTAATATGAGCGGACAACAATCTGTGTCAGCGTTCTGCCGATTGCTGCCCCATCATTTAGTATCACCTAGTTGTCAGAAACACTTGTCTCCCATTTTATATGAACATCAAAGACAATATTAAGCGGAGAAATAAAAAAACAAATTTTGACCTATTATCACTGAGATAAAATTGCCAATGATGGAGGATCACAGGCACCACTCAGTCTGCATAAATACACGAACATGTGAGCTGCCCTAAAGTCTATAATGGGTATGAATTCTATATGTGTTTTTCAAACTCCTATGTGAAACACTGAAGTGTGAATGAGCCCGATACACAAGGCGATTTCAAGGATCATCACTATGGTAGAATTGTTAAAATGATCTGAACTACACAACTAGAATCTGAATTCCTTACACCTCATTATGGTGAATAGTGTAATGCTACAGCGGGACAAATCTTTTGGCTTTCTCTCTAGTAAAATATATCTGTATGTGGGTCTAGCATTACTCCCAAGCACCATGCCTGCTTTCTTGGGGTTATATTTGACTCAGATGTCTCACTCTCCATCACTTGCTTGCTTTCATGTCACCTACACCTCAAAACATCTCTAGAATTCAACCTTTTTTTACTGTTGACTCTGCAAAAACTCTAAGGGTATGTGCACATCAGAAGTTTTGTGGGCTGTTTTTGAACGTTTTCCGTCGGCGGTTCCCGCTGAGTTTTATGTTAATTTATGTTAATCCTACCCACCGGTACGATTAACATGCTAGTCAATGGAGATTAGAAAACGCTGTGTACATTACAACGTTTTTTGTCTGGTCGTTTTCAGTTTATTCACCGGTTTCCGACCGGTTGTCAAAGATAGAGCAAGCGACTTCTTTTCAGCGTTTTTCAAGCAGGTCTAGCTGAACAAGTGCAGCAAAGACCAGTCAGAAAAACGCTAAGGAACACGCCGGGGAAATCGCCGAGAACACGCCGTACGACCGCTAGTAACCCGACCGCAAATCGTTAGCAAAACGCTAACAAAACCAGGGACACTAGCGAGTGCAGAAAACTCAGTTTCTGCTAATCTCCACCGGTTCCCGGTCGTTCTGCAAAGATGCAGAAACGACTGATGTGCACTTACCCTTATGGTACCTTTACACGCCGCAACAGGATGGTAGAAACAACCGGGTGCTTCACGTGCACGAGCACGCACAAACGGTTGCAAACGTTAATCGCACCACCTTTACACGCCGCAACAAGGTGCGCCACGGTAGGTTACATCTATCTCTGGATACACCGCCGGGTTCCACAAGTTACCTTCTGTAGCTCACCTTACCTCATTTACACGCCGCTATAACAAGGTAATATGGGCGGAACAAAGGCAGCAGGGACAACACATAGGCGTTCCACAATTGTGGATTACGAGAATTCCGTACGCTGATAGGACAAAGCAATAACATCATGATTATGCAGCCAGCGCAGGAGGCTGACTAATACATGACGCTTGAGCAATTGTGTAGTGTGACTGGTCAGCTCCTTAAATATGCCACCCTATGCAGCGTCTACCAATCGTAACGCAGGAGCTTCCACCAATGATCACTGATGGGGCGCGGTAACCCGGAGCCTGTGTCACGCCCCAGGTACATAGCTTGGTGTCGAAACAACCCTTCTGTTCCTTATTTACACGCCGATACAGGCCGCAATCATCGCCTTCAAATCAACCTGTTTTAGGGCACTGCTCTGAAACAGGTGCCTCAAGTGGCGGGTGGCAACAACCGTCTTCACACGCCGCTACCTTAGGTTGATTTGGCGGTGCAAGATACATTTCTCTCATGTACCCGGTTGTTGCCACCATCCTGTTGCGGCGTGTAAAGGTACCATAACTGTTGCCCTTATTCTTACCCATTCTTGTCTGGGTTACTGCAATTCTCTACTAATCAATCTCCCTCTTGCTAAACTTTCCCCTCTCCAATCCATGCTGAATGCAGCAGCCAGGATCATATTCCTCTCCAACTGCTTCACCGATGCCTTTTATCCTGTGCCAGTCATTGCACTGGTTGCCCATCCGCCACAGAGTACATTACAATATAAAATTATAACCGTCATCCACAAAGCCCTCTACAGCTCTACACCGCCCTACATCTCCTCCCTCATCTCGGTCTATCACCCTACCCATTCCCTCTGTTCCACAAGTGACCCAAGGCTAAAATCATCTACAATCCGAACCTCCCAGACCCGTCTCCAAAATTTCACATGAGTTGCACCAATTCTCTGGAGCAGATTAACAAGAACAATTAAAAAAGCACATCTCTTTAGACTAGCCTATCACCTCACCTCATCTATGTAACTATTCCCATTCTGTACTTTTTACAAATCTGGCCTCTTGTTGCCATCTGTCTACACCCCCCTCCCCCCATGCATTATATAGCACTTTATCTGTACTCGTACAGATCCTGGCTGGTGACTGGTTCATGCATCATTATGTGAATCCCCTATTTATTATATTCATTGCTGGACCATAAATGAAGGCACTTTTTACCATATACCTTTTGTACCTCCCCTATTTCACCATAGACTGTAAGCTTGCGAGCAGGGACCTCACCCCTCATGGTATCTGAATATTTTTTGCATTGTTTGTATTGTATTACATTATTGTATTATTATATAGCATTGTATTGTATTGTATCCCCTCTGAACCGTAAAGTGCTGCGGAATATGTAGGCCACTGTATAAATAAAATTATTATTATGTGTTTAAAGGGAACCAGTCAGCTCGTTTTAGGCTACTAACCTACCACTATCTGTCTCTGCACCTTCCAAGCTCATTCCTAACCATCCCTCCCTGACCTAAAACTACACTATAAAGCTTATGAAAAATAATTTAATAACTTACATCCGTAGTCTGTAATAGGCGGTGTACAGGGCTCCATTCTCCTTCTTAGCAGGTTCTTAGCATGCCCCGCTGGGCGTCATTCCGTCTCCTGTGTTGAAATGCTCGCTTCCTCCATACAATGTGATGTGCACCAGACGTCAATTCTGATCCGATGCGTTGTGGGGGCTTATCAGGCTGTACAGCCCGGCTCATGCGCAGTGCGCATATTGGAGTTGGGCCGTAGACCCACAATGCACCGGACTGGAACTGACGTGCTATTGACCAAATTTTTTCACTGATAAAATTGGTCTGTGAAGAAAATCGCTACGTGCTGCGATTTCTCTCCGAAATTGGATAGGTGCGAGGAAAAAAGTTGAACACCATAGTGTGGCTACTCCATATGGCATCCAACATTTACAGATACACTACAATTCTGTAACAAAGGAAACTGTAAATTAATAATAGCTACTGAGAAACAAAATGGATTGTACACAGACACCACATGGATAATAAGTGAGAAAAAAAATCATTCTACTTTTCTGGATGAAAACTGGACTGATTTTTTAAACTGTTGCATGTCGTGAGCCTACAATGAGGATTAGCAGAGGTTTGAATGCAAAGTATTTTCTCTGCATCCAAATCGCTGCGTTGTACAGTAAAAGTGGATGGGATTAATGGAAATCCTATGGCCACTGTGCTTCATTATGGCTGTGGAGTCGGTAAGTCAAACCTCCGGACTCCTCAATTTCTCTGACTACAACTCCAACTCTCATATGTTTAAATGATACATTTATAATAAATGTATCATTTAAACATAAGAGAGTTGGAGTTGTAGTCAGAGAAATTGAGGAGTACAATGATAACATCAGGTTTTAATCATTATTATTACACAATAATCAAGCTACGGTATTTAGATACCAAATTTATTATATATTTTAGGAGTTGCAGACGGTCCATTTTATACCAGCTCCACAGACCTGATTATAATACTGCATTAACTGACCTGCGGTGCAGGTTTCCTATCTGCAGCATGTCAATATCTCGTGAGGAGATGCCCGAGTCTCCTGCGCGAGAGAATGTAGCGTCCGAAATGCCACATAACCCTTAATGTGTAAATCCATGATTACACAGAAGCCGCTCCTACCCAACACTGTTTTTCCACTCTCTGACCAGTGTACACAATGCTGTGCTTACATACTGCTCATGTGCAGTCAGGTTGCAAGATTGTTTTTCTCCCGTTGCACAAATATCCCTCCTACCGCCATCAACTATTCCACTGTATAAGAATCACAGCAGGAAAGATTCGGCAAAGATTCATGCTCCGACCTCCCGCTCTCTACACTGTATGAGATTCCTGAACATTTTATTTTCTGTATGACAGGAAGTAAACAAGATGAAAAGCAAGACAGTAAGTAAGGCAGCGGGCACTGCAGTCTCCAGCGCAGCCCTGGCACCTGCCTGCGGTACACCACTGCATTAATCTGCAGATGGATGCAGAGCTGCCAGAGATGCAGGAGCATGCTGTGTAAAGAAATAAGGAGGTGAAGATGGGTGTATTCTTGCTTGTGAAGCATAGTCAGACTCTCTCGATTTTAATTCGGAATTCTATTTAAAGTTAGAGGTCAGGCATACAAATATCTGATTACTACAGTATATAAAATACTGATAAACATGTTGGTAATATTTTGCATATAATATTTATTTTTATTTCTATTCATGTCAGGGATATGTTGCGTCTTTGATAATTAGAGCAATTAATCTGTAATACACTCTGTTAAGGTGCAGCGATTCTGTATACCACTCCATAGCAACACAATATCCACAGATCAAATGCAAAGTCGCCATCTGCTCACAAGAATTCCTGCAGCAGAGTTCATTCACATCACTAAAAGCTATGTCTGGACAATAAAAGCAATATTTGGGAAAAACATTACAATAAACGACATGTAAAAGCACGTCTCATAGGAACACAGCACAAGCCCTGTCCTCTTAGCGCGCAATCGAAGACATTGCAATAAACAAGCAAAATAATAATAACATCAAATATATATAGAAATAAGAGTAAAGCTGCAGGCGAAGATACCTTTGTAGAGACATCAGTTCACAGGCCATCCCACACAGAAGAAGCCAGTGCTGGAGCCCTGCAGTGAGTGCTGCTCACCAGACACCGCCTTCTCCTTGTTCCACTGAGAACAGGGCGGAACAGCAATATGTGCAGGGAAGAAAGGAGGGCTGAGGAGGCTTTGTCATCAAGTCAAACTTCTTTCTGAGGAGAGCACCTCTTATCTGCTGCTCTCTGCACCCTGTCCCCCTCCTTCTTCATACATGGAAAGCTGCAGCTTGCAGTCAATCAGGAAATGGAGCTGTCAGGAGGCTTTGCTGTGCTCACCCGCCTTCCTTGTAACTTGACTCCCATCAGCAGCTACACAGCCAGGTCTGTCAGTCAGCTGAGCACAACCAATGGCTGCTGCTCCACACACAGCCTCATGAATGGGAAGTGCCCAGCAACAAGAGGCAGTCCAGTCATGATTAGACAGCTCACTAGGCCTTGTCCCCTGTAGTGCACGTTCCTCAGGGCGCGCCATGGCCAGCTCACAAGCTGCTCTATTTACACTCCAATGAACGACACAAATGGCATTTCTCTATGGATACATAGTTACATAGCTGAAAAAAGACCTAGGTCCTCCAGGTTCAGCCTTTCCTTCATCAATTAGACATTTTGTGTCACTAAATTATCTATAAGCCACAATGTTATGTGTACTGAGGAAATCATCCATCTAAAAGGAAGGCACAGCACAAACCATTACTGCTTACTGTAAGGTCATGTTCACACATCTGTGATCTAGTCACAAATCTATGTCAAATCCACAGACAGTAACTGCCTGTGTAACATGCAGATTTTAATGATTTACACCCTACTCCATTTACTCCATTAAGCCCTCCCATGGAGTTTTTTTTTCTTTAAATGTGAACATATGTATGTCAGGTTGTGTGAATATATTAATATACTGCTCTCCCTGGCCAGCACCGATCTGCTCTGCTACTTACCCTTTATTCTCTATGTGTGAGATGCAAGTCTATGTTATGCCTTAGGCTAAATTCACACATTGCGCATATTTTGCACTTTTCTGTGCGGATGCTTTTTGCCGCGTTTTGCACCCGCGCAAAAAAAAAGTGGTGGAGGGGGGCGTGTCCTGCTGCTAATGGCGCCGGGCGCATACTAACTGAGCTCCTCACCCGGATCCACTGAAACAGCACTTTCCCGGCCTCCCTGGACCTCCTGCGGCTCCATAACGACGGAGAATTCTCCCTGGCCGGTCCCCAGCATGCCGCGAGCTCCATCCCGCAGAAGGCAAACAGATTCTAAGGTGACTGCATACTTTGAGCCGCGCGAATCCCCTCACAACATGGCGCCGGCGCTGGAGCGCCCGCCTCCTTCCTCCCCGGCTGCACAGAGGTCTCCTCGCAATATGGAGGCTGTGGGGGAGAGGAGGATGACAGGGCACCGGTCACACAGGGAGCTATTAAAGCACTGCTGGCAGCACAAAGATTCTCCATTATTGAGGATATGAAGGGGCTGATGGGCACCCTGAGAGAAGACCTGGGGGTGCTGTCTGACAGAACGGACCACCTAGAATCAAAGATGGCAGATTTCGCCTCCGCACATAACAGTCTCGCTGACAGCCATGCTGGGCTGGATAGGGAAGTGGGAACAGTCTCCTCCACTATATGCCATCTGGAGGACCAGCTTAGGAAAAATAACCTAAAACTGAGGGGCATAACAGAATCAGGAGACGCAATAGAAGTGGCCAAGGCTTTTCTGCTGGCAGCCCTCCCAGAGACCCCCCAGGAACATCTAGAAATTGAAAGAGCCTTCCGGATCCCTAAGCCGGCGAGGCTTCCCCCTGAGATACCGAGGGATATCTTAGTGTCCCTGATGAGATCCGGGATCAGAGATCGGTTGCTGGGGCGAATGAGGAATGGCCACCCCTGCCGCAGCCCTTTTCGGGGGCTCAGGTGTACCCTGATCTATCCCCGGAGACTCTGGCCCGCAGGAGGGAATTCGCTTCCAGTTGCAAGACCTTGAGGGAAAACGGCATATTTTACAGTTGGGGCTCCCCTGCGGCAGTTAACTTTAAGCACAAGGGAAAAAGACACTCGTTTTCCTCCCCCACTTCTTTGAGGAAGACTCTAAAGGTATGGGGACTAACATCTCCCAGTGCCCGCCCTTCTCCGACACGGGAACCTAACAAACATGGAGGAGAAGAACCCGCTGCTGCTGAGGTCCTGTGAGGGTCCAGACCTGAAGAACAACTTCCCAGTTCCCAGGATGACTTGCTCTATTTTAACAGTTTTTTCTAAAATTTTCTACTTCTTTTTGTTTTCTCCTTAATTACTCCGGGTTCCTGTGGACATATGGATGGTCCCGCTGAACATGGCCTAACTCCATGATACTTGAGTTGGGAATAATATCGGGATTGACTCATTATCACAGGAACTGAGGAGCCTGGAGGACTCCCCTCCCCCCCCACTGTCATCCTCTCCTGTCCCTAGTGGTATCTGGGAATCAGGTGGAGTTACACAACTGTTTCATACATGTTCGTTGTTTATAATTAGCTTGTGTACTGTCTACCCCAGTGCTTTATGCTTATTGTGTATACCTTGCTTTTTCCCATTGTCTTAATACGAACCCATTCCCCTCCCCCCCTTTTTTGTGGGTGTCTTTCTGCCTTTCGGAAACACCTCTCCTGGTCTTCCCCTCTTAATTTTTTCCCAGAACTCTTTCATCACCCAATTCTCCTATCTTTTCCTCCATCTTTATCTTATCTCCTTCTCTCTCTTCTTTTATTTCTCCTTTTTCAGTCTGACCTTCCCTGGGCCCCGTGATGTCCCTAAAAGTACTGTCATTGAACGTAAATGGTCTCAATTCCCCCGCCAAAAGATCTTACCTATGGAGGGAGGCCAAGTCCTCTGGGACGAATGTCCTGTGCTTTCAGGAGACCCACCTACTCGAGGCTGACAATGTGCGGCTCCGACACCCAGACTATCCACATAGTTTCTTTGCAAATGCTCCTAAAAAGAAGGCGGGGGTCTGCATTTTTGTCAGCCACAAGATACAGTTTTCTTTCATTTCCTCCTTTACTGATGATGCGGGGAGATTCTTAGGTATTAAGTGTGACATTGGGGGAACCCGTTACACGATCGTTACGACTTACAGCCCCAATGTGGGGCAATCGAAATTCCTGAGACATTTGTTCAGCCGCATTTGAGGAGAGGTGGAAGGGAGGCTCATCATTTGCGGCGATTTCAATGCGGTGATGGAGCCCCGCATTGATTCCTCATCCCCTCTATCAAGAGGTAGAAGTTCATTTGGAGACCTCTGCAGGGAGTTTCACCTCCACGACGTCTGGAGATACCAACACGCGGAGGAGAGGGACTATTCCTTCTTCTCCCCGGTGCACAAATCCTATTCCAGGATAGACTTGTTTCTGCTCAATGATATAGCCCTGAATAGGTGCAGCTCATCGAGGCTTGGTGTGATCACTTGGTCGGACCATGCCCCGATTGAGCTGGAGATGGATCTAGACGTCGGGGGTGGAGCTTCGAGGTCTTGGAGGCTGCATGCGGGTCTCATGACTGACTTGAAAGTAGCTGATGACCTTGGCAAGGCACTGAAGGAATACTTTGACCTGAATGATGTAGACCAAACTCCGGATGATGTGCTTTGGTATGCGCACAAGGCGGTGATGCGAGGTTTGTGTATACAAAAAGCATCAATTGCGAAGCGTCACAGAGAACGTCTTCTTAAAGACTGGACAGCGGAATTGTCTCGTTTGGAGACACTTAACAAAATGTCGCCGTCCTGTGCGCTTCTATCGCAGATAACACGACTTCGCAACGATCTCCGAGCGCTACTTCTTAAACAACATGAGACTGGGCTCAGAAAACTTCGTACCAGATATTATGAGGCAGGAGACCGTGCTGGCAAATTGTTAGCCCGCAGATTAAAAAAGAAAACGGCTAAGGGGATGGTGACGGCTATACGAGAAGAGGGGGGGAATTTGGTTGGGAACCCCTCAGAGATAGTGGAGGTTTTTGCCTCGTACTACGAACGACTATACAACCTCCGCACCGACCCGCAGACTCCTCAGCCTACCACGGAGACCATATGCACCTTTCTAAAGACCCTCGACATCCCCACTCTCTCAGCTGATTCACTGTATCCACTTAATGCCCCCTTTACTGAGATTGAAGTTCATGGGGTTCTGAAGGGACTGAAGAGTAATAAAGCACCTGGTCCTGATGGACTGATTAATGAGTATTATGGGCTCTACGGTCAGATCCTGGCGCCGTATCTCCTCCGTCTTTTCAACACGTGGCAAGCGCGGGGATGCATCCCCGAAACTGCGCTGGTAGCCACGATATCGACAATACCCAAACCGGGAAAGGCTCAGGATCGTCCGGAGAATTTTCGACCCATATCACTCTTAAACACAGACTTGAAGCTGTACGCCAAACTTTTGGCCACTCGCTTGAGCAGTGTGATCCCTCTACTGGTACATCATGACCAAGTTGGGTTTGTGCAGAATAGACAAGCGAACGACGGGACAAGAAGAATGCTGGACCTGATAGAGGTAGCGGAGAGGAGAGGTGCCCCCAGTGTATTCTTGTCTTTAGACGCCGAGAAGGGTTCGATAGGGTACACTGGGGATATCTTAGGGAGGTCCTCTCGGCTTTTGGCATTACGGGCCCTATCTCGACAGCGATTCTTGGGCTTTATTCAAACCCGTGTGCAAGAGTCATGTCCTCTGGATATAAGTCCAGGCTCTTCCGTATCACCAATGGCACCCGCCAAGGATGTCCCCTATCGCCATTGGTCTTTGCTTTGGTCATGGAACCACTGGCGATATCTCTGAGGGCGGACCCGACGATCGCGGGAATTGTGATGGGACGACATAAGCATGTAGTCGGTTTGTATGCCGATGATGTCATTGTGGTTACGGAAGATCCTATTTCCTCTCTCCCGGGGATAGTACAGAGACTTGAATGCTTTGCACAAACATCATACTATAAGCTCAACGCAACTAAGTCTGTGATACTACCTATTGGACTATCAGACAAAGACATGGATGCCCTCACCGCCTCGTTCCCGTTTAAATGCTCGGTAACGGGCATACCATATCTGGGAATCATTCTGTGTCCCTCTAAACAGGTGGCGGAAAAAAACATGAACCGCCTTATAGTCGATCTTGGAGGAGCCCTTTCGGAACTTCCACTAGACTCCATGTCGTGGATGGCCAGGATCCAGGCGGTGAGGATGTTGTGGCTTCCTAAAATTTTGTATCTCTTCAGGTGTGTCCCGATTCGCTTCTCCAAGAAGCAACTACTACGCCTTCAGCGCATGATTTTTAGATGTGTTTGGGGGACGGCACCAGCGAGGGTTAAGGGTTCCCTACTGTATCGCCACCTGACAAAAGGAGGGATGGGGGTACCGAATGTGGAGAAATACAGGAAAGCGGTGGTTTTGGAGGCGGCGGGGAAGTGGTGGCACAATGAGGATTCCCAGGGATGGAAGTTGATAGAGGAAGGTTCGCTGGGGAAGGGCTCCTTGCGATCTCTCCTGGCGGCGAACTCAGTGAGTCGCCTAGCAGACACTGATTTTCTTAGTACAATTACTGAAATACTAACAGTCCACCGCTCACTGCGGGGAGAGTGGACCAAGATCTCTCCTGGAGACTTCCCGTTGGAGGCGTTCTGTTGGTTGATACCTACATTTTCGGTGTCGCCTTGGAGACTCGCAGGCCCTAAAACCCTCGCGGACCTTACCTCTCTGGAGGAATGGCTGTACAAATACCCGGACCTTAAAACGACCTTCTTACACTTCCATCAGATTGTGCACTTTGTGCGCTTCCCAGCGTTCTCTCACGACCTGAGCCCTCCGGGGGCCCCCTCTGCGTTGCGACGCTCCCTGACATCAACTCCCAGACCAATGAAATCGTTGTCAGCCCTGTATTCAGACTTGATTGACAGAGACGCATCTCTGAGACTACCTTACGCTATTAGATGGGAACAAGACCTCTCATTCAGGGCGACAGACGAGGATTGGGAGGACGCTATACACTGTGTGAGAGAAGCATCCAGATGCATTAACCATGTTGAATTACTCAAAAAAATCCACTTAAGGTGGTACACCAGCCCGACGAAACTAGCGAGATTTGGTAAAGGAGCGTCGTCGCAGTGCTGGAAGAAATGTGGAATGCAGGGAGATTTGCCCCATATGTGGTGGGGATGTCCTAAGGTGGCACAGTTCTGGCTGCTAGTGTCGGGTCTTTTGGACTCGGTCACGGAGACGAGGATCCCACTGGAGCCACAGATTGCGGTTCTACATGTGGGTGTCATAGCGTACCCCCCGGTGTTACGCCGGATGTTGACATATGTTTTGACAGCGGCCAGGGTCTGTATCGCCTCTAAATGGAAACAACCTCTTCCCCCGACTATGAGTGACCTCACTGACAAAATAAATTCAATCTTTTGTCATGAGTATTACCTAGCGCTAGATTACGGTGCACGGCGTTACGTGTCCGAGGCCTGGGAGTTATGGGAGTCACACCCGTTGGCCCAACGACCCCCGCTATAGGAACCCACGTTGTGTTCCTCGGTCTCTGCTTCATGACGTGAGGGCTTCGGGCCCAGGGGCGGCACAGACTACCCTTTCCACTACTTTTGCTTCACCGGCCAGATACGGCTAGCTCTATTTTGGGTCTACTGCTCCCTGTGTGTCGGTGGCTCTATTTTTCTCCTACCCCTCTTCATATCCTCCTATACCCTCTCCTCTAACCCCCCTCCCCCCTTTTTTTTCTTCCTTCTTTTACTCACTTTTCTTCTTTCTATCTATTCGTTTATTATCATTATAATTATTCAACCCTTTTTAGTTCCCCTCACCTTCATGACCCTTCTAGGTTGACTATGTAAGTTTACTATGTTATCACTTGTTTAACGGGGAATACCCTGCCGGTGATTCATCCCTAATATATAACTTGAGGATTGGCTTCGAGACGTCTTGTAAGAGGTCAGCTTTAAGACTCCCGCTGAGAGCCTTAGTAACAAAGAGGGAAACAAAGCTTCGACTCGAGACATGATAGACAATTTCGGTCTCTGCGGAGGCTACTTCATACGGAACCTTCTGGAAACTACCGCACGGAGTTGCACTTATAAACCGTGGCCTGCTAAAAGGAGACGCCCCGGTTGACCTTCTTGCAATATCACCTGGGATATTATCCACTATCCTTTTCCCTTCCCTTCCCCCTCCTTTCCCCTTTTTCTATTTTAGAATATGTTGTATGTGTTGTATTTGTATTATTGTCAACTGTTTATGTAGGAAGAATACATAATAAACATCATTTATGAGAAAAAAAAAAAAAAAAGTGGTGGAAAAAAACAGTGCATTCTCATACCGGATTTTTTTTACTTGCCCACTTCTCCCCCAAAAGCGCAGGGGAGAAGTGATGTCACACAGGGGAAGAACAATCCTCCCCTGTGTGACATCTGTGACAGCCCATTTTGGGTTTCATAGTGTATTAATATACAATGCGAAACCCAATATAAACTAATCCAAATGTGTTAAAAATAATAAAAACTGAATACTTACCCTCTGCCAGGTGCCGACACAACCGCAGGTATCGACTTTTCAGGGCCTATCACCAATCTTGATAGGTCCTGGAAGGTCGATACCTGCGGTTGTGTCAGCGCCCGGCTCACCCTGCGGTGTATTTTTTACACATTTGGATTAGTTTATTTTGGGTTTCGCAGTGTATACAGTGTTGGCCAAAAGTATTGACACCCCTGCAATTCTGTCACATAATACTCAGTTTCTTCCTGAAAATGATTGCAATCACAAATTCTTTGGTATTATTATCTTCATTTAATTTGTCTTCAATGAAAAAACACAAAAGAGAATGAAGCAAAAAGCAAAACATTGATCATTTCACACAAAACTCCAAAAATGGGCCAGACAAAAGTATTGGCACCCTCAGCCTAATACTTGGTTGCACAACCTTTAGCCAAAATAACTGCGATCAACCGCTTCCGGTAACCATTAATGAGTCTCTTAGGATATGTGCACATTGGACGTTTTGTGGGCTGTTTTTTAGCGTTTTCCGCTGAGTTTTATGTTAATTTATGTTAATCCTAACCACCGGTTGGATTAATATGCTAGTCAATGGATTTCAGAAAACGCTGTGTACATTAGAACGTTTTTTTTTTTTCCTTTCCACTTTCTTCACTGGATTTCCCCCAGTTTTCAAAGATAGAGCATGTGACTTCTTTTGAGCGTTTTTCCACCGGTTCCAGCTTACAAGTGCACAAACAACAGTCTTAAAAACGCCAAGAAAAACCGCCAGAAAACCGCCGACAAAATGCTGTATAAACGCTATAACACCGCTCAAAAAATGCTAAAATAACGATGGACACTGCTGAGGTCAGAAAACTCAGTTTCTGAAATTCTACACTGGTTTTCTGACGGTCTGCAGTGATGCAGAACTGTCCAATGTGCACATACCCTTACAATGCTGGAATTTTAGACCATTCTTCTTTGGCAAACTGCTCCAGGTCCCTGATATTTGAAGGGTGCCTTCTCCAAACTGCCATTTTTAGATCTCTCCACAGGTGTTCTATGGGACTCAGGTCTGGACTCATTGCTGACCACCTTAGAAGTCTCCAGTGCTTTCTCTCAAACCATTTTCTAGTGCTTTTTGAAGTGTGTTTTGGGTCATTGTCCTGCTGGAAGACCCATGACCTCTGAGGGAGACCCAGCTTTCTCACACTGGGCCCTACATTATGCTGCAAAATTTGTTGGTAGTCTTCAGACTTCATAATGCCATGCACACGGTCAAGCAGTCCAGTGCCAGAGGCAGCAAAACAACCCAAAACATCAGGGAACCTCTGCCATGTTTGACTGTAGGGACCGTGTTCTTTTCTTTGAATGTCTCTTTTTTTCTCCTGTAAACTCTATGTTGATGCCTTTGCCCAAAAAGAGAGAACATTCTTCCAAAACGTTTTAGGCTTTCTCAGGTAACTTTTGGCAAACTCCAGCCTGGCTTTTTTATGTCTCGGGGTAAGAAGTGCGGTCTTCCTGGGTCTCCTACCATACAGTTCCGTTTCATTCAGACGCCGACGGATAGGACAGGTTGACACTGTTGTACCCTCGGACTGCAGGGCAGCTTGAACTTGTTTGGATGTTAGTCGAGGTTCTTTATCCACCATCCGCACAATCTTGCGTTGAAATCTCTCGTCAATTTTTCTTATCCGTCCACATCTAGGGAGGTTAGCCACAGTGCCATGGGCTTTAAACTTCTTGATGACACTACGCACGGTAGACACAGGAACATTCAGGTCTTTGGAGATGAACTTGTAGCCTTGAGATTGCTCATGCTTTTTCACAATTTGGTTTCTCAAGTCCTCAGACAGTTCTTTGGTCTTCTTTCTTTTCTCCATGCTCAATGTGGTACACATAAGGACACAGGACAGAGGTTGAGTCAACTTTAATCCATGTCAACTGGCTGCAAGTGTGATTTCGTTATTGCCAACACCTGTTAGGTGCCACAGATAAGTTACAGGTGCTGTTAATTACACAAATTAGAGCAGCATCATATGATTTTTCTAAAAGTGTACAATACTTTTGTCCACCCCCTTTTTTATGTTTGGTGTGGAATTATATCCAATTTGGCTTTAGGACAATTCTTTTTGTGTTTCTTTTATTGAAGACAAATTAAATGAAGATAATACCAAAGAATTTGTGATTGCAATCATTTTCAGGAAGAAACTGAGTATTATCTGACAGAATGGCAGGGGTGTCAATACTTTTGGCCAACACTGTATTAATACACTGCGAAACCTAAAAAGGGCCGTCACAGATGTAACACAGGGGAGGATTGTTCCTCCCTTGTGTAAGATCATATCCTGCAACGCCGGCATATTCCCGCTGGAATTGCGCATTGTCTGAATGATGATGCATAATTCCAGCGGGAATAATGGGCTCCTATGAGAAAAAGCGCGTAAATAATTGACATGGTCATTCTTTTTACACCCGTGCTTTCGACCATAAAAGCGCTGTGTATTTTTACGCAGTGTCTGAAAGGCAAAGTGAATTTCACATTCACTTTGCCAGCAGACACACACGTGCTTTTTAGAAAAGTGCGTGCCAAAAAACGCAGTGTGTGAACGTAGCCTTATTCACACATCCATGTTTAAGCACTTCAGTGGAAAAATGGTACCAATGTCATCAGTATTTTGGAGCATTTTGTTATCAGTAAAGATAGGTGAACACACCAATATTCGGGTTCAGCGGATCTGGCTAGACTTTTTTTTTCAAAGTCCGGGTTCAGGATTAGACTTCACCGGAACTTGAACCCTAAACCCAACTCCCCCAAGTTTAAAGTTATAAATTGGAGGCTAGAGGGGCTAGGGGGCTGTAAAAATAAACAGAATAGTGATTCAACAGCAGCATTATACTTAATGAGGACGGCACGCTTGTACTTCTGGGTCCCGCTTTATTAACTATACTGGCTCCAACCACCAAAAGGCCTATTCATCGTCTTTTTGTTTTTTTAACATGTTTTTTTTGTTTGTTTTTTTGTCTTGTAGCTTTTAAAACCCTTTTTTATTTTACCAATTTTTTGAAAATGACACACAGGTGGATTGATAAATTTTGCATGAAAAAGATAATTTTTAATATTTTAACTTATTTGTGCATTGTTAGGGTCCATTCGCACAATGCATATTGCATCCCATATTTGGTGCATAGTTGGTGCAGATCCGCACCAAATATAAAGCAACATGTTTTCTCAGCCACATCTATGGGATTTGGGATGTCCTGTCCGCATGGTTCGCATTTTTACCGCTGCAGATTGGCTGCGTATTTGATTGTGGAAAAATATGCAGCATGACAATTCTTGCTGTGGATTTTACCACATATTTCACCCATAGACCCTCATGTTAGCTCAAAATATGCAGCAGTGATCACACTATGCAAATATGTTGCGCATTCTGACCAAAATTGCATTCAAATCTGCTGGTAGTGATAAGAGTTGAGGGGTGGGGGGGGAAGAGTAGGATTTTACATTTTTTCCTTTCCAAGGTATCCAAACTTTATTGAAATAAACACAAAGCAACATAAAATCTACATCAAATCCACACCAATAACGCACCAAATATGCACCGTGCGGACAGGGATTGTTTTGGTGTGTTTTTCTGACACTAGGTGCAGATTTTGCAAGTTCAAAATCTGCATCACAAATTCAGTGTGCAAACAGGATCTTAGAGCCACAAGTATATGATCCTTTAAAAATGTTGCATGTTAATCTCGAACTGCGAAAAATAAAATAAAGAGAATTTTGTTTACGTACCGTAAATTCTTTTTTCTTTAGTCATCAATGGGAGACCCAGACAATGGGGTTTAGGGCTCTGCCCTCCGGAGGTCACACTAGGTACTACAAGTTTGTAGACACCGCCTCCTCCGCTTATAAACCCCCACCGTAGGAGACATCCTCAGTTTAGTCCATAAGCTGCGAGGAGAAATTAAACCACACCCGAAACATCGGGAAGAATGCCGTACACAGACGGTTCAACAACCCGGCAAACACTGTCTCAACAGAGAACAGAACAAGTGCAAAATATGCAACGGAACAACTGGGTGGGTGCTGGGTCTCCCATTGATGACTAAAGAAAAAGAATTTACGGTACGTAAACAAAATTCTCTTTTTTCTGGTCGTCATAATGGGAGACCCAGACAATGGGGATGTCCTAAAGCAATACCCCAGGGCGGGAAGAGTTCCTCAACAAGACGGATAACACATGGTTCCCTCTAAAGGTGGGCAACCGCCGCCTGGAGAACCCGCCTGCCCAAACTCGCATCCGCAGAGGCATGGGCATGCACCATATAGTGCTTAGAGAAAGTGTGCAGGCTGGACCAAGTGGCCGCCTGACACACCTGTAGAGCAGAAGCTCGATGTCGCAAGGCCCAGGAGGCACCTACAGCTCTCGTAGAGTGTGCCTTCAAACCCACCGGGAGAGGCAAACCAGAAGACCGGTATGCCTCCTGAATGGGAGCCTTGATCCATCTGGCCAAGGTCGACTTCGAAGCCGCGGCCCCTTTACAGCGACCCATCGTGAGGACAAATAAAGAATCCGAACTCCTAAAGGAGGCGGTCCTGGACGCATAAATGCGTACAGCTCTCACGAGATCCAGAGTATGGAGGTCGCGCTCAACCTGATGAACGGGAGCGGGGCAAAATGATGGGAGAACAATCTCCTGGTTTAGGTGAAACGTTGAAACCACCTTCGGCAGAAATTCAGGCCGTGGGCGCAACACCACCTTGTCTTGGTGAACCACCAGAAAGGGAGACTTGCACGAAAGTGCAGCCAATTCTGAGACCCGTCTCAGAGACGTAATCGCCACCAGAAAGACCACCTTCTGGGACAGACGAGAGAGAGAGACTTCTCTCAGTGGCTCAAACGGCGGTTTCTGCAGTGTCGCCAGGACCATGTTGAGGTCCCAAGGATCCAGAGGTCGTCTATAGGGCGGAACCACCCGAGACACCCCCTGCAGAAATTGACGTACCTTCGGGAGGAGCGCCAAGCGCCTGTCAAACAGCACTGAAAGTGCTGATACTTGACCTTTCAGAGAGCCAAGGGATAATCCCAACTCCAACCCCGACTGTAGGAAGGCCAACAATGTCGGGATAGACAAAGGCCACGGTGAGCGGCCACCAGAGGCACACCAGGTAAAAAAGATTTTCCACGTTCTGTGGTATATCTTCCTGGAAACAGGTTTCCTCGCCCGATTCATAGTGGCAACCACTGTAGGGGAGAAACCTCTGGATGTTAGCAGCCAGGCCTCAAGAGCCATGCAGTCAATCTGAGGGCCCTGGAATTGAGGTGGAAGAATGGGCCTTGCGCGAGTAGATCTGCGCGTTCTGGAAGAGCCCACCGGTGTCCGCCTGACAGTTGCCACAGGTCCGGGTACCAGGACCTCCTGGGCCAATCTGGAGCCACTAGAATGGCTACTCTGCATTCCATCCTGATTTTCCACAGGACCCTGGGAATCAGAGCCAGAGGCGGGAACACATATGGCAGCTGGAAGCTGGACCAACTCAGGATCAGGGCGTCCGCCCCCAGAGACTGGGGATCCCAAGATCTCGCCATGTATTGGGGCACCTGATGATTCAGCCGTGAGGCCATCAGATCCACGTCCGGAGTGCCCCACCTGCCGCAGATGTCCCGGAAGACGTCTGGATGTAGGGACCACTCTCCGGCGTCCATCCCCTGTCGGCTCAGATAGTCGGCCTCCCAGTTCTCGACCCCTGGGATGTGAACTGCGGAGATCAGGCAGCCGTTTTCCTCCACCCAGAGTAGAATGCGGTGGACTTCGGCGAGGGCCTGAGCACTTCTGGTCCCTCCCTGATGATTTATATAGGCGACGGCCGTCGCATTGTCGGACTGTACCCGAATGGGCTGTCCTGACAGGAACTTCTGAAACGCCAGTAGCGCCAGATAGACCGCCTTGATCTCCAGCACGTTGATCTGCAACGCCGACTCCGACTGAGTCCAGAGGCCTTGAGCCCTGTGGTGCAAGAACACCGCCCCCCAGCCCTTCAGACTGGCGTCGGTGGTCACCACTAACCATGACGGTTTTAGGAAGGACCGGCCCCGTGACAGGTGATGTGGCTGGAGCCACCACTGCAGAGAGTCCCTGGTTGCTTGTGACAGTGTCACCAGCCGATTCAGAGAGATCGTCCTCTTGTCCCATCTGCGAAGAATCTCCAGCTGGAGAGGACGGAGGCGAAACTGTGCGAACGGCACCGCCTTTATCGCCGCTACCATGCGACCCACCAGTCTCATCAATACCCGTAGGGATGACTGTGGAGACAGGAGGACATTCTGCACTCCTGATTGGATCGCAAGCTGCTTGGCTTGAGGTAGGGACACCAGGGCCGAGTCCGTGTGGAAGTCCATGCCCAGATATGTCAATGACTGGGTCGGAACTAGGGTCGACTTTTGAATGTTGATAAGCCACCCGAACTGTTCCAGGGACTTCATGGTCACCTCCAGGCTCACCCGACAAAGGTCTTCCGATGGCGCCCTGACCAACAGGTCGTCCAAATAGGGTATGACGGCGTGTCCCTGCGCATGCAGGAGAGCCATCATGGAGGCCATCACCTTTGTGAACACCCGTGGTGCTGAGGCTAGCCCGAATGGCAGTGCCACAAATTGGAAGTGCTCTTCCCCCACTGCGAATCTCAACCAGCGCTGATGAGCTGGTGCAATGGGGACGTGAAGGTAAGCGTCCCTGATATCGATGGACGCTAGGAAGTCTCCCTGTGACACAGCCGCGATCACTGAGCGCAGGGATTCCATGCGGAACTTCCGAACCAACACGTGACGGTTTGAACAACTTGAGGTCCAACACCGGGCGAAAAGAGCCGTCCTTCTTTGGGACAATAAAGAGGTTGGAGTAAAAACCCCTGAACCTCTCTTCCGTGGGCACAGGGACCACCACTCCGTCTCTGCGGAGTCCCTCCAACACCAGGTGAAAAGCCTGAGCCTTTTCTGGGGATGGAACCGACCGATGGAATCGGTGTATTGGTTGTGACGTCAGCTCTATCCTGTAACCTCTTGAGACCACGTCTCGAACCCACTGATCTTGAATGTGAAGAAGCCACTTGTCCTGAAAGCGGGACAGGCGGCCCCCCACCTGTGGGGAGGCAGGATGAGAGAGCGAGTCATGTCGAAGCGGGCTTGGGGGTGGCAGCCGCTGCCCCTGCCGGCTTCTTCTGACGACTCTTGGAACGCCACTGAGTAGCAGGCTTGCCCCCTCGGTCTGAGCGAGTGGACGCCGTTGATGACTGTGAACCGGAGCGAAAGGACCACTGCTTAGGGTTCCTTTTCACGGTGTACCGTGGCTTAGGCTTATTCTGCGGGATCTTAGACTCAGCAGAATCCTTTATCAATTTGTCCAGTTCGGTGCCAAAAAGCCTGTCACCAGCGAACGGAAGATTTTGTAAAATCTTCTTAGATGTGGCATCTGAGTCCCAAAGACGCAGCCACAACAGCCTGCGGATCGCAATTGCATTGGCCGAGGCCACAGCAGAGCGAGTGGCAGTTTCCAAAGATGCCGTCCTGGCATAATCCGCATAGGCCCTTGCTCTCTCAGTGAGAGCCAGGACCTCTGGACTGGACCTAGCTAGATCAGTGATACCATCCAAACAGATAGTAATCGCTTGTAGGGTCCAGACCGCGGCAAAATTAGGGGCAAACGAAGACCCCACAGCCTCATAGGAAGACTTGGCGAGTTGCTCGACCTGTCTATCAGTAGCATCCTTCAACGAGGAGCTATCAGAGGCAGAAAACAAGGAGCGCGCAGCAATCCTAGTCATGGAAGCATCCACCTTGGGAGACTGCGACCATTCCTGGAGCGCCTCCTGGGGAAAGGGAAAGCGATTGTCCTTAGTTTTACGGACATAACGCCGCCCAGGATGCAACCTGGGAGCTTTGATCACCCTTCCGAAATTAGTGTGGTCCATGAAGGAGCCACTTGGTCTAGCCTCTGGCCGCAGCCATTGGTATATCTCCTTGGGGTGTACCGTCACCTCCTCAGGAGGAGTGACAAGACGCAATGTCTCATTGATGGAGGACACCAGATCCTCCACCCCATCTGGAGGTTCAGACATAGACCCAAGAGTAGAACCCCCATCATCTTCCTCACCATCAGAGGAACGCTCCTCCTCAGAGAGAGTCTGGAGCTCAGGAGAGGCCTCACGGGCTCGCTTAGGGGGTCTTACAGCAGAAGTAAGAGACACCCGGGGGTAACTAGGAGGAGTAGCTGGGTTCTCCAGTCTCCTATGCAGTGCCTCCAGGGTTTGCGACATGGAGGACATCTGGGACAGCAGAGATTCATTGATCTTATTCTGCGTTTCCCATGGCCCTGGGATCACTTGAACCTCAGGGTATAATCCCGGATTTGCAGACTCAGTAGTAGCAGATCGGGCCTCTGGGCGTCCGCAGTTATTGCAGGACCCCTCAACCAGTGTCCCGTTGCATGTAACACAGGCAATGGAGACCACCGCCGCCTTAGCAGCATGCTTCCCAACTGAGGACATCTCCACAGTGAGGGGAATATAAGCCAAAGTTCACAAACAAACCGGGAATCCCGGTGGCTTACCGACCGCAGTAAAGCGGTAGGAGGAAGCGGTGTGTGTGTGTGACCTCCGCGAGTTCCGGTCTCCCTTGTAAGTGCAGACACGCGCAGCAGTCAGATCCCAGCCGGGAAGTGAGGGAGAAGATGGCCGCCGACAGTGAAGATGTGGGCGGAGCCAGGAACACGCGGGAAGAACACACAACACGCCCAGCGGTGATGTAACCATAAGGGCTGCCTCCTCCTCCTCCAGACTGCCTCAGCAATGGAGGTGCCGGAGCCCGCAGCGCGGGAAAAGAGTGTGAATATCACCACATACACTCTCAGACTGCATGTACACATAAAAACACACGCAGTCTACAGCCTCAGCCCCTGTGATACACAGGGCGGTCAGCCAGGGAGACCCCAGCACAGGGTCACCGCCAGAACCGCGGACCCGAGGGTAACCGCGCGGTCTGAGTGTCATGACACCACAGTGACAGACACTACCCCCAGGCACACAGGAGACACACCAGGTGCCTCAGTGCCGGTCCGGTCTGTAAGCACCTTTAGGGAGGCCTCGGACGGGGGTACAGCACCAGTCCGGAGTGTAAGCACCATTTAGGGAGGCCTCGGACTGGGCTGGCTCCGTCCGGTCTGTAAGCACCATTTAGGGAGGCCTCGGACGGAGCGGAGCTGTGCAAGGCTCCAGGCTCCCCCTTACCAGAGCCTCCATGGAGGGATGGAAAGGAAGGAGCGCGACAGCGTACCGGGAGAACACTGAAGTGTCCAGGCTAAAAGCCCTCCGGTACCTCCACCAGCGTGTTCCGCAGAGGGTGAGCGGGGAGGCTGTCGGGGGTCCCGAGCGGGACCATTTTACCTTGTCTTCATACGCCATCACGTAAGCTGTGAGAATGCAGTGAAGTGCAAGCAAAGCGTGATCCTCCGAGCACACTAAGTTTAAAACTGAGGATGTCTCCTACGGTGGGGGTTTATAAGCGGAGGAGGCGGTGTCTACAAACTTGTAGTACCTAGTGTGACCTCCGGAGGGCAGAGCCCTAAACCCCATTGTCTGGGTCTCCCATTATGACGACCAGAAAAACACATTTCATACTGCCCTAGGGAAGTGAATTACACATGTGCAAAAATTCAGAATTACCGGGGTCACACAAGGGTGCGAGCATTGGATGAAATATGCGAATGATGCTCGGCTCAAACTCTGTTGCGTCTATGTCTGAATGTCATCATACTGTGATCCGATTAAGGGTGGAGGCACACTAGGGGCGTGAAAAACGGAGCGTTTGGTACGCTAGCCATTTCTGCGACTGTGGTGCGAGTTGTGTGCGAGTGCGGTGCGAGTGGGGTGCGTTTGCAGTGCGAGTGCGATGAGAGTGCGTTTTTTCAGTCACAAACAGCGATCCGTGTGTAAGGTGTTTTTGAGGCATGGAGGCATGCAGGTGCACTTCAGAATTGGAATCAGCTTGTACTTCCTGTTCTGCTGATCACGTATATGCGTATATCGCGCATGTAACTCGCCTCATCTGCTGTTTTGATGCGAGAAAAACACGCACCCATTGACTTTCATTGCCCGCACGCGCGCCGAAATCGCACACAAACGCAGCATGCTGCGAGTGGAATCGCATTGCCGGCAACATGCGAAAGGCGGCCGCGGAAAACGCACCACTGTGTCCTGGCCAATTTCTTAACAAGCAGTGCGAGTGACATGCGTTTTTTCCCGGCGTGAGACTCACGGGAGTCTCACGCCAGTGTGCCTCCTGCATAAATCACATGCGAGAATCAGAGAACAGATGAGGGAAAAAAAAAAGAGAGAGATCCATCTGGTCTATTACCTTGACTCGGACTGCACTCGGATGTCTTTTGAGTGCAATCCAATGTCTCACACGCACTCATAGAATTGTATGGTGCGTGTGATCCGGTGTGGTGGCAAGGCAGCTTTTAACCTGAAGATTGACCCCATAGCTACAGTTCATAGGATTTGGGGACATGACAGTTACAGTCACACGAGGCGACGGTACAGCCGATTTAATAGGCGATGCAGGGGCATGGCCTATCGGCACCGATATTGCCCCTGCATCGCCTAATGTGAATGGGAGAGGGCGACGCCATTTACTGGTCGCCGACATCGCCCCTGCATCGCCTAATGTGAATGGGCAAGGGCGACGCCATTTACTGGTCGCCTGGTTTCAGAGCAGTGCTCTGAAACCAGGCGGCCGATCTGGGGCGATGTGCACATAGGCTCCCATTGTCCTGCATTGCCGCTGGGGTTTTGACAGACCCCGGCGGCGATGCCGCCTGACAGATAGCCGGCGTGGTGCTGGAGGTGTCGCCCCATGTAAATGGGGGACGGTGACGCTGGCGGGGCACCAAAAACGTGCGCGCTCCCGCCAGTCGCCGCCACCATCTCCAGCGCTGTCGCCTCGTGTGACGGTACCTATAGGCTATGTTCACACGCAGTGTTTTTTTTATCCCTTTTTGCAGTGAAAATGCAGTGAATGGATCACTCAAATGGAATCCCAGTAAAGTCAATGGGTTTTCAGGTCTTGCTGTTCAGACAAAGAAATTAAGCTCTGCTGCGTTTTTGAAAAGTGATCCGTCCAAAGAAAAGGCATTTTTTTCTGTGACAATTTTCTGATCCGCTGTTCCCATTGAAATCAATATGGGGGGGGGGGGAGAAAGGCACCAAAAGCGGATCAGAAACTGAATGTTTTCGGATGCGTTTTTTTGAAAACCTGATCCTGTTTTGCAGCAGAAAATGAGAAAAGCGCCCCCCACAAAACTGATCAAAAACGCTGTGTGTGTGAGCATAGCCTTAAGGACCATTTTTAATTTGCCAGTGAATCAAGCAATCTATAACAAAAAGATATGATAATCCAATCTTGTCTGTGAACGCTAGTCATGACTTCTGAAGAACAGCCGTCAGCGTTTTCAAGTAAACAAGTGGAACAAGTCTCTGACTCCTCAAGAGATCGTGTATTGGAATTGCTTACGGACATCTCATTCCTGACAGACCACAGCTCCAGGCGAGACATGCCAGCATATCTGCAGCTCTCAGTCATGTACCAGGAGCAGGAACAGATCAGGACAACTACATAATTCTGATGTAAGCTGTCATCCATATTACATACTTTACCAGCACATTTATTTCAGGAAGTGCACCAGCTCACATTACCAGGCAGCTATGACAGGGATATTAATAGGGGGTCACATTAGATTTACCTTGAACACATCTACACAAAACGCATGTCACAGAAATTTTTTTTTAACTCTACTACAATGTTATTTTTTTTTTTTATTGAAAGGTCAGATCTGCTACGTAGTGAATACCTTATGGGCAATAATAAAAGTAGGATACAAAGTTATCCAATGTGCCATAGTTTGCCATGTCCAGCAAATTATACCATTTGTGGTGCAGTATGATCAAGCTAGGTTAAAGGCTCCGTTACACGCTTCGATATCGTTAACGATATCGTTGCAATGTCACCGGCGACGTTGAAACTATATCGTTGCGTGTGACGCGTATCAACAACCAACGATAAGTTTGTTGATCATTCATCGTGGAAGAATGGCCAGGACCATTTTTTTATCGTTGGTCTCCCGCTGGGCGGCCAGCATTGGCGTCTGTGACAGCGAGAGACTGGTAACCAGGGTAAACATCGGGTAACTAAACGCAGCGCTGCACTTAGTTACACGATGTTTACCCTGGTTACCAGCATTCTTGCTGGTCCTGATCGCTGGTGAGTCTGCCTGTGTGACAGCTCACCAGCGATCAGATAGCGATGTCCCAGCAATCCCGATGGTTGGTGGAATCGCTGGGACATCACAGCGTGTAACGGAGCCTTAACACAGAGGTAAAGAAAGAAACCTTTGTTCTAGTATTAGAGTAAAACAGCTTTCTGTGCATATGTTCAGGCTTTTGAGCATATTTCAATCTTTCCAGGCTTCGAAAGATGCCAAGTGGCTAAAGAAGTTACCTGACCATTATTCTACTCAGAAGATGCCCTATACATAACAATACAACTCAATGGTAAGGCTGAGAGGATGCTGGAGCATCTTTTTGAGAATTTTCCAAGAATTTTCCCTTTATAAACCACTAGTTGTTTGTCATTGAAAGCTAGTAAATAAGACAACATAAAAACAATGGAAGAAAGCTCAAAAAAGTCAGCGGTAAAAAAAAATATGACCAAAAAGAAACAACTAAAAAGATTCTTTAGGAGAAAAATATTTTCACATGTCCTACAGCGTCTTTTTCTTGGAAATTCTGATGGTTTCGCCTGAGTTTAAAAGACATTGTGTGCACATACCCTTATAATGACTATCCAGTCTAAATGCAGAAAAGCTTTGGGTAGATAGAGTATCGATCTCTTACTGGAGGTGAAGTTAGATGCTAGAGTTTGAAGTCATCACCTTCGTCCTGACAATGACGCAAGTATTTTAAGGCTGGAAACACACTTTCCGAGTGACACGCGAGTTACTCGCACGAGTCTCTGATCATTCACCCAGGATGGCCTCCCCCTCTCTGTACGGGAGCATTGGAGCTACATAGGAAAACATACCACTGACAGTATCCTTGTTACACGAAGCGATATCGCTAACGATATTGCTACAACGTCACAGGTTTTGTGACGTAGCAGCGACCTGGACCATTCATTAACGATCAGGGATCTCCTGTTGGAGATCACTAGGCATGAGTTTTCATGAATTCACTCTAAAGTTGCCTGACCTGTTAGGGCCGCTTTACACGTCGCGATATCGCAATGCAACATTGACAAAAAGTCACGTGGTACGGCCGTTGCAGTTGATATCGTTTGTGTGTTGTGTCGTGTAAATGGGCAATGCGCCGCAAAAAACCTACCTACGATATTGCAAGAAGATTGTGCAAGCCCTTCAACCGTACGATATTGTATATGTGATGTGGTAGGATCGTGCTGTGTGACAGCGCAACTACGATTTTGTTTGCAACTTCCCCCATTCACTCCAATGTTAATGCTCGGTCCCTGCTCATACCCAGCGCAAAAAAGTTGTGTACAAAATCGTAGTTGCGTTGCCTGCCGATATCTCCCTATGTGACATCTACTATGTGATCTTGGACAAGTGACAAAAACGTGCGCGCTCCAGTGAAATCGTATGCAATATCGGAACGATATTGCGACGTGTAACGGTACCCTCAGGGTACCATTACACGACGCAATATTGCATGCAATTTCACTGGCAATTTGCTGGTTGCAGTGAAATCATGGACACATTGTTCCATTTTGTACACGTCAACAAAATAGAACAATGTGTCCATGATTTCACTGCACCCAGCAAATTGCCAGTGAAATTGCATGCAATATTGCGTCGTGTAACGGTACCCTCAGGGCTCTGTCAGATGTCCAATCTCACATTGCAATGCATGGTCTAGCCATGCGTCTCCTGACCCAAAGGTGACAGCTTATAGAAATATATGAAGCTGCCATGCTCAGTTTGGGGAAGCCATGACCCATTCATAAGCTGCCATCCGAGTTCGGACTTTGATCACATATGTCTGAGGCTGGGGTTCCCCTTACCAGAGTGATGCAAGAGACTCACGCATGTCTCACATCACATCAGTCTACACGGCCACCCGATCTCAGGACAGGAGTGTGCAGCTGCATTTATTTCTATGCAGGGCCATGCTCCTGAAGAACAGGCGGCCCTGCTGGGTGATGTGATGCGGGACATGCACGAGTCTTTCACATCGCTCTCGCAAGTGGAACCCCAGCCTGAAAGAGAGGATTTTCTAGAGAAAATAAAATCACAGCAAAAAAATTAAAAATAAAATACAGTATTTACTGTATGCTCTGTGAAAACATGGCCCAGGACTTTATGCAGACGCCCTACTTACATCTGCTCCTGTGCAGATGTTGTCAATGGCAAAATATTAACAGTATATCTTAATGAACATGTGGGTAGCTCAGTTGTTCACCTTGCTATCCTGTTTTCGATTAGTGTGGAAACCCTTCAAATTACAGAAAATACCTTGGTGGAGTAAAGTCAAAGGTCCAATACACAATGTTTGTCTTGATAATTACTATTGCACATTTACTGCTGATGACTAATCAGGGCTATAAAACCATTTATAGTGTTTTTAATCAATCACTGTGTGGGACAAAGAGCATAAAAATATAATTTTTTATAAGCCAGAGTTTGCATGCTTTCCAACTGATTTAAACTCATTCAACTTATTATATGGATGCCAATTACCTGAAATCTTTCTTTTTCTCAGTGGTGGTTTAAGGCCCTGTTACACGAGGGCAACTCCCGGGAGCGCGCAAGTTTTTGCCCGCTCTCCAACATCGCTGATGAGCTGTCAAATGAGAAGACATCCCCGGCAACTCATCAGCAATGTTGCTAGCAACGATCACTGCCAGGGTTAAACTCAACCCTGGCAGCGATCCTTAACATGGCAGTCTATGGGGGAAGTTGTGGCAGCAGCGCTGTTGCCGTGTCAGACCGGGCAATGCAGGCACATCGCCTGAGCAACATCGCCTGGTATCACAACATTGTTGGGAAACCAAGCGATGTTGCTGAAGCAACTATCGCTGTGGAATTCACCCTGTTATACAGGGCAACTCTCCGGTGATGTCGCCGCAACTTGGCCACGCCCCTCAGTTGATGGCGATGTTGCCGGAGATGTTGCCCCATGTAACGGGGCCTTTCGTTTTTTGGGGTGCATTTGATATAAGGTCCATAATGCAGAGGCAGAGATTTCCACATGTGTCCTCACTCTCCTAAGTAGAGGTCAAGTGTGGGCCAGGAGACCCATGGTCACTCCATGTATGCAAACCATGAAATACAGAAGTGTGAAACCAGCCTGAAGCACTACAGTTCAAGGTGATCGAGCTTGTGCAGCCCAGTCAGAATTAAGGCCAGTTTCACATGTTGCAAAAAATACAGACTATGCTCAGATCAAAATACCCAGCCTACCCATATATACCCGAGCTAACGGAACAATGATTGTGCTATCAAGCTGAAACATGTGGGATTGCATTGTCCCGTTACTGAGACATCAATTTGCTGCACTGACACTTTTAAAAGTTTTGGAATAACCTGGATGTTTTATACATCACCTTCTTGACCATTGTCACTGGAGTTTTCCTCTTCTTCCTTCGGATCTATCTTCTACCCGGTCTCGGGTGGTTCCGTGCGCTGGATGTGGATCCATGGATTATCATGCAGGGGTGAGCTGAATTTTCTCTATTTTTCTGTGAGCTAACTGAGCTGCCTCATAGGCACAAATGAGGCTGTAGGTGATAGTGTGGAACGAGTCACTGGAGGCAGAAGCAGGCTCAGCAGTGCTGGCCAGTGACCACGTATGCCTGCTGTTTAAGATACTTTAATATTCACTGCATTTTCCTGCCCACCACCTCTCAGCACTGAAGTTGGTGCCAAGGGGTGGGCGACATGATGGGTGGGGGGAGTAGCGCATATTAAATTTTTTTAAACAGCCGACAAATGTAATCAGCCACCGCTGCTGCAGGAGCGGGCGATCATGTGTGACCGCTATTAAAGAAAGTGGATATTCACTGCTTCCCACTTATAATGCATGGGTACGATGAATATCCTGGCCGGCGGCAGAGGACAGATGATTATATTCACCGTCCATCGATCCCTTGCAGAAGCGCAACATCATCTTCTCCTGCTGGCAGCTAAGTGTGGAGAATGGCGCATGACATTGACATCCAGCTGCTGCAGAGGAGCAATAATTGTGAGTAAAATTGTTTATTTTTTAAGGGGCGCTGTTATGGTGGCCATATACCAAGATGAGGGTCATATACCAGGATGGGGGCCATAAGCCAGGAATTATATATAATATATTATTCACTTACGCAGCACTATTAATTCCACAGCTCTTTACATAAACCGGTAATACTGTCCCCATTGGGGCTCACACTCTAAATATCCAATCAGTATGTCTTTGGAGTGTGGGAGGAAACTGGATTACCCGGTGGAAACCCCCGCAAAGACAGGGAGAACATACTTGGTGTCCTTTGTGGGATTTGAAACCAGGATCCCAACACTCCAAGGCTGCAGTGCTAACAACTGAGCGAATCGTGCCACCCAAAAGGCCAGGATATAACAAGATAGGGGACAAATTCCAGGATGGGGGATCACATATACCAGGATGGGGGATCATATATACCAGGATGGGGTCCATATATCTGGATGGGGGCTACATATATTTAGGTCCACATATATTTGGCCAGAGACA
Source organism: Allobates femoralis (assembly GCA_033576535.1). Lineage (NCBI taxonomy): Eukaryota > Metazoa > Chordata > Amphibia > Anura > Aromobatidae > Allobates > Allobates femoralis. Next base: position 280,318,776 of record JARQOC010000003.1, on the reverse strand, counting down.
ACATTTTTCTAATTTTTGTTGCGTACATTACCACAATGGATTTTGAACAAAACAATTCAGATGCAGTTTAAGTTTAGTTTGTTGGCAAATGACTGCCTGAAGTCTTGAACTCATGGACATCTCCATTTTAATGCTCTGCCAGCCCTTTACTGCAGTGGTTTTCAGTTGCTGTTTATTTGGGCCTTTCTGTCAGAAGCTGAGTCTTTAACGAGTGAAATGCATGCTCTACTAGGTTAAGATCAGGTGACTGATTTGGTCATTCAAGAATATTCCACTTTTTTGCTTTTATAAACTCCTGGGTTGCTTTGGCTTTATATTGTGGGTTGCTTTAGCTTTATATTGTGGGTCATTGACCAACTGTATTGTGAAACGCTGACCAATCAGTTTGGCTGCATTTGCATGGATTTGAGCACAAAGTACGTCTCTGAAAACCCCAGAATTCATCCGACTGCTCACATCATCAATAAACACTAGTGACCCAGTGCCACTGGCAACTATGCATGCCCAAGCCATCACACTGCCTTCGCCGTGTTTAACAGATGATGTGGTATGCTTTGGGTCATGAGCTGTACCCATGCCTTCACCATACATTTTTCTTTCCATCATTCTGGTAGAGTTGATCTTGGTAAACCATTAAAATGTATCCAAAAAATGATCTTCCAAAAGTGTGCTGTTTTTTTACGATTTTTTTTATTTTAGCAAGTTTAATCAACCTTCTTATTTTTGAGGCTTATAATGGCTTGCACCGTGCGGTGAACCCGCTGTATTTACCTTCATGCAGTCTTCTCATTATGGTAGATTTGCATATTGATCGACTACATCATGAAGAGTGTTGTTCAATTGGCTGGCTGTTGTGAAGGGGTTTCTCTTCACTGTGGTAATTATCCTGCGATCAACCACCACTGTTGTCTTCCATGGGCATCCAGGTCTTTTTGCATTGATGAGGTCAAGTGCTTTCTTTCTCAGGATGTATCAAATTGTAGATTTTGCACTCCTAATATTGTAGCAATTTCTTGGATGGGTTTTTTCTATTTTCACAGATGAAGGATGGCTTGTTTGAACAGCATGGAGAGCTCCTTTGAGCACGTTTACTTCTCAGCAAAATCATCAAAATTCAAGCTCAACGCCTCAAATCAACTCCAGACCTTTTATGTGCTTAATTAAGAATGAAATAACGAAGGAATTGCCCACACTTGCCCATGAAACAGCCTTTGAGTCAATTGTCTAATTATTTTTGGTCCCTTTAAAAACAGGGTGGCACATGTAAAGGAAACTCCCAAACCATTCATCCAGTTTTAATATGGATACCCTTAAATAAAAGCTAAAAGTCTGGACTTTAATGTCCATGTCCATTATACAACTATAATTTTAATATGTTTCAGTACACACTAAAAAAACACGATTTGTGTCAGTGTCCAACTATATATGGACCTAACTGTACCAGGATGGGCGACATATTCCAAGCTAAGGGCCGTATACCTGGGCTGGGGACATATACCAGGATGAAGGCCATATACCAGTATGGGGAGTCATATATACCAGGGTGGGGGGCCATAAACCAGAATGGAGAATCATGTATGCCAGGATGGGGCACACATACAGGATTGAGAACAAATGCCAGGATGGAGGACATAAATAGCTGGAAAGGGCCCTGAATGGGAGACATTAGTACAGAACATAGGGACATTATAGCGGAAACAGTGTAAGCAACCAATCCCTTTCCCCCTTACAGTGAGTCATGATCACAATTTTGTTCCTATTTTCCTCCTCTAAAGTCCGGGTGCATATTATGCTAATGTGGCACCCCAAGGGTTAATGTACCACAGAAACATCAACACAGGTTTAATCCCCACACAACACTACACTAGAAAGTGGGAGGAGTTTAGGTGGCACCTGCACTAGTGGGAGGAGCTAAGTTGTTTACCACAGAGCAAGAGTGACAGTTAGTTCAGTTCAGAGGAGTTCAGTTTGAGTCTGGAGCAGGAGCAGAGTCTAGTAGAAGTGGAGGTCCTGAGAGGTTTGAGGAGAGGAGACAGAGGGACAGAGGAACATACCCGGGATAAAGAGTTACCCCAAAAACTTGACCCGGGGAGGTGCTTAAGACGGATACCGGATCCGAGGCTGTGCCTGACACAGACAGGACAGTAAACACCGGCATAGTGAAGGTCCACCATCTTCACAGCACCATAGCAAAGCAACACGGAGGGGTCAGTGACACAGAGGACTCAAGTTGCCCAGCAGATTTGTACCCGTGAGCAGAGACAGGGCCAGCAGTACAGCTACAAGCAGCAGCAGGGCCACACACAGCGCTTAAGTAGGAAGCCAAGGACCCGGTCAGGGTGGGAGCAACCTGGTACAGACTCCGTGGACAATATTGTGGTTTACCATCTGCAAGTAAAGACTTGGAAAGCAACAGAAACCGTGAGTGTGTGTGATCCTTATAGTGAAGCCCCACTTGCCCTCATATACTGCGATTACCTCTACTCTCATCATCTCTACTGCTACCCCTACTCTCCTGCAGCATCAATAACTATCCTCACAGACTTTAACTACTACTACCACTGCCCCGGGGAACCCAGTTCTGCCCACAGGAACTATTCTATCCAAGCTGCTATCCCCGGAGGTTCTGCAGCAGCGGCGGCCCCATTACTGGCTGCATATAGTGGGTGGCGTCACGAGTGACAAATCCCCTGTAAATAACCCCCATTTTATTGTGCGGGCCCGGGACACGGTCCAGACCAGGACCGCCGTGACATCCCCCAGCAGTACCCCGGTCCGGCACCGAGTACCCCGTCCCAGTGGGCTCCACAACCTGGCGTCACGAACAGGATCTACCGTGCCCGGTACCGGGCATTGTGTGCCGTGATTAATGACTGTTTTAAATCTGCCGCCATTGCTGGGCGCGCGGCAAGCTGAATTGTAACTGTGCCACAGATACTGTAAATTTCAGAATCCGCCATTGCAGAGCGCGCGACGCGCGGGAAGAAAAAAACCGCTCACCGCTCTGACGTCATCCGGAAGGGAAGAGAATCCCTGGTGCGCAGCGGAACCTTTGCTAGACATCCGGACGGAAGCGGAAGACGGAGGGCAGATATTAACTAAGGGGGCCCAAGATGTCGCAGCCCAATGCACAAGGCGGCAACGGAACAGCCGGTGGAGCTGCAGCGCCGGACCCAGCGATAGTACCCGGCGGTGCAGCGGCGCAAGGAACAGCACCAATAATGACGTTCCTGATGCCGTATACTCCAGGGGCAATGTGGCTGCCCCAATACTCCGGTGAGCCTAATACACTAACTGACTTTATGCTAAAGATAAAGGAATATTATGTGATGTACCCCCTCACTGAAGCCCAGCGTGTAGGAATGATAATGGGACAGTTAACGGGCAATGCACGGCGTGAGGTTGCGTCCTGGCTGGACACGGATAAGGACACCGTAGAGCATCTAGTAGCCAGACTGAAAGCAACGTTTGAATCTGCTGCTGATACCCGGCCTAAGATGAGGTTCTTTGCATGCCACCAGAAACCTAAACAGAGTGCCAGAGACTTTGCCTTGAACCTGCAGGAAGCACTCAGAGCCCTTAAGCTAGCAGAACCTGCTTTAGCCCCGGGAGCTGATAAAATGCTATTTGACCAATTCATAGAGGGCCTCCATTCCCCTTCCCATCGAGGACAGTTAAGCATGATACTGCTGCAGTACCCTGACATGACATTTACTGAGCTGAAAGATAGAGCTATCCATTTGCAGCAGCTGGAAGAGCCACGGGAGCTACCAACTGTCCCAGACACTGTAGCAGCACCTCAGCAGCCGGCAGCGCCAGCGACATCTGCCATGTCAGCAACTGCTGCTGAGACTGGAGAACTAATTTCTAATGCCGCAATCAATCAAAAGCTAGATGCCCTGACAGACACCGTGATCTCTATGGCCAAGGTCATCAAGGAACTGCGAGAGTCAAAACCTGCACCCAAGACCAAGTCGGCGACCATCAGAGAGGATGTCCAGTGGCTGAGGTCCAGAAGATACCCAGCAGCAAGAGGACGACCCAGCGATCGCTACCAACCAGATGGACAGCCCATTTGCCGTCATTGCCAGAAACCAGGCCATCTTGCTCGTGAGTGTCCTTTAAACAACGATTCCCTGGGCAGGCGGGCCGCTCCCCAGGAATGAACACTCAAGGCCCCTCAGCCTGGTATGACAGATTCGTGGGAGGAAAACCGGTGATCCCTATTGTGTTGGAAGGCATTCCCTTTAGTGCCTTGCTGGATACCGGGTCCCAAATAACATCCATCCCACATGTTCTTTATAAAAGGTACTGGGCTGATTCAGACATTACTAATGCGCCAGATGACTAACTTTGAGGTATGGGCTAGTAATGGACAGTTAATACCAAAGGTTGGATTTAGAGAGATGAATATTCAGGTTGGGAAGGTAGAATTGCAGAAACAGGGTGTTATAATCATCGACGTTAACCGGCGAGAACGTGAACCCGTGATGCTGATAGGAATGAATGTAATTGAGAAATGTTTTTTCCGAAGTGTTAAGTGTTTTGCAGCAAATCGCCGAGACTGCCGGAACTGGACAACAGAGGCTTCTGCACAAAGAGATCAAAGCTCTGATGTTGAAGCAACAGGTAGAAATCTCCGAAGGTGAGATCGGCAGTGTACGAGTAAGTGATCCAATACCCATTGTAATTCCTCCCAAAACTGAAATGTTGGTCTGGTGTAGAGCCGCAATAGGCATTAAGGGGCAAGACTATCAAGCCCTGGTAGAACCTGTGTACTCAGACAGTAGACCCACCATACTCACAGCGAGAGGAGTAGTTGACGTACACAGGGGAAGAGTGCCATTACGCCTATTAAACTGCGGAGAAGATGAGGTCACATTACCTAAGTATGCTACCATGGCTAAGTTGTACACGGTTGATAACAATAACATCACAGCCGCCGAGCCCTTGAACCCGTCATGTCAGGCGGATGACAATGGCTCAGAGGAGAAGCTGGAGGATTGGTGCCAAAAGTTGCATGTAGTACCAGTTCTACACCTCCCCGTCACAAGCATGGAGTATACCGGGTAGTGAAGGAATATGAACAAATATTCAGTAAACACCCGTTAGACTTTGGGCAGATTAAAGGGGTAGAGCACACTATACCCACAGGTAACCATCAGCCTATAAAAGAGAGGTATAGACCCTTACCACCAGCTCACTACCAAACCACCAAAGACATGCTCAGAGAAATTAAATCTGCAGGGGTAATAAGAGACAGTTGTAGCCCCTGGGCAGCACCTCTAGTGTTAGTTAAAAGAAGGATGGGACCATGAGAATGTGCGTAGATTACTGGCAGATTAATCGCATCACACATAAGGACGCATACCCATTACCTAGGATTGAGGAGTCACTAGCTACACTAAAATCTGCTAACTACTTTCCACCCTGATCTAACTAGTGGGTACTGGCAGGTTCCTGTGGCCGAAGCCACAAGGAGAAGACAGCGTTTACTACACCAATGGGCCTCTGTGAGTTTAATTGTATGCCGTTCGGACTCTGCAACGCACCCGGGACCTTCCAACGTCTGATGGAGAGCTGTTTAGGACACAAGAACTTTGAAACTGTCCTTCTGACACTTAGATGACGTCATAGCCTATTCCAAGACTAAGAGCAACATCTACAAGATCTGGCAGAAGTGTTCGAAGCCCTATCGAAATATGGCATGAAGATCAAGTCATCCAAGTGTCACCTTCTCAAACCAAAGGTACAGTACCTGGGACATGTCGTGAGTTCAGAGGGAGTATAAACCGGATCCTGATAAAGTCACAGTGATAAGGGATTGGCCAAGACCTACAAACTGAAAGAAGTGAGGCAATTCCTGGGCCTGGTAGGCTATTATAGAAGATTTATCAGAGGATTCACGAAGCTAGCAGCTCCTCTGCAAGACATTCTAGTAGGACGATCAAAGAAGACTTCATCCTGTAATTTCCTGACAGGGTGGGATGAGGAAAGAGAAGATTCCTTCAATAAGCTGAAAAGTGCACTGACGGGAGAAGAGATCCTGGCATACCCTGATTACCTTCAACCCTACATTCTATACACGGATGCCAGCAACGTTGGACTGGGAGCAGTATTATCACAGATGCAAGGAGGCAAAGACAAGAGTTATTGCCTTTGCAAGTAGGAAGCCGCGGCCTACAGAAAGAAATCCCGAGAACTACAGCTCCTTCAAGTTAGAGCTATTGGCAGTAGTTTGGGCTGTGACTGAACGTTTTAAACATTACTTGGCAGGTGCAGAATTCACCATCTACACGATAACAACCCGTTGACTCACCTGGATACAGCGAAAACTAGGAGCTCTGGAGCAGCGATGGATAGCCCGGCTATCTAATTACAACTTTGTCATCAAATACAGAGCAGGTCGCAAGAACGGGAACGCAGATGCCTTGTCACGGATGCCGCACCTGAAAGACGTGGAAGAGGAACCGTAAGAGTTGGAAGAGAATGAACTACCGGCCTTTCATCGTTCAAAGGTACAAGATTATCAACCCGGCGCCTACCAAAGAAAGCAGGAAGTAAATCTTAACCCGTTAAGACACTACGGATGGGCCGAAGCCCAAGATAATGATCCAGCCGTGAAGCTAGTGAAAGAACTGCTTACGCAACAACGCGTATACCCTGATCAGAATGCCCCAGCTGAAGCTATACAGCTATGGAAAGATAGAGGCAAGTTGTTTCTACATCAAGGAAAGCTCTGCAGAACGTATACAATCCTAAAACGCATGAACTGGTCTGGCAGATAATCGTGCCAAGAGAGCCACTCAAATGGTCTTAGAAGCTTATCATGACAGTGCAGGTCATTTTGGATGGAAGAAGTTAGAAGCGATCCTGAGAGAAAGATTTTATTGGGTTGGCATGAGAAAATCCATTGAACTATGGTGCAGTAGATGTGTCGCATGCAACCTTAGAAGGAAGGATCCACAGAAAGCTCCGCTTCAACCAAGCAGCCACTCGAGCTAGTGCATTAGACCACGTCAAGTTGTCACCAAGCCGGTCAGGCTATGTCTATGCCTTAACCATTGTGGACCATTACTCACGCTTCTTAGTGGTGGTACCAGTTAAAGATCTAACAGCAAAGACGGCAGCAAAAGCATTCCAGACGCATTTCTGTAGACCACATGGTTACCCAGAACAAGTCCTTGCAGACCAAGGTCCAGCTTTTGAATCAGAACTATTCAAGGAATTCTGTAATATGTACGGCTGTAAGAAGATTCACACAACAACGTATCATCCTCAAACAAATGGTTTATGCGAGAAAATGAATCATATTGTAATTGAACTGTTAAAGACCATACCAGAATCAGAAAGAAACCAGTGGCCAGATAAATTACCTGACTTGGTAGACTTATACAACCATGTACCCGTGAGTTCTACAAACTGCACTCCAGCATACCTTATGCGTGCAAGACCCGGTAAATTACCAATTGATCTAGAAATGGGAATTGTAAAACCAGATACAGAAGTAGAAGAAGAATCAGATTGGGATACCCAACGTCAGAAAAAGTATCAACAAGTTCAAGAATGTGTAGAGAGAAATCTTCAGCAAGCAAGAGCAAGACAAGAGAAAACTTTTAACAAACATGCTCAAGCAATGCCATTACAAGAAGGTGATCAAGTTCTCAAGAGAAAGAGACGCACTGACAAACTGGATAATCAGTGGGAAACCGTCCCATACACAGTCTTACCATCTAACCTAGACAATGTTAAAACCTGTTTGATAAGCAAAGATGAAGGAAAAACGTCACAAGTCGTATCTCGTGATCAGCTAAAATTGTGTCCTGAAACACTGAAGACACCTGAAGTAACAGAACCCTGTACAGGTCCAACCTATTAAAGAAAAAGAAGAAGTATTCAACACGGTACTAGGAGATTTCCCTAAAACATGGCCAAATTACCATGGAGCAGTTGTCGTACCAATGATTGCATTCCCTTCAATGGTGGAACCAACACCAGAACCTGTGTTACCTGAAGAAGTCCCGAGACCTGAAGAACTGGAAGTAGAACCCGTAGAGGAAGAACAAATTCCTGGTCCCAGTGAGCTTTCCAGTCCTACAGTCAGATCTTCATCTAACATAGTACCAAACACTGCAAATAGGTACATGCCTACCAGCACCAATAGGCTACATGCAAGTAGTATACCCGTTTTACGCAGATCCGGTCAAGTTAACTGTAAAATATAAATATATTTGTGTAAATATAAATTGAACCCGGTAAACAAAGGTACATAGTTAATGCAACGTTAAAAAAAGCCCAGTACCTACAGAGACTATCCTGTATGAACTTCTTGCATATTCTTCGAACTTTTTCCTTTTATTTTATTTTTATGGACCATACTACCACGGACTGGTTGTGGTATACACTTTCTTGTATACATTCATCAGCCCGGAGGCAAAAGACTAAACCCCCAGGACTGCTTTTTGAATTTTTGGACTGTTTTTGAAGTTTAGTGATTTTTGTGATTTTTACTTTTAAGTCTTTGTAAACATTAATTGTATTAATTGTTTGTTCTTTATTGTTCCACGGTCCCGGAGTACTGTCTTTAACTAAGGGGGAATGTGGCACCCCAAGGGTTAATGTACCACAGAAACATCAACACAGGTTTAATCCCCACACAACACTACACTAGAAAGTGGGAGGAGTTTAGGTGGCACCTGCACTAGTGGGAGGAGCTAGGTTGTTTACCACAGAGTAAGAGTGACAGTTAGTTCAGTTCAGAGGAGTTCAGTTTGAGTCTGGAGCAGGAGCAGAGTCTAGTAGAAGTGGAGGTCCTGAGAGGTTTGAGGAGAGGAGACAGAGGGACAGAGGAACATACCCTGGATAAAGAGTTACCCCAAAAACTTGACCCCGGGGAGGTGCTTAAGACGGATACCGGATCCGAGGCTGTGCCTGAGACAGACAGGACAGTAAACACCGGCATAGTGAAGGTCCACCATCTTCACAGCACCATAGCAAAGCAACACGGAGGGGTCAGTGACACAGAGGACTCAAGTTGCCCAGCAGATTTGTACCCGTGAGCAGAGACAGGGCCAGCAGTACAGCTACAAGCAGCAGCAGGGCCACACACAGTGCTTAAGTAGGAAGCCAAGGACCCGGTCAGGGTGGGAGCAACCTGGTACAGACTCCGTGGACAATATTGTGGTTTACCATCTGCAAGTAAAGACTTGGAAAGCAACAGAAACCGTGAGTGTGTGTGATCCTTATAATGAAGCCCCACTTGCCCTCATATACTGCGATTACCTCTACTCTCATCATCTCTACTGCTACCCCTACTCTCCTGCAGCATCAATAACTATCCTCACAGACTTTAACTACTACTACCACTGCCCCGGGGAACCCAGTTCTGCCCACAGGAACTATTCTATCCAAGCTGCTATCCCCGGAGGTTCTGCAGCAGCGGCGGCCCCATTACTGGCCGCATATAGTGGGTGGCGTCACGAGTGACAAATCCCCTGTAAATAACTCCCATTTTATTGTGCGGGCCCGGGACACGGTCCGGACCAGGACCGCCGTGACATCCCCCAGCAGTACCCCGGTCCGGCACCGAATACCCCGTCCCAGTGGGCTTCACACTCCAGTGGCTCTTACTGTCAGTCCAAGGGAGCAGTAGTTCAGCTTCGGACACATGTTGTAGACAGTGGTCACACACAAGCTTCTTTTTTTTTATCAATCATATTGGGTTTTCAACATGAACATGAAACAAAAAAGTAAACAATCAAAATAAAAGAAAAGTAGCAAACCCACAGAAAATAAAGACTCTCCCAAATATCTCAAAGTTGTCAAACCAGGCAATATAAACTAAATAATCGTACCAATACCCCACCTCCCTCCAAATCTCAAAATGTTGTCAAAACACAGACCAAACCGTAGATATGAAATAGGGGCAACAGATCATCACCTGGGTACAAGACCAAAAGAAGACAATCAGAGGTATGCAAATTAAAGCAGATAATATGGTACCTCAGGTATAAGTCATATCCACATTAGCTCAGAGAAGTAGAATAACGACACTGTAACCAAGGATCCCAAATGCTCTGAGCTCTTTTTTTTTTTTTTTTTGCAGAAACGGAGTGTGTAAGAGCTAATTCATGTTGACAATGGATATTAATTTGTTCTACCACTTGTGCAATGATCGGTGGTTTGTCACACTTCCAGTTAGCCGCCACTATTAGTCTAACAGCTATGAATATATGTGATAGTGTGCCCCTTACCATATGTGGGAACTCCTCAGCCCTGATGTGTAAAATCTGAAAACTAGGGGTCAATGTTAATTGAATCCCAAGGACCTCCCAAATCAAGCAACTAATATCTACCCATAAGACAGCCAATTTTGGACAGGGCCACAACATGTGACTTAACGTCCCCTGCATGCCACACCCCCTCCAACATAGTGAGGATTGATCTGACCCAAATTGGGCTACGCATTCTGGATATTGATACCATCGAAGATGTGTTTTTTTGTAAGTTGTTCAAAGTGGTTAAGGCAAGACGAAACATGTAATACTTCTCTAAGACCATCTCTCCAAGCTTCTGGCTTAAGGGACATCCCCAACTCTCATTCCCAGTGAGACATGTAAGGGAATTTCATATCTATGTTAGGGTCAATTAAAGCTTTATACAAAATAGAACCCCCCCCCCTCCCCGGCCCAGACTCATGTAATAGAAAGTGTCCATAAGATCTACGATCTAATTGAGAACTAAAAAAAGGGTGTCTCAGGGGGGGTAGAAATCAAATGATGCATTTGTAAATATTAATAAAAGAGGCGACGTACACCCGGAAATTTGAAGGCTAAGTGGTCAAAAGGCAGAATCCTAGGGCCTCCCATCAGGTCATGAAGAGTCCTGACCCCCACAGTTATCCATGTTTGCAAATCAATATATGGAATGTGAGATTCAAGAGCCCTCAAAGACACTTCATTGAAGGGAATTTTTTTTATTAAGGATGGAGCTATTTGTCGCCAATAGTGTGGTGCAGCTGCCAAAGTGGGCAATCAAGGGGTATACGTACTTACCCCAATAACCTCAAATTCTAAAATTAGACGGGTACAGCCCCTCCTAGCATAGAATGTTTCAATTTGGAGCCACATATGATCCTTATCCATGTGCCACCAATCTCTAAGTCCTGATAATATAGAAGCCTTATGGTATGCTACAAGGTTAGGCATACCCATCCCCCCAAGGTCAAAAGGATGATATAAAAGAGCCTTAGCTACCCTTGGTTTTTTATGGGCTCAAATATATCTGTTAGCCAACCTTTGGAGCGACATTATGATCCTATTAGGAACGCTAAGCGGAACACACACAACAAAAAAAAAAAAAAAAAAAAACTATTTTGGGGAGCACTTTCATTTTGAATATATTCTAGATTTCCATGATGTCTTGACAATTTGAAGATCATCTGGATCCGATTAACATGCTTTACTAAATTGGAAAAGTTTTTATCCACAACATGCTGAGAATCCGTGAGAGTAATGCCCAAGTAAGGAATACCATCTCCTATCCACTTAAAGGGAAACATCTCCTCTAAAGTATTCTGAAGTGTGACCGGAACTGAGATTGGGAATATCAGAGATTTTGAAGGATTTAGTTTTCAATAAAATATTTTGCCAAATTCATCCAGCTTGGCCATGACAGCTGAGAACGACGGCTCCAAATTTACACAGGAAATAATGGCATCATCCACATAAAGCCCTATTTTATGAGCCATCGATCCCACCATGACCCGGAAATGTTAGTATTAGATCGGATTCGCTCAGCCAGTCGCTCCATATACAGGGCGAATATGATGGGGGACAAGGGGTAACCATGACAAGTTCTGTTTGTTTCTGGAACGACCCAGACAAAAAAACGGAAGTTAGAACTTTAACACATGGAGTGGAATACATGGTGAATATTGCAGAGAAAATGGGGCCTTCCAATCCAATTTTAGATAAAACAGCCTTTAGATATCCCAAGTGCACCCTGTCAACACTTTTTCAGCATCCAGTGACAGGAATGCACTGGGGAGACCAGATAGCTCTGCCACCCTAATTAGATTAAGTATTCTACGTGTGCCATCTTTAGTTTCGCGTCCTGTCACAAACCCGACCTGGTCTGGAGAGATCAATGAAGGAACAATCGAATTTAAACGTGATGCCAGCATTTTCGTAAAAAGTTTAACTTTACCATTTAGAAGTACAACAGGTCTGAAATTGCTTTGACTAGTAGGGGGTTTCCCCGGTTTAGGAAGGGTAGTGATTGTAGCTTCCAAGTTAGGCGTAGAAACTGATCCAGCCTCCCACCACGCTGTGAATAATCGTAAAAGATCAGAGTTTGATGGAAGCACCAATTCATTAGAAAATCCATCTGGACCAGAGGCTCTATGACGTTTAGTATGATTAATGGAAATTCTAATTTCTTCCATTGTAAATGACCATTAAAAAAATTCAATTGGTCTCGGGAAACTCGGGGTAATGGTTTGTAAATATTCATCTATGTTTAGTTGGTCAGGTTGTGGGGCATGAGGATCATTTTTTAAATTATGGAGAGGATTATAATATTTAGAGAACATTTCCACTATTTCAACCGAGTTTCTAACACATTGTCCCTGGGGTCTACTAAGCAATCTATTCTTGATTTTGCTTCTCTTTTACGGACTCTGCGAGCCACCAGAGTTCCTGCCTTGTCACCTGTAGCATAATATTTTGTTTTTAGCTTTTGTTAATTGTGGGCTTATGTTGACAAATGGCTTTCTCTCAGTTTAAACATAATCTTGTAAATTTCGTCTGAAATTGAGTGAGAGGGGGAGGATTTATTCAAGGACTCCAGATGGTGTAAAGGAGAGGTAAGATCATTCCTACTTTTTCCCTTTTGCGCTTTAGGAAGGATGCCTGCTGTAGAAGAATTCCCCTGATCACCACTTTGTGCGCGGACCATAATGTTTCATCAGAGATTTCCATGGTATCATTTGTCTGGAAGTAGTGCCCCAGTTCAGAGGAAACCCTAGTGACCACACTTTCATCTAATAAAAGAGACGCGTTCAGACGCCACAGATTGGCTTGATGGTAAAGTGCAAGCTGCAGAAAAATAGGCGCAATGGTCAGACCATGTAATCAAACCTATGCTCGCAGATATACACCTAGTGAGGAACTTACTGTCTATCAAAAAGTGGTCTATTCTACTGTACATGCGGTGTCGGAAGAAGTAGAAAGTATAATCTCTTTCACATACTTGTCAGTATCTCCAAAAGACATGATAATGACACTCTTGCGCTAACAGTCTCAACTCCCTCTGACAACGCGGTTTCCCCGGACAGCAATCCAGGTCTTTGTCCATATGCAAATTAAAATCTCCACAGACTATTTTACCCACTTGTTCTAATTCAGAGATTTTTCGAAAGACTTTCTTCAGAAAAGAAAGTTGCACCTCGTTCAGGGCATAAAAAACTGTGAGGGTGTGCAATTCCCCATTTAATGTACATACAATAATCAAGAATCTGCCAGCAGGATCTGCGTATTTCTGCACACATGTAAAGGCCACCGTGTGTTTAATCCAAATACAGACCCCGGCCTTTTTGCTGGAGCTATTGGCAAAAAACATATGGGGAAACTGAGGGTGGTGAACCCGATAGTTAAGCCCCAGTCACACATAATAATATTGTTAGAGAGATCATTGTAACTGTGATGTTACAACGATCTCTCCAGCGATGTCGCTATGTGTGACATCTAGTAACGATCAGGCCCCTGCTGTGAAGTCGCTGATCGTTACATTCTGCTATGGGTAATTTTTTGATCGTTGGTTTCCCGCTGGTCAGCACGCATCGCTGCGTGTGACCGCGAGAAACCAGCGATCAGTGACCTTCACAGGGCTGGTTACTATGGTAAACACCGGGTATCCAGGCAGCTTGCGCTGCCTAGATACCCGGTGTTTACCATGGCTACCAGCGTCCTCCCTGCTTAGCACTGCCTGTAAGCAGGGAGAACACTGGTAACTATGATAAACACCGGGTATCCAGGCAGCGCGCGCTAAGCAGGGAGGACGCTGACATCGCCTTCAGCGATGTGGGAGGTGGCTCCCATGGCCTGATCGCTGGGGAGATCTGCCTGTTTGACAGCTCCCCAGCGATCAGGTAATGACGCTCCAGCGATCCCGGCAGGTTGTTATCGCTGCCAGGATCCCTGGAGTGGTCATTAAGTGTGACAGGGCCTCTATCCTCCTCCAATAAGTCCATCTCCTGCAGGCAGATTATGTCCAAATGAGACTTCATCACTTCCCGCCACAACATAGATCTGTTACCAGGGGAGTTTAACCCTTATCATTCAACGATAAGAGTTGTACACTCATAATTATGACAAGGAGGTACGATACTTATACATGATTCCATTCAGATTAGTCTCATGTCAGGATGGGACACGATAAGCTGCATATATATAAAGCTAACAGAAATATCTACCATCACATAGAAAAAATCCGGAGAGCCAAAAAAAACAAAACAAAACAAAAAAAGATAAAAAACGAACAAAAATTCAAAACAAAAACTCATGAGCCCGGGTCAGTGAAACACCACCGGATGATGTCCGGCATAGGACAAACTCAATGCAGATCCAAAGTCTGCAAGGGGCAAAAGTGAGTATCCTACAGTCCAGGAGTCCAAAAGTATAAAGGACCGTCAGAGAACTGCGGTCATCCAGACCACATCCCATCCTCCATCTCACGCCGGGGCCAATTCTTGGGAAACTTTCCTCCCCGCAGGTTGCTGCCTGGGTGTAAAAGGAATCTTGCAGCCCAACAGCTTGTCTTCAGCTTGCTTTGGAGAGGAGCAGTTTACCGTGCGTCCCTCAAAGGAAATCAGCAATTTTACATGATTAAAACCCCATTTATAACACTTGAAGAATCTTTAGCGCTATTGGCAAGTCAGGGGACTTCCTCATCTGCTGTATAAATGCATCTTCAGGCCACGTGCACACGCTGAGTGTTTGATGAGTTTTTTACCTCAGGTTTTGTAGCCAAAACCAGGAGTGGATGATTAAATACAGAAGTGGTTCAGGTGCTTCTATTATACCTTTCCTCTGAAAGCTCCACTCCTGGTTTTGTCTACAAATCCTGAGGTAAAAAACTCATCAAATGCTCAACATGTGCACGAGGCCTTAGTAGTGAAGAAGTTTATATGGGCCAGGGTATCTCTTGGCAATGCTGGGTCCACATGTCTAGGCTTTGGTTTTCTATGAATCCTGTCAGTCATCAAGTCCCTTGGAGTCAATGCAGGAAGCACAACCTGCAAGAGTTGTGCATAAAGGCAGCTAAATTCTTGCTAGTTACATCCTCTGGTATACCCCTCATGCGTACATTATTTTTCTTGGATCTGTCTTCCAGGTCGTACATCTTATCATGAATTTGTGCTAATTCTTCTCTAAAGCCGTCATTTTCATCAACGAGGGCATTGAAGGTAGTAGCATATTCGGCCATTTTGCTTTCCACATGCGTGGTACGCTCCCCTAAGGATGTTATTTCACCTTTTAGCTCCTTTAACATGCAATGCATGTTCTCCCTTAAGGAGGAGCGGATAGAAGCCAGAAAGTCCTTCATTTCCCCTTTTGTTGCACCCTCTCCACCCCCAGAACCTCGTGAAGAAAGCGAGCACCCTGAGGGAGAAGGAGCTGCCATCTTCCATGAGGTATGTGTAGTCTGACCTTTGGGGAAGAAATCCGCAGCCACGGTGGGGAGCCTCGCTTCTGCGCTCAGCCATATGTCATCATGGGCCCGGGAACTTGAGACAACCGGCGGCAGGCACCGTGGAGATCGGAGGAGACGAGGAGAGCTGGTATGAGCTGTTTTCGTCATTTAATCTCTGCACAATTATCTGTGTGTGTAACTGGGCCTTATGTGGCCGACATGGTCTGCATGTCCCCACCACCCCACACACACACACACCAGCTTATCAAAATATATTTTCCCTGAAACACTGTTAATAATGCAACCAAAGTTTGTGCTTCAGGCAGCATGAATCAGGTGATAGCCACAACAGCAATCTGACACCTGGATTACATCATGAAATGTACTT
Organism: Allobates femoralis; assembly: GCA_033576535.1. Classification (NCBI taxonomy): domain Eukaryota; kingdom Metazoa; phylum Chordata; class Amphibia; order Anura; family Aromobatidae; genus Allobates; species Allobates femoralis. The sequence goes on along the minus strand of JARQOC010000003.1, from coordinate 280,302,695 downwards.
GTGTACAAGGTCATACCTTGAAGCTTGTACCAAAGACACAAAAGGCTGCTTTTGTAGGTCTGATTTTGATGGAAATTACATTGAATTACATTCCAATGAAATTAATGTGCCCCATCAAAAACGTAGACCTTTGATTTTTCAAGATAAGCTTCTTTAATATTATGGTGCCTAATTGTGGAATCTAAACTATGGGACTTAAAACTATATCAGTACTGAAAAAAGAATCCACATCATCAACTTTTCATCATAAGAAAATGAATGAGAGATTCCGGGAAGTCTGTGTACTCCCATGGGCAGCTCCCAGACACCAGTAATAAATACAATGAACCTGAATAGTATAATGCACAGTCTGTTCAATGGTTACAAAAAGAGTTAAATTCTACAACATAGAGGTAAAGGTACAGAAAGTAATAAATATGCATTATATCTAAAAATAAGTACCCACCTAGTACACATGTAATCATTATATCATGGTGTGGAAGTGACCTGGAGACACAGCCCTCTCCTTTCCCCTGAATCAACAAGACTGACAATGTATTCAGGAAACACACTATCCAAGAAGTGACAACACCAACTACTACTGTATAATGTTTAACCCACTCACTGACACGGCAGTTTTCTTAAGGAAGTTACACAGTTATGTCATCAGCTGCACTTCTCAGGTAAAGCCCTTACAAGGATGAGACAAAAGTAAAAATAATCCCATAATGTTATCATTCATACCCATCGTGCAGTGATCTCCCCAAAAATGTTCTCAAAGTCGAAAATTCATTTTGGGTACGTTCATACAAAGTTCTATGACACAGATTTTGGAGCAAATTCTGCTCCAATATTCACCAAGAAACTGAAACCTTTGAATAAGCATCTTATTAGTTTCATCAATAAATTATGCCTTCAGTGCACACGGTGTGGTTTTTTTTTTCAAATTGTTTTTACATTTGGAGAAAGTAATAACATGGCAATTCTTAAAGGGGTTGTCCACTACATGGACAACCTCTTCTCATTCCCCCATGTTTGGTCCCAAGGTTATACTTGCCTACTGTGTCGGTGCAGTTCCAGCAATGTGAGCGCTCGCACTCCCACGTCTCACATGAAGTTGTCAACTCACACGTCCCCATCTTCGGACATATGCGTAATCAACAGGAAGTGAGTGCTGAGGCTGGCCACCCACTTACTGTTCATTCCTGTTGTCCGAAGGTGGGAAGAGAGAAGCAGCGGGGATTGGATGTGGGGTTAATGTGAAGTGACAAACGCAGACATTGCTGGAACTATGCCAGCACAGGAGGTGATTATAATCTTTTCTGTTTTAATAGGGCCAAACATGTGGAATGCAAAGGGGATGTCCTTGTAGTGTACGACCCTTATAAGGCTCTTCTGATTTAAAAACAAAATGGCAAAATTTGGGCACCGAATGAACAGAAGCATTCATTTTTTTTGTTGTATTTGGACATGTATCTTTCAGCAGTTATTTAATTTACTTATGTAGGCTAGTTTTACTCTACCATTTTTTGGTATCCGTGTGAATCCAGCTGGAACTGGATGCACCTGCATCCGTTTTCGGCCCCAATGCCTTTCAATGGGGCAGTAGGAACTTGTGGGTGCATCCAGTTCTGTATGGTTCTCCCTGATCCGGGTGTTCACATTTTTTTTCAATCACATTTTGCAACGATATTGGTGTCCATGTCAAAATCATGAAAACTTGGATCCGTGGCACTATGGTTTCAAATTGAATGTGGCTCTATTGAACCTTGATCCAGCAGAATCCAGATCCCAGTTTTTGGACTGAGAATGCCCAGAACCCAGTTGTAAATGACACACCTATTAGTGGGCAAGTCATTTACAACAGTATCCTGCAAAACTAAGATAATCAACCGCATGCAAGAGGATGCACCCGCTCTGGTATTATCACTGATCTGTGATAATACCGATGCGGGTGCATGCAGTTGTAACACGTTTTACAATTGCAGGGGAATGCAGGGGATGCAAGTTTTATCTTCTATAGCACCATCATATTCTGCACTACTTTACAGACATCATCACTGTCCTCATTGGGGCTCATAGTCTAAATTCCCTACCAGTAGGTCTTTGGGAGGAAACCAGAGAACGTGAAGGAAGCCCACGCAAACATGGTGAGAACATACAAACTCCTGGCAAATGTTGTCCTTGGTGGGATCGGAACCCACGACCCCAGCAAAATTGATGTAAAAAAAACAAAACACTTTTTGTTTTTTAATTAACTGTGTATTTTTTATGGGACAGTAAGGGATAATGGCAACCATTAAATTATACATACAGGGTCCAAAATAAAGGATACATTAACTGTTAAATTGACATCACCATATTAATTCACAGCTGCTGTCATAGCATGTGTCACAGTAAAGTCAGGAGGTGCCCATTCACATTTGATGGTGGGCTTGTTCTGACGAAGTCAGAGGGTTCTGCTGACTTTGATGTGGTGTACGGAAGGCCTTAAAGGGGTTGTCGCAGCCAAGGGCGGACTTAACACCCGTGCAGCCCGTTCATTGAACGGGGGCCCCAAGGGTGAGGGGGCCGCTTCACCCTTCAGCACCACATGGCTAATTATTTACCTATTTAAATTACCCATGTGGAGCGCCGAGGCGCAAGGAGGAGAGCAGTGCTGCGGGTCCTGAGAGAAAGACAAGTGCGACTGTGCGAGCGCTGGTGCCGAGGAGCCAGCCCTGAGGTGAGCTCAGCCTCAGCATCAGTACTGTGCTGTGCTGCCGGCCTGCCGCTGTGGGGGAGGAGAGGAGACAGACTGATTGATAATATTATATAATGAGATATAGAAATTGGTTGCGCCACGCTGCTTTATGTTTTATATCCACCCTCTGTTAAGTCACCGTTACACTCACCTTTTCCTGTTGTGCTGTCCGCACAACAGGGGGGCTCACGTAGTGAGTGCACGGGGTCTCTCTCTATGCGGTGTGGAATTCTTTCCCTTTTTCCTCGGTTCCACTTGAGGAAGACGCCCTGAGCGTCGAAACATGTTGTGGGAGAGGACCTAGTGTGATTTGAACAATAAACTTACAGGTAAAATACTTGTTGAAGTGTAGCTGTCTTCATATCCCAGCGCTCACCCAAACATCGTTTTATATGATTGATAATATTGTCACTCACTGTGCGTGTGGCGCAGGCCGGACGGTGGATGCAGCCGCAGCACCAGAGTCAGTTTGTGTGTGTCTGTGAAGTCACACACTGACTGTGCCCCCATAACGCTGCAGCTCATGTGCGGACAGTGGATGGATGGATGATACTCTTACCTGGAGCAGGCAGGGCAGGCCAGACCAAGAGGAACGGCGCTGAGCAGGACTGAGGAACTGGGACTAGCAGGCATGATTTTGGGGGGCTCCTGGGGGAGAACTGAAGCATGACAGGCATGATTTTGCGGGGTTCCGTCCTGAGGGAAAACAAAAGCATGGCCTGGCTGCCATGAATGGAGGGCCCCTGGCCTGGGGAGAACTTGAAGCATGGCCTGGCTGCTCATTAATGGGGGGCCCCTGGCCTGGGGAGAAGCATGGCCTGGCTGCTCATGAATGAAGGGGGGGAGGGCCCTGGCCTAGGGAGAAGCATGGCCTCGGCTGCTCATGAAAGGGGGGCCCCTGGGGAGAAGCATGGCTGCTCATGAATGGGGCGGCTCATGAGGGGAGAAGAAACATGAATCGGGGAGCCCACATAGGGGAAGAAGCCCCATAAACTGGGGGGGCCACATGGGGAGAAGCAGCATGAACTGGGGGGGGGAGGCCATAGGGCGAGATGTGGACTACATAGGCCGAAAGTGGACCGCATATGGGGGAGAGTATTATGAAACAAAGGGAAAGGGGGGTGCCTATATATATTACCTGGAGGCTGTCTTGGGCTATATATGTTATTTAGAGGCTATGCTGGGCTGTATATATTACCTGGAGGCTGTTTTGGGCTGTATATATTACCTGGAGGCTATGCTGGGCTGTATATATCACCTGGAGGCTGTGGTGGGCTGTATATATTACCTGAAGGCTTTGTTGGGCTGCATATATTAACTGGAGGCTGTGCTGGGCTGTATACATAACCTGGAGTCTGTGCTGGGCGCTGTATATATTAACTGGAGGCTATGCTGGGCTGTATATGTTATTTGGATGCTGTGTTGGGCTGTATATATTAACTTAAGGCTATGTTGGGCTGTATATTTTATTTGAAGGCTGTGCTGGGCTGTATATATTAACTAGAGGCAATGCTGGGCTAGTGGGCTATATATGGTATTTGGAGGCTGTGCTGGCCAGTATATATAATTTGGAGGCTGCAACTGGCAAATAATATATGCAGCCCAGCAGCACCCTCCAGGTATTATAACCATCCCTGCATAGCCTCAATATTAGATTTACAGTATATTTACAGTGGGAAAATCCGCAGCAAAAATTGACATTGTGCAGATTTTCCCGCACTAAAAAACGCAGCATATCGGCTGTATATTTTAGTGGCACCATGTAACGCGGATCTAGCACAACTTTACTTGCCGCGGCTGGCCGCAAGCCCCATAGAGAATGAATGGGGCTTGCCAGATCGGTGCCACAAGTCGCCCGTTAGGCGGCAGAGGTGCGGAAATCTGCCGGATCTGCTGCTAATGGCGAAAAACGCCAGTGTGAAAGTATATCAAGTCAGATGCAGTTTTCGCCTGATCTCACCGGATACAAAAACCCTCGCCTATGTGAAGGCACCTTAACTTACATGTTGCATATTTAATAGTACATAACTTTGTTGTACTATGAGGGGCCCGAAATATTTCTTGCACAGGAGCCCAATACAGTCTGTGTCCACCCCTGGTCGCAGCTTCATTAATTATAAAAATTGCAGACTACTTTGTAATTTTAATCTTATCAAAAATCCTTTTATCAAGAATGGAGGGATTATTATTTTTGTTTCATTTGTGTAGTGTGGGGTATCGCCACTACTCCTGTCCATCACCACAGCTGAGAATGCACAGTGCTTGTAAAATCTTATAAGCACTTATCTACAGATGTAAGGATTTCTGGAGCGGTCGATCCAGCGCTCAGTGTCCTTCCATTGATCTGATGGTGCCGTCACACGCAGCAATGCAATGAATGATTTTGTTAGCGATCACATGCACACGCGATCGCTAACAAAATCGTTCAGATCGCTGGTGAGCTGTCACACAGGCAGACTCACCAGCGATCAATGGACCAGAGACATTGTGGAAACGATTTAAATATCGTTTCCATGATGTCTTGCTCCCGCTGTCAGGCTGCGGTAAGCGGGAGCAGGCTGGTCTCCAAGGTAAACTGCTGGTATCTAGGAATCACGCGCTGCCTAGATACCGGATGTATACCTTGGTTACCGGCCTGCTCCACTCACCGGCTGGTATCCAAGGTACACAGTGGGTAACTAGGGTCCCTAGTTACCCGCTGTGTACCCTGGATACCAGCCGGTGAGTGGAGAAGGCTGGTAATCAAGGTATACATCGAGTATCTAGGCAGCGCGTGCTGCCTAGATACCCGCAGTTTACCTTGGATACCAGCTCCCAGCGCTTGCAGAGAGTGCTGGGAGCTGGCTTATCGGTCGTCTCCCGGTGTCACACGCAGCGATGCTGCGTGTCCACCGGGGGACCAACCATAGATTTGAGGTCCTGTCCTCAAATCAAACGATGAACGATCAGCCAACTGATCGTTCATCGTTTGTAGTGTCACTCGCAACGATGTCGTTTTGACATCGTTCAAGCATCACAGGACACGTGACTTTTGAACGATATCGTCAACGATATCGTTACGTGTGACGTGGCCTTGCGGATTCGTAGCATCAGCGGACGCACAGGGCAGATCAGGGGCCCAACTATCCTTTTTGGTCAGACTGGACAAAGTTTAAAAACACAAACAAGAGCTGTGCACTCCTGAATATGACATAATTCATTTACCTAAGTAACAGCAGATTTATTAACTATGTACATGTAAAAATCATCGAATAGTTTTCACCCATAGAAGATACAGTTTGGGGTACAGTTTGACTGTTTTCATACACATAAAATTGTGGCATCAGTTTGAGAGGGGCCAGTTTTATTCAATAACTAGGAGACAGAAAGATTGATGGTAAAAAAATGACAATCAGTAAAACCCTAATCACCGTAAGGCTCTGCATAGCACATTAAACATACAAAACAAGTATTACCTAATTGCTACATCACATAGAAGGCTATACCGAAATTGTCTCATACATCGCCCTCTGATTCCTAATGTAAAAATACAAGAACATACAATGCATGCTGTTATGCCAAATGTATCCATAGAGCTCCCTTTTTTGCTTTCACTGGGCAAAGGGAGCTCCATGGGTAAATCTGACTTACCATACATGCACTGAGAGCTTTACTAATGTATACTACATGTATAGGGCTGAAATGATATGTGAACAGCAGCATAGTATGATGTGCATGTCAGATGAGAAACATTCATCACAAGCAGGCTGGCGTTACTAACTTAAGACAGGCCGGAAAGGATCCAGTTTGCTCTAGAAATATCTAGTGCCTCTTGCACCTATCCTGTATGATAGTACACAAACAAGACTGTCAATATGATTTAATATCAGCAGAGAGAGGTAACAATACTATTTCTGCTTCACAGAACTCTTACATGTCATAAATTGATTCCTAGAAGAAATATTTAATTGTTAAAATATTTCTGCATATTTCTAAATTCTAGTCATCCTTACTGTTCCATTAATCCCACTGCTTAGTGCCCAGTGCTGTACATTTACATTGCTGTTATCAAGTGGAGAAATATTTAATCCTGACCGTTTAAAATACACCCTCCTATTAAACTTATTTTTCCCTAAGGGTGCGTGCACATGGTCCGGAGGAGCTGCGTGTTGGACGCAGCTCCTCTGGACCTGAGTGAAGCCGCGGGAGGCTGCAGGGAGACCGCAGCCGCCCTGTACTCACCATGTGCGGTGGGTGCGGGGTGGCTTCTCCCTCTGTGCACTCGATGGGAGCCACTTCCAACTCCGCAGCATGAAATAAACATGCTGTGGAGGAGCAGATTCCCGATCAGTGTACGCAGCGTTTTGGACGCAGCGTCTTGCCGCTGAGTCCAAAACGCTGCGTAGTACAGTACTAGCATAAAGGGTAGGATTTCAAGAAATCCCATCCTCACTATGTGTAACCCGCCCGCAGGATCTTTGGAGCTGCGGTGCGGGTTGCCGGGAATCCGCTCCTCCGCAGCATGGTTTATTTCATGTTGCGGAGTCGGAAGCGGCTCCCATCGAGTGATTGGAGGGAGAAGCCGCCCCGCACCCACCGCACATGGTGAGTACAGGGTGGCTGCGGTCTCCCTGTGGCCACCAGCGGCTTCACTTAGGTCCGGAGGAGCTGCGTCCAACACGCAGCTCCTCCGGACCGTGTGCACGCACCCTTACGCACAGTGAGGATAGGATTTCTTGAAATCCCACCCACTATACTTGTACTGTACTACACAGCGCTTTGGACGCAGCGGCAAGACGCTACGTCCAAAACGCTGCGTATACTGATCGTGTGCACGCACCCTAAATCTGTGTCAAGGTTAGTGTTATGTCTATGTGTTTAATATACTCACTGATCGCAGGTTTCTCCAGTATCCAGCACCACTCTGCTCCTCTTGAGTATTGTGACAGCAATTCAGACTCTCCAAATTACATTGTGATCTATGGGGTTCAGTTCATCAAGGTTTTTACACAGAATTCTGGTATAAAATGCTTTAAAAAGTCGCAAAACTTTGGCAAAGCCTCACGGTTTTCAGGAAATTCTTAAGAGGTGTTATTAATATTCTTCCTAGGCTCCCATGACCTCTCCCCAGAACCCAAACCCTTCCAGTCAACTAAAATGAGGGTCTTACCCACTCTCCTCTTCATAGTCTGCTACACTACACTTGCAAGCTACACTTGCCTTCAAATCAGCCTCACTAAACATGCTGCTAAACAGACCCATTTCACAAACCTTTTATCTTACTTATCCTACAACATAAAACAATTGTTCAGCACATTTAACTCTCTCCTCCGCCCACCATTGCCACCTCCAACTCTCCTCATCTCTGCCGAGGACTTTGCCACCTACTTAAAAAATAAACTAAACAAGGCAAAGCTTTACTGCTCCACCACACCAACGACTCCATATCCAGACCTCTGCCCTTCCCTAATAACCTCCCCCTCCAACATCACTGAGGGAGAGCTTACTCATCTCCTTCACAAATCTCATCTCACCACTTGTGCACTTGACCCCATCCCTTCCCACCTCCTCCCTAACCTAACACGATTATCCCAGCCCTAACCCACCTCTTCAGTCTATCGCTAACTTCTAGTACTTTCCTCTCTGTCTTCAAACATGCCACCATCACACCTATCCTCAAAACCAAACCTTGACCCGACTGCTATGCCCAGGTATCGCCACATATCATTGCTGCAGTTTGCTTGCAAACTCCTTGAGCAGCATGTCCATGCTCAACTTTCCTCCCACCTCTCATCTAACTCTCTCCTTGACAACCTCCAGTCTGGCTTCCGACCCCACCACTCCACCAAAACTGCCCTGACCAAAATTACTAATCGCAATAGGCTGAAAAAGAAAGAGAATGCAATAGGGTCTTATCTCACAAATAACAAAGGACTTAGAATGAGCACTGCTCACCTGGACAAGTTGTGTAGCACACAACTGGTATAAATGTAAAATGGTTGCTGCAGGGTCCATACACCGACCGTAAGCGTAGTAGAATGGAGGCAATAGGACTGTGTATACTGGACCCGCGCTGCTGACTCAGAAGACTGCCAAAAGGAAGGTTTGTAGCAAGTGAATTCTTCATTGTATCAGACGTGTTTCGGAGCCAGACTCGACTCCTTCCTCAGGGAGCACACATTACCATTACTAATGACTTACTCACAGCCAATGCTAACAGACATTTCTCCATCCTCCTCCTTCTAGACCTGTCCTCTGCCTTCGACACAGTCGACCACTGTCTACTGCTACAGATCCTCTCTTTCCTTCGCATCAAAGACCTTGCCCTGTCATAGATAGCCTCATACCTTTCCGACCGCACATTTAGCATTTCCCACTCTTACACGACCTCTTAATGCCGCCTTCTCTCTGTTGGAGACCCTCAAGGCTCTGTCCTGGGGCCCGTACTTTTCTTCATCTATACCCTTGGCCTAGGACAACTCAAAGTCCCATGGCTTCAAGTACCACTTGTACGCTGATGACATTCAGGCAACTCTCTGGCCCAGATGTCAACTCTCTGCTGTCCAGAATCCTGGAGTGTGTCTGCTATATCCTCCTTCATCTCTCTTTTCCAAAAACTCAATGTAGATAAAACCGAATTCGGGTCATTCCATGTCAAGTGATCCAAAAATGAATATTTTTTTTCCCTGACGTCCTCAGATTTTTTAAATTTTTTTTCTATATGAAGAACTTTATCTAATTACAAAAAAAAAAGTTTTGAATTTTTTTCTTTATCAGTTAATTTTTTACAGATTTTTAAAGTTTTAAAAAAGTGCGAATTTTGGCCTGGTATGGCTTTACATTTTCTATCATATCTCGGGCTAGAAATAAGATAGAGAAACAAAATAAACACCAATCTACTCAGAACTGTCCAGGCTTTCATCAGATATGTCACAAGAGGATCTTTGTTAATATTTTACCCATGTGATCGCAAGCGCAAAACTTTAAAACGCATTTCTGAAAAATCGGCGCGCTTTAAATATTTCGAAAACTGCCCATGTGTCTGCTTTGCTCTTAGCCACATCTGTACCAAATTTCAAGTTGGGATCGCAATGGGATCATATTTTAACATATTTTATTAGTAATAGCGTCAATTGGTCATTCCATATCAAGTGATCTAAATATGAAATATTTTTTTTTACCTGACGTCTTTAGATTTTTTTTTTTTTTTTTCCTTTATGAAGTACTACTTTAGTTAATTACAAATTAAAAGTTTAGAATTTTTTTCTTCATCAGTTAATTTTTTACAGATTTTTAAAGTTTAAAAAAAGGGTGAATTTTGGCCTGGTATGACTTTACATTTTTTTTATCTCAGGCTAGAAATAAGATAATGAAGTGGGAGAGGCATCATTTTACTCAGAACGGTAACAGCTTTCATTTGAAATGTTACAAGACTATGTTTCTTTATATCAAATTCAAACTATTGACGGGCAATTGTGAAAAAATGACTGATTGTGTTCTTGGTGATTTTTGAATTGACACTATAATAGTTAAATATTTTGCACTTAGGTCCAATGAATGCGTCCATGGGGTCAAGCTGGGACAGAGTCATTACAAATTAGCCTTATTTGCAGATGACCTGCTACTTTACATCTCCCAGCCCCTGGTCTCCATCCCTTCGGTCTTAATGGAGTTTGAACGGTTCGGACAATTGAGCAACTTTAAAGTGAATTGCTCCAAAACCGAGGCACTCAATATTTCTTTGCCTGGAGAATTGGTTTCTCATCTATCTAAACAGTTCCCATTTAAATGGAAAGTAGAAGCCAATAAGTACTTGGGAGTCCTTATACCAAAAGATCTTAAACAAATATTCAATTTAAATGATCAACCCCTTTTGACTAACGCGGAATCGGCATTTACCTCCTATAGACAATTAAAGCTATCCTGGTTCGGGAGAATAAACGTAGTCAAGATGGATGTCTTGCCCCGACTCTTATATACTTTTCAGACAGTTCCTGTTCTATTGGATAGAGGCTTCCTCTCCAAAATGCAATCTATGATCCTTAGATTTGTCTGGGGGGGCAAGAGGTCCAGATTGCGAATGAATATCCTATCCTTGCCCAAGACCAGAGGAGGGGTTGGACTACCCAACATACGAGCGTACTTTGTGGCTTCCTCTCTTGTTAGAGCTCTAGATTGGCATTATCATGCGTCCTCCAAGAAATGGGTAGGGGTGGAGCAAGAGGGTTTGGGGATTCCGCTGAAACACCTGCTTTGGATTTCCCCTAAAGACTCCACAGACCTAGTACCTTTGACAGACATGACCAGAAACACCTTGAAGGTATGGCACCTAGTGACGAAAACCCTCCGCTTAAACGACAGACTTAGCCCTTTGACTCCCCTTTTTGCCAACTCATCTTTCCCACCCAGATTTGACAGGCAGAGATTTTTATGTTGGCGGATTGTGGATGACACCCGAGTAGGACAGACTCTGTCCAGTGGTGGTTTGCCCCCGATGGCAGAGCTACAACTCAAAGAACCTACGAGACCTCTTAAGTGATTCGAATTTCTCCAATACAGAGCATACTTATATTCAGCTGACCACTCTTGCAGGGTAAGATTGACGCCCAACGTATTGGAGAGGTTATTCCAACTGGAGGCTCCACCGAGGCGCAAAATATCAGTTCTATACCAGGCCTTAGGGTCCATGAGAGAGCAGGGCACCCTTTACTTCCAACGTGCTTGGGAGAGGGAATTGGGGTGTAGCATTTCAGAAGCTAATTGGCAGAAATGCTTTATATTTACTCACTCACTAGCTAGCGCTTGTTCTGCACAAGAAAGAAGCTATAAGCTGCTCACTAGATGGTATTTGTGCCCGACGACACTCCGGAACATGTTCCCTGGAACCCCTGATACCTGCTGGCGCTGTGGGGAAGAGAAGTTTACAATGATACACATTTGGTGGAGTTGTGGGGAAATCCGGCGGTTCTGGTCTGAGGTTTTCAATGCATACGCCCGGATAACAGGTAAACAAGCCGAATGCTGCCCAGAATCGGCAATGTTATCCATTTTTCCAGGTCCTATTGGGCTACAGAAGAGGGATATTTTCCGCTTTTGCATCTCGGCTGCTCGTGCTGTGATCCCGAGGTTCTGGAAATCAAGCCGGGCTCCATCTCTACTTGATTGGTTCAAAGAATTGATGGACATATAATGAATGGAGGAGCTCGCAGCTGATGCGTCGGGATCTCGGAACAAATTCTTAGGGATTTGGGTTGAATGGATTCTTTTTCACGACTCTGCAGAATTTAGGAGTATCTTTTCCAGCACAGATAATATGGCTCGACCTCTGGCTGATGGGGAGCCAGTGGGATGAGTACCCTTTCTCCTTCCCATACCTCACCCGTCCCCCCGTCCCCCTCCTTTTTTTCTTATGTGGCTTTTCTTTCCCAGTATAACTTTTTCTAATGGTTTTTGTTTCTCTTCTCTCTCTCTCTTCTTTTCTATCTCTCTTTTCTTCCCATCTGATACATTCAGTCTAGGTATTTCCTTTCTACACCTATACCTTCAGAATTCTAGTGAACATTAGACAGGTATCGGAAACTCTGAGCTGTGAGTAGATCATTAATATTTCGGCCTTCCTTTCCGGTACACCAGTCGATAGACTATTCCAACTAGGCCTCAACGGGTAATGACCCACTTACGTGGTCAACCTGTTAGAAGGGGCCAAGTGATAAAAATCATTCTGCTGGGGCTGCTTGTCCCCTTGACATCAGAACATCTCAAAACCCTGAGAAAGGTTGTATACTTGAGTGTTTGGAATTATATTTAGATTGTAGTATATATTGCACCAGAGATAAGCGCAAAAGTAAATTTGCAGCTTATCTTAAAGTTACTAATAACTTTGTGAATTCTCTTTTTGTATATTTTATATGTCTCAAGATTTTGTTAAAAGATTGAATGTATGTCTTTCATATGTTTTTTCAAAATTTAATAAAAATGAGATTAACCATAGTTAAATATTTTAAAATATGATCCCATCACGATCCCAACTTGAAATTTGGTACAGATGTGGCTAAGAGCATAAAAGACACATGGGCAGTTTTGGAAAATTTTTATTAAAACGTTTTTTCGGAAATGCGTTTCAAAATGTTGCGTTTGCATTCGCATGGGTAAAAAAATTAAAATTAACAAATAAACTCTTGTGACATATCTGGTGAAAGCCTGGACAGTTCTGAGTAGATTGGTGTTTATTTTGTTTCTCTATCTTATTTCTAGCCGGAGATAAAAAAATGTAGTCATACCAGGCCAAAATTCACCCTTTTTTTTAAATTTAAAAATCTGTAAAAAATTAACTGATGAAGAAAAAAATTCCAAACTTTTAATTTGTAATTAACTAAAGTAGTACTTCATAAAGGAAAAAAAAAAAAAAATCTAAAGACGTCAGGTAAAAAAAAATATTAATATTTAGATCACTTGATATGGAATGACCCATTGACGCTATTAATAGTAAAATATGTTAAAATATGATCCCATTGCGATCCCAACTTGAAATTTGGTACAGATGTGGCTAAGAGCAAAGCAGACACATGGGCAGTTTTTGAAATATTTAAAGCGCGCTGATTTTTCGGAAATACGTTTTAAAGTTTTGCGCTTGCGATCACATGGGTAAAATATTAACAAAGATCCTCTTGTGACATATGTGATGAAAGCCTGTATAGTTCTGAGTAGATTGGTGTTTATTTTGTCTCTCTATCTTATTCCTAGCCTGAGTTATGAGGAGAAATGTAAAGGCAGGCAACAGCGAAATTCACACTTTTTCCGAACTTTGAAAATCATTTTAAAAAAAAATAAATTTTTAAAAAAATTTTTCTCTTCACATTTTGCATTGTCTGACATGCTATTATCAAATAACAAAATCTCAAAAGAATTAAAAATATAGAGGTAATAATCATTGGTTCACTTGACATGGAATGACCCATTCATCATCTTTCCTCTATCCCGTCTTTAATTTTCACTACCTGATCTATCCATTATGGTAAATGGCATCATGTGCTCTCCCACACCTGAAATTCGCTGCCTCGGGTAACTCTCAACTTCTGCCTTGTCCTTCAAACCACACATCCAAACTCTCACCACCTCATGCTCAAAATATTTCCAGAATACGTCCTTTCCTCAATCCTCAATCTACTAAAATTCTTGTACATGCCTTCATCATCTCCCGCCTCGACTACTGCAACATCCTCCTCTGTGGCCTCGCTGCTAATACTCTTGCACCTCTCCAGTCTGTCCTCAACTCTGCTGCCTGACTAATACACCTATCTCCTCACTACTTCCCTGTTTCTCCCCTCTGCAAATCTCTTCACTGGCTCCCAATACCTCAACAAATCCAGTTCAAGTTACTAACACAGACCTACAAAGCTGTCCATAACCTGTCCCCTCCCTATATCTCTGAATTAATCTCCCATTATCTTTCCTCAAGTAATCTTTGATCCTCCCAAGACCTCCTCCTTTCCGCCACACTTATTTGTTCCTCACACAACCGCCTCCAAGATTTCTTTCGAATATCCTTTATCCTCTGGAATTCTGTGCCCAAACACGTCCAATTTTCCACCACACTCGGATCCTTCAGACAGAACCTGAAAACCCATTGCTTCAGGAAAGCTTACAGCCTGCAGTGACCGAGCTGCCGCCCCACCGCCACCAGAGCTGTTGACCCACCGCCACCGGAGCTGCCGCACCCCTGACCTACTGTCTCCTCCCCAATATCCTGTAGAAAATATATGTAAACTATATCTATAATTTTGTATGTAACCCCTTCTCATGTACAGCACCATGGCATTAATTGTGCTGTATGAATAAATAATAATAGTCTGGATGTCTTTTACCTCAAAGACGTTTTTATCGCTGACTGGAGTCATCGGGATTCCTGGATTTCTGAAGTTGTGGCTCAGGATAACAGACTTGAGGAGAGAGACATGGAAGGAGTTGGGAATATGCAAGAATGCTTCAATTTTTAAGATATGACAGTGATCCTCTGGAGCACCTTGAATGGACTGATAAAGTAAGGACTCAACTTGTGGGAAGGACTCTTGAGGCGGACATATCTAGTGAACCAGACCTTGTTTCCTGGCTGGAAGGAGGAAGGATCGAGTCATCTCTTATCTGTATGTCTTTTCATCCGAGCAGAGGAGTGGTCCAGAGAAGTTTTAGTCTGCACCTAGAGTTCGGAGAAAAACCTGGTGAGAGCATCAGACGCTGGATTGCCAGACACAGATCAAAACTCTGGGGTGCCGTCTATAAATTATTAGAAATGTAAAGCTAACGGTGGACTCACGTGATTATTATGCAAAAACTACGACTAGGGCAGCAGCTTGACCCAGTCACTGTGATGGTCATTGATGACGTACCGCAGGAAATTTGGGAGAATTTGATTTGGCCATTGGTCTGCGGATAAGAAGTCCAAGGGGATGTCCAGCAACTTACAGATTATACGAAAGATGTGCTGGATGAAGAGTTCTGCTAATTTGGGTGCAGACAGAAGACTGGACAATGGGATGAAGTGGGCCATCTTAGAATATCTGTCCACAACTACCCAGATGACAGAGCACCCAGAGGACATCGGTAGATCTGTGATGAAGTCCATAGACATATCCTGCCAAGGCACGGAGGGCATCGATAGAAGAAGTAGAGGTCCAGCAGTAAACTTTTTAGGTGTTTGGTTGCTAGCGCATGATGGGTATGTGACACGAAGTTCATCATGTCCACACAACATATCATGGAATAGACCATTGACAAATTCCTGGAAGACCACTGGAGCATTGCTGAGTCCAAAAGGCATCACACAATACTCATAATTGCCATCACTGCAATTGAAGGCTGTCTTCCATTCATCACCTCACAGTATCCGGACAAGATTATATGCACCTGAAGATCAAGCTTGGTGAAGATCCTGGAACATCAGAGGAAGTCAAACAATTAGTGAATAAATGACAGTGGGTATTTCTTTTTTACCATGATTTGGTTGAGACCCCTATAATCAATAATCAATACATGGTCAAAGAGAGCAGTCTTTTTTTTTACAAAGAAACCGACTTCGGCCAGGGAGGAGGATTTCTGGATGAATCCCCTTGCCAGGTTCCCCTTAATGTAATTGGAGATGGCCTGGGTCTTATTCTGAGAAAGAGGATAGATACGAACTCGGAGCGTCATAGTACCTATCAGGGAATCATTTGGACAGTCAAATGGCTTATGTGGTGGTAGAGTCCCAGCCTCCTATTTATCGAAGACATCTGTGTAGGACCAGCAAGCGGACGGCAGGCCCGGAAGGTTGTAAGGCATTGCTGGCAGGTGGGTGGGGCAGATAGATGCGAGAGATGCGAGTCATAACAGGACTGTCCCCATCTAAGTATGTCTCCTGACCTCCAATCAAAGACCAGCTCATGCATCTGGAGCCACTAAAGACCCAGCAGCAGGGAATGAGACATACCGGGGTGCTCGTGGAGGGAGATCTTCTACGAGTGCAGCATGCCCACCCGTAGATTTAATTGCTTGGTGATGAAGTGATAGGTTCTGGCAGGGGTTTACCTGCAATGAACGAGACCGTGATTGGCACCTGAAGTCGCCAGATAGGGATCTGGTACCGATCCACTATGGCCTGTTGCACAAAGTTCCCAATGGAATCCAAGTCAAGAAAAGCCGATTCCGAGAATCAGATGGAACCGCAGGATATGGACACAGAGAGAGTCAGGAACAAAGAGGATTTTCTCTTACCAAGGGTGGCCTCTACTATGTTCCCTAGCATATGTAGTTTCCAGGCTTCACGGTGTAGTCTCAGTAGTCTGGCGTTTCATGTCACCATAGCAGAAGCATCCATTTCAGAATGCCAAATTTCTTGACGACATCTACCTACCTCCATTTGATCCACCTCCATGGATTCTGAAGAGATGGCAGACCTAGCGTACTGTGGCATGATGG
Source organism: Allobates femoralis (assembly GCA_033576535.1). NCBI lineage: Eukaryota > Metazoa > Chordata > Amphibia > Anura > Aromobatidae > Allobates > Allobates femoralis. The sequence goes on along the minus strand of JARQOC010000003.1, from coordinate 280,286,041 downwards.
GTCACTGAAAGGAGGGAGTTGGGCGCATAGCCCTCCTCTCTCGAATGCTGTGGAAGACGGAGGTCAATGCGGGTAGCCAAGGATGCCAGTTCATCCTTGATTCTTCCGTATAGGCCCTCCAAGAAGGTGGCCACTAACTCTTCGTTGTTCCAGCCTAATTCGGAAGACAGGGTGTAGAACAGGACAGGGTACTGACCCATGATGAGGTTTCCCTAGCGAATCCTCATGAGAGATGATGCTGAAGAGGTAACTAGTACAGACTAGTCAAATGCCTTGTGGAAGGTCGCAAGGAAGGTAGGCAGGTGACAGACAACCAAATGATTTTTCTAGGAGAGCGGGTTCATCCAAGCCAGAGCCTCCCTGGGTCAAGTGCGACATCAGAAACGCCACCTTGAAGTGGTTGAAGGCAAAAGGTTGAGGAGAGAGCTCAAAGTGCAAAGAGCACTGGTTGAGAAACCCTACACACAGTTTGGGGTCGCAATTAAATATTGTTTGGTCTGCCAGATGAGACCTGGATAAGGAGATAAGCATCACAACTGGTTCTGGGGTGGCAAGAGGAGCCGGATTCTGCAGGGCATATATTCGGGAGTCCACAGACTTCATGAAATAAAACATGTAGGTTTGCGCCTTGCAATAGTGGTTGAATTCCCTTCTGCATCTCAGCAACCTGTGTTGGATAAGGAGAGTTTGTAGTTTACATTACCGCCAGGAGGTACTTCATGGACTTCATATAAGCCATCATTTTGGTTTGGTTTTCGCGTAGGCCGAAAAGCTCCTGTTGTGCTTCTGCCAGACAGGAGGTCTTGGAGCCAGCAGGATCCATGGCATGGGCAAACTGTTGTGCTCACAAGGGTGAGTGTCTGGAGTGGACCCTCTGGGCCGTGACACCGATCGCCACCTGGAGGAGCAGGTCTGAACGACCCTGAGTCTTCTGCTAAAGCCACTTGGGGTGAAGATAGGCTTAGCTGGTAGGTGCCTGCCAGCTGCAGCCTCAGGGGGTCTCAATGACATGACAGCTGATTTCAGGGGTTGGCTCTTAAAGACCGGAAGAGTCACTCAGTAGATGCAGATGGGACGGCTGATGCTGGAAGATGATAGGCAACAGGTAAATGCAGACTGGTATCTAGCGCAGACTGGAGCAGGTTGGAAAAGGTATGGTAGATGTAGACAGGTACAGGCAGGAACAAACAATAGGACAAGTCATGGATGAGGAGGTATGAGCAGGGGTGAACCTAGCCTCTGTGCTGCCTGAGGCGAACTGCAAAACAGCACATCCCCCTCCACAAGTAATTTTTTTTAATCGGTAAAAATAAATCTGGTTAATACAGATTTATATATATCCTGTACAAGTGAGTACAATAGTGGGCATTTTAATTAACAGAAATGGAAAAAAAGATGTCCAAACACAAGGATGTCAGCGCCATGACATGCACATATAAGAACCACACAGAAGAATCCAGAATAAGGATCATTAATGACAATGGCAGGCTTGGCACAAGCATACAGACACACAATGATGGCTGGCAGAGCTGTGGTCCTGTCGGCAGATACAGTCCTGCATCCTTATAGCACAAGAGGCAGCACTGATTGCCACCTATTATCTCTGGCACATGCCTACAATACTCTGGGCAGCTCCAATGTGGCGCTGCCTGGCACTGACTAGTCAGACATGTCCACCATGCTGCACCATCCACACACCACATGTAACGATCGCAGTCTGAGCATCAACAAGCCGCCCCTGCACTAAGCTGGTAAAATGGCGAGTCTTCCCCAATAGACCACGCTTCCTCCCGAATCACTTAGCCAATCACAAGCGCTACACACGGGCTGTCTAGAACTAATAGCAGGGGCCGCCCAATTGGGTTGAGTAAGGGATGTGGGAGCGGAAAGGGGGACGAGTGCCACCGCTCAGGAGAAACATGGTTGGATGCCTGTATGTACAAAGGGCGGCACTGGACCTGGTGTGTAAGTTATGGTCAACCCTCCTGCAGCAGAGGTGTATGTGAAAGGGACAATGCATCCTGCACCAGGGGCGCACATAGAAATCATGGGGCCCCATAGCAGAAGTTCTTATTGGGCTCCCCTCCAAAAAAAGAAATTTGACTGTGTCACATAGACACATACATAACTCACAACTCTGCTGCCCTAACAAAGTAATTTTCATCCTATCAAAGCCCCTAGATTCATCTTTCATTGCCCCCATAAAATATGATGCTAACAAAGTGCCCCTAAAAAAAAGACTGTATGATACCCTCTTGTAAATTCCTCCACAGCACCCTTCACACACAGTATAATGACCCTACTGTAGCCCCTCAACTATTTCAGCACAGTATGATCCCAGTATGAGCCTCCACACAACCCTCTATTTAGTATAATGGACCTACATATAATGTAATGTCTCCTAAACCTCTTCACGCTGTATAATGGCTCCCAACACAGCCCTCAAATCGCCCTCCATAAAGTATAAAGGCTCCCTCATAGCACTCCAAGTATTATCATGTCCCCACAGAGCCCTCAAATACTATAATGGCTTCCATATAATATAATTAGCTCCATATAGTCCTCCATATATTATAATGCATTCTCATAGTCCTCCACATAGTATATTGCACCCCCAAATTCCTCATATAATATTATGCACCCCCCACAGTTCTCCATACAGAATAATGCACCCCCACAGTCCTCCATATAGTATATTGCACTCCCACAGTCCACCAAATAGAATAATGCACCCCCAAAGTCCTCCATACAGTGTATTGCAGCCCCAGAGTCCTCCATATACTGTAGTATTATGCATCTCCTATAGTCAGCCATATAGTATAATTCACCCCCACAGTTCTCCATATAGAAAAATATACCCCACAGTCCTCCATATAGAATATTGCACCCTCATAGTCCTCTATATAGTATAATGCACCACAAAGTCCTCCATATAGTATATTGCACCCGGCAAGTATAATTACTTGATTTTTAGTGAATGAACCTTTAAATGGCCATTTGATTCTCCTATTCTTGCAATTACAGTACCCTACAATAACCAAAAACAAATATGCACATACATACAAATGCACACATATATAAATATATGTATATAACTTTTGCTTCCTTTAACGCAAGCTTTTCCCGCAAAAGCACATCTGAATCTGCGTTTGCCGGCAAAGAGAATGGAAATTCACTTTTGCCATTAAGACGCTGCGCTTTTTTCAGTCGTGCTTTTGCCCCATTATAAGGAGCTGGAATACACATTGTCGTTCAGATAGTGCCTATTCCAGCGCCTATAATCGCGGGCGCTGGGGGAAGTTATGTCACCTAGGGGAGAAAGAATCCTGTGTTCCTCCCCCTGTGTCACATGTCATGCCTAGAGTTTCGCTTTCGCAGTATATCTACATACACTGCGAAATCAAAATAAAAGTTAACAAACGGTATAAAAAATAAAACAAGCAGCGGTTTTTTTCGCGGCCGCACCTGCCGAAACTGCACTTGCCGCACCTGCCGCACCCTTACCGCAAGCCCCATAGACATTGCATGGGGCTTGCCGCAAGTGTGCCGCAAGTGTCGCGGTTATGCGGTAATCGCGGCAGATGCGGTTTTTTGAAAATACCGCTGATGTGAAAGGGCCCCAACACTATGAAAATATTGGTCATAACTGGCTTCCAATTAAAATGGTTTTAGTGACTCCAAATCAGAGCTTCACATTAATGAATTATTACATATAATGCACACTGCCATGCCTTGTAAACCGTGAATATGACATTTTTTCTGTCAGTTTTTCTGCATATTGATGTTTTTATTGAATCAATAAAAAATAGAAATTGAACCTTACAAGTGCTGCATCACGTCTACCTCTTTTGGCCTTTATTCATCGTGGGCTTTGATCGGGACAGGACTGGAACAGGTGAGCTGTTTTTTTTTCTTTGCTACTGAAATGTAACACTGTTCATGCAGAACAAACAAGAAGTCCTGCCAAGCAAACGTCACAGGTCTTTGCAGTCACTGGCCTACCGCCACATTTGCATGTTCCTACATATATTATGTCTGTGGGGATGTTTCATTTATGCTATTGCTTCATTGTTTGTGAAAGTAAAGCACAAAGCATTCCAGCCTCTCAGCTCCAGAACACTGGCAATTTGTGTCTTCTAGAGTGATGTGTATGGCACCAATCTGTTAAGCTTTAAGCATTGGTCTATTGTGTAATGTGTAATGACACTGTCAACGAGAACACCGATTTAAGGCATGGCAATTGTGTACATTCCTAAATAATGACAATTAGTAAGAAAACAGAACTTAGAATAGTAGATACATCCTGAGGGAAAATAATTTAGAACAAGCAAATGGGTTACAAAGGAGTGCACAAATAAATCCTTCACCAGGGAGAGCGCTCCTGCATATATGAAGAAGGGTACCTTGGAATGTGACGATTTCGGGCTGTCATGCGCTCTTAACCAGTATGCACAGTAGCATAGAGCTGTAACTAAACGTCTTAAAACTGACAAAAATTTTGTTTTTCACGCTTTTAGCTTTAGTTTTTACAATTTGCGCTAATTCTACATTAGGCTGCGTTCACACATTGCGTATTTTGCCACGGTTTTTTACGTGCGCTTTTCAAAATACGCAATGTGTTTTGTGTCTGCCAGCAAAATGAATGGAGATTTCACTTTGCCGTACAGACAGTGTGTAAAAATATGCAGTGCTTTTTCAGGGAGAAAACAGAGTTGCGTAAAGAATTGAGATGTCAGCAGTTACAGGAACGGTTTAAGGTCAGTGCAGAGCTTGCCCAGGAATAGCATCAGCCAAGTGTCAGTGCATCTGCATGCACAGTGGGTGGACAGAAGCCTTTTAATGCCTAGCCTTGTATAAAGAACAGGAGCAAAGAAGTAATTTCTCTTCAACAAAAACACAAAGACAAACTGATATTCTGCAAGAAGTATAGGGATTTAATTCCTCAGTAGTGGGATAGAGTCATTTTCTCTGATGAAGTCCCTTAAAGACTGTTAGGGATATCTGAAAGAATGATTGTCTAGGGAACAAAGGGTGAGTGCCACCATAAACTCAGTGTCATGCCAACAGTAATTCTGTAATCGTTTATGTGTGGGATTGTTTTTCAAGCAAGGTAGTGGGCTCACTTACAATTTTGCCTAATAATGCTGCCATGAATAAAGGATGGCATCTAAACATCCTCTATGAACAACTTCTCCTAAATATCCAAGACCAATTTGGTGATTAAAAATGTTTTCTCCAGCATGATGGATCAACATATCCCTAGGCAAAAGTGGTAGCCCCTTGGCTCCGTGAATAAAAAATTAAAATTTTGGATCCATGGCTCGCTAACTCTCCAGATCTCAATCCCAATGACCTGTACTTAATCCTTAAAACACAGGTGAACAGACAAAAACACAGAAATGATGATAAACTTCAAAATGTTATTAGACAATAACAGTTTGTCTTCAGTCAGAATTTGGCCCAGAAGCTGATATCCAGTGATTTGCAGAAGTCTTGAAAAATGAGGGTCAGCAATGTAAATATTTTTTAAACAGGTGTCCTTTTCTGAATGGATCTCCCCCTGCCAAATCCCCAAAAGAAGCATGGATTTAACTACAACTGCAACCCAATAATAAAAAAAGTATTTTTCTGGTAAAACGTAAAATAAGTCAAGGATGTCTTTTCTTTCGAATATTAGTGATTTGCATCCGTAGCTACTTGATGTTGCATAACTTTCACATGTCTGTCAAGCTGTAAACACAGAGGGCAGGCAGGCACTGGCTGTTTGACAAAGGGGCGAGTTACTACCGCACAATTTATGCCATATGCTGCCTGCTTGTAAACAAAGACTGTTGGCATTGCGTCTTCTGTTGAAAACCTAGGGCTGTGTTCACACATTTTTCCCCCAAAAGCGCAGGAGGAAGTGATGTCACATAGGTGCAGGAATAATCCTGTTCCTGTGTGACATGTATGTACTTTCACTTTAGTAAAACCGATCGGTTTTGGCGGGCGGTTTAAACCGCTCAGCTGATGCTGTCAGGTGGCACATCAGCTGATCGGTCAGCTGATTCAGGTCCTTGCAGCGATCGGACGCCTTCCCGGCACAGTCTGCGGAGAGGTGAATATTTTATTTTTTTAAATTTTTTAAACCATTGCTTTCTTTTATTTTGCTTTAGTAGTGTAATGTACATACACTGCTAAAAGTGAAAGTACACACATGCCACACCGCAACAAGATTATTCCTGCCCCCATGTGACATCACTTCCTCCTGCGCCCGTGCTTTTAGGTGATGTAATACAGCATTGCCTGAAAGACAATGGGTATTCCAGCGCCTTATAATGCGGCCTATGGAGGAAAGTGTGCACATTTTTGTGCAAACAATTGACAAGTTCATTCATTTTACAAACATGCTTTCGGCCCCAAAACAGCGTTGGTAAATTATGCAACGTCTGAATGGCAAAAGTGAAAGTCCATTCACTTTGCCGAGAACGCGGACGCCAATGCGCTTTTTGAGTGAAAAGCGCACAGTATAAGAAAAAAAAAAAGCTGCAAAAGCGCAGCGTGTGAACGCAGCCTAAAGGTTATACAGCACACACCGGCTATTCCCCTTGACCCCCCACATACACATACTCTTGTCTGAGGCGACAGGGTAAGTGTGATTTTAACAGATAAAGGGGATTTAGTTGCTAGCAGACATTGCAATATGAACAATTCTTCTTTCTCCCAAAATCTGCATCATTGCTTGTCCAAATTAAGAATAAATATGCAAGTTCTGCCAATCAGAGTCTCATCAGTGAAGAAGGATAATGAATTTTCAGGACATGGTATTCTTGAATATCAGCCTCATCTTGTCCAACTATCTACTATCATTTCAGCACACAAACAAGTAGGCAAATTTAGGTCCAAGTTTTTGTTGGCACAGAAATATCTTTATAAATGTCTAATCTATCAAAAGTAAGTGAACTTTCACCATTTCCCATACTAGTGTCCTTAGATGGCCCTAATTAAGAAAAGTACAGATAACAGTAATGACAATTCATCCATAACAAATAGCTGTGTAGTTGAATACTTGGTATAGAAAAACTATATCATCTAAGATTTCAAAAATAAAATGTAAATAAATCTTGACAATCTGTCTATCTCAAAGTGAAAATAATCATTAGTTGATAACTTGTGTAAAAATAGCAGTAACGGACCTCATCAAATTATTCACGCCCTTTCCGGCAAAGGTCCGACATTGTTATGTTTATTTCTTATTCTTTGCAAAATATTTCAATAAAAATTATTGTTTAAAAAAAATTATTCATGCCCATCGCAGTGTGGTTGATTGCCATGACTGGCACTTTCCTATTAAGGCTGCGTTCACACGCTGCATTTCTGCCTCGTTTTTTTGAGGATCTGTTTTTCTGAATTTTCAGGATTCTATTTTTGAGCAGGTGAAAACGCATTGCGTTCACACGCTGCGTTTTTTGAGGAAAGAGTCCGTGATGTAATTTCCTGTTCTCCATTCCATGAGATGGAGATAAAGGGGAGCCCTATTTCATTTTTTTATTGTATTATTTTATAATTTCTTTATTTTAGTTTTTATTTATAGATGATATTTTTTATCTTATTGTTATTATTTTATTATTATTTTATTTATTATTTAATTACTTTGTTGGACTCTGCTAACACATCAGCTGAGTGTTTAAACCGCCCACCAAATGGGTCAGATGATCGTGTAAATCGGCCAGCAAAACCGATCAGATTACACATCAGCGGTATTTTCAAATCGCGGCAGATGCGGTGAAAAAAACGCATCTACCGCGATTACCGCATAACCGCGACACTTGCGGCACACTTGCGGCAAGCCCCATGCAATGTCTATGGGGCTTGCGGTAAGGGTGCGGCAAGTGTGGTTTCGGGCTGGGAAAGTCTGATGCAGATGCACTTTTGGGCAAAAGCAAGGCCGAAAAAAGAGCGGCATTTACGCAGCGTGTGAACGCAGCCTTAATCCTGCAATTATGCACTGACCATTAGATCCCCAGGCATACACACTAAATCTAAGTGTACGTTCACAGGAGAACGGCACACACCAGCCTGAGCAGAGCAGTGGGAACACAGCGGCACACACCACATGTAGTGTGCATGCTCGCAGTGAATAAATCATACAGCCACTGGCTCTAGAGTATGCGCATAGATAAAATGAAGCACAAACACGTCACACATACATTCAACTACACAGCTATTTGTTTAGGATGAATTGTCAGTACTGTTATCTATACTTTTCTTAATTAGGGCCATCTAAGGACACTGGAATGAGAAATGGTAAAAGTTCACTTACTTTTGATAGATTAGTGAAGGGAACATACACACAGATTCAGTGCGCATGAATGGGAGCTGATTGTCAATGCAATTTATTAAGAGATTGCTGTAACATCGGGCTCATGGCAATCAATCACAATGCGATGGACATGTATAATTTGAAGTGGACCATGACTAACCATGACTGAAACGCTACAAAGCGCCACCCCGATAACTGAAACAGAATGTCTGTGATGCAATCACCTTATGATAAAAAGTATTTTTTTACATATAAATATTTTGCATGAGAATACCATGTTAGTGATGCACATGGCTTTACTAACAAGACATTGGGCCAGTTTGATATAAAAAAATTATGTGACAGATTCTCTTTTAAGGTCTCTGAAAAACATTGCTTTCTAAGCAGACTAGAGTCTCAAGATGTGCTGTTTAGCCTTTTTGAACAAGCACAAAGAAATTCACAATGGTACAATGGTAGGGCAAGTGCCGACAATCAGGACAAATTGCATTGTAGTACTTGCAGAGACGCTAGTATTCACGGAGGGAGAACTCAGCGTGCATGTCCATGATCAGGATTCTGGGAGCAGTATATTTTTGCTGTGCTCTCCCACTGAGAACACTAGCGGCTCCGCAAGATTTAATTGACTGAATATCAGTTTACAATGCACAGTGGACATGGGTTTTCTATAAATTCCATCCACTGTGTTGGCACTATACAACACGGCGCATTGAACACAGGTAAAATATGCGCATCCAAAACACTGCTAATCCTGATCCTGGGCACATACCCTTAAAAGGGTTGTCCCATGAGCAAAGGTAATTTTAAAGTTTATTTTAATCAGTAGATCTTGGAATAACAATTATTTCCACAATTGGATGTGTTTAAAAAATATGTTCATGTGCTGAGATAATCTTAGGCTGGCTTAACACCACGTTTTTTGGGATCCTGTTCTGTCCGTTTTGAAGAAGACAGAACAGGATCCTGTTTTACCTCCTATGTTTCCCTATGGTGCTGGATTGGCCATAAATGGCCATCCGATTCTGCCAATTCAGTCCCAGATTCGTTTCTGTCCTGTTTTTTCAAAGCTCCAAAATCGGAGACTGCTCCGGTGAAAAAAACAGACCAAACCGGACAGTAACAAATCCGGGGTGATCCGGCAACTATAACATGGGAGTCTATAGGCGCCGGATCCGGGAAAAACAGGATCGTTTCCTGGATCCTGTGTTAGTGTACTGGGTATGCTCGGTACACTAAAACTGCTCTGTTCCCGTAATTTGACTTTAGCAGTGTATCTACATACACTACCAAAGGGAAATTAAAGAAAGGAATGGTTAAAAATAAGAAAATAAATGCTCACCTCTCTGCTGAGGGTCCAGTGATGCGAGGCATCCACCTCCGATGGCTGCAAGGCCCTTAATCAGCTGATCGGGAAGGGCGGCAACCCGATCAGCTGATGTGTCACATGACTGCATCAGCTGAGCGGTTTAAATCGCCCACCAAAACCGATCGGTGAGCGATTTAAACCGGTCAGCTGATGCAGTCATGTGACACATCAGCTGATCGGGTTGCCGCCCCTTCCCGGTCAGCTGATTAAGGTCCTTGCAGCCATTGGAGGTGGATGCCTCGCATCACTGGACCCTTGGCGGAGGGCATTTCTTTTTTTTTATTTTTAACCATTCCTTTCTTTAATTTCACTGTAGCAGTGTATGTAGATAGCACACCACCTGCCTGGCTCGGCTCCCCCCTGCTCTTTCTGTGTCCGGATCCCTCAAAATCCCGGATACGTACACAGAAATGGCATCCGGAATTTACAATCCGGACCTGTCCGTTCCTGTTCATGTGGTCCTGCAAAAACAGAATCCCACGGACAGGAATAAACTGTGGTGTGAAACCAGCCTTATATATGTGTCCCTGCTATGTACTGTGTAATGGCCGTGTCTGACCGTACAGAGACATGGTCTGGTATACAGACATTACAGCAAGGGACCATAACGTACTCTTTTCCTGAAGTAAAACATTTTTCTGCCTGTTTTTTTAAACAATGTTTTATCTCAAACAAAGAATTTCCGTATATACTCGTGTATAAGCTGACCCGTGTATAAGCCGACCCCCCTACTTTTGCCCCCAAAACCTAGGAAAACCTATTGACTCGTGTATAAGCCGAGGGTGGACCCCAGCACAGGTATACAGCCCCCAGCAGTGTGGTATACAGGCCTCCCCAGTGGTATATACAGGCCCCAGCAGTGTTACAGCGGCAGCCCCAGTGGTATATACAGCAGCAGCCCCAATGGTATATACAGCAGCAGCCCCAATGGTATATACAGCAGCAGCCCCAATGGTATATACAGCAGCAGCCCCAGTGGTATATACAGCAGCAGCCTCAGAGGTATATACAGCAGCAGCCCCAGTGGTATATACAGCCTCAGTGGTATATACTGCCCCAGTGGTATATACAGCCCATGTGGTATATACAGCAGCAGCCCCAGTGGTATATACAGCCCCAGTGGTATATACAGCCCCAGTGGTAGTATACAGCAGCAGTCCCAGTGGTAGTATACAGCAGCAGCCTCAGAGGTATATACAGCAGCAGCCCCAGTGGTATATACAGCCCCAGTGGTATATACATCCCCAGTGGTATATACAGCAGCAGCCCCAGTGGTATATACAGCCCCAGTGGTATATACAGCCCCAGTGGTAGTATACAGCAGCAGCCCCAGTGGTAGTATACAGCAGCAGCCCCAGAGGTATATACAGCAGCCCCAGTGGTATATACAGCCCCAGTGGTATATACAGCCCCAGTGGTAGTATACAGCAACAGCCCCAGTGGTAGTATACAGCAGCAGCCCCAGAGGTATATACAGCAGCAGCCCCAGAGGTATATACAGCAGCAGCCCCAGAGGTATATACAGCAGCAGCCCCAGAGGTATATACAGCAGCAGCCCCAGAGGTATACAGGCCGACCTCTGGCGCAGACAATGACGTCATTGCCTGCGCCTATCGGAGGAAGAAGCCGGAAGAAGACGGATGAAGCCGGAGGAGCGCGATGTCGGCAGCGGGGACGGCCACAGGTGTAAGTATAATGATCTTACTTTACAGGTTTGGGCTGCAAGGAGGGGCTTGGATACTGGTGGGGGAGGCGCCTGTATACTGATGGTGGCGGGCGGCCTGTGTACTCAGCGTATATACTCGCGTATAAGCCGAGGGGGTACTTTTCAGCCCAATTCAGCTTATACGTGAGTATATACGGTATTTGCAATTCTGTGGTGTAATGTCTGTATACTCTTTTTCATTCTCCCCGGCCCAGGGTCAGACCATGCTCCGTGCACGGACAGATGCTCATTTTACAGTGCATAGCAGGGACACATACTAGTACATCTCAATTAATTAGAATATCATCAAAAAGATATTTTTTTTCAGTAAGTCAATACATAAAGTGAAACACATATATAATATAGACTTATTAGAGTGATCTATTTCAAGTGTTTTTTTCTGTAAATGTTGATGATTATGTATTACAGCCAATAAAATCCAAAGGTCATTATTTCAGAAAATTAAAGTAGGGACGATGAAGGCTTAACAACCACCATATTCCATGAGATATCAAAGGGTGAATATAACATTGATTTATTAGTCAATGTGTTTCAGGGCTCCCAGAAACGCCCTGAAATGTTGCAATATTTGAATATTGATTTTTGATGATATTCTAATTCATTTAGATGCACTAGTATATAAGATTATCTCAGCACAGGAAAAACATTTTTCTTTTTTTTTTTTTTTTTTTTTAAATCAGATCAATTTTTATTCAACATTTTGACAAGTTGCAATAGTACAAGGGTACAACCCATCACCCCCCCTCCCTCCCCCTCCCCCAACAGCAAATCCAGTCAACAGCGGCTGATCACAAAGAGTCAAACATTTGTTTAAACATTAAATCATGTACAATCGTCCTGCCTCATACCATATCCCTAGTCTATCAGGAATATCTTCCCAGCTCACCCATATTGTATCCATGGTGACCACATTTTTTCAAACATTTCAGGTTTCCCTCGTCTCTCATATACCCCCCTTTCCAACTGGATTAATTCATCCACCAAATAATAATCTCGCGATGACCACCTTTAATACATTGTCAATCGCCACCTCCTCCACATATCCCAACAGACAGACAACAGGATCTCTGGGAATCACACACCCATACGCTCCTTCTATCTGATTGATAACTGTGGCCCAGTATGAGAACAATCGTGGGCAGGACCACATCATGTGATAAATTCCAGCGCTCTCCCCCCTACATCTCGGGCATCCGAGTAATTTCTCAACCCTGCTCGGTGCATTATCACTGGTGATCTATACACTCTATGTAACACGTATAAATGTGATAATCTAGCTGATTCACATATAGACAGTTTAGGTATATATTCCATAATACTAGTCCATTGGTCATCTGATATGGAACCCACTTCCTCTACCCACTTCAGAGGGGTGTTAATAGGAAAGGACAGGAGAAATGTAGGCAGTAAATTCCTATATATGCAAGAAATCACTCCTCTCCTAACCCCGTCATGACAGATATAATCAAGAACAATATCAGTATGTACACATAGATCTCTCCCAATGCCCCTAGCCTTAATCTCATGTCGGACCCTCTGATGGTGATACCATTTCTTGTCAGGTAGGCCAAATTCCAGTCTTAACTGTTGAAAGGTTTTCAGCCCTTGTCTATCCAACAATTGGTATACGTAAAGAATACCTCTATGTATCCACTCTGGTAGTCTGTCCAGGGATTTTAAGCCCGGATATCTCCCATTGTTCCATACAGGTGTATATTTCGTCAGGTCCGTCACTCCTCTCAATTGTTTAATCCGTTCCCAAAGTTTGTGATCACGATCAAGAGTTGGATATTTCTCTCCCAAAACGCCCACTGACCCATCCTCGAGTCAAGCCACTAGAGGGGATCTACCCGTCATGTCCTCCAAGACTCCCCTAATTGAAGTATGGTCCGCTGCACAGGCCCAACCCAGCAAATGCTGACACTGCGCTGCAAGATAAAAAATCCCAGGATGAGGCAACGCCAACCTGCCTTCATCTTTTGGTCTCTGCAATGTCTCTAATCAGATCCTGGGTTGTCTCCTTCCCCATATTAAGTCTCGAAATATGTCACTAATTGGCTTAAGTTTCCGCTGTGAGATCCATAAGGGAGAGTTATGTAGCACATATAGTACATTGGGCATCAATATCATTTTGATTAGATTAACTCTCCCCACCACCGATAAACACAGCTTGCTCCAAGCATTAACCTTACGCCTCAGTATCAGCAACAAAGGGGCAAGGTTGAGCCGCAGGAAATCCGTGATGTGTAAAGCCACCTGAACACCCAGATACTTAAATTGCATCACTCTTTGTAACCTATGTGCTTCTACTGGTACCTCAACCCATCTCCACTCTCAGCAACCTCAAACAAACTTGATTTAAGCCAGTTTAAACTAACTCCTGACAGTGTCCCAAACCTCTTAATGGTTTGCATGGCATGGCCCAACGAAGTCCCCCGATCTTCCAAAAACAATAACATGTCATCCGCGTATAGCGCGATCTTTTCCTCAAACCTACCATATTTAAACCCATTAATCTCCTTAGCCCTTCTAATCACAGCTACCAGGGTTTCACCGTAAGGGCAAACAGCAGGCGCGACAACGGGCATCCCTGTCTGGTTCCCCTTTGTAAATCGAACTGTCGAGAATTAGCCCCGTTCACCCGAAGCTTTGCTACTGGCTGGGTATACAGGAGTTAGATCCAAGATATCAACTGAGGACCAAAGCCCATGTGATGTAATACTCTCCATGAGAACCTCCACTCCACACTATCAAAGACCTTATGGGCATCCAACGATATTCTACCCTCCGGCCCACGTTGTCCGACGGCAGCTACAAATTTAAAAATAGTTTCCTAATGTTAATTGCAGTAGACCTATTAGGCATAAAGCCAGACTGGTCTGGGTGTATTAGCTTGGAGATCACTGCTGTTAACCGATTTGACATTACCTTCGCAAGAATTTTAACATCTGCCGTCAGCAACAAAATAGGCCTGTACGTTGCTGATCCTTCCCCTCCTTCGGGATCAGGAAAAACATTTTTAAACACATCCAATTGTCTATTACAAGGTCAATTGATTAAAATGTACTTTAAAATTATCTTTGCTGATGGAAAAACCCCTTTAATAACCGGTAGCTCTACAATGAAACTTAGTGCAGCAGAAGAGAGACACATCATGCTTCCCTTCGATATCATAACACATCCAGGAGTAACCAGTTGTTTTCCAGCTACACCAAGCTACTATTTGGAGAGGTCTGACCAGAATTGGTCTTTATAGAAGAATTGCATGCAAAAATCCTTATCTACTTGGAGGCCACACTTGCGACACTTTCTCCAACTTGCTCAATGACTGCAGCATTTTGCTCATGTCTTTTACTAGGACATAGCATAGGCTCTTTAACTACTATAGGAAAGAAACACCTCTAGAGTACTCCTACTTGACTATGGCTCCTTCCCTGCAAAAGATTTTGGGGCAGAATGGTTCCACCCTGCAATGAATAGCATTACTGCACTGACCGAGTCATCAGCTTAGCCCTAAAATAATGTGAGCTCTGCACTTTCTAGCTGCTCTCCATATATGGTACAGATTCTGTCACTCTCTACCTCTCCTCAATGCGCAGGTTGGTGCCTGTCAATTTCTGCCTGCCCTCCATGTGTACTGTGGGGACTATCATTTTCTGCCTGCCTTTCACGTATTGTATGGGATTTGTCACGCTCTTCCTGCCTTGCACGTTTAGTGCAAATCTGCAATTCTCTACTTGACTTCTGTGTATAGTGTAGGGGCCTATCACTAACTACCCTCAATGTGTACAGCAGGGTCTGTCACTCTCTACCTGAATTTGCAATGTAAGGTCTAAAAAAAGGATAGTGCTCTAAAAACACCTGTAAAATTTTACCAATAGCAGAAAAAGGACAGACACCTCATATTTTGGCATACTACATAAATGTTGAGCACTGATACCACAGCTTAATATAATGTGCAAAACCGCAAAAACAGATAAAATGCACACTCACCAACAGGGTGGTAATTTTCAAGGTGTGCAGTGTGGAATAATGCTTCATCCGGAGAGCTCCAAGAGCAGAAATTGAAGAAGTTAACTGGAAAGGAGAGCTGCAGGAAGAAGTTGCATGTAGATGAAGCAGGCATGCTTCTTACCAATGCTAGTCGAAGCAGCTTTACTAGGTGTTCAGTACAATAGTGGATCAGTGTAGTGTGCTGCTGCACGGTTCTATCCCAAGCAGATAAGGGTGACGTGCCTTCTTGAGATGCGATTCCATGGTTAGAGCGATGGTCCAACAGGCCACTAAAACACAGACACGCTCTGGTCTCTGGATTCCGGCCTTGTCGTGTGTTAATGGCGCCGTTGGATCAGGCGTTCTAACTGCGGCGCCGCATCTCAGGAAGGCACGTTCGCTTTATCACACAGGATAGGCTCGTGCAGCTCTGCATTGCATTAATCTACTATTGGACTGAACACCTTCTAGTAAAGCTGCTCTGGTATACATTGCTCTCCAGGTGAAGCATTATTTTACAAAGTACACCTTGGAAAATACCACTCGTTAGTGAGTGTGCAGTCTGTTTTTGTGGTTTTGCACATTATATTAAGCTATAGTATCAGTGTGTGGCATTTATGTAGTACGACAAAATAACAGATGTCTGTCCTTTTTGTGCTATTGGTAAAATTTTGCAGGTGTTTTTAGTGCAGTACCCTTTTTTTCTTTTTTTGGCTATTTTTTGTCTGCACCATAATAGGGGTGCTTCTTTGCTACCTGCTGCTTTATTCACCTATTTATCTATATAGGGCACAGATACTTATTTCCCGCTTATTTCTTATATAAGGTCTGTCACTCTCTACTCACCTTCAATGTGTAGTACAGACTCTGCCACTCTTCACCTGCCCTTCATGTTTATTGCAAGTCTGTCACGCTCTGTTTTCTATGTGTACTACAAGATTTGTTACTCGCTACCTGCACTTTATATGTAGTGCTGGGTCTGTCACTCTCTACCAGCCCTCTATCCTCCATGTGTAATGCAGAAACTGGTCAATCTGCTCATACTCTATGTCATCCATGTTGTAAGTTTGGGATCTGTCATTCTCTATCTGAATGCTATAGTGTGGGGTCTGTCACTCTATTGCTGCACTTCATGTGTATTGAAGGTCAGTTATTCCTTACATGCCCTCTATGTGAACTGTACTTTCTACCTGCCCTCTATGAGTAATGCAAGGTCTGTCACTCTCTACCTGATGTGTACTGTAAGGTGTATCACTCTACTTGCCTTCTATATGTAGTGTGGGGTCTGTCACTCTCATTCAGATATCTTTATTGAATTTTTGAAAGAAAAGAAAATCACAGATTACAAATTATAGATGTTACAGTTGACTTGTCCAATCATACAAATGCATTATAACATGTCTATTATAAAGGTTATATGAGTTGACAATCTTACTTCTAAGATAGAGTAGTGTAATGAGCAATAAATAAAACAAAACAAATAACAAAAATGACATGAGCTTTTCTATTATCTACCTTCAGAATGATAAGTTATAGTAACTGAATGTCTAAACACCATTACAATCTATACCCAAGAGATTTAAGGCCACGTCACACGCATCAATCTTGTGAGCGATATTGTTAGCAATCACGTGCACGCGCGATCGCTAACAATATCGCTCACATCGCTGGTGAGATGTCACACAGGCAGACTCACCAGCGATGTGGCCAGCGAGATCGCTGGTAACTATGGTACACATCGGGTTGCTAGGCGCCGCGCATCGCTTAGTAACCCGACGTTTACCATAGATACCATCTCCCAGCATAGGCTCTGCCGCTGGGAGATCGTTCATCGTGGTGTCACACACCACGATGATGCAGATTGATCAAGCGTTTATCGCTTGATATGAGCTCCGGCTCACAAATCTGCGATCAAACAATCAAGCGATTTTACATTGTAAAATCGCTTGATTACACGCAGCGACGGACAAACGATATCGCTTAAGTGATCAAAAAAGCAGATCGCTTAAGCGATATCGTTCAAGAAATTGAAGCGTGTGACGTGGCCTTTAGTATTATTTTTCTTAATGTCTCTGGCCTGAAGATAAATGTTGTCTATGCCAATGGGTTAGGAATCAACTGAGTAAAGGTTCTTAGCCAATCTGACCACTTCATACTGTATTTGTCTTGTGTATTGTTTCTGAGTGCGAAGCAAAATTCCAAAGGATTATGAGCAGTTATCTTTTCTATGAGCTCCTAGATATTGGGTACATATGTCTGTTTCCAATAAGAAGCAATTGAGTTTTTCGCTGTCAATAAAATCTGTGCTACTAGTGGTCTGTTCCTCGCGGGAATATCTCCTATATTCAATAAAATTAATGCAAGTTCAGGGGTCAAAGTAATGTTTAAGTTGGTCACCTTATTTATAAGGTCTTGATCTGCATCCCAGTATATCTTAAGCTGCGGGCAAGACCAAAAGATATGGACAACATTCCCTACCGAACCACAGTTTCTCCAACATTTATCAGAGTCACACGGATCTATCATGTGAAGTTTCAGCGGCGTGAAGTACCACCTTGTTAATATCTTGTACTGTGATTCAATCAAGGAAACACAATAGATGCTCTTATAGTCGCCATAGTTTTATGAAAATTGTTTTCATCTATTTCGTCTGTCAGGTTTAAGTCCTTCTGCCAGGTTAACAAGTATTTTAGTTTAGTTATATGGGTGTCGTCATTTAATAAATGATATATGTTACTAGTCTTCCAAAGATTTTTTATTTCCAGGTTGTGTAAATAAATGAACTATGTTGTTTATGTTGTCACTCTTTACCTACAATCCATATGTACTGTGAAGTCTGTGACTATCTGCTCTCCATGTGTAGTGCAGGATCTTTCACTTTCTACCTGACCTCTATCTGTAGTGCAAGGTCTTTTGATCTATACTTGGCCACTGCATGTACAGTAGAACTGGATCTGTCACTCTCTACCTGCTTTCTATGTGCAGTGCATAATCTGTCACTCCCTACTTATCCTCCATGTGTAGTGTAGGGCCTGTCATTCTCTACCTATACTCCATGTCTTGCTCGGTTCTCTAAATGCAGTGCGTAATCTGTCACTCCCTACGTATCCTCCATGTGTAGTGTAGGGTCTGTCATTCTCTACCTATCCTCTATGTGTAGTGTGGGGTCTGTCAGTCTCTGCCTTCCCTCCTTGTGTAGAGTGGGATCTGTCACTCTCTACCTGTCACCTGTCCTCAATGTGTAGGGGTCTGTCACTCTCTGCTTGCCCTCCTTGTGTAGAGTGGGATCTGTCACTCTCTACCTGTCCACCTGTCCTCAATGTGTAGGGGTCTGTCACTCTCTGCCTGCCCTCCTTGTGTAGAGTGGGATCTGTCACTCTCTACCTGTCCTCCATGTGTAGTGAGAGAACTGAGACTTTCTATGCCTTCATATAATTTACAAAAATTTATATTGATTTGTCAGTACTATCAGAAACATTGAAGCCAGGAAGAACAATGTCAGTTAAAACCCGTTTAAGAGAACAGGCAGTACCAGAATTAGAAGCTGCATAATACTCATATCACTTGTGCCAACTAGAAGGAAAAAAGATCTTTGGCCCAAGTACCAATCCGCTTGTCAGTGGAGACTTCCATATCAGATGTATCTAAATTTGCCTGCCACAGCTGAACTCTGCAAGCAAACGTTTAATGTGTTGAACATCATGTTCCAAGTTGTTGTCTGAAGTAGATAGTGTTTAAAGCATTTGTCTTTAATCTATGAGTATATTTTTACAACATTCGACCACTAGTCATAGAAGCTGACCGTAAACTGAAACCTATGCCCAGTTTGGTAATGATATTGCAATGTAAATTGCAAAACTGACACCTTCAAAAGAACCAAACTCCTCTACTATTACTTCGAGTTAGCCAAGATATAAAGACCCTGATTCATCAAGACTGGTAAGGTTCACGCCAGTCATCATGAGGGGGTGTTGGATACAGATATGTGTGATTCATTTGGAGGCTCACACTTTTTAATGAAGCAAGAGTGCCTCACAAGTGGTATGTGCCTCTGTATTCCTCACCACAAATCTTAGTCTAATCAGAGACTGGGGTAATACACACCACATTTTGTTTTAAATTAGATGAGCTGTGGTGTCAGACTGTGTCTCCTATCTAATGTACACATGTAGTCAAAATTGTTGGTACCCCTCGTTTAATGAAATAAAAACCCACAATAGTCACAGAAATAACTTGAATCTGAAGAAAGTAATAATAAATAAAAAAATCTATGCAAATGAACAAATGAAAGTCAGACATTGCTTTTCAACCCTGCTTCCACAGAATAAAAAAAAATGAAACTAATAAAATAAGTATGCTGAGTAGTTGAGGGAAAGGGTAGTGGCCCAAACCTCCTCACCTTCAGAGGTACCTTTGGGAACAGGGCTAGTCAGGGACCTTAAGTCCAGGGCCTGACTAGCCTCCCATTTGCCCTTGCCCGTTATACCTTCCTGCTTCCTTCCCATCACCCACTCCACGTGTGACAGATACAACTTACTGTTGTATATTCTTTACAAAACTTATCGAAAAGATGAAACTGCACTGCAAATGGATGCAAACTTGGAAAAGCAGCTGCAAGTTTCAACATACTCAATATCAACTAAAATCACTGGTTGCATCAGTTCTAGCCATCACATTAGGAGGATAAATTTCAGTTTAATAATTTTGTATGGCCCATGATGGATGTAGTAAGTAGCTAAATGACCCTTGGCAGAAAAAGGTTCCCCACCCCTGCCATACACAATGAAAATGCCTCCAAATGATCGCTCAGCAGACTGCCATTTCTCGGAGATCCGCTATAAACACTGACAAGGTATTAAAAGGGATATAAGCTGCAACCAGACACCTCTTATTTCTTCTGAAACATTCAATAAGAATTGGTAGGCACCATTATCTTGTATCTTATGTGTGTATAACTAGCTTAAACTTGGACTGAGTATCAAAGGTGATCAAAGAAATAGTGGATACATGTAGAGATCTTTGAAAATTTAAGGGGTTATTCCCAAGATAATAAGTTATACCTTATCAATTGGGTTGAGGATAACTTATTGTACACTGGGACTACAACCACAGGATACACCAGTGATCCCGAGAACATAGGTCTAGCTCCTGGGAACAGGGCCACTTTGAAAATAGCAGAGGAGTGCATACTGAACCTCTGATCCATTCACAGAATGCCAGAAAAGACAAGTGTTCTAATGTTTTCTCCAGCAGTTCTGCTCCACTCAAGACAGTAATAAGTTACTATCTTGGGAATAACTCTTAAACAAGATACAAAAAACACAAAAACAATTACACTCTCAACCCAGACAACAGACCTGAAATTGACCCACAAAACAACTGTCTAGCATCTAAATGCACTAACCTGTGAAGGGAGTCTGAGCTGCTGGTAAGTAAGTAATCTACCAGGTCTTTGCATTCAGGAGAAGACGTTCGGTTTGTCACCAGGATGCTGGACTGAGGGATTCCAACAGATTGTTTTGGTTTTGCAACCTCAATATCCTTAAGTTGTTTTACAGGATTGCACTTGTTCACCTATTGAAAAAAATATATTCAAGCAATCAGAAATGAAGAAATCTGACACCTGTGTATATAAAACACATATTTTCAAGAAATCTAAAGCTACAGTGAAACGTGCCACTGTGACCTCTAGCAGAAAAATTAAAAATATTATACAAACAACAAGCTTATCAGCAAGTCAGAACAAACAGCACTAAGAAAGCGAAATGAGTCATGTAGTCAGCAGCCTCAAGTAGGAAAAAGATAAGCCACAGCACAAGCCCAGATTCTTAAAGCGAACCTGTCACCCCCCCCCCCCCCGCCCCGGGTATCAAAAGCTAAAATAGCCACCTTCTGCAGCACTAAGGCTGCATTCAGAGAAGGTGGCTATAGCCTTTTGATGCCCTTTATACTATGAAATATGCAGTTAGATAAATGCTCACACTTCTGAAGACCAAAGACCGGGAGGCGGGGATTCACGCTCCTCTGACCCGCCCCCTCTTGTCCATCATGGTGTTCGCCTGCTGCTGCCTCCCCTGACTGTGTAAAATGAACGCGCGCCTCCATTCTCCTGCACGGCGCCGCGCATGCGCTGTGCGCCCGGTGTCCAGAAAGTCGTCGGGCAGCGCGCACAGCGCATGCGTGGCTCCATGCAGGAGAACGGAGACGCGCATTCATTTTACACAGTCAGGGGAGGCAGCAGCAGGCGAGCACCATGATGGACAAGAGGGGGCGGGTCGAAGGAGCGTGAAACCCCGCCTCCCGGTCTTTGGTCTTCAGAAGTGTGAGCATTTATCTAACTGCATATTTCATAGTATAAAGGGCATCAAAAGGCTATAGCCACCTTCTCTGAATGCAGCCTTAGTGCTGCAGAAGGTGGCTATTTTAGCTTTTGATGCCCGGGGGAGTGACAGGTTTGCTTTAAGGCCCCGTCATACATGTCAATGTCGCCAGCGATCTGATCGCTGGTGAGCTGTCACACAGGCAGACTCACCAGCGATCAGTACCAGCGTGATTGGTATCCATGTAAACAAGCGGGTAACTAAGCGCCGCGTGGCGCTTAGTTACCCGCTGTTTATCATGGATACCAGCTCCCAGCGCTTGCTGAGAGGCACTGGGAGCTCGCTGATCGCGCGTCTCCCGGTGTCACACGACACGATACTGCGTGTCCACCGGTAAGTATCCAAAAACCTGGCGACTATCAACCAGCGATTTATCGCTGGTTGATTCACCATGTCACACGCGTCAATATCGCTGCAACGTCACGTGCAGCAGCGACATTGACAGTGATATTGACGCGTGTTGATGGCCCCTTTAGGCTTGCTTCAGTCTTTCCAAGGTCTTAAGCTGGCTTCACACTACAGTTTTGTTCCTGTTTGTTGGATCCTGTTTTTTGCAGGATCCAACGAACAGGAACAGAGAGCACCGGACTGGTACCTTCAGATGCCATTTCTCTGTCCGGTTCGGTATCCGGACACAGAAAGAGCAGCAGGGAGCCAAGCCTGCTGTCAGCGCTGTGTTGGCGCTGTGTAATATCACTTTAGCAGTGTATATTTAATATCACTTTAGCAGTATATATAGAAAGGGATGATTAAAAATAAAAAATAATAAATCCTCCCCTTCCGGTGACCACGAGTGTCCCACGCTGACTGCAGCTCTCCCGACCATTCAAGGACTTTGCATGATGTCACCGGGAGGGGCGGGGCAACCCGATCATATGACCGCATCAGCAAATCTGATACGGTCATGTGTTCAGGTTGCCCCGCCCCTCCCAATGACATCATGAAAGGTTCTTAAAGGGATCCTGTCACCCCCAAAACACCTTTAAAGCTATTAAAACCTGTCCCTACAGCATATTAACACTTTCCCTACACTCTTTTTAGCTCCTAAATGCAGTAAATGATATTGCATAAAAACGTTTTATAAGTACCTGATTAGTGATGATAATGAGTGACTATGCTATTCATAGTCACTCATCAAGACTGCCCCTCTGCTTCATAGCACGCCTGAATAGGCGTGATCTACATCCAGGATTCAAAATCGCGCGTCCCTTCTGTGCCCTGTGTCGTAGGAGGCTGCAGTGTGGCTTGTGACGCGATCCGCGTCATTCCCGGCGCCCTGTGACGTATTTACAGCGGCGCCGCGCTGTTAGCTTCAAAATGTGCACTGCGCATGCGCATTGGGCATGCGCAGTGCACATTTTGAAGCTAACAGCGCGGCGCCGCTGTAAATACGTCACAGGGCGCCGGGAATGACGCGGATCGCGTCACAAGCCACACTGCAGCCTCCTACGACACAGGGCACAGAAGGGACGCGCGATTTTGAATCCTGGATGTAGATCACGCCTATTCAGGCGTGCTATGAAGCAGAGGGGCAGTCTTGATGAGTGACTATGAATAGCATAGTCACTCATTATCATCACTAATCAGGTACTTATAAAACGTTTTTATGCAATATCATTTACTGCATTTAGGAGCTAAAAAGAGTGTAGGGAAAGTGTTAATATGCTGTAGGGACAGGTTTTAATAGCTTTAAAGGTGTTTTGGGGGTGACAGGATCCCTTTAAGCTTTGTATTCAGTGCGGAACACTGTCGCTGGACAGGTGAGAATTCATTTTTTATTTTTAATCATACCTTTATTTAATATCACTTTAGCAGTGTACAGTCATATGAAAAAGTTTGGGCACCCCTCTTAATCTTACTCTTTTTTTTTTAAATAGTTTTTTTGCAACAGCTATTTCGGTGTGATATATGTAATAACTGATGGACAAAGTAATATTTCAGGATTGAAATGAGGTTTATTGTACTAGCCGAAAAGTGAAATATGCATTATTTAAAAAATTAACAGGTGCAAAAGTATGGGCACCTCAACAGAAAAGTGACATTAATATTTAGTAGATCCACCTTTTGCAAAAATAACAGCCTCTAGTCGCTTCCTGTAGCTGTTAATGAGTTCCTGGATCCTGGATGAAGGTATTTTTGACCATTCCTCTTTACAAAACAATTCCAGTTCAGTTAAGTTTGATGGTCGCCGAGCATGGACAGCCCGCTTCAAAACATCCCAGAGATGTTCAATGATATTCAGGTCTGGGGACTGGGGTGGCCATTCCAGAACCCTGTAATTGTTCCTCTGCATGAATGCCTGAGTAGATTTGGAGCGGTGTTTTGTATCATTGCCTTGCTGAAAGATCCATCCCTGGCGTAACTTCAACTTTGACACTGATTCTTGAACATTATTCTCAAGAATCTGCTGATACTGAGTGGAATCCATGCGACCCTCAACATCAACAAGATTCCAGGTGCCGTCATTGGCCACACAGCCCCAAAGCATGATGGACCCTCCCCCAGATTTGACAGTGGGTAGCAAGTATTTTTCTTGGAATGCTGTGTTTTTGTGGCGCCATGCATAACCCCTTGTTGTATGACCAAACAACTCAATCTTTGTTTCATCAGTCCACAGGACCTTCTTCCAAAATGAAACTGGCTTGTCCAAATGTGCTTTTGCATAACTCAGGCAACTCTGTTTGTGGCGTGCATGCAGAAACGGCTTCTTTCGCTTCTCTCTCCCATACAGCTTCTCCTTGTGCAGTGTGCGCTGTATTGTCGACCGATGCACAGTGACACCATCTGCAGCAAGATGATGCTGCAGGTCTTTGGAGGTGGTCTGTGGATTGTTCTTGACTGTTCTCACCATTCTTCTTCTCTGCCTTTCTGATATTTTTGTTGGCCTGCCACTTCTGGTCTTTACAAGAACTGTCCCTGTGGTCTTCCATTTCCTTACTATGTTCCTCACAGTGGAAACTGACAGGTTAATTTTTATTTGTATCCTTCCCCTGAACAACTATGTTGAACAACCTTTTCTTTCAGATCATTTGAGAGCTGTTTTGAGGAGCCCATGATGCCACTCATCAGAGAAGATGCAACTAGGAGAACAACTTGCAAGTGGACACCTGAAATGGCTTTTCTCATGATTGGATACACCGGGCTATGAAGTACAAAACTCAATGAGGTTACCAAACCAATTTAGTGCTTCAGTAAGTCAGTAAAATTAGTTAGGAGTATTTAAATCATGAAAATCTGAAGGGTGCCCATACTTTTGCACCTGTCAAATTTTGAAATAATGCAATTTCACATTTTGGGTTAGTACAAAAAACCTCATTTCAAACCTGAAATATTACTGTGTCCATCAGTTATTACATATATCACACTGAAATAGCTGTTGCAAAAAAACAATTTAAAAAAAAAAAAAAAGAGTAAGATTAAGAGGGGTGCCCAAACTTTTTCATATGACTGTATATAGATACACTGCTAAACTGGTATTACACACATGTACCATGGGTACAGAGCAGCGCACCTGTTCTTCGCATGCTCTGTACCCTGGCACCAGATCTGGGAAACGATTCTGTTTTTTCCCAGATCCGGTGCCATAGGCCCCCATGATAAGTGTGCCGGACAGGACAGGATTTGTTTCCGTCCTGTTTTGTCACTAAAGCCTAAAACAAAAACGTTGCAGGCATCGTTTTTGGGACCGGTAAAAAAGAGGACAGAAACTAATCCTGCACTGGATTCACAAAACCGGATGGCACAATAGTGCCAATCAGGTATCATAGGGATACATGGGGGCCAAAAACGATCCTGTTCTGTTCGTTTCAAAAATGTATATATTCCTGTGCTGAGATAATAATGTACTATATAATTATCTAAGGCTTTTTTGAGTCTGTCTGTAACCAAAATCGCGCGCCACACAGAGGCAGCTCATTGGCCGCCACCTTCGGCGGCGGCCAATGAGCTCCGAGTATGCAAATAGCGTGTACTGAACATTCAAATTTCGCGCTAATGTGCAGCCCGGCGGAAGCGGCGTGTGTGCGCCGCTTCCGCAGATATGCACGGTCCAGCAACCGGTGGACCAAGCGCGCGCGAGCCAGCTGGGAGACGACCGGCGTTAGCCGGTCGTCTCCTGGCTGGCGAGCCACTAACCGGAGCTCAGCCGCAGCTACCTGCGGCACGAGGTCCGCGGCGAGCCAGCCAAGAGATGACCGGCGTCAGCTGGTCATTTCCCGGCTGGTGAGCCGATGACCTCTGTGCCGCGGCTGAGCTCCGGTCAGCAGCAAGCTAGCCGGGAGATGACTCGCAGTGGTGGATAACCCTGATGAAGGTGCCAGGCTAGGCGCCGAAACGCGTAGGAGGAAGAAAATAAAGCTTGGAAATTTGCTCAAGGAAAATTTGACTCTTTGGTGAGTTTTTGCATTTGGAGCAGCACGGACCGTGGCACACCTGCATTCCCATCTTCTTTTCTGAACAATATTACTGGCAGTTGTGACCAAAATACTTGTTGGTGTACCTAATCGTGGTTTGGTTTTTACAGAGCCCCTGATTTTCCATTTGTTAAAGGGAACCTGTCAGCTCGTTTTAGCCCCCTATACTATCACTATCTGTCCCTGCACCATGCTAGCTGATCCTAACCATCCATGTCTGATCCAAAAGTGCCCTATAAAGTTTAAGAAAAACGATTTATAACTTACATGCAGTCTACATCAGAATGCGCCGGCCCGGATATGACATTGCAGCC
This sequence comes from Allobates femoralis, assembly GCA_033576535.1. Lineage (NCBI taxonomy): Eukaryota > Metazoa > Chordata > Amphibia > Anura > Aromobatidae > Allobates > Allobates femoralis. The sequence continues at coordinate 280,259,548 of JARQOC010000003.1, read as the reverse complement.
TGGCGCATTATAGTAGGAAAGGAGGGTGGGAATTTCAAAAAGAGGTGGCACAGCACAAGGAATGAGGCACCCAGCGGGGTGTGCTAGGAGCCAGCAAGGATGGGGGAATGAAGCCCACCTTTCCAGTCTATGGATGTAGACTGCATGTAAGTTATAAATAATTTTTCTTAAACTTTATAGGGCACTTTTAGATCAGGCAGGGATGGTTAGGAATCAGCTAGCAAGGTACAGTGATAGTATAGGGGGCTAAAACGCGCTGACAGGTTCCCTTTAATCACAGTTTGAACACTGCTGACTGGCATTATCAATTCCTTGGATATCTTTTTGTATCCCTTTCCTGTTTTATACAGTTCAAATATCTTTTCCTGTAGATCTGTTGACAATTCTTTTGCTTTCCACATGACTCATAGAATTGCACTATGAAGTCATCCGAGTGCAGTGCGATATATGCAGAGACAAGCAATGCAAGAAATAGAGATATTAGTCTCTCCCTTCTCTCCACACGTGTGGTCCGACTACAGGATTGGATTACAGTAAATGACACTCAGATCATGATCGTAGCAGAGCCTGAGCCAAATGTTATTAGCATATCACACCTCTCTCGCATCTGATGCTATACGCTAGTCTGACTTCAACCTTACACTGTCCAATGAGTCTTGTTCTGATACTCCATAGATTTATGGTATGTTGTAAACTCCGCTTTTGTGTCACACGTGGATCCCAGTGTGAGGTGGAAAGCCAGAATAGAAGTCATGTGAGCGAGAAGTGAACCAGAATGATGCTGGAAACCACAGAACACAGCTGTTGGTGAGTATATTAACACACACACTACATTACACACACTTATTTACACATGTTTTGCTGATAAAAGATTATTAGGAGTGTTTCTTCAATATGCAGAAGAAAAAGATGCTGACTAATTTAGTAAGAGGCACATGCATCTTTGAGATGGAGCAGATTTAACTATTAATTCTTTCTAGTTTCTGGTATCAACTATAGAAAATGTGGCAGTGTTAGGCCCTCTCTCAAGACCCACAAAAGTTAAATTTTTTTTTTTTTTTTTTTAAAGAGTTGGAAAAATGATGTTGAAAATACAGCACAAGTGGTGGCTTTTTTCCCCATTAAAAAAAACAAACTGTTTACATTAATTTATAAATAGGTCTAAAAGTATAGAGAATACATTCCTGGTTAAAAAGAAAAATAAGTAATGAACAAGCATACAGCATATATAAAGTGCACTTGAGTACATTTTTCGCATACCCTGTCTCAATGAGATGTACTTTCATACAAAATTAAACAGTCCTTGAAAAACTAAACAGTGAAGGTCTAGTAGACACACAAATGTCAAGGGTGGAAGCCTAAAGACAGCAAAATCTCTCATTCTATTCTCACACCTGGAACAAACAATATACCTTTTATTTACTTGCAAAATATTTTAAAAATGAGATGGATTTTTGTCATTTTGCATAAAGCAGTCAGTGTTCATGTTTCTATATTAGATGGTAGACCAGGGCTGTGGAGTTGGAGTCAGAGTTGTGGAGTCAGTGCCCATTTTGGTGGAGTCTGAATCGGATTCAAGAAAATTGAGGAGTTGGAGTCGGCTTGTTAATGACTTCACAGCCTTGGTTATGGTGTCAGAGTCGGTGTCCGTTTTGGTGGAGTTGGATTCAGGGAAACTGAAGAGTAGGAGTGTCACGCTTGGGAGGTATGGGAATCAGGTAACAGGTAGTTGTAATGGACGAAGGGATCAGGAGGAGCTAATCTGACCCTTAACCTGGGGGTCCCTAGCTCGTTGTGCTCTCGGAGGTACCTCAGATGGTGAGGAGGTCCAGGTCTCCACCCTATTCCCTGGCTCCTGAATAGTCCTAGGCTGAGGGCCCATACCTCCATCCACAGATCCGGGATCACGGCTACTCCCAAGGAAAGACTTCTGCCCAACAGCTAAGCAAGAGCACAGCACGAGACCTAGAGTAAATACCTCTATTAGCAGCATGACAGAGGAGAGGGAATGCTATTTAAAGCCAGGGGGAGGGGATTCCAGGTGAGTCGCACATCAGCCCCTCAACCAGCAGCTGAACATAATAGTGAATGCAGCTCTGGAGCACAACACAGGAGGCAAAGACCTTCACAACTACACCTCATGCATCTCTTAAAGGCGGCCGTCACACGCTACAATATCGTGAGCGATATTGTAAGCGATCACGTGCACGCGCGATCGCTAACAATATCGCTCACATCGTTGGTGAGCTGTCACACAGACAGACTCACCAGCGATGTGGGCCAGCGAGATCGCTGGTAACTATGGTACACATCAGGTTACTAGGCGCCGCGTGGCGCTTAGTTACCCGACGTTTACCATAGATACCATCTCCCAGCATAGGCTCTGCCGCTGGGAGATCGTTCATCGTGGTGTCACACACCACGATGAAGCAGATTGAACAAGCGATGATCGCTTGATATGAGCTCCAGCTCCCATATCTGCGATGTAACGATCAAGCGACTTTACATTGTAAAATCGCTTGATCGCACGTAGCGATGCACAAACGATATCGCTTAAGCGATCAAAAAGCAGATCGCTTAAACGATATCGTTCGCAATATTGAACCGTGTGACGGCCGCCAAAGACAAACAACATACACAGCAGCATCCAGCAATGTCAGCGCAATCTAAGCACGTGACTGTAACCCCTCTTTTAAGAGAGGCCTCCGAACTCGACTACAGACACATCTGAAATAAGTTCACATCCCCTGAGTGACGAGATATGAAGGACATTACGGGTTGCCAAACCTGGGGGTAGGTAAAGTCGGTACAGCACAGAATTGCAAATGGCCAATATCCGAAAAGGTCCTGCAAACCCCAGAACTCTAACCCCGAGTTGATTTCCACACATGCAGGCACAGACAGAGGGTACAGTCTTAGGTAGGCAAGTACCAGGTGCATCTCTCTTGACCCCAGGACCCCCTTCCTTGGGACGCACAGTAGAAACAACCACCCTTCCCCTGCCCCTCTTCCTAGGACAATGCCCAGAGGCACCAGGAGTCGGGAGCTTAGCATGCACTCCACCCCCACCCCCAAGCAAACTCCTAACCTCCTTGAGCGAAGAAGTTGGTGTGGCCGTCACCAGCACAGCGGAGATGGAAGTACCCCGGCAAGTACCCTCACAGGCAGTACCTCAGCGAACCACTTCCCGGGCCCGCGAGTCAATGACCGGGCTGTGTTTTCTCAGCCAAGGGAGACCCAAGACAATGGGGGTTGGTAAATTCTCCAAAATGTAACAAGAGAGGAACTCCTGGTGATGAGTTCCTATGCTGAAGTTCACATTATGCACTACTTGGGATAATACCTTCTGGCTGAGCGGAACTGAATCTATGGCGGAGACAGGAATGGGTCTCACTAAGGCACTACAGATGAAGCCATGAGTCTGCGCAAAGCGAGAATCCATATTAACGACTCCCGCTCCGCTATCAACTAGTACCGGCATAGTCTCCTTTTTCCTTCTACGAGCACCTTGGCAGAGAGTGTGAACGGAGACTTAGAAAAAAAAAGGAGATATAAACCCTCTGGTCGTCTCCTTTCAACCGACCCAAGGGAGGCTATATCTGAGACTGCGTATTTGTCCCGGAGCGATGTGGACAAACTTTGATAAAGTGCAAATAGAGTCTGTGGAGCCTCGGTTAGGAGTCTCAAACACAGGACTAGCCAGATATCCTTCCAGGGAAGGACCCAGCCAAGGGGTGGCTCCTTGCGGAGAACACCATACCACCATGTTAAGTGGCCCTTTTAGTCAATATCCAGCTCTTTTACAAGCTTAAAGATATGACAAGGGAATACCAAGGCAAATCCACAGACAGCTGTTTCGGGGTGTTGCCCCTCATCAGTGTGGAGTAGGATTCTGGCTAGGTGGAAGCAAGGCCTAGTAGACCAACATCATAAAGCATTCACTGATCTCAGGGAGACCAGTCCAAGAAAACACTGCGGGCAGCTGGCTAAAGCGCTCAACACAGTGAATTCCTAGGTGCATTGCCTCCTGGGAATTAGGAATATGCAAATAGAGTCTGTGGAGCCTCGGTTAGTAGTCTCAAACACAAGACTAGCCTCCTGGGAATTATGAATATGCAAATAGAGTCTGTGGAGCCTCGGTTAGGAGTCTCAAACACAGGACTAGCCTCCTGGGAATTATGAATATGCAAATAGAGTCTGTGGAGCCTTTGTTAGGAGTCTCAAACACAGGACTAGCCTAACTTTGATAAAATTATCAGCTTGTCAACAATAAAAACAAGCTCCACCCACTTAATGAACTGCAACTACAGAGGGTTTAACTGAGGGCCTACTGCCCCCAACTGCATAGGTTCATTGCGTGGAGCTTCCTCAACAGGGATAGCCACAGGGGACAAAGTTGGTCTCAGACGTCTGTCTACCCTGATGGCTAGGGACATCGCAGCCTCCAATTACTCAGGTTCGGCGTACTGAACCAGGGTGTCTTGCAGTCTAGCTGACAAACCCAGACAGAACCGACTCCTGAGGGCAGGGTCATTCCACAGGGTGTCAGTTTCCCACCTCCGAAACTCAGAGCAGTACTCCTCCACTGCTCTAACCCCTGCTTGAGTTTATGGGGGTTTGACTCAGCAAGAGTCACCCTCCCTATCTGGTTCACCATACACCTGAGCCAGAGCAGCAAAAAACCCGTCCACCGACCTCAGCAATGATGAGTTGGTCTGGAGGGAGAAGGTCCAGGTATGGGGGATCTCCCTTAAAAGGGAGATTATAATCCCCACCCGCTGTTCCTTGCTCCCCGATGAAGGGGCCAAGCCTGAAATAATGTTTACAGGCAAACTTATCTTGAAGAGATATCTTGGGTTCAGGTATGGCCTGGGCGTGAGCCGAGGCCAGATACCCCACAACCTGCTGCACCACCTGCGTCCCAGACCTGTGACCTCAGCTGAGATGGTTTGCATCAGTTGTGAGAAGGCATCTGCAGAGGATGTCTGAGACATAATGGCTCAGAGACAAAAATGGTAATGGGCTGCTGATAATGTCACGCTTGGGAGGTAAGGGAATCAGGAGACAGGAAGGTGTAATGGACGAAGGGATCAAGAGGAGCTAATCTGACCCTTACCCTGGGGGTCCCTAGCTCGCCCTGTTCTTGGAGGTACCTCTGATGGTGAGGATGTCCGGGTCACCACCTTATTCCCTGGCTCCTGAATAGCCCTAGGCTAAGGGCCCCTACCTCCACCCTCGGATCCGGGATCACAGCTACTCCCAAGGAAAGACTTCAGCTCAGCAGCTAAGCAACAGCACAGCACCAAGACCTAGAGTAAATACCTATATCAGCAGCATCTGACAGAGGAGAGGGAATGCTATTGAAAGCCAGGGGGAGGGGATTCCAAGTGAGTCACTCATCAACCCCTCAACCAACAGCTGAATATAATAGTGAATGCAGCTCTGGAACACAACACAGGAGGCAAAGACCTTCACAACTACACCTCATGCAGCTCTTAAAGACAAACAACATACACAGCAGCATCCAGCAATGTCAGCGCCATCTAAGCGCGTAACAAAGAGTCAGAGTCGGATGTTTGGCTTACCGATTCCACAGCCCTGCTGTAGACAAGGTGCACCATATCTGTGCTATGAATAACTTTGAAGGTGCTAATTAAACGGGACAATTTAGCAAATTTCTTCAAGCTCAGCTGATTGCAGGAAATGGGTCTGAACAAGCAATCTTTTGTATCTCTAAGTACAGCTGTTTATGTGAACAACATCTAATTACAGAAAAATACTATTGTAAAAATTGAACAAAAAATCTAGCGAGATACTTAAGTGACTGAGTGTTGCACATTTAATGTTTTTCAGTATTAGATAGCAATTCTTGGATAATGGCTTTTACATTCTGCTATACAACATTACAGCATGTTCACACATCTCATTTTTGCTTATTTGAGTTTGTAAGATCTGAAGTGAAAAAACATTACGAGTTGTTTCTGCGGAAAATGTCTACACAGTATAGCTCGTTTTACACTGGCACCCACATCCATTTTCGGCCCCAATGACTTTAAATGGGGCTGCAGGCACTTGCGGGTGCATCCAGTTTTGCACTTTTTTCCCTGATCTGGGTGGTCACCAATTATTCCCTGAGATCAAAAACGCAACTTGGTGCATTTCTGGTCTCCATGTCAAAAACCGTGACCACCTGGATCAGGGGCAATGCAGGATGAATTAAAATAGGGCTCTATGTAACCCAAATCCAGGGGGACCCGGATCCCTGGATCTGTGTTTTGGAACTGTGCATACACGCCCCCGTCCTTTGTCCTCGGATCCGACAGAAATAGGTACACAGCTTGAAGCAACTGTATGCTTCTGCACTGGTATTATTAATGATCAATGGTTATTAATGATTAATGTGAAATGGATCAGTGATAATACCGGTGCAGGGGCATCAGTTTTTACTTTTCGGGGGGGGGGGAAGGGGGAAGGATGGCGGGGGTTGCATGCTTTACCCAAATCCCCTGGGTTCACAAAACACTAGTGTGGATCTAGCCTAAGTTAATTCTTTGTGTGGGATTCAGTGCAGATTTAACAAACTACAAACGGTGAAATCAACAGCAAATCTGCAACAAAATCCCTATGGGCCACGCCACACACACAAAATCTACATGTGCCACATAGGGCCACGTCACACACATAGATATCTCTGCAGATATTGTTGGCAGATCTCTGGTTGCAGTGAAATCATGGACACATTGCTCCATTTTGTGGCCGTGTACAAATGGAACAATGTGTCCATGATTTCACTGCAACCAGAGATCTGCCAACAATATCTGCAGAGATATCTATGTGTGTGACGTGGCCCTATGTGGCACATGTAGATTTTGCTTTGGACAAGATGCAGATATGTCATGAAAAAATATGCAGCAAAATCTTTTTCTGCCATTCATTTGTGCAGAAAATACACTAAAAAGTGAAAAAGTACACTAAACCACTCCTCACAGAAACAAGCTCTCAACTGAAGCTGAGGGCATAGCTAAAACCAGTCAAGCCACATTTTATTACTCAAGGTTGTACACTCACACCTGTTCAAAGCAGTTAAAACTTGTTTGAATCACTGACTGGTAACCAACTTACCATTTTACTTATAAAAGGATTTGTCCCAATTAATTTGCACATCACTGTATGCTCATGGCCCTTGAGGGTGTCATGTGCAAGACTTAATACTATGCATAATTTGTGTTCTTGTATTCTGATACAACATATAAAGGGTTTTTGCTGTAATTATGTGCTGTTGAACGCCTAAACTCCTATTTTCCTATGTACATATAATCTTTGAAAAAAAGGCATACAATGCTTTGTGAAACTTAACACATTTACTTTTTTAAGATTATATAAAATAAAATTGTCGTTACAGATGTTACATATTGTGCACCTATGTATCACTTTTCCGAAATGTAAAAATAATAACAAAATTTTACTTATGGAGGTTGCTTAACAAAAAATATGCAAATAGAGTCTGTGGAGCCTCGGTTAGGAGTCTCAAACACAGGACTAGCCAGATATCCCTCCAAGGAAGGACCCAGCCAAGGGGTGGCTCCTTGCGGAGAACACCATAACCACCATATTAAGTGGCCCTGGGTCCTTCCCTGGAGGGATATCTGGCTAGTCCTGTGTTTGAGACTCCTAACCGAGGCTCCACAGACTCTATTTGCATATTCATAATTCCCAGGGGGCAATGCGCCTAGGAATTCACTGTGTTTGAGCGCTTTAGCCGGCTGCCCGCAGTGTTTTCTTGCACTGGTCTTCCTGAGATCAGTGAATGCTTTGTGATGTTGGTCTACTAGGCCTTGCTTACACCTAGCCAGAATCCTACTCCACATGAAACAGCTGTCTGTGGATGGATACCTGGCCTTGGTATTCCCTTGTCATATCTCTAAGCTTGTAAAAGAGCTGGATATTGACTAAAAGGGTCACTTAATATGGTGGTTACGGTTTTCTCCGCAAAGAGCCACCCCGTGGCTGGGTCCATCCCTGGAGGGATATCTGGCTAGTCCTGTGTTTGAGACTCCTAAAGGAGGCTCCACAGACTCTATTTGCATATTCATAATTCCCAGGGGGCAATGCACCTAGGAATTCACTGTGTTGAGCGCTTTATTTTCTTGGACTGGTCTCCCTGAGATCAGTGAATGCTTTGTGATGTTGCTTAACAAAAAAATAACATTTGTTACTGGGTTTCAACACTTAAATGTTTGAGTTTCATTATTTGGTCCTGCATTACTACCCGAGCTAACACTTTGGGAAGCTTGTATGCTCTGCTGAGAATGCTCTATTTCCTCACTTGCTCCCATGTCCAAGAATTAGGCTTGACTTTGTTGGGAATAGGATGCATGAAAATTGTGTGTTGGCCTGAATGGATGGTTGCTCTGTGTGAGATTTATAGCTGTGTGTGGCATACTTGCATAATCATTCCTGGGGTGAGTAGTATTAGAACCCATTGCTAGGTTTGTAGGTTGGATGTGAGCATGGCCATAATGTGGTTGCCTTTGCAAAGTAATATTGCCTTGAGCATGATGAAATCCTTGTGGGTCTGAGGTTTGGCGTGGGTTATGCCAGGGAAATGGATGGTCTGAATGGTCCACATTGTGTGTTTGCTGTGAGAATTGTTGTGGTGCCATTTGGGGAAAGGATGGTACTTGTGGCAAGGGAAGCATATTGCTCCTAGAATGCCCTTGCGAACATGGATTTTGTGGTGCTACATTACTTTGCTTGGTCAGTAACGTTGATGATGAGGATGTCTGTGTTCCTACTGACTGTGTATTGCCCAGCAAACTGTCAGCAGAATTCTGCCACTGTTCGAGCAGCTTAAAGACCACACGTGGATCTTTTGGAGAAACACAGGCATCCAGAACAATTTGAATGGCAGCCCTTGCCCACAGCCTGACTGGGCGTGGAATCTCATGCAACAGTGTATGAGGAAGTCGGAGTCGTGGAGTCAGAGGTTTGGCTTACCGACTCCACAGCCCTGCAGGTAAGACTAATTTAAGCTGTGTACAAACGGTATGCCCTTATTAATAACTATAACCTAAGAATGGGTGACAGATTCCATTAAACATGTTAACAATAACAGGTTTAATAGGTTAACGATTGTTAGAAGCAGGTCCTGGTTGTAATGCAGAGCCATAATCTGTCAAGTATGGAGTGAGCTCATCCCAGGAGCCAGCTCCAAACACCTCCTTACAACTTGTGCCGTACATATACGGCAGATGTCATGAAGGAGTTAATATATACCAGCAAGAATCCATACATTCTAAACATATAAACCATTAGGAGCTCATACATTTTAGACACACACATGCACACACCATCATTCTATCACCTCTTTAGCACTTCCGAAGGTGACAACACGGTCACATGACCAGTCACATGATCGTGACGTCACCAAAGGTCGTGAAGTCCCACAGAGAGTGCAAAACCTGTGGTGACATGACAGATGACCAATAAAATTATCATGATGTCAAAGTCCTTGAGCAATCTCCCTATTGGAAGCTACATTGAGTGTAGCTCCTGCTGTTAACAATGCATGACCCCAAAGGAATGGGGACCCTGGGCATTTGCACAGTTTGCCCTGCTGCAACGCCAGCACTGATGCCATTTGGTGTTGCCTTAGTAACAAGTGTCCTTTCCTTTGCTCACACTCACCATGAAGTCTAATACACACTGCTTCCCCACATGAATCACAGCGTCTCTATGACGGGATGAGCTGCTCTGTGATCGCCTGATAGCAGATTATGTATGTTTTATGTGTCTAAACAGTCTAGAGATACACTCTGGAATATTACCTTTACAACCCTACACCCTATGGGATGTAACCATAAACCTTAACACTGTCCAAGACTACAAGGGATGTTCTTATTTACCCCTTTCCTGTCACTTACTACTACGCATATTCTCAGTAACATAATACCAAAAATTGAAACAAGTAATTATCCAGGTGTTGTGAACACATTCACAACAGGTTAACATAATTGGGCAGAGCAGAGAGAGCAGCTCTGGATTGGCAAATCCTGAATATGTTCGTGTTAGGGGGCCCTATGTGACTCTGGTATATAGCCCTTGGCTGTGTGCCTGCCCCTGCTCTGATCCATAGCTTTAGAAAATACAGTATGATAATACAGTAAGTGATCTGGACTACAAAAGTGAACGTTATCTGGGTGAACAAATTGTATGCCACAGATTTCTAGTAACAGAACTGCTTTCTTCTCAAACCCTAAACCAGAATTAGCAAGGCTCCCAGATAATATATGGCTGCCCTGGTGTCAGCAGCATGATAGACGCCTTGTGGTTTTCCTGCCTTTTAAACATTGTGTACTCTGAACAAAACTGTCATACATGCCGGAAACAATTAGCAAATGCAAAGAGGCCATCAATGCATAATCTTTGAAAATCTGGTTATTTTTAGCCAGCTCACAGAAACATAATGCCGTTTTGTTTTATTTTGTTCCAATCCTATGGTGCGTACGTGCTTTATTCTACAGCTCCAGAGAACTGTAATTTTTGTAAACACAGACTGTGCTTTTAATCTGTCCTTATGTTAAAAGACAGTTGTGGCAGGTTAAAGGGAACTTGGCAGACTGATTAACATGACTAAACCAAGGGCATGCCACTGTACTGGAAGGCAATACAATGCTGATCTTGCCCCTAGATGAGGTGACAGCCTTGGTATCGTGTAGTAAAATGCAAACGGTTCTGGCCCTCAGACAAGTCTCATAACCAAAAACCTTTGTGCAACTTGTCTGCCACTTGCTGCTGCACAACTATTATAGAGCCCTGGATTTGCTGTAAAAAGAAAAAAAACTAAGTCACATGCAACTTGCATTGACGTCTGGACAGTGTGTCCTGTGTGACTGACGATCAAAGACACATAATTAAACATAAATGTTTAACACTGTTTCACAGTCACTATAGGATGTAATGTGAGACAATGTCACTATGGGACACTGCAAATTTAATGTCGAGTGACACAAATCACGGTGTAGTATGAAACCATGTGGCATTCATTGCAGTAAAGTGTGCAGTTCTATAGTGAAGAATAGTCATGGTTTCTTTGCTGCTAGAACACCTAGTCAGCTTTGACTAACGCCCCTTCAGAAAACCGCAGCACAGCAGCTGTGAATTGAGGGAAAAAAAATCCCCCTACAAAATGAGAACCGTAATTCTAACCGAACTCAAAAACTATATTCTTACACATATTACCGTATATAATTATGTGGAAGCAAGATTTGGGCTGAGACTACATGGCGACATTGGCTGCGACACAGGTAAAGAGGCAAAAAGGGTTAAGCGTTGCAGATACACCATAGCATAATACAGGAGAATAGGTACGTCCACATACAGATTACAGAAAAGTAGACCCAGTTAGGTCTTGCGTGTCACAGATACTTTAGAGGTTTCATTGCGATCCCATTCATCTGTATTATGCTGTGGTGACATAGTGGTGCATAGCGATCATAGACCATGATCCATGTCGTGACCAAAGTTGGCTTCATTAGACAAAATTAGACAATGGAATGAGGTGCTAAGACACAGTTGATTGATTGCAACCTATGGCACTCGAGCAGAAGCTGACCATTCCACCTAAAAGCAGCAAGTTGTGTTCGCTCCTCTTAAATCAGTGTCTGTTGGCTGGAAATCCAAGCAGTAACTAGTAATGAACTGCTCACATGCAAATTACTACCAACAGAGAGGGCATCTCCAGGACTGTGTGAAGATGGGTACACTGTAGAGGTAAGGACTACAAGGAATATTGGTGCTCATGACAATACATGGCACATGTCACTAAATAAACATGTCCGTATTAATCTGAAAACTATAATTATGCCACATATCTCTATTTTACCTTCTTCCTTTGTGAAGTATGAGGAACAACAATTTTTGGATTGCTTCCTTGCTGAACATCAAAAAAGGATTCCTGCCAAAACATAATAAAAAAAACATGAAGTGTAGCTAATTTGAGTCTAACCAACATCCTAAGTACAAAAATACTTATAGTATTTGGGCAATATTTGTAAACCAAGATCAAGAGTGGAACACGTGCACCACTTTTGCATTTTTCACACACTTCTGGCTTTGACATTTGAATGTGATCTAAAGAGAAGTAATGTAGCTCCACTGCTGTAAGGAAATTGCATATGTGACATATATGAGCATTGTCTACCTTATTAAAATCTCACATATCTCAAAGACAAAACAACAACTATCCCAATCGTATTTTAGAATCAGTACACTAATCAGTAAATTAGGTCCAGAAGTTTTTGGAAAGTGACTGAATCTTTGTGATTTGGACTCTGCATGCCACTATTTTTTATTTAGAATTAAACAACTGGGGTTTAATAAAAATATCCTGTAAAACGTTTAGGAATTGCAACTAACTTTTTTTGTAAAATAAAAAGCTTCTTCATTTCAGGGACTCAAAAATAATCGGACAAATTTTCTTTGTTTTAAATAAAATGCTAATTTTCAGTACTTCTTCTGAGAATTCTTTGCAATCAATGCCTTAAGTCTGGAAGCCATGGACATCAACAAAAGCTGGTTTCCTCCTTTTTGATGCTTTGCCAGGCATTTACTGCTGCTTACTTCACTTGTTACTTCTTTGTGGGTCTTTCTGCCTTAAGTTTTGACTTATGCATGTGAAATATGAGGTCAATGGATAGGAGATCTGGTTACTGACAAGACCATTGCAGAATCATAATGCTCACAGAGTGAGCGTCCGGGAGTTGACCCACAGGGCCGTAGCACCAATTGCCACCTGGAGAAACAGCCTGGACAACTAGAGCCCCACTACTGACTTCACTAGAGCTCCAGGTGCTGAGGGTAGGCGTTTTTTGGTAGGTAGCCATCAGCTGCAGCTCAAGGGCGTCTTAGTACAATGACAGCTGACTCCTTCGGTCGAACTCACATGGACAGAGTCTCTTGAGTAGGTGTGGCCAGGCTGGCCGATGCTGGTATATGGCAGCACACCATGTGCAGGCTGGTAGATGGCGGCACAGCAGATGCAGGCTGTTACATGGCTGCACAACAGATGCAGGCAGTTGCAGGCTGGTAGATAGCAGACAGATGTAGGCTGGAATATAGCAGCACAATAGATGCAGGCAGGTAGTAGGATGAGACACAGGTTAGTGAACATGGGTACGAGCATACTTACACAAGTATGGGATGTAGGAAAGGAACCTGAGAACAAGCAACTTGTTTCTAGGAAACATACTGCGTTACTCAGGACCTCTCACAGGGGGAAGGCGTTGTATATATGAGGTGTGTCACATGCGGCCTATTTAGGCCTGCAACACAGACGCTGAGACAGAGGGCAGGATGCAGGAGGTGAAACCTGAGCAGACGCCGCAGTCCCGCTGCAAGGGTGAGTACATAGCGGTGCCAGCGTCTCCATGGCAGAGATGGGCATTACAACATTATTACACTTCTTTACCTTACACCTACTTCCTGGGGAGTGTTCTTCACTTGGGTGGATGTCGTTAATGTCACAAATCCATTTCTCACTATGTTACTGTGATTGCAGATCAGTCGCCCAATTGATGGCAGAAGCGTACTGGACTGTGAATATTTTGAATGACAGCTCAGCTGCCCAATCTGGGACTGGAGCAGGCTGGGCTGTTCCAAGGCAAATTGAGGATCGCCCTGCAGCCTTATCAATGGCAGGGGCGGCTGGGCTTCCTCCAGGTGTTCCCCTTCTGGGAGATTACCTGGTTATTTAGCTGACTGTCCTTAGAGGACCCCTGAATTGGGAAAAAGGAAAAAGACAAGTGCGGCGCTTCCTCTGGGCGTAATATGTTTTTTTCCAAAAGTGAACAAATGTGTTATAATGTAGTTATGCTCACCTGCAATCAGAAATAGATGCACATTGTGATTCTCAAGGAATCAATTCTCCAGGCGTCTCTGCTGTGCGTCCTGTGTAGTCCAGATAGTTCTCCAGAGTGAGCTGCATACCTATGTAGTGATCCAACTTTGGATCCACATAGGTAGTGAATACACAGTGAAAAAGAAACCTCCAGGCTGTTGTGGCGCTTGTAACCTTAAGACTTCCAAATGGATGCAAATAAAAAAAAAAATATTATACTGAAAAATTATTTTTATTTAAAAAAAAAAAGAAAAATACTGTATTGTAATACATCCTTTTTAAAAAAAAAAAGAAAAATAATTTTTTGGTATAATATTTTTTGGAATTGGATCTATTTCGAAGGCTTTAGGTGACTAACAACGTCACAACAGCCTGGAAGTTTATTTTGCACTGTGTATTTAGCCGACTGGCAATGATCATACCATTGCAAGAAGTAGCATTGCTTGGCGTTTTTGTGTTTTGTGCTCCGTGTTTAGATATTCTTATTTTGCTAGCACTAGCAATATCACTGGCAATTTGCTGGTTGCAGTGAAATCATGGACACATTGTTCTATTTTGTTGCCATGTACAAATGGAACAATGTGTCCATGATTTCACTAAACCAGCAAATTGCCAGTGAAATTGCTAGCAAAATTGCCACGTGTGTGTTCACCATGTGGTAATAGTGATCAAATTAATTTATTGTTTGGGTGAGTACAATTACAGCAATACCAGACTCTTATAGGTTTTTTTTTTTTAACTTTGCTACATTTACACGCTAAAAACAATTTTTTACAAAAAATAATTTGATTTTGCATGGTCATATTCTGAGAGCTGTAACTTTTTTTTTATTTTTCTCAAAATAAGTCATATTAGGTCTCCTTTTTTGTGGGACTGTTTGGAGTTATATTTTTTTCTATTTTTTTTTGTAGAACTTTTTGATCGCTTATTATACAAGTTTCAGGGTTGAAATATTGCTGTAAATGGCAGAATAAACTAAGGCTTCACTGAAATTGGGCACTGTCTGGATGTTCTTTTGTCTAAGAGGTTGTTAAAAGGAATCTGTAACCACCAAAGATGAAGCTGATATTATCACACTTGGAAGACCCATGGTTAATGAGCCTAAAAATACCAGGCCACAGCCCCGCCCCAAAAGTGGAGCATCACGAGATGCTTCAATTCTGGCACTTCACCATGTCTCTTTCCGATGCCTTGGTGCCTTGGCAATCTAGTTAATGATGTTTGTGGTTGTTGTCAGCTGAGAAGTATCCAAATACACAGCTGGCATCAAGCCCTGGTGTTAGTAATGGAGAGGTGTATATCAGACACCCCATTACCTATTACTAGCCCAGTTATAAAAGGAAAAACACACACAAAAATCTTTTTTTTTCAAATAAATACTGCCCGACATTTTCGCTCCTTCTCCACTTTAATAAAAAATATAAAAAAATCCAGCACAGGTCAGACATAGTCCACCAAATCCGATGTAGTTCAGTAAATCTGAATCTGAAAAAAAAAAACATTGTCTACATTACACTACACACAGTACATTATACTCACCTATGTGAAAGACTTTTCCTCCCTGTGGATCCAGAAGAGCAGTAGGTGGATGTTTGGCAGCAGCGTCAGCTAGAGCAGTGCAGGTGCCACTCCCCACTCTCTCTGGTATAGATGGCTGTCATAGAAACCAGGACAGAAAGCAGACCACAGTGGGACAATTCACCCTTTGCAGTCTATCGAAGCGTGAGCAAAGCAGCAGAGTGAGTTGATCTTTCTCTGCTGTGCCGACCATGACTGTCACTGTGCAGATCGCACAATTCAGATTCAGAGTGCAGGGAGGGACACAGCAGCGACCCGACTAGCCCCTGAAACAGGTTTCAATTATGTCACTTCCCTTTCAGGGTGGGGGGCAGAGGCTGCGGTCACTGCCACATACTCTGCACCCCCTGATAACACTTCATTTGAATATCCCAGCATGCGCTGGGATTCTCAAACAAAGAGTCATCAGACAGGAAGTAGAAAAAAATAGAATAGCAGTTAGGAGTTGTTAGGGAACACTAGGGAATTTTTATTGAAAGTATATTAGAGAATAGCTCAGATTATAATATCAAATAGATATGGATTGAGAATAAAGTTTACTTTTGCCTTTGGACCATCCCTTAAAACACTCACTCCACATTGTATGTGTCAGGTTTTCTTTGTATTTGTTTGCTTTCACATCATTACTATATTCTCATTAAGGTAAAGGAGCACTCTGGGCAAAACTGATACACCATCTCATATCATGTGCAGTATAGGAGCCAGAGCATGGCACAAGTGAGTATAGCTAATCTCATATTGAGTGCAGATGGGAGGTGGTGAATGGCACAAGTGGGAATAATTGATATACCATCTCATATCAAGTGCAGACAAGAGGCAGTGCATGGCACAAGTGGGTTTAATTAATACACCATCTCATATCTGGCCGCGGCCATTGTCGGGAGATCAGCGGTATCTCCCGACGGTGGCCGCAGCGCGCGCGAGCCAGCCGGGAGATGACCGCGAACCGCTGACCTCTGTGCAGCAATAGCTCAGCCGCGGCCACCTGCCACACAGAGGTCCGCGTCAGAGCCAGCCGGGAGATGACCGGCGTCATCTCCCGGCTGCTCGCAGCGGTAGTGCCCCGCGTGGCATTCAATCCGCGCGCCAAGCCACGGTACTTTTCTGATTGGTCGCCGGTTTGAATGCCGCGTCTCTCATTGGTCGCTGCAGCCGACCAATCAGAGGAGCGGCGCGTGCCAAGGCGCCATATTTAAAATACTTTTAAAATAATTTTAAATATGGCGCCACGGCATGCGCCGCTATTCTGATTGGTCGCCGCGTTCAGCTCCGACCAATCAGAGGAGCGGCATTCAAACCGCGCACCTTTCACGCCGCCATATACTATAGTGTTACTTTACATGTACTGTAATGTACCGCCATATACCATAGGTTAGTGCTGATTTATACAAGTGCTGTAATGTATACTGACGCCATATACTATAGCGCTGCTATACATGTAATGAAATGTACCGCCATATACCATAGTGCTGTTATACAAGTACTATAATGTACCGCCATATACTATAGTGCTGCTATACATGTACTATAATGTACCGCCATATATTATAGCGCTGCTATACATGTGCTGTAATGTACCCCCATATACCATAGCGCTGCTATATATATATGTAGTTCACTCACGTTGACTGAACAAGTTCTGTCAGTCACAGTATTCAACTACATACATATTCTAGAATACCTGATGGTTGGAATCGAGCCACCATCTAGTTTTATATAAATGGCTGACAGGAAGCAGTGCATGACACAAACATTCACAAGTACGAAAGAGTGGCTCTCTGGAATTCCCAAGCTCAATACACTGTGCAATACAGTGATTGTATAATCTTGTGTTTCTTTTGTTTTTCTTCTTCCCCGATTCAGTTACTCTAACCATTCTCATTAAATACCTTTAACTTGGTGATTATGAAGCCATGTCTGATGGAAAAACAACAAAAAGGCGCTAAATTCTCATTTGTTTATGCCCAGTGGCCCCATTATTTATATCCCACAGGTGATATACAATAATCACGGTGCATGGTTTCTACATAGTTAAACAGCTGTTTCCCTAGTGTGGGATTGTTTGCCTAGAAATTACAGAGGCAACGTGTCTATGAGGATGTACTTATATTTTTACCCCTTGCACCTCTGGACACATAGGTTAACTGCAATGCACAAATGAGTTAAATATCTAAAATCTTATTTAGGGTGCTTTCACATTGGCGTTTTTGCCCAGATCCGGCCAAAAAACTGAATCTGCACTTACACTTACGGCAAGCCCCATGCATTGTCTATGGGGCTTGCAGTAAGTGTGCGGCAGATGCAGCAAGTGTGGTTTCGGCAGTTGCGGCGGCGAAAATAACCGCCACTGATTATTTTCGCGGCTGCATCTGCCGAAACCGCACTTGCCGCGTCTGCTGCATACTTACCGCAAGCCCCATAGACAATGCATGGAGCTTGGTGTACTGCAAGTGTCGCGGTTAGGTAGATGCGTTTTTTTCTCCAGATCCGCCGGATGCGGGCAAAAACGCCAATGTGAAAGCACCCTTAGTGGGGAAAAAAAATCTCCTACTGTAAATCTTGGAGATAATTTGGGTATGTCTAATTCAACATTTCTTGTCTTCAGTGGTTGTTCCTGGACTTGGGTCTGTGTAAAGAGCACAAAATATTATTTCTAAGAACATTGGTGTGACACAAAGATGGAGGGAGGCCCATCTACATCCTTGAAATGGTCAACTCACCTTTCCTCTTGGAGACTGTGAAGCCACTTGAACCTCCATTATCCTTGGTGGGACAATGGGCCTCTCTGAATTATATTCCTAGGAAAAGCAAAACACAACAGTTTATACAGTGCCTTGTGAAAGTATTCGGCCCCCTTGAACTTTTCAACCTTCTGCCACATTTCAGGCTTCAAACAAAGATATAAATTCTAATTTTTTTGAGAAGAATCAACAACAAGTGGGACACAATCGTGAAGTGGAACGAAATTTATTGCATATTAAACTTTTTTAACAAATAAAAAACTGAAAAGTGGGGCGTGCAATATTATTCAGCCCCTTTACTTTCAGTGCAGCAAACTCACTCCAGAAGTTCAGTGAGGATCTCTGAATGATCCAATGTTGTCCTAAATAACTGGCAATGATAAATAGAATCCACCTGTGTGTAATCAAGTCTCGTATAAATGCACCTGCTCTGTGATAGTCTCAAGGTGGGTTTACACGTTTCAATATCGTTGCGATATCGCAACTCAATGGCGCGGGAGCGCGCATTTAGTGCACGTTTCTCCCGCATCGCATCGAGTTTACACGCTGCGATATCGGGATACAACGTCCGTACAATGTCTACGCCCCCCAACCCAGGAACGACCATTTAACATGGGAGTGAATGGGTGACGTTGAACTTCGCATCGCAGTTGGGCTGTCACACAGCACGATCCGGCTCCAATCTCCATTCAATATCGGAGCATTGAATAGCACGCTCATTCAATCCCCGATATCGCATTGACATCGTTCCTGCATCGTATTGGACGTTCACACCATACAACGCAGGAACGATATCGGCTCCAACGATCGAACCACGTGACTTTTCATTGAAATCGGACTACGATATCGCAACGTGTAAACCCGCCATCAGGGTTCTGTTTCAAGTGCACTGTGCAAGTGATCATATCACCAGAAGAACTGTGCAAGTGATCATATTGAAATGGAAGGAGTATCAGACCACTGCAAATCTACCAAGACCCGGCCGTCCCTCTAAACTTTCATCTCGAACAAGGAGAAGACTGATCAGAGATGCAGCCAAAAGGCCCATGATCACTCTGGATGAACTGCAGAGATCTACAACTGAGGTGGGAGAGTCTGTCCATAGGACAATAATCAGTCGTACACTGCACAAATCTGGCCTTTATGGAAGAAAGGCAAGAAGAAAGCCATTTCTCAAAGATATCCATAAAAAGTCTCGTTTGAAGTTTGCCACAAGCCACCTGTGAGACACACCAAACATGTGGAATAAGGTGCTCTGGTCAGGTGAAACCAAAAATCGAAACTTTTTGCCACAATGCAAAACGATATGTTTGGCGTAAAAGCAATCAGCTCATCACTCTCAAAACCCCCTGAGGCTATTTACCCGGCCCCCGTCGCACTTCCCTGATTTATTTCAATTGTGAGAGCACAGGCACTTACAATTGAAATAACGCAGCCGGAGCTACACAGGATCTCTCGTTCCTGTATAGATGCTCGGCGCTCACTGTCCTAGCCTAGCGCAACGTGCTCATCTACGCCTGACAGCTGAAGACCGAGGTGCCGGGTACTCAACGAGGGAACGGCTGCAGCGCTAGGTAAGTATATTTTTACATTTATTTGTTTTAACTGGACATTGGGTTGGGGGGGCAGAGAGCCTATATGGGGAAGAGAGCATGGACCTATATGGGGGAGATCAGGGACCTATATGGGGGCAGAGAGCCTATATGGGGCAGAGAGCATATGGGGGAGAGAGCTGGACCAATATGAGGGAGAGCAGGGACCTGTGTGGGGAAAAGAGCATATACCTATATGTGGGCAGAGAGCACGGACCTATATGTGGGCAGAGAGCACGGACCTATATGGGGGCAGAGGGCACGGACCTATATGGGGGCAGAGGGCACGGACCTATATGGGGGCAGAGGGCACGGACCTATATTGGGGCAGAGGGCACGGACCTATATGGGGGCAGAGGGCACGGACCTATATGGGGGCAGAGGGCACGGACCTATATGGGGGCAGAGGGCACGGACCTATATGGGGGCAGAGGGCACGGACCTATATGGGGGCAGAGGGCACGGACCTATATGGGGCAGAGGGCACGGACCTATATGGGGGCAGAGGGCATGGATCAATATGGGGGGCAGAGGGCATGGATCAATATGGGGGGCAGAGGGCATGGACTTATATGGGGCAGAGGGTATGGACCTATATGGGGGCAGAGGGCATGGACCTATATGGGGGCAGAGGGCATGGACCTATATGGGGGCAGAGGGCATGGACCTATATGGGGGCTAGGAGCATGAACCTATATGGGGGCAGACAGCCTATATGGGGGCAGAGAGCCCATATGGGGGAGAGAGCTGGACCCATATGGGGGACAGCAGGGTCCTTTGTGGGCAAGAGAGCATTGACCTATATGGGGCACAGATAATGGACTATATGCGGGCAGAGAGCATGGACCTATATGGGGAAAAAGAGAAGCACATTTCAGGGGTTCACTATGCTGTATTTGGGGAGTACAGTGTGTGTTGTATGATATAATCGGGGGTACAGTGCGTGTATAGTATTATTGTTGGTATATTGGTTTTGTAGGGCTGTATATCTATCTATTGGTATTTTACTAAGAGCAATTTGGAATCCCTAGGAAACTAAGACGTAAAGAAACAGAAAAATTGACTCTGAGTATAGGATATTCAAAAAAGAGTGGACTTATGATTACTTGTTCATGCAGTACAAGGAAAGAGCTGTGTGTTTGATATGTCAGAATATAGTGTCTGTGTTCAAAGATTACAATTTGCGTCGACACTATCAACTATCAAACTCACCATAAAGATAAATATGATTGTTTGGTCGGAGATGTGAGAAAAGATAAAATATTAAAACTGACAAATTCATTGACAACTCAGCAAAATACTTTTGTGAAGCAGAGGCAGCTAAATATTTCATCACTGTGAGCAAGTTTTCAAGTTGCCAAGCTAATAGCGTGCACTGGCAGACCATTCGTGGAGGGAGAATTTGTTAAAGAGTGCCTTCTTTCTGTTGCCAAAGAGATGTGTCCTGAAAAGGCAGACTTAGGCTGCCTTCACATTTGCGGACCCCTCCGCAGCGTTCTGCGTAGGGGATCCGCAATGTGAGCGCAGGACTGCAAGCCCCTATCTTTATAATGGGAGCGCACGGTGCTGTGCTTGACAGCGCATGACCGTGCGCACCCATTCACTGCCATACGTGATCTGTGTGCAGGCGTCCGCCTGCGCACAAATCACCAGTCTCGTCCGCACCAGAAATGCAACATGTCGCGTTTGTGGTGCGGACGAGACTGGTTGATTTGTTCGCAGGCGTCCGCCTGCGCACAGATCACATATACGAGTGCAGTCAAGCGCAGCACTGTGCGCTCCCATTATAAAGATAGGGGCTTGCGGTGCTGTGCTCACATTGCGGATCCCCTCCGCAGAACGCTATGGAGGGGACCGCAAATGTGAAGGCAGCCTTATTTAGTACAGTTAGTATTTCAGGATCTACAATTACATGACAGATTGAAGAAATGGGAGACAATTTGCAGCAGCATTTGCAAAACTCCGCAAGAAAACTTTCCTATTTTTCCTTGGCATTCAACGAGAGCAATGATGTTCGTAAATTCTGCACAACTTCTAATTTTTATTTGTGGGACGAATGACAATTTCGAAGTCATGGAAGAGCTTGCTGCACTGCAAAGCATCAAAGGAACAACTACAGGAGAGGATATCTATGAAAAGCTTTCCCAAACTGTGAAGGATTTGGAGCTGGACTGGGCTAAACTACCATGTTTTCCCTGAAAATAAGACACCGTCTTATATTTTTTTTTGGTCCCAAAGATGGACCATGTCTTATTTTCGGGGGGTGTCTTATATATGGTACATCCCACTGCAGCCTCCCATACACAGACAAACACACACACACACACACACACAACACAAACACACACCCATACACACACACACACACACATATACCCATACACACAAACCGATTTTTACCAGTGTCTCCCCGCTCTCCGGTGGCCCCCCTCTCCGGTGTCCGCGCTCTCCCCGCTCCACGATGGCCTCCGCACTCCGGATTCCCGCTGTAGCTGCAGATCTCCGCCCAGGTCAGGAGCCCTGCGCCAATTACAGAGCAGGAACCGTGAGCCAATCACAGCCCAGGAACTGCGAGCCAATCAGAGGCCATGCACGATGTCAGCTGGCCGCGGATTGGCTTGCGGTTCCTGGGCTGTAATTGGCGCACAGCTCCTGACCTGGACGGAGATCAGCAGCTACAGCGGGAATCAGGAGAGCGGGGGGCCGAGGCGCCCCGATGAGAGCGGGGGCCACCACAGTGCGCAGGTACGCCTTATAATCGGGGGGTGCCTTATATTAGGAGTTAGGGCGCCCACCCCAAGCATGCCTTACTTTTGGGGGGCGCCCTATTTTCGGGGAAACACGGTAGCCAGTGTGACAACTGATGGTGCGCCTAGCATGGTGGGGTCTAAGAAAGGAGTAATTGCTTGCATTAACCAAGAGATGGACAAACGTAACCATTCTCATCCAATAGCCATACACTGCCTCATCCACCAACAAGTGCTATGTAGTAAATCACTGAAGTGGGGCTCTGTTATGAAAATTGTGGTGTCTTGTGTTAACTTCATTAGAACTAATGCACTAAACTACAGACAATTTCAGGAATTTCTGTCTGAGCTAAATGTTGCCTATGAGTCGAGGGAGAGTTTTGAGACATTTGCTTGCACAGATTACAGATTGTATGCTTTCAAAAAATAAAGAAGTACCAGAGCTCAATGCAGAATGGAAATGGCACCTCGCCTTTCTGACAGATGTAAGGGTATGTGCCCACAGGAAGGTTTAAAGTCAGTTTAGCAGCGAAAACCGCCGGTGGTTTAGCATAGGTTTTATTTAAATTTATGTAAATCCTAAGCAGCGTTAGGACTTACATGTAACCCTATGTAATTTAGAAACCGCTGTGCACACATAGTCGGTTTATGTGAGCGGATCGCCCGCGGTTGAGCGGTTTCCCAGCGGTTTAAGCAGCATACAGCATGTCAATTCTTCTCAGCGGTTTTTGATCGGTTCCATGAACAAAATCCTCCATAGAAAACCGCTGGAAAAACCGACTGAAAAACGCTGTGCACACGCTGAAAAAAACGCCGGAAAACCGCCGGAAAACAGCTGGAGACTTCAGAGCTCAGAACTGATAATTTCCAGCGGTTTACTGACGGTTTGAACGCCACTAAACGTTCCTGTGGGCACATACCCTTACAGAGCTACTCAACAGTTTCAATGTGCAACTTCAAGGAAAAGGGAAGCTCATCTGTGATATGCAATCACATGTGAAAGCATTTGAAGTAAAATTAGGCCTCCTTATCAAACAAGTAAAGGAGGAAAATTTCTGCCATCTCCCCTTAACTCAAAATCTATTAGCGGAAAAACCCTTGATTGAATTTCCAAAAGTGTGGATTCACTGGAAAAGTTGCAAAAGAAGTTCCAATTCAGATTTAAAGAGCTTCATCTCCATGAACAGGAAATACAGCTTTTCTGTAACCCATTTTCTATTGACATTGAAAATGTGGATACAATTTACCAAATGGAACTGGCTGAACTGCAGAATTGTGACTCTCTGAAAGACGCATTCAAGTCAAGCAGCTTGCCTATTTCTATGCATCTCTCTCCTCTGAGACCTATCCTAATCTCTGGAACCATTCACTCAAAATGGCAACCATCTTTAGCAGCACTTACGTTTGTGAACAACTTTTTCCAGAATGAAACATCTGAAATCTCCAACCAGATCTAGACTAACTGATGCGCACTTGCATCACTTGTTACGGCTAGCAGAGACAAATATGGAACCGGACATTGACCATCTCTTAGCCAAAAGCAGGCCCATAGTTCCCATTGAGATACTGGTAACTTTGTGATTTAAATTGACTTGTTCTTTATTTTAAATATTGTATTTGTTCCAGTTTGTTTTTTTTACTGTAGTTTCTTTTTATAGTCCGGCCCTCCAACAGTCTGAGGGACAGTGAACTGGCCCTCTATGTGAAAAGTTTGGGGACTCCTGCTCAAAACACTATTCCCACTGTCAAACATGGTGGTGGCAGCATCATGGTTTGGGCCTGCTTTTCTTCAGCAGGGACAGGGAAGATGGTTAAAATTGATGGGAAGATGGACGGAGCCAAATACAGGACCATTCTGGAAGAAAACCTGTTGGAGTCTGCAAAAGACCTGAGACTGGGAGGGAGATTTATCTTCCAGCAAGACAATGATCCCAAACATAAAGCAAAAATTTAAAATATTTAAATACTCAGGATAAAATGTTTAATATGCTTATAATGCATTTTTACTTACTGTATTCTCCCTGTATTTTTTCCACCAATATTGATGGGTTCAGACAACAGTCTAATTTGTATGACGACCCATGACAAATGATGTCAGGAAAGTAGTTAAAGGTATTTTCCCATGAAAAATAAAAAAATTTTAAATTTTTTTCCTGTGATAAGATTACGGTATATATGTGTCCCTACTATGTACTGTGTAATGACGGTGTCTGACCGAACAGGGACATGGTCTGATCATACCACATCTCCTGTGCTGAGATAATCATATATGTGTCCCTGCTAGGTACTGTGCAATGACCGTGTCTGAACCGAACAAGGACATGGTCTGATCATACCACATCTACTGTGCTGAGATAATCTTATATATGTGTCCCTGCTATGTACTGTGTAATGGATGTGTCTGACCGTATAGGAACATGGTCTGATCATACCACATCTCTCCTGTGCTGAAATAATTTTATATATGTGTCCCTGCTATGTACTGTGTAATGTCTGCGTTTAATCATACAGGGACATGGTCTTGGCAGGGGAGGACAAAAAGAGTACACAGACATTACAGCATGGGATCACAGCTCATTATTTCTATGAGGTAAAACATTTTTTTTTTTTAAAAACGGAAGGGAAATGCTTTACATCACAAAATTAATCAGTGCTGTGGTGTCTTACACATTCTAGTCTGCCCAGGAGATGTGGTATGATCAGACCATGTCCCTGTACGGTCAGACACATCCATTACACAGTACATAGCAGGGACACATATATAAGATTATCTCAGTACAGGAGCTGTGGTACGATCAAACCATGCTCCTGTATGATCAGACACATCCATTCCACAGTACATAGAGGGACACATATATACGATTATCTCAGTACAGGAGCTGTGGCATGATCAGACCATGTCCCTGTACGGTCAGACACATCATCACACAGTACATAGCAGGGACAGATATATAAGATTATCTCAGCACAGGAGATGTGGTATGATCAGATCATGTCCCTGTACGGTCAGACACATCCATTACACAGTACATAGCAGGGACACATATATAAGATTATCTCAGTACAGGAGCTGTGGTACGATCAGACCATGTTCCTGTATGATCAGACACATCCATTACACAGTACATAGCAGGGACACATATCTAAGATTATCTCAGCACGGTAACATTTTTTTTTAACACATCCAATAGTGGAAATTATTATTATTCCAAGATCTATTGATTAAATTAACTTTAAAATTAACTTTGCTCCTGGGAAAACCCATTTGAGGATAAAGTTATATCCAATTTCAGACTGACAAACCTTTTCTCTAGATACACCACCAATAGAGATATCTGGCAGATGAACACACACTACACCCAAAAGCAGTGCTTTTAAGACCATGTGAGCCAATCAAACACTGCACACAGCTCACACTGAGCCACGCACCAAGAGTACCTGACCACAGTGATGTTTCAGTGTCTGCAAACGTTAAGCACCCGAACAGGTTTGCTCAACACCAATTGACCCCAACTGAACTGAACCTTGAAAGGTTTGCTCATCTCTAGAAATAAAATGAGGTCAGGCAATACAAAGAATGGAGAACATAAAAGAGCACTGCATATAAGTGACATGAAAAATCTGTACATTATGAACATCATTTGTAACGCCAGGCACTGCTAAATAAATGACTTAGAGCTGCCCATAACATTAGGTTCAGCTAAAGTCTGCTTTGGAGGCTCCATTCAAAGACTGTTGCAGATCTGGCCATAGATAATGAACAAAACAGAATAGTATGTTATATTATTTATTCAGCATTATTGCTGGACACCAAGCTGAAACTAGGTAGACCTCATCATCAACTGGGGTCTGTCTCTTGCTGTTGGGGTCTGGCACCTATGCAACTTTTATTTTGCTGTTCATATCACAGTACAGAAATCCACATATACCAGTGCAGATATGAGTTACAGTAAAGGTTGGCTGAACATTAAATTAGCTTAGGCTACTCTTCTGAACCCCTCCATAAATGTGTAAGCCCTGCCAGACACTTATCGTAGCAGCTTATCTCCAGTCAGAGCAAAGGATCAGCAAGAGGTACTAAGTAGATTTATATATATACCCTTGTAATAAAAAAGATTGAGCACAGCTTGTAATGTACTCTCTATTTGCTGACTCATTTAGACCTTAGGCTTGGGTTATTTATCACTGACAAGTCTTCCCTAATTTCATGCTGGTATATGCCATATCTATGGGTAATGTAATAAAAAAAAGTTGAAGTGCTAAACACAGTCAATACAAAATGTAAAGATCGGTGACTGGCAAAGGACGGCACTCTGGCAGACATACCAGCTGAAAGCAGTCCCCTTAAAAGGCCCCCATGAAATGACCCTGTCAGGAAACTCAAGGCTTTTCATTACAAACAGGTATGTTTTACTCACCACCAACTTCTCCCTTTCCCTACTTGACTTGATTAACAAGAGTCTCCTGTTGGGACAGCACACCATGGAGCCGCCTCTGTGACTCTTCAGCCTGTTCCTAGCTAATATTTATACTCAATTTCTCTGGCTTCATGCTGCCGGTGGTTCGGGCAGCCCGAGTATCCTCACAGGTTGTTTTTCATCCACTCATAGCTTTAAAAGCAGATTATGTTTTTACCTTTACACCAGGTACAATATATTAATATGGAGCGTGGATATTACGCCTTGATAGAGTAAGAACATTGCGACTGCATCCACTGCTTTTCATTTGCAATTTACTCTGTGTACAGGCCGCAGGCTTTTTTCAAGGATATTAGTGATTATACATTTTCTTTCACTAAATTTTCTCTATCATTCATCATTCATTAGTTATACATGCTTTAACACATCTGACATTTGAAGAAAAAAAAAATATATAAAAAAAGTGTGCTTACTTTTACAGTAATAATTCTGGCCTGGCATAATGCATCCTTTTCTGTGGAATCACATTCAAAGAACTTCCAGTAATCTTCCAACAACTTGGCCACAATTTTGTTACATATCTCCTGCTGCTTCATACCTTCAAAGCCTGAAGATACACTGGGAAAAAGAGACAAACATACATCAGACTACTTTTTAAAGGAACATATAGGTCCCTATGGCTTCCAACCCACTAGTATTTGTATTTGTATTACTAAATACCCTGAATGACCAGTCATTTATTCTGTTTTACACCTAATTGCCTGTTTACAAAAAGTTTTTATATAATATGCTAATCAGCCTTTTGTCTAATGGGGACAGTCATAATGAGGTGTCTAAGCTCTACGGAATATGATAGCAATATATAAACACACATAAGAAATGAATAATGACCTGATATTTTAGGCCATGTGCACACATTGAGTATTTTGGTGAGTTTTTATCTCAGTATTTGAAAGACAAAACTAGAAGTGTGAACAATCAGAGGAAACGTGTAATAGAAACCTGTCACCACTTCTGGATTTTTTACCCACTCCTGATTTTAGCTTACAAATACCAAAGGTAAAAAACCTCCCCAAATACTAGGCTTGTGCAGTGCGGTTTCATAGAGCCTGCTGTTGATTTTCTACATCTCTAGGAGGATCAGTTTGCTCCATGATTCCTAACCACAGAGAATCCTGAATACATGGTCATGAATATTGTGAAGTTCCTCTAAAAGCGGCAGACCAAGCAACGCCAAACGACCCATTAGTCAGGGTAACCTGTTGCCACCCTTTCAAAGTGCACTTCCATCATAAATGCATACAGAGATGAAAGCTTTGACAGAGCAGGGAGCCATCTGCTCCCTCTTCCATCATTTTCCCTGTGAATCTGAGCTCGGATTTCACAGAGCAGTGGGCACCCTGATTTGCAGAGCTGCAGAGACAGGAGCAGCGGGGGAACGAGGAGAGTAACTTCATTTTTAATCAATGCGTACATTGTGACCTGCCATTATACTCTTTGGAGAGTTATGTTGGGGGTCATTATATTATTTAGTGGTCTAAGTGGAGGGCAGTGTACTACGTGGAGGATTATGTGGGAACCATTATACATTTTGGAGGGTTACATGGGGTCATTATACTATTTGGAGGCTCATGTAAATCCATTATACTATTTTGAAGGTCATGTGGGAGCCATTATAGTATTTGGAGTGTTATGTGAGTGTAATTATACTATATGGAGGGCTATGTGGGGGACATAATACTAATTAAAAGGCTATGTTGGTTGCCATCATACTATATGTTGGATATTATACAGTTTGGAGGGCCACTGGGTCCAATTATACTGATTGTTGGCCTGTGTGGGACTAATTAAACTGTGTTATGTGGGGTCAAATAAAATATGTTTGTAGGGCAGTGTGGGGGCCAATTATATGTTTGTATGTGGGGGCCATTATTCTGTATGTGAGACATTTTATAATTTGGATGGTTGTGTGGGGTCCATCATACTGTGTGGAGGGTTATGTTTGGGCCATCATACTATATGAAGGAGTGTGGATGCCATTATACTGTATGGAGGGCCATTATTCTGTATGGAGGTTTATTACCCTGTAAAGGAGGGTCTTTATAACATATGGAGGGGTGTGGACAGCTATCATATTATGTGGTGAGCTCTGTTAGGCCATCATACGGTGTTAGAGTCACTCTGAAGGTATCATACTTTGCAAAGGGGGGTTACTGTAAAGTCATCAAACTGCGTCTATGGAGGCTACTGTAGAGGAATTCGCTGTGGCAGCATCAAACTGTGCTTGGGGGACACTTTTGTTGGCATCATACTTAATGGGGCTATGAAAGGGGTGTATTAGGGCATAGATACACTAAGGGGCCTCAGTAGGAGCAAAATTACTTTGTAAAGGCTGCAAAGTTGTGTGATGTGGTCTTCTGTGACCACACCGAATATTAACTTTTTTTTTGTGTGTGTATGGAGGGGCTCAATTAGAACTTCTGTTTTTGGGTGTTATGATTTCTATACACGCCCCTGCATGTACAGGTTCCTTTTTTTAGTGCCTGCCTTCAAAACTTTAGCATTCCTTGAGTACTTTTGGGAGTGTTAATAACTACATTATACATTATATGCTTTTGTGGCTCACTACTATGCATATTTTTTCTGCCGGAAGGCGCTTTTTTTTAATCATCAGCATCCCTCTGTATTTTGTGCTGGCATTTCGAGCAGAAGCATTTGGTCTAGTTTTGTTCCTTCTTTGATTTGCATTAAAACCATTATTTTACGGTTAATCTCTTTTTTATTGAAAAGTAATAAGGCAAAACAAAGCTATTGCATGTGAATACAAAAAAATCTCTGTAAGAACATTTTGAAATAACAAGTAACTTGTAGGGCACACTCCCCCCAAGTAGTAATTCAACTACATGGTAATTATCGGTTCTAAGTATGAGTTAAGAACCTCCCTCCGAGCACCGAAACCATCTTCCACAGTTGAAGCATATAGTCTTTATGAGAGTCTTTTAACAGCCTCCCTAACCCGCCAGGGTGACATTTGTGAGAGTAATTAAGGATTTGGTTGTCACATAATTCATTAATTCAAAGTCTGCTGTGTCCCACAGTGGCAGAGATCTTGGTTAACTCACCTTCGGTCTGGGGTTACCTGGAGAGGGAACCATCTGCAATTTGAATGTATCTAGTCTATATATATGAGCATCATATCACAAGCAATACTGAGAAATCGAGAGGAAATAGGATGAAAGGGGGGAGTTAGCAAAGCCAAAGGTGAGGGAAAATCAAAGGGGTAAAGAGGAGAAAAGGAGAGAGAGGAAGAAAAGGAAGAAAGAAAAATAAGGGGGGAGGGGGACAGCTAAAGGGCGATTGAGGCCGGGTAAGGGAGGGGGTGAGGCCAGGTAAGAGGAAGGGGGAAGAGGTCAACCTGTCTCCGCGTTGGCTGGGATTCTCAGTGCAATATCTCCCTCAGCTAGAATACTCCTCAAGTCAGTAGAGTCCTGGAAAAGGATCCACTCAATCCAAACCGCCGAGAGTTTGTCACGACATCATGAAGCGTCTGCCGCCAATTCCTCCATCCGGAAAATGTCCATCATCTCCCTGAACCAATCGAGCAAGGATGGCACCTGAGACTATCTCCAAAACCTCGGGATCACAGGCGTACGGCCGAAACACCAAACCATTATTTTAATTGAACATTGTTTGAAGTCTATTTTACATGTGCTTGCCTTTTTTCTTTTTGTTCTCCATTTTGTGGGCCAAGTTTGGCGCTTCAAGATATTTTCCCTTAATCTATCAATTGCGACTTTTGAAAAAGTTGCAAGGTTTAGTGCAACTCCATTACAGCCTCCCATGGGGCCTTTTTGAGTACAAATTTGTGAAGTCAGCTAAGAGTTGGCATAAAGAGAAATGTCTCACATATCTAGCAAGAGACACTTAATATATCATACAGTGAGTGCTAATATGATAAATGCGGAGCAATATCTGCCTGTCTCACCTAGTTTTATGCTGCTGCCTAGAATTAGGACTAATTATATATATATATATATCTCAAAGCTTAATATTTTTGGAAGTTGGAGTGTTTTTTTTTTAGATTTGGCTATCTTAGGATGATATCTATTTGTTTAGATAACTATTACTGTGCAGAATTATTAGGCAACTTAATAAAAACCAAATATATTCCCATCTCACTTGTGTATTTTCATCAGGTAAACTACCGTATATACTCGTGTATATGCCGACCCGTGTATAAGCCGACCCCCCTACTTTTGCCCCCAAAACCTGGGAAAACCTATTGACTCGTGTATAAGCCGAGGGTGGACCCCAGCACAGGTATACAGCCCCCAGCAGTGTGGTATACAGGCCCCCTCAGTGGTATACAGCAGCCTCCCCAGTGGTAGTATACAGCAGCCTCCCCAGTGGTAGTATACAGTAGCCTCCCCAGTGGTATATACAGCAGCCCCATAGGGGTTTACAGCAGCCCCAGAGCTGTATACAGCAGCCCCAGAGCTGTATACAGCAGCCCCAGAGGGGTATATAGCAGCCCCAGAGGGGTATATAGCAGCCCCAGAGGGGTATATAGCAGCCCCAGAGGCGTATATAGCAGCCCCAGAGGGGTATATAGCAGCCCTAGAGGGGTATATAGCAGCCCCAGAGGGGTATACAGCAGCCCCAGAGGGGTATACAGCAGCCCCAGAAAGGTATATAGCAGCCCCAGAGGGGTATACAGCAGCCCCAGAGGGGTATATAGCAGCCCCAGAGGGGTATACAGCAGCCCCAGAGGGGTATACAGCAGCCCCAGAGGGGTATACAGCAGCCCCAGAGGGGTATACAGCAGCCCCCGCTGTATACAGCGGTGCCCGGCTGTATACAGCTCCCCCCCGTGGTATACCGGGCCCCCCCTGTGGCAACCTGTAAAGGAAGCGATGATTATACTTATCGGGTCGCTGTCGCCGACGCCGCCGCTCTGTCACCGTCCGTCACCGCGCTCCTCCTGGTCTTCATCCTTCCTTCACCGGCGCACAGAAAATGACGTAATTTCCTGTGTGCCGGTGAAGGAAGCATGAAGACCAGGAGGAGCGCGGTGACGGACGGTGACAGAGCGTCGGCGTCGGCGACAGCGACCCGATAAGTATAATCATCGCTTCCTTTACAGGTTGCCACAGGGGGGGCCCGGTATACCACTGGGGGGGGGCTGTATACAGCCGGGTACCCGTATATACTCGTGTATAAGCCGAGGGGGGACTTTTCAGCACATTTTTTGTGCTGAAAAACTCGGCTTATACACGAGTATATACGGTAATATAACTGCACAAAAATTTGAAAAAAACATTTCTGACATGCAAAAACAAAACACAAAAAAAATTAGTGACCAGTATAGCCACCTTTCTTTATGATGACACTCAACAGCCTTCCATCCATAAATTCTGTCAGTTGCTTTGTCTGTTTATGATCAAAATTCCATGTAGCAGCCACCACAGCCTCCCAGACACTATTCCAAGAGGTGTACTGTTTTCCCTCCCTGTAGATCTTACTTTTTATGAGGGACCACAGGTTCTCTATGGGGGTTCAGATCAGGTGAACAAGGGGGCCATGTCATTATTTTTTCTTCTGTTAGACCTTTACTGGCCAGCCACGCTGTGGAGTAGTTGGATGCATGTGATGGAGCATTGTACTGCATGAAAATCATGTTTTTCTTGAACGATACCGACTTCCTCCTGTACCACTGCTTGAAGAAGTTGTCTTCCAGAAACTGGCAGTAGGTCCAGGAGTTGAGCTAAACTCCATCCTCAGCAAGGTCCCACAAGTTCATCTTTGATGATACCAGCCCATAACAGTACCCCACCTCAACCTTGCTGACATCTAAGTCGGAGTGGAGCTCTCTGCCCTTGACTGATCCAGCCTCTGGCCTATCAAGAGTCACTTTCATTTCATCAGTCCATAAAACCTTTGAAAAATCAGTCTTAAGATATTTCTTACAAGAAGTGAAATTGCTGCAACACTAAACATAATAGGAATATGGAAAAGCTAATGGCTACTGACTACAATGAAACACAGGGCTATATGTACAGCTAAAAGGGGATAAGATATTTCTTGGCAAAGTCTTGACATTTTATCTTATGTTTCTTGTTCAAAGGTGGTCGGTTTTCAGCCTTTCTTGGCCATGTCCCTGAGTATAGCACACCTTGTGCTTTTTAATACTCCAGTAACACTGAAGCTCTGAAATATAGTAAAACTGGTGGCAAATGGCATCTTGGCAGCTTCACGCTTGATTTTCCCCAATTTGAGCCTTTTTTGCCCAACATGCTTCTTGCGACCCTGTAGGCTAATTGCCATGAAACACACCGAACAATTTCAAGACTGCTGCATCCCTCTTCAAGACATCTCACAATTTTGGACTTTTCAGAGCCCGTCAAATCTCTCTTCTGACCCATTTTGCCTAAGGAAAGGCATCTGCCTAATAATTAAGCACACCTTATATAGGGTGTTGATGTCATTACACCACACCCCTCCTCATTACAGAGATGCACATCACCTGATTTACTTAATTGGTAGTTGGCGCTCAAGCCTATACAGCTTGGAGTAGGACAACATGCATATAAAGTATCATGTGATCAAAATGCTCATTTGCCTAACAATTCTGCACACAGTGTATATATTATATATATATATATATATATATATATATATACACACACACACCGGTATACACACACACACACACACACATATCAAAATTAGAGCAGCACTGAAACTAAATTATAACGTTTCGTGCAAGTCCTGTTGGCAACCTCTCCCTCTGTTGCTATCTATATAACAATTCAAGAGACAGGCAGCAATCCAAATTTACCAAGTGTTCTCCTTTATTGGCCAGGTGACCACAACTTTTCGGTTCAGGCAAAACCTTTCTCAAGCAGTGCCAGAGTGTTAGTAAAGCAAAGTATATAAAGTATATCCATGTCCCTTCAATTAATTATTCAATCTTTACAAACCTGTAAACATTTACAGTGTCATCTTGCAATACAGTCCATGTCTCTCATTATATGGATCAATCCCTTACAGTGCAATTAAATCATATTATTCTTATATTCATACTGACTGTACTCCACTCATGTACAGTCACAATGTGCATAATTGGGATCAAGTGTCCATGATTAATTGTATAAACATAAAATGATTCAGGTTCTCACCCATCCATCATTGATCATCGGCGCGGGTCCGCTGTAGCGTGACCACAGCGTCTTCCGGGTCTTTTTCTGCATACTCGGTGCGGACCAATCAGATACCTCAGTCGCGTCACGTATGCGCAGACCGTGCCTATATATAGCGTTCATTAACATTAAGTTCATTTAAGCCTCTATAGGTTATGTGCCGATTTGCAACTCTGAACTGATAGCGGTCTTTCTTTTACAGGTGCTGACGTGATGTGATAATATTGATCCAGTGGATTACAGAGCAATCATCAAGTTTCTTATCTTGAAAGGTGTGTTCATCGACAGCGGAATGGCGTCATCTGGAACTGGAGCAATTTCCATCAAAGTACAACCACATTTGAATTGATGATGCCAGTTCTTGACTACATCATATGATGTGGAATTGTGACCATAAACTTCTTTCTTCTCATCGAACGTCTTCCTTGGTGTGTGGCCTTTCATGTAAAGGAACTTGATGACTGCTCTGTATTCCACTGGGTCCACTATCACAATTCACACAACTTCAGCACCTGTAAAAGAAAGACCGTTATCAGTTCAGAGTTGCAGACTAGACAACTTTTGGGCAGAAGTCCCTCACCTCATCCTCCAGGTGACAGGACTAAAAATCACCTTATCACCACAATTAGTGTTTCTTTCCATTGGGTTGGACAAAATTGCAAAAAACATAGATTCATAATCTGTCATATCCTCATGACCACTAAAATTCTGATAGCATCGAGGTGGAGTGAACCGGAGACACAGACCATATCGGACCTAGTAGACAGGGTGACACTCCATAGTATATTTGAATTAAATCATGCAATGAGATGTAACACGCTTCACAAATACACAGAAAGATAGAACCGTGGACAGAGATTTTCTCCCCGAACTTAACCCAATAGGCCATATTGACATGACAAAACCCATCACCAACACCCCAAACATAATTACACATAGTAGATATAGATTTAAACTTGAAAAATACTCTGCTCTCAGGAAAGAGTTGACTCACCAAACCCCACCACGTAATACCTTATATGATGGTTGGATGACCCTCCCCCATGTTACTTGTTTAGTCTCGACATAGATTCAAGACACTTATACTATACGTACCTTTATTTTTTTTCTGTCATATTGGTTTTTCACATTTTTTTTAATTATTTGTATGTTCTTATTTGTTTTTCTTTTTTCCCTTATTTGTATACTCCCATATATCCTTGTATGCACCCTTTTACAACTAATACCCCCCCTTCATTATTTGTAAGTGTTTTCCCTTTTATGTGTGTTACCAAATTTCCCCTAATAAAGATTATTTTGAAACAGAGTTGCACACATGCAGTTTCAGAGTCCTGCGATAAGTAGAAGTGGGTCAGGGGAAATCTTTAATGAATGCCCCTCGTATATACACCATGTTTCAACTTATTATAATAATTGTAGAGGATCTGCAGAAGTGTTGAGCTGACACGAAACAGCTGTCATCCTGCTGTTATGCTGCTCTACTGAAAAACAAAGGGAGCCAGCACAGCCAGACAAAATACTGAAAAATAAATTGTGTAAATACACAAATTACTTGCAAACTGTAAAAAAATGAGACATTTGGCAAAAGATTAAATAATCTTTTGAGCCACCCTGTTAACGTCAAGGCATATCTCAAATAAGGTGGTACTACTCTATCATTTTTAATTTTTATTGTGTCATGCGACCTCAAACATAAACAAAGTTGACCATATAAAGCTAGCACTCACCTTATACATCTCAGACCTGCTTCCAAGGTGCCATGTCAGTACAAGAGAATTAAGGCAACTCAGGCCCCTACACCTGCAGCCTGAACTGGCACCTTGGAAGCATGGTATATATGCAGAAGGTGAGTGCTGCTGATATGCAGAAACTGAGTGCTAGCTCCATATGGTCCACTTTATATTTATTTTGGTGTCTTATGACACAAAAATAAAACATTTGTAGAGTAGGACCACTCTATTTGAGAATGCCTTGTCGGGGCAGAGTGGCTCAAAAGATTATTTAATCTTTTGCCAAATGTCTCAATTTTTGTACAGTATGGAAGCAATATGTGTATTTACACATTTCTGACTGTGCTGGCTCCCCCTGTTTTTCACTATGCTGCTCTGACACCGCATGTAATTTTAAGAAGATAAAATAAAGAGGGTTTTATGAGGCAAGATCTGGTGAGTGCCATTTTTCTTTATTTCTACAAGGGAAGTAAAAAGGATCTCTCTGCTGCAGAAAATAATCAAATAGTGAAATGCCTTGGACAAGATATGAAAATATTAGTTATTTCACTAAACCTTAAGTCCGTTTGTGTAGAAAAAAGCCTAGGTTTAGATTCCGTGCAGACTACAAAGCAGGAAGGACATGTCTGATGTCCGTTTTTTGAGCCGACATCAGACATGCCCTTCCTGCATTGTGGTCTGCGTGGAATTTAAACCTGAGCTTTTTTCTACACAAACGGATTCTTCCCTCACCAGGTGTCTGCGTCGACCAGGATAACAAGGCCCTTGCAGGTTGTTGTACAAAAAGATGGAAGCGTGGTGTATGTTTGGGCGCTGAGGTAAGGAAGATCTCTGATGCTGGCTTCTTTTCCGGACTTTATTAAAATAATTGCAGTTATAATTATTCAAGCTTAAGGCTCTCAAAACCCACGATGCATTTCGACGTGCATACACGTCTTTCTCAAGTGAAGGTTGTTGTGACTCACACAACCCAAAAAGGTGAGTCACACTCCCTTCTCTCTTTGTTTTACTAAACCTTTAAGTGTCATAATCATACAATGATGACATTTGTGGCTGATACACAGCACAGATGGGTTCATGCAGATAAATGTAATGAGGAAGGTTTTTGCCAGAGAAATTTATCAAATTAAGATGGTAGCTGCTAAAATACCATTACACAGCAGCAAACAGGTACCGTATTTGAAACCGGTGGTGCCTCTGGAGTCCTTCAAACCTCAAGGTACAGGATCTTACAGAGGCTTGCAGTTGTACATACACCTACAGTTCGGCAACCCCTAAATAATTATCACAAGCAGAAACAGCTGCAGGGGGCCCAGACACACATAAAGAGTCATTTAAAAATAGTCCTTTCTTCTATGGTACAAAAAGAAGAAGCCTGCAATCCATAGCATAATCTTCTTTATGCAGAGCTGCACGTATACGAGGCATGCAGAACGGAGCAGTGTATACGAAGTGTACGGACCTGAACCATGTGTGTACGAGGTATACAGACCTGTGCCATGTGTGTAAAACCTGTATGGAGCGAAGCCGCGTGTATACGAGGTGTACGGAGCGGAGCCGTGCGTACTGCATGTAGTCATGTTCCACACTTATCAACATAATTTCTGCATCCGGTGATCGGAGTCTCCAGTAATTGTATTATTACACAGGATCTTTATGATGTTACATCATCATCTTCCCCTATTCAGGTCTCTACAATACCAGATCCTCTTAGATCTTAGAAGAGAATTCTCCTGATTGACCCATCAAGGATGGTTCTGGACAGGGACAAGATGGCGAAGATGATTTTACATCTCACCCTAGAGTTCCTCTTCCGGCTTACTTGAGAGGTGAGAGATTCTGAAGACAATATCACATGACATCATTCTGATCTATAGGAATAATGGAGAGAACTGGAGAGGTGAGGACTCTGGAAATGTCTGGAGTGAGATTTATAAATGTGTCTCTGTCCCACCCCAGTGCCATGGGGCATTCGGGACAGAACTTTGATGATTTTGGGGGAGTCATAGGAGTCGAGACCCGGCTTCTGTGACCCTGGGGATCAGTTTTGAAAAGTTCAGGGGGATAGGAGTTAGGGAATAGGTGCCGTGGTAGTGTCACGGGTGGCACGGATGACAGGGTGGAGGCCACGCGCAGACGATCCCAGCGTTTGGCCCATCAGCCATAATGGTGGAGGATGGTCCGTCTCTTTCAGGGGCATTTACCTTCTGTGTTGATGGAGAGAAGGTGTGATGAGATCTCTCTATTATGGGGAGACGGCTGTGGAGGTCTTGCGCTCGGTCTGGTTTTATCCACCAATGTTGTAGGTCACTAGGACCCAGCAGACTCCTTCCACCTTTATAAGGAGGTTCATTACCCTTCCTCGGTGCAGGTGATAGTTCCTTGTGCACACTTTATCCTTGCTCCAGCAGAAGCTGAGATTGTGGAGGTTGCTGTGTTCTGCTGTCAGATAAGTGTTTCCTTTTCCCAAATGTCTGTCTTCCCTGGTGTTTGTCTTTAGTTGATAGTGGAGGGGTCTAGTGAACCTCTCCATCTGATCCTTAGATAGGATAGATCTAGGATCAGAGAGGGACGAGGTTCGTGGTCGGCGACAGTTGAGGAGACTGTATAGGGACGTTAGGGCAGACAGGGTCAGCTCTAGGAAGTCTAGGGGTCACCGTCTCCTTCTTGTGCCCTTAGCATTAGGGACTCCTGATTCCCCCCCCCCGTCGTTATCCTACGCTGGGTGTCTTCCCCACTCCCAGCGTGACAGGTAGCCGGCTATTGGGGCCGATGCTGCGGTGCAGGACCTTCGGGGATGATGGATGGGCAGCTGTGATGGTAGCGGTTCCTCGGGGCAACTGTTAAGTCTAAGGTGGTGGTAGGCCGTTGGGGTGCAGGACTCAAGGCGCTGAATAACCGACAGACATGCAGAGGTTGTTTCCTTTACCTTTACTGAAGCAGATGAAGCCAGGGTACAGTTCACAGGTGTGGTAGGGAAATCCAGGTGACCTGGAAGCAAGCTAAGGATCTACTTACCCGGCTGGTTCTGAGGTCTCATTGCTGCACATTTCTCTACTGGTCCTGGCTGCCTGTAGCTAAGCTGAGACCCTTTACACCTGCTAGTTGGTCTCTCACTGGTATGGCAGGCAGCTCGAGCCATTCCCGGGTGACCCCTTCTGACCACTGTTCCTGGGCTCTTCTACACTGCTGTGCTTCCAAGTGCTTGGGTGCCGGGAGACTTAGAATCTCCTGTCCTCCAGTTTTGGCTGCTGGGCTTAGAGCACCCGCGCAAACTCGGACTCCGGTGACCGGTTATAGCGCTGTGCTCTGGAGTGAACCGTTAACAGGCTCCTCTCCTCAGACCATTGCTCATGGGTCCCTCACGCTGGCTAGTGAGTATCCTCGGATGAGCTTGACACCGCTCCAGTCCGCAAGATGTGTTCTACAGTCCTCCAAGGAACTGATCTCACTAAACCCGCCTCCAGCCAGAATTGAAAGGGGAGACTCCCCTGAACCCAGGTTAGAGCTCCCCCTTCTGGTCTGGAGTCAGGAAGGTGTTGTGTCCTGTGAGTTACCTGTTGCGGATAGCCTACCTTGCTTCCAAGCATGACCTTACCCCCCGAGGGAGGCAAAGCCATCGTGGCAACCAGACCCTGGGGTGCCACATCTCTCCATAACCAGGATTACATAGTGGTGAAGAAGACTTCTAGTGAGCGGTCAGGATCCAGTGTCTGAGGGAAGATCCCTGAGCCCAATCATGGGGCCTCCATCTCACCCCCTGGTACATGAGGACATAAATAATCAGAAGATCCTATAACTCACCTACAAGATGATTGAGGGACATTATACAGTAACACTATGAAGGGATCAGGGGATGCTATCATTGTATGTGTCAGGTTCCTATAAGGTTTCAGGACATCTTCGTCTATTTCTCCATGGAGGAGTGGGAGTATTTAGAAGGACGCAGAGATCTGTACAAGGACATAGTCATGATGGAGGTTCCCCGACCCCTCACATCACCACGTAATAGGTCTAAAGACAGATGTTCCCATCCTGTTCTCCTACAGGACTGTAAACAAGAAGATCCTGATGTTCCTCAGGATGATCAGGTAGATGGAGAGAAGATGTGATCAGATCTCCCAATGATGTTTAGACAGCTGTGAAGATTTTGTGCTCAGTCTTGTTTTATCCACCAGTATTATACCTGTGTAATGAGATGGGTGGAGATGGCAGGATTACAGCTGATCACAGATGGTACTTCTCCATCTGTCTGTCACTTTTACAATCTTTGTTTCAGGGTGAAAATCTGACCTATATTAATACTACTGAGACCTTTGTGATAAGCAGAGTAAAGAGGAAATCCCTACAGATCACCACCCAGGTGAGTAGTGGCCTCTAGATCTACTTATTCTCCCATTGGTACAATGATGTGTTGGATTTCGTAGCTTCGATGTAAACCGTTCCCTGTTCTGTGCTCTGACCTCACAAGCTGAGCACTTCTCAGCAGTTTATTAAGTAGTTGGTGGGGTCTCAGGCCCTGGACATGCACTGACCTGTAGGCAATTAACTCCTTCACTACCTTAGACATATCCACATATCTAAGGTTGGTGGTACTTATCAACCTTGGACGTATAGGTACGTCATGCCTAAAATGCGGTACCATAACCGCTGTAACAGTGATCTCATGCTGCAGAGAATACCTTTGAGTTATTAGCTGCTACGCAGATAAATATTTGATGTGGTCACCAAACTCCTCTGACTTTCAGTAAATGTGACATCTTAACAATGAAAATTCAAGAACTAATCATTTTCAGTTCTTTGGAACCTATAAAATGTTTGGAAACTGTTGAGAATAGTAAATTGGAACATTCCATTGAGTTTTTACAGTTTTGAAAAAAATACTGTTATCATACTGTTACTCCTTGCTCATGATAAAAAGCAGAAATATCATATCATGCATTTGATTTTTAGTCCAGAGGAAGGAGAAAGTATTCTCGGAAATGCAGCGACAATAAAAATCACCTATTCTATAGTACTTGGATTTACGTATTCCATATGGTAATCCGGCTTTATCCCATCTTCATCTCCTTGTGGGTTTCCCCTACCTATAGTTGACCGTTTCTCTCTATCATCTCTAAAGGTAATAGCTGTATAACCAAATCCAGTACAACTAATGAAAATTTTTATGTCACTTGAACACGTTAAATATTTGGTCAGTTTTTTAACTCTGTATTTGTAAGCCAAAATCACGACTGGTAAAATATACAGAGGTTGTCTGTACATATTTATTCCATAAAAACCTATGCACAGATCATCTACCCCAAAAAAAAACATTGGTACATTCTCAAGATGTAAAGATTGCATATAACCACAGTATTGACTGGAGGAATGATTTTAGTAGTCGGGTAAAGCCATACTCTTGCCCGATAATTTAATTTCATAAACCAGCCGGCTATATGTAGATGTGGTTTTAGCCAAATGCGGCCACCTTGTATCTGCAGCTTTTGCCTGAGGCTGGATTCACACCAAGTTCTTTGGGATCCTGTTCTGTCCATTTTGAAAAGGACAGAACAGGATCCATTTTTGCCTCCCCATGTAGTAGTATGGTGCCGGATTAGCCATAAATGGCCATCCCATTCTGCCAGTTCAGTCCCGGATTCGTTTCTGTCCTATTTTTCCCGGCCCCAAAATCGAAAAGACTGCTCTGATGGCTACGGTGAAAGAAATGGACTGAACCACACAAACGAATCCGGGGCGATCCGACACACATAACATGGGAGTCTATGGGCGCCAGAACTGGGAAAAAAATCGGAACGTTTTCTGGATCTGGTTTTAGTGTACTGAGCATGCTCAGTATACTAAGACTGCTCTGTTCCCATAATTTCACTTTAGCAGTATATCTACATACACTGCTAAAGTGAAATTAAATAAAGAAATGCTTAAAAATAAAAAAATAAATGCTCACCTGTCAGCCGTTTGTCCCGCGATGCATCCACCTCCGATGGCTAAAGGACCTTAATCAGCTAACCGGGAAGGGGCGGGGCAACCCGATCAGCAGATGTATCACATGACCGCATCAGCGTGGTTTAAATCGCCCGCCCGCTAAAACCGATTGGCGGGCGATTTAAACTGAGCTGATGCGGTCATGTGACCCATCAGCTGATCGGGTTGCCCCGCTCCTTCCTAGTTAGCTGATTAAGGTCCTTTAGCCAT
Source organism: Allobates femoralis (assembly GCA_033576535.1). NCBI lineage: Eukaryota > Metazoa > Chordata > Amphibia > Anura > Aromobatidae > Allobates > Allobates femoralis. The sequence goes on along the minus strand of JARQOC010000003.1, from coordinate 280,217,451 downwards.
CGGAAATGGGTGTATCGCAGGATACTCGGCGGACAGGTGAGCATTTATTTTTAACCATTCCTTTATTTAATTTCACTTTAGCAGTGTATGTAGATACACTGCTAAATTGAAAATGAACAGCGCCGACACCACTTGCCCGCGCTGCAGCAGGCTCGGCTTCCCCCCCAGCTCTTTCTGTGTTCGGATCCCTCAAAATCCCGGATCCAGACACAGAAATGTCATCCGGAATTAACAATCCAGGTCTGTCCGTTTCTGTCTGTGCGGTCCTGCAAAAAACAGGACCCTCTGGACAGGAGCAAAACCGTGATGTGAAGCCAGCCTTACTCGTCTGTATCTACACAATCCCTGTGATCTTTTGTGTATTTCAACAATATACACATATAAATGTAACAAATATGTAAATGTTCCATTATGTGCTAAGAGCGCTTATATAATCTTTGGTTAGTATAATCTATTTCTGTGCTGGTTTTCATAGCAGAACACTGTGGGAGTATACACCAATGCATTCAGTATTGTTTCAGACAAGTGTTCATTTCAATAGCATTTTTAATAGCCATTTCTCTGTCAAACTGGATAAGCCTGTAGAGTATCATAAAGGTTTTCTCTATTATACAAATTGTGTTGGCCATCTGTACTATGTTGTACATAAGGCTGCTCATAATTGCTATTAACCGCTTAATACCAAATATTTTTAGGATCTCAATATCTATGTAATTTACAGCTTACAGAAGTTTAACCCGCTAGAACTTCTGTAAAAAAAAATTGATGCATTTCATATGTGATCTGCTACAGAAATATCCACCATAGATCTGTGAAATGGTAAATTAGAGGTTAGCGTGAAAGGGTATATTTATTCATTTTGACATTATACTGTATTTTTCGGGCTGTAAGACGCAACTAGGTTTTAGAGGAGGAAAATAGAAAAAGATTTGAAGCAAAAAAATGTAGTCATGATGCACAATCATGGGGAATTCTGTTGCTAACACTGTTAAAATAATAATAATTTTATTTATTTAGTGAGCGTTAAACATATTCTGCAGCAGTTTACAATTCAGAGGGGACATGTACAGATAATATGAGACAATACATAGTAACACAATTCAACAGATATCAAGAAGAGTGAAGGCCCTGCTCGCAGGCTTACAATCTATGTTATGAAGGTAATGTCCCCCAATTCTGTACTAACGTCCCCCATCCTGAGCCCCATCCAGGTATATATGTCCCCTATACTGGTGTATATGTCCTCCATCTTTGTCCCAACCTGGTTTATTGATCCCCATCCTCGTAAATATGGCTCATATATGGCCTCATCCTGGGCCCATCCAGGTATATATGGCCGAATACAGGTACATGCGGCCCTCAACCTAGGCCCATCTTGGTATATATGGATCCTTGCTGGTACATACAGCTTTCATCCTGGGCCCATCCAGGTATATATGGCCCCATCCTGGCATATATGGCTCTGGGCTTATTCTGGTACATATGGACCCATCCTGGTACATAAGCCCTCATTCTAGGTCCATCTTAGTATATATGGCCCAAACTTGGTATATATGACCCATCCAGGTTTATATGGCCCCTATTATGGTCCGATCCTGGTGTATATGGCTCCATCACGCTGTAGACATAAATAAAATCAATTTTACTCCCCTTTACTCCGCTTCCTCGATGTGCAGTGTCCTCTTCTCATTTCGTCATGTCAGCAACTGACTTCAGTGTATAAGCAGGGCAGTGCATAATGTCACTGCCATTCGCACCCACTTACACTGACATCAGCTGACAGGATAATCACTGCTCCTCGTCTGGGATTATGGGTACGGGGAGCAGGGAAAATACTTTGTGCTTCTGCAGTCTGTCTTCAATGAAATGGTGCCATGGATGGTGCTGCGCAGACTTCGATCCTAGGTGCCTTTATAATGAGGGCAGTTTGTGGAATCCTCAGGTCTCGACCAAAAATTCACGGGCGACAGCGATTGCTTGGTCGCATCTTAAAGTCTAAGACTAGACTAGCACTTAAAACGCGATTGTGCATGTGCTGCCACCATTTTGGTAGATATCTGAGGATTCTACAGACTGTCTTCAATAAAATGGCACCGGAGATCGTGGTCTGGGCACAGGTCACTCTCAGCGCTATTTTGTTGAACATAGTCAAACCACAGAAGTGCAACGTATTATTAGTGCTCCCCATCCGATAATCCTACCCACCTCACGGCGCTGGCTTCAGTACAGAAATCTGCATCTTGTGGCAGAATAAACTACCCAAAAAACGCAATGAGCTTTTGGCACGCTTTCCGTATGCACTACCCAGAAATGCACCAAAACCGTATAAAAAAGTTGCAGGAAAAAATGCACCATGTGTGCATATAAAATCATATGAAAAGATGCACCATGTGTATATGGCCTAACAACTGCGATCACACCTGAGGAAAAAAATTAGTCCATTCCCATTGAATGGTAATACCGGCATGGATGTGTGAATACAAGTAACAAGAACAAAAAGCAAGACCGCATCATTCGGTTGTTATTTTGCAAATGTGGTAATATAGAAAGCAAGAATTCATGGTTTTATTTTGTACTTTTCAGAGGTGATTACCAGATAAAACCTTTCAGGATATTACTTTATAAGGAAGCCTCTTGACTATGCAAGAAAAATATTAGAATCTGAGTGTCATCTGTGGTTGATACCGTTTAATGGCTGACATTTTTCAGTTAGCCATTAAAAGGAATCAACCACTACGGACTCTCAAGATTTTAATATTTTTCTTTCTACTGGCTAACATGGTACAACCATTTTTTACCTCGACTATGCAGGCATTTACAGTACAGACCAAAAGTTTGGACACACCTTCTCATTCAAAGAGTTTTCTGTATTTTCATGACTATGAAAATTGTAGATTCACACTAAAGGCATCAAAACGATGAATTAACACATGTGGAATTATTTACTTAACAAAAAAGTGTGAAACAACTGAAAATATGTCTTATATTCTAGGTTTCTTCAAAGTAGCCACCTTTTGCTTTGATTACTGCTTTGCACACTCTTGGCATTCTCATGATGAGCTTCAAGAGGTAGTCACCGAAAATGGTCTTCCAACAGTCTTGAAGGAGTTTCCAGAGATGCTTAGCACTTTTTGGCCCTTTTGACTTCACTCTGCAGTCCAGCTCACCCCAAACCATCTCGATTGGGTTCAGCTCTGGTGACTGTGGAGGCCAGGTCATCTGGTGTAGCACCCCATCACCATCACACCTCCTCCTCCATGCTTCACAGTGGGAAGCAGACATGTAGAGTCCATCCGTTCACCTTTTCTGCGTCGCACAAAGACACGGTGGTTGGAACAAGGATCTCAAATTTGGACTCATCAGACCAAACACAGATTTCCACTGGTCTAATGTCCATTCCTTGTGTTCTTTAGCCCAAACAAGTCTCTTCTGCTTGTTGCCTGTCCTTAGCAGTGGTTTCCTAGCAGCTATTTTTCCATGAAGGCCTGCTGCACAAAGTCTCCTCTTAACAGTTGTTGTAGAGATGTGTCTGCTGCTAGAACTCTGTGTGGCATTGACCTGGTCTCTAATCTGAGCTGCTGTTAACCTACGATTCTGAGGCTGGTGACTCGGATGAACTTATCCCCTGCAGCAGAAGTGACTCTTGGTCTTCCTTTCCTGGGGCGGTCCTCATGTGAGCCAGTTTCTTTGTAGCGCTTGATGGTTTTTGCAACGGCACTTGAGGACACTTTCAAAGTTTTCCCAATTTTTCGGAGTGACTGACTTTCACTTCTTAAAGTAATGATGGCCACTCGTTTTTCTTTACTTAGAATTTCTATTATGGCAAGAAAAAAGCAGCTAACAGTCTACGGTGGCTCAAGTGGTTAGCACTGCAGTGTCTGCAGTTTGGGGTTCTGATCTGGCAGAAATCCTAAATCATATTAAAAGGCTTGTTAAAGAGTCAATTATGACTTTTAGGATTGCTATCTTTATTAGGTCGCATTAGCGTTTGTCTACTTCCTCACTGAAGTGACAATTTGCATATGCAATTTCTCAGAGGAGCATTGTGGCTTTAAGTTTCCTCACTGCCAGCTGGCAGAATAGTCTGAGAATAGCTGTTCCCCCAGACCTCGTCTTAGCCTCTCATACAGCCAGATCAGAATTCCCTCACATTGCACTGATGAGGGGCAGTCACCCCAAAACGCAGCGTTTGCAGTCTGGGATTCTGATCTGACACAAATCCTAAAGGCCCAGTTACACACACAGATAATTGTGCAGATATTGTTCGCAGATCTCTGGTTGCAGTGAAATCATGGACACATTGTTCCATTTGTACACAGCCACAAAATGGAACAATGTGTCCATGATTTCACTGCAACCAGAGATCTGCGAACAATCTATGCACAATTATCTGTGTTTGTAACTGGGCCTTAAGTCATATTAAAGGGTTTGTTAAACAGTCAATTCTGACTTTTAAGGTTGCTACCTTTATTAAGTAGTACTAGAGTTTGGCTACTTACTCATTGAAGTGTCAATTTGCCTAGCCAAAAATAGGACCAGTACTATCAGGTTAAGGCCCCTTTCACACTAGCATTTTTGACAAATTGCAGCAGATCCCGCAGATTTACCGCCTAACAGCCGCGACAAGCCCCATGCATTGTCTATGGGGCTTGTGGCAGGTGCACCAAGTGCGGTATAGCCGCGCTTCCGGCACTTGCGGCCGCGGAAAAGAACGCTGCTGACCGCGATTTTTTTCACGGCTGCAACTGCCGCAAGTGGCAGAGCCGGAGGCTATACAGCACTTGCAGCAAGCCCTATAGACAATGCATGGGACCTGCCCAAAGTGCGGCCGTTAGATGAGGTAAATCTGCCGGATCTGCCGCAATTTGAAAAAAATGCTAGTGTGAAAGAGGCCTTAGTCCGATAAAGATCTGGTATTTTAACAGATCTCTGCCTGACTGCAAAACTCGCTGGTGTTAATCTAGCCTTAGATGCATATTTCTTCATATTTCAATGATTTACATAACCATTCCAGTCTTGCATTTCTCTACAATCAAGTGTACTTGTCATCACTGTCCACATCATTATCTAAAGTGGTAATATGCATAGACATTTAAAGCTACTGGGTGCAACACAAACACAATAGGCGAATATGAGTCACACACGTTAGGAACATGCTAGTGACCAGAGAGTGTACTTTTATATTAATACCAAAGCCCATTACATTAGAAAAATGCAGATCTTGTCATTTCTAGTCACACATGGCAAAAGGATTTACTCCATGTCCAGAAGTGATACTTGTGGCAAGCTACTGTACAATTCACACGTCTGGCAGATTATTGGGTGCACTCATAATGCTAATAAAAAGAACTCGGATAATATCAGATTGATTAAGTAATGTGAGCACCTTTCAGCCCAAATAAACAGGTAGGAAACCTCACCCTGCCACTGCTGCCTGCAAAAATCAATACTTAGTCCAGAGTACAAAGATAAAAAATACTAGCTGTTTCCAGCTGTCAACATCCATTGAACTATGTGTCACATACACAAACACGTTTATTAAAAGTTCTATTGTAATTAAGCTGCACTAATCATTTAGCAGTAATGCTAACTTGTCATAAACTACTCAATTACTAAACTGATTATCTCTGAACTTAAGCTATTCGTAGCACACTGTACCCACTGTTTTGTGAACGCTCTGTGTAGTGTCCGAGTCTGTTATGTGTCCTTAAATGCCAAACCAAAAATGTCCTTTTTGCGTGGGAATTTATCATCAGGCGCAGTTTGTCATCTTGACAGTTTTCTGGTGTCAGAAAGTCGCTATCTTTGATATAAATGATTTTTGTGATGTTATTTTTTTATTTTTTATTCTCACCTCATTTGATCTCACAATAGTGCAGCTTTTCTGCTTGCCGTCTGCTCTGTTGATGGGGTGTCACTGCCAACATCATGCTGATTGACAACTGTTTTCCCGCAGTAAGGAAGCATAACATAAGCAGTGACAACCCGTTGATACAGCAGAATTGGAGACAAGAAGCTGCTCTTTCAATGTGACATAACAGAAACCATAGGGTTGCCAAAAGGTGCAGCCCCTAACCAACATGAGCCAGCACAGACAGAAACAGGGCAGAGCAGGCAGATGGTTAGCAACTACCTACCTATACGTTTTTAGCCCCATAGGGAAAAAATATCCCTTTCAGAAAATGTGTGCCTCTTAGGTAGCACACCTTTCTCCAGTGATGTCTCTCTTGAACATCTTGCCCAGTGTCCTGGATATATGGTGAACGTCTATTTGAATTCTATTGGGGTTAAACATTTCCATCTTGTGGTAAAGCAGGAAGCAAGAGTTCCCCTAGCCAAACCACTCTGTCTTGTAGCCTGAAGACTACTGTAGGTCTGCAGCCTCGAGCAGTGAAGGGGGCACACTGTTAGAGGGGCATTACTACTGAAGAGTGCACTCTAGGAGGGCATAATTATTATAGGTACACTCTGGAGGGGAAGCATCATAACTTTAATGAATGGAACTCTGAGGCAACATAGTACTGAAGGTGGGAGTCTTGGGGAGCTTATTACTAAAGAGGGACTCTAGAGCAACATATTACTGAAGGGGGACTCTGGGGGAGCGCATTACTGAAGGTAGACTTTTGGGGAGGGATTATTACTGAAAGAGGACTCTGGTGAGAGCTTATTACTGAAGGGGGTTCTGGGGAGGTTATTACAGATCGGGAGACTCTGGGGGAGCTTATTACTGAAGGAAGACTCTAGGGAGTTTATTGTTACAGGGGGATCCTGGGCAAGCTGCTTAGTCTTCACACAATGTAGAAGACCTGGTTATTATCTATAAATGTGTCAGAATGATTGCAGCACGAAACATCCCAATTACTGCAAGCGAGCAGCTGCAGGGAGACTAAAACTTCCATTTTCTCCAGGTATCAGCTGCTACAGTAAGGCAGCCCTACAAGGTTTGAATACTAATTTTCTGCAGATTACCAGTATTTCTGTAGGTAAACAGCATTTCTGGAGGTGACAGGTTCCCCCTTTAAATGGTAGTGGGGAGTATGTTAAAGAAAACTCAATCTTTTAAAACCTTAAAAATGTCACTGCCTTGCTGCAAAGGCTTATAAATTCAAAACTGGTGTATGAAACCCAGGGCTTGATAAATTCCCCCTTTGACTCGGGGTAAATGATTAATCTAAGTAATGGCTACCAGAGACTTTGGCCTCCATGACAGAAGGAACTACTTCCAAATTATTTGATCCTCAGTTATGGAGAGTTTTGTTAATGCATGCTGATCTGTGATGGCAAAGATTGTGGAACTACATTAGATTTTTTACTAGCTGAGGACTAAATTCATGGTTCTATTTACGGTAATACAAAGCAAATATTAGATGTTATTTTCCATTTTATGGAAAGCCACTAAAGTATGAGAGTATGTCGAGGTTGATTGATTTATGGTAAAATTAGGAGTTTCAAGATTTGGTCCACTACCGAATTACCCCTTATTACAAAGCCAAAACACTAATGGAGGAATCGTGCTTATTGATTGCAGGATTATACTGAAACTTCAGGAAGGGGCATCATTTCAATTTTTGTTAGCAGAAAAGCTAGAATCAGTCCTGCAAGAAGTCCTCGGTGACACTGCCTACATGTCGCTATCACATTGCAGTCACAAATAAAATGGTGTTGCATTTTGATTTTAAAACTATTATTCTCCACTCTCATTTTGCAAATACCCAAAAGGGGGAGAGAAGAGTGACATCAGACAAGTGCGAGCTGATCTTGTCCACAATTAACACAGCTGTAATGCAAGCTAGCAGAACAATAGGTTTTCATGTCAAATTTGAGCAGCTGCTCCTCAGAGTGTTTTGAAGTAGAAAACATCAATTTTTATAATCATTTTTCATATTTTATAACACTGAAAAAATATTACATATTTGAAAAAAAATTAAAACATTAATTTTATAAAAATGGCAATTGTTTTACTATTTTTAAATGATCAGTTTCCTTTAAAGGGAAATGATCAGAAAATTATCTACTGTTTAAATTAAGTTTATGTGCTAATCATTTTTTTTCATTTCATAATCTGAAAAATAAAAATGAAACATTTTCACTAGGTCATTTTTTAGACTAACTTCCTGTTGTTTTCCATGCTTATTATTATTTATTATGCATTGATTATATAGCACCATCATATTCCGCAGCGCTTTACAGAGATGACCTTCACTGTCTCCATTGGGGTTCACAATTTATATTCCCTTTCAAGTATGTCTCTGGAGTGTGGGAGGAAAATGCAGGAAACCCACACAAACATGGGGAGAACATACAAACTCCTTGCAGATGTGGCCCTTGGTGGGATTGGAACCGAGAACTTCAGCTCTGCTAGACTGCAGTGCTAACCACTGAGTCACCGTGCCGCCCAACACATTGGTCAGATCTCAACCTTATATTTGGTATTGCAGTATCAAATTAGTGTTTAAGGCTACGTTCACACATTTGCGTATTTTGCTGCGCTTTTTTGCGCGCGCTTTTTGCCGCGTTTTTCGGCCACGCAAAAAAGCGCAGCAAAATACGCAGGGGCTTTCACACACTGCGCTTTCTTTCCACCAGAAAGCGCAGTGATGTCACAGAGGGGAGGAAGAATCCAGCTTCCTCCTCCCCTCTGTGACATGTGTGACCGCCCCATTAGACTTCACAGTGTGTTAATATACACTGTGAAATCTAAATTAAACAAAAGCAAGTGTGTGAAAAATAAAAAAGAATCACATACTTACCTCTCCGACGCCTTCTCCCGGTGTCTGGTGCCGTCTGCCGCTCTCCGGTGTCCGATTCTAAGTGAGATGTCTTCTCACAGGACCTGTGGTGATGTCAGAGGGGGGCGTTCCCAGGGCGGTCCCATCGCTGATTGGCTGCTCGCGGTCATGTGGTATCACATGACCGCGAGTGCCCGGGAACGCCCCCCCTCTGACGTCACCACAGGTCTTGTCAGAAGAGATCTGACTTAGAATCGGACACCGGAGAGCGGCAGAAGGCACCAGACACCGGAGAAGGCGTCGGAAGGTGATGTATTCATTCTTTTTTATTTTTCACACACTTGCTTTTGTTTAATTTAGACTTCACAGTGTGTATTAATACACTGTGAAGTCTAATGGGGCGGCCATAGCTGTCACAGAGGGGAGGAGGAAGCAGGATTCTTCCTCCCCTCTGGGAAAATACGCAGAAGTAGCTGCGTAAACAATTGACATATCAATTGTTTACGGAGCTGCGTTTTCTCCCGGAAAACGCACTGCGTATTTTTACGCAATGTCTGCACTGCAAAGTGAATTTCCCATTCACTTTGCAGGCAGACAAAAGGCACATTGCGTATTTTGAAAAGCGCGCGTAAAAAAAACGCGGCAAAAAAAAAAATGTGTGAACGCAGCCTAAAGGTCACTGTGAAGGGAGGGGGAGCAGGATCAGCTATTGTGACTGGTGGATCCTGTATTATCAGCTGTGTATAAAGGTGTTACCTGTCATTGTAATCCTGCCATTGATGATAGCTCCAGTGTCCACATGTTAATAATATTTTTTAAAGAATAGATATACCACAAAAACCTAAATTAGCTAACATTCACATGGTCAGGCTTTGGTCAGATTTTCACATCAGTTTTTGTAAGCCAAAACCTGGAGTGAATGAAAAATAGAGACGTAGTGACGTATTTCCATTAGGCCTTGTTCACACGTTCAGTATTTGGTCAGTATTTTAACTCAGTATTTACAAGCCAAACGCAGGAGTGGAGCAATCAGAGGAAAAGTATAAGGTATGTGCACATCAGTCGTTTTGTGGGCTGCTTTTTACCGGTTTCCGTCGGCGTTTTCCGCTCAGTTTTATGTTAATTTATGTTAATCCTAGCCACCGGCTGGATTAACATGATACTCAATGGAGTTTAGAAAACGCTGTCTTCATTAGAACGGTTTTTTTCTGGTCGTTTTCAGTTTTTCCACCGGTTTTCAAAAATAGAGCAAGTGACTTCTTTTGGTCGTTTTTCCAGCGGTTCCAGCATAACAAGTGCACCAGAGACCAGTCTGAAAAAACGGCAAGAAAACCGCCGAGAAAAACGCTGTAAAACCGGGCGGAAAACGTGGAAAAAACGCTTGAAAAACGAGGAACAATACTGAGCACAGAAAACTCAGTTTCTGCTAATCTACACCGGTTTTTGGACGTTCTGCAGAGATGCACAAACGTCAGATGTGCACATACCCTAATAGAAACACGTCACCACTTCTGGATTTTTCATCCACTCCTGGTTTTGCTTATAAAAACTGATGTGGACGAAAAACTGAACATTTGAATGTAGCCTTAGGGTATGTGCACATTGGACGGTTCTGCATCATTGCAGACCGTCAGAAAACCGGAGTAGAATTTCAGGAGATGAAATTCCTGACCTCAGCAGTGTCCATCGTTTTTTGAGCGGTTTTTGAGCGGTTTTATAGCGTTTATACAGCGTTTTATCGGCGGTTTTTCTTGGCGTTTTTAAGACTGTTTTTTGTGCACTTGTAAGCTAGATACGCTGGAAAAGCGCTCAAAAGAAGTCACATGCTCTATCTTTGAAAACCGGTGGAAAACCGGTGAAGAAAGTGGAAAGGAGAAAAAAAAAAACGTTCTAATGTAAACAGCGTTTTCTGAAATCCATTGACTAGCATGTTAAGCCAACCGCTAGTTAGGATTAACATAAATTTACATAAAACTCAGCGGAAAACGCCGGCGGAAAACGCTAAAAAACAGCTCACAAAACTTCCAATGTGCACATACCCTTAGGCTGGTTTCATATTGCGATTTTTTTCCTGTCTGTGGGATCTTACTTTTTGCAGGACCTTACTGACAGGGAAGGATTGCATCGGAGGGGTGCTTCCTGGTGCCATTTCCGTGTCCGGGGCCGTGATTTTCACAGGTCCGGACACAGAAACAGCTGATAGGTGGCAAGTGAGGCACTTTCTCTTCCGCAATGTATATATACATTGCGGAAGTGAAATTAAGTAAAAGCAAGGGTTAAAAATACAAAAATATGTATTCAATAGCATAGAAATTAGAGCCGCACTCACCATTAGTCGATCTTGCAAACTTTTATTCTTAATTCAGTCCATACATATGAACATCAGCAGGGGAGGGGGTGCGGGGACGGAGGACGACAGCCTGCCGTTTCGCGGTCGTGTACCGCTTCGACGGGTCCTCTTACACGACCGCGAAACGGCAGGCCGTCGTCCTCCGTCCCCGCACCCCTCCCCTGCTGATGTTCATATGTATGGACTGAATTAAAAATAAAAGTTTGCAAGATCGACTAATGGTGAGTGCGGCTCTAATTTCTATGCTATTGAATTGGATTTACTTACATGCCGGCACCGCCAGAGCAAGCTGCATGAGTCACAGGAGTGACAGCCTTGTTTAGTGTTGTACGTGGAGTGCCCGGTGTAACCTGTTTGCTATATTTGATTGACAAAAATATGTATTCTCACCTTTCCAGCGATTCCCCCCCCCCCGATGCCTCCATCAAGCTCCCGAAGGTTACAAGACCTGGCAAGGCGGGGTTACCGATCAGCGTCATCGGTCACATGACCACAGTTACCGCAGTAACCGATCATGTGACCCGATCAGCTGATCGGGTAAACCCGTCTTACTTAATTTCACTTCCGCAATGTATGTATATACGTTGCGGAAATGAAATGAAACGGCTAGGAGCAGTTTTAGTGTACTGAGCATGCTCAGTACACTAAAATCGGGTCCGAGAAATGATCAGCTGTTTTCTCGGACCCGTGCTCCATAGGCCCCCATGTTAATGGCCGTGGATCATGTCGGATTTGATTCTGTCAGATTTGGTCCGCTGTGCCCAAAATCGGAGCAGTCTCCGATTTTGGGCACAGCAAAAAATCAGACACAATCGCATCCTACACAAATCGAATGCCATTAAGGGCAAACCCGATGTGATCCGATGCCCATAGGTATACATGGGGGCCAAATCGGATCCGTGGCTGTCCATTTTACAACAGACAGCCACGGATCCCCAAAAATCGCAATGTGAAAGCACCCTTAAACAGTAGATCAATTCATGAAGACTGTTTCAAGTGTCAGGTGCATCTATTTATACCCTGGTGGTCAGTGGTATACCAGACCATAAATCTGGATTATTATTGCCTAAAAATAGAATGCAAGTCACAAACATCATTGAGGAAATAAAAGACCCTGTGATACCCCATATTTTAAGGGAATCGATGATGAGGAAGAGAAGACATACTCTTTGTGGTCTATCAGCAAGGAAGAAGCTGAACCACTGAAAAACTCACTTCCACAGAACTCCTGAAATGTTTGTATTAAAGGGCACCTGTACGCTTGTTTTTGCCCCCAAACCTATCACTATCTGTCCCTGCACCTTGCTACTATATTCCTAACTATCCCTGTCTGATCTAAAACGGTCCTATAATGTTTGTAAAAAATTAGATTGATATTTACATTGCCATATGGTAATTAGTCTTCTAGACTACATATGTAGTCTGACTGGGCATTCTACCCCCCTCGATGCTGGGATCACATCTTGCTGGGCAAGATCATTCAAGTCAGGAGCGTGCAGTGGATTCAAAATTCTTGTTCCTTCTTCTGAGTATGACACGCTGCCGGCCAAGCGTCATTTCCGGTCCTGTGCAGTGTGGGGGGTGTATTGGTGTACAGGCCAGCTCCGGAGCATGCGTACTGTGCATTCCGAAGAACACGCGTACACACAATGCACCAGACCAGAAATGACGCTCGGCCGACTCTCGTCATACCCAGAAGAAGGAACAAGAATTTTGAATCGGGCACGCATTTCTGAATGAATGATCACGCTTCAGGATCAATGATCTCGCCCACCGGGGCATGATCCCAGCATTGAAGGAGGAAAATGCAGGCATGGAGACCGCCCAGTCAGACTACATATGTAGTCTAGAAGGCTAACTACTATACGGCCATGTAAATATCAATCTCATTTTTACAAACATTATTGGACAGTTTTAGGTCACACAGGGATGGTTAGCGATGTACTAGGAAGCTGCAGGGACAGGTAATCATAGGTTTGTGAGTAAAAATGATCTGACAGGTTCTCTTTAAGATGTCAATGTCAAATTCTGCAGAATAATCTAAAGGTACCGTTACACGAGGCAACGTTGCCCAAAAGTGACGTAGTCATCACTGTTGCCGTTGAAATCGTTAGTGCGTTGCAACGTGTGACAGGGCGATTCAACTGCGATAAGTTGCTTGAGCGGAGTTGCCAGGTTTATGAACATGTTCTGAAACCTGGCAATGTTGCTCAAGCCATCTGCTAGTATCGCTCTGTGTGAAACCGCAATTGCAATGTTGAAAGCAACTTCTCCTATTCGGTACATTGATAAGGATCGCTCGCTGGGTTGCTCATACCCAGCAAACGAAAGGTGCTTTCAACATCGTAGTTGAGTTGCCTACGATATCTCTGCGTGTGACATCTAAAAGGCAATCTTGGAAAAGTGCCAAAAATGTGCGCGCTCCCGTGATGTTGCAGGCAACATCATAGCAACGTTGCCGCATGTAACGGTACCTTAAGAGTATTAGGGTGGGGGATTTCTTTTGCAGTAAGTGGTTCACTAACACATGTAGGGAGGGACCTGTCAGTCTAGCTGAGGAGGTAAGGAGAAGCCAGCATGGACATGCCTCTTGGACTATTCATCTTCTCCCGCAGTGCGTCCATAGTAAGACACAAAGGAGTAGAGTGTAGGAACCATTCTCAGGCTCATTCATCTGTGCTTTGGGCAGCATGAGTCATGTGATAGCTCCCTTTAAGGCTCAACATCACATCTGTGCACTGTCAGACACATCTTCTGGATACCCCCCAGAAAGATATATCAGTATATACAGTACATAGTGACAGACCTATAGGCCTTTATTGTGCAGACATACTGAAAATTTTAACTAAGCTTTTTCTAACCAACAAAAAGCATAAATTAAATGTATAACTTATTTATAATGATAGCCAATGGCAGATAGCTCTGATCTTATAAGTATATATTACACTAAAAATTGTAAGATTACAATAAAATATGTATGGTTTTACAAACATTTCAACCTTGCAAACATTACTAAAAGGATTACCAACCGCATTCAATCTGTTTAAAAAATGGAAAATATGCCACCTAGTGGTAACATCCTAAAATAAAGAAAATCTTTTAGTAAGTGTGCCCTCATTCACTTTATGCTGCAGATCACATCTCAACCATCGAATTTCCCTGCGGTTGTTTTAAACCCTGCATTTTACACTAACTTTGCAATTTCGTAGGTAACAGCACAATTTGATAAAAAAAAAAAAAAAAAATCACTTTGCAATGTAATGTAGTTTTCTACGACCCAAATGTACTGTAAAATCACTTGATTAAAACTTACTGGAAACAGTTTGGTCCAAAAACAGTTGCCAAATTGTAGACGTTCATTTTATTTTCAGAACGGTGTTGAACTAACTGCGTCAGAAAATGGCAGAGGTATTTCAGCAGGGTGTAATGTGTGTCCGGCAATTCTTTTATCAGCTCCTTCAAGCCGTTTTCTCTCTGTGCGTCACTTCCACTCTCTGTGAAGACAAACAAGAGGGGCTTAATACTTTTCTGAATGTAAGAAATTGTCAACATAGCGCAGGATAGGAAAGGTGAAATGTTGTCAGTATCCCAGAGAGATAAATAATTTTCACATCAGCGTTTTTGCTGAATCGTGCTAGATCCGGGAGATTTACCGCATAACGGCCGACTTGCAGCAAGCTCCCATTCATTCTCTATGGGACTTGCGACAGGTACGGTAAGTGCAGTTTTTGGCACGATTTGACAAATCCGGCACTTGCGGCGAGTCAAACAACCGCAGCTACCCGCGTTTTTTTTACTTGCCCCAAGTGCCACATTTGCCAAATCGCGGCAAAACCACACTTGCCGCAAGTTCCATAAAGAATGAATGGGGGCTTGCCGCAAGTCGCCCGTTACGCATTCAGCAAAAACGCTGATGTAAAAGGTCCCTTAAGGAGCGAATTGAAATGAGGACTATTAGACCCTGATGCAAAAACTGTCACATAATGTGCTTTCTTGTGATGCCAATGACTTACTTTGTGACCAAGTAGTATGAAAGCTCCTTTCTATGCCACGGAGTTCTTGGGAGCAGGTCTACTTATACTTATAAAAAGCAACCCCGAAAAACAAAAATATTCTCTAAATATTTGTATATATATATATATATTATTATATATAATATATAATATATATTTTTGTATATACATACATATACACACACACACACAGTATACAGGGTGGGCCATCTAAATGGATACAACTAAATAAAATGGGAATGGTTGGTGAATCAACTTCCTGTTTGTGGCACATTAGTATATGGGAGGGGGTAAACTTTACCAGATGGGTGGTGACTATGGCGGCCATGTTGAAGGCGCATACCACTTTATTTTTTTTCAATGGAAGAGAGGGTCATGTAACACATCAAACTTATTGAGAATTTCATAAGAAAAACAATGGTGTGATTATTTGTTTTAAACCAATAGTTTTTAATTGATTTTGCAAAAAGTAACAACAAACATATCAAGGGGGCAAGGAAAACAGACGAGGGAGCAAAAGGGAGGGGGGAGGGATTACAATAAACAGGTTGCTCTGAGGAACTCAAGGTAATTAAAGGCATGTATAAGATTGCACATTTGAATAATAGGTGGATAGCTTCCAAGGATCCCACCAAGCAGAAATTTTCCCAGGCAGATCATGGGCTAAAATTGTTTCGTACTGAAAGTGAAGATTTAAGCCAGATATCAATTCTTCTTTAGTGGGGACAACATCTGTTTTCAATGTTTGGTAATACACTGTCTGTCAGCTATCAAGATGTTGGTGACAATGGAGCATAGCAGAGATGGAACAATTTCCAGGTGCATGCCCAAAATAGCAGACTGACTCGAAAGGGAGAACGAGATGTGAATTATATCAGATATCAAGGCTTCGGTCGTGCACCAGAATCGTTGCAGCAATGAACATTCCTACCAAATGTGAGCCATCGAGCCCAGGTCACGACATCCCCTCCAACAAAGAGGGGAGGTGGAGCCCCCGAACCTGGATAGCCAAAGAAGGATCACATACCAACTGAGGTGAAGTTTTTTGGAGTGCTCCAAAATGATTAATACAAGAGGAGACCTTGTTGGCATGGGTAAAAGCACTCCTCCACTCATCTAGTGAAGCCGAGAAGGAAAGAGTACTCTCCCAGGACAACATGAAGGGTAGTTTAGTGGTGTCATCGGGGGCGATGGGGGCTTTATATACAGTAGAGACACATGAGAGGAGGGGGTGTTTGACTTAAAAAATTCGCTGTAGGCCTTAATTGAAGCAAGAGGCATCAGTGCGCGGTAAATGACAGGTGTTAAGGAAGTGTCGGAGCTGTAAGTATTGGTAAAAAAAAGCGATTTGGGAGATTAAATTGGGATGTAATATCGGCAAACTGTAGGAGGGACCCAACTCGATCCAACAGACTGTCCAGACGGGTAATAACTCTTTGTTTCCACATGGATAATGATAGACAGCTCAACGGCTTCCAGGGTAATATGTTTGTGCAGAAAGGGTAGGAAGTCACTGCTATAGTGAGACCAGATCTCCAATAAAAACGACATTGAGAGTAAGAGTGGTAGTTGTTTAGGGAAACAGAAAAGGGCCATTTCCAGGAGGAATCTGGTGGAGTGCTTGAGAGCAAAGTGGGATTCGATTTGAAGCCATAAGGGGATGTTCCTCCCCATCCACCACAGCTGTGCTTGTTGCAGGAGGGCAGCATGATGGTATGCAAGTACATCCGGAACCCCCAGGCCGCCCCCCGAGTAAGGTCGTGACATTAGGTGGCGTGCGGTTTATTACTCCAAATAAATTGGTTACGGTAATAATAGATGAAATGTGGCTAGGGTCGAGCAAAGGAAGCGTAGGGGAAGGCAACGAAAGAAATAGATAAGTTTGGGCAAGATTAACATTTAATGAGTTGAATTTTGGCCATCCAGGAGAGAGTATTAGAAAGGTAGCGTGATAAGTACAAAACGGATTTCTTGTGTAAACAGATCGCAGTTATGTTTAACTATCTTAGACGTATCGGTCATGAAGATTCCCAAATAGGTGAAACCTGAACAGACCATTTAAAGGGGTATAAGCTTTGTAATAAAATGTGGGTAGCGTTGGTGAGGCTGAAAAGGTACACTATTGACTTGGATAAGTTAAGCTTATAGAAGGACGCGGCAGAAAATTTGGACAGGATAGTCATAACTTCTTTAAGGGAGTGCAAAAAGACAAGTTAGGATAACATCTCAGCATACAACCCGAGTTTGTGAATTTTGGAGCCCACGGTTATCCTGTGAATATTCAGATTAGATCTGACAGCAGCAGCCAGAGGCTCCATTATCAGGCCAAAGATCAAGGGGAAAGGGGGCAGCCCTGTCTTGTGCCATTGGTAATGAGAAAGGGAGGGGAGCGAAAACCCGAGGCCGACACAGTGGCTTTGGGTTCTGAGTAAAGAGCCATAATGGCAGAGAATACACTTCCTAGGAATTTAAATTTGTGTAATACTTCTGCAATATATCCCCAGTGTACCTGAGGAAGGCTTTTTCTGCATCCAGGGACAGGAATACACTGGGGATGTGCCCCCTCTCAACCAAACCAAGGAGATCCAATATACGTCTCTATCCATCCCTGGTCTGTCTCCCCGTGATAAAGCCTACCTAATCAGGGTCAACCAGGAGGGGAGGACATTCAATAATTTGGTGTGTTTGGTTTTAATGTAACTTTATTCTTTCATGAGTTATTGCAAGTTGATATCGCCATTCATTCCCATTTTTTTTAGGTGTATCCATATAAATGGCCCACCTGGGCAATCGTCTATGCTGTGAAGATACAAGATATGCAGCATCTGAAACAACGGATACTGGAAGCCTGTCTAGCATTTCTTCTGCAGTGTTGCTATCAGTGTGTCAAGAGTGGGAGAAGAGGGTTGCATTGACAATCCAACACAAGGGGCAGCACTTTGAACACATTTTAGAAGTGGTCATAAACTTGTAAATAACTCATGAAAGAATAAAGTTATGTTAAAACCAAGCACACCATTGTTTTTCTTATGAAATTCTCAATAGGTTTTATGTGTCACATGATTCTCTTCCAATTGAAAAAAATAAAGTTGGATCCAAAATGTCCGACTTCAAAATGGCCGCCATGGTCACCACCTAACTGAAAAAGATCTCCCCCTCCCATATACTAATGGGCAATAAACAGGAAGTTGATATCACCAACCATTCCCATTTTAATTAGGTGTATCTATATAGATGTCCCACCCTGTATGTATGTATGTATGTGTGCCCATTTCAATGGTAATGGTTTCAGCCTATTTATTGGAGTTCCAACTGCTGGAGTTCTGTTCGATCTTGAGATCAGGAAATTGCTGAGCCCAGCCTAAAAAAATTAGGGGTCACATGTGCACCTATATGTGACACAGAGTGCTCATCTATACCCAACAGTACCACAGACAATGAATGGAGGGGAGGTGCATGTGCTTGACCTTTGTTCTATTCAGCTGCAGCTCTTCAGCTTGTTCTTGGGATTGTAGAGCCCCCAGCTATCAATACATTTTATCCTATCCAATACAAAAGAGATAACTGCAAAACTATGTACAACCCAAACTGCCTTAGGTTACATGAAGATATTCCATTCATATCAAACTGCACCATAATAAGATATGTTTATTTTAAGATTTCTTTCAGATTGCACAATGTTGTGTGCATGTAAGGTAATAAGGTTTCTGGTAACATTATTTAGTTTCTTTTTTATTCTTTTCCATTTATTCTTACTACTTGTGGTTTCTTTCATAAAAGTTTAAACACAACACTATAGTAAAGCCAAAAAAGGGCAACGTTACTAAGACCAGTGTCGCTTTCTGCCTACTCATTGTCCCCATATGTTATGTGGTCTCGCTGAAACCGCTGACTTCAGGTTATATTTAGCTAGTTGTGTGGCATCTTTAGAGCAAGTAAAATAATAAAAGTAACAAAAAGGAAATTATTTCTGACTAATTCCTAAAATATCAGTCTATCAGAATACAGACTAAACAAAGAAAGATTTTATTTACTAAGAGGAAATATAATTCATAAGAAACGGCTTAATAGATTATTTTCTTTATCGGCTGAATTATTCTATTCAAAGTGCAAACCCATCGAAAGTAGAAGAATAGCAAACACTCATGAGCTCTGAAGGCACTGTCACATGCTGCCATGTCGCCTGCAAGATCGCTGGCAATTCCAGAATTTGGCGATGTGAAAACCACATCGCATGTGAGTAGTGGCGTGTGACTGGGCGATTCAACGGCGAGAAATTGCCAGTGGAGCGTCGCCTGATTGCCCTGCATTGCAGTAAAATCAGACGATATCCACCAGGCGGTCTCAGCGCATCCTGGCATGTGACAGGGCAATAGCGACATACACAGCGATCCTGAAATCAATCCCGTAGGCCTGCTTGGATGGTTTTTTTGCGCCACATCTGCGGCGATTGGTGGGTGACACTGTGTTACAATTGTTTTGCCGTGTCCGAGGCGCCTTATTTGATGACCCATGTGTTCACGCAAGGCTGACCAATGGAACGCAGTTCCGTCCACCAATCGCAGTGATAGGGGCCGGTGAAACACAATCTAGCACGCCCCTATCGAAACAGTATGCCCACATCGCTGCTACGATTGTGGCGTGTGACGTGGCGATGTGTGAAGGGAAGATCGCTTCCGGTCTCCTGAAGGCGATTTCCAGAATGCAGGATTGCCGAAGATCGCAGGCGACATCGCAACGTGTGACAGTTCCACAGCGTCTGAAAAAAGTGCCCGAAACGTGCAATGTTTATTTCCTTTGTGTGTATTGGAAGAAAAAACAAAAATAAAAAAGTGAAATAGAACATAATTTCAAACAAAACTCCAACATTGGCCCAGGCAAAGGTGTTGGTACCTTTTAAAAATTGTGGGTAAACAACTTTGTCTCAAGCATATGATGCTCATTCAAACTCACCTGTAGCAAGTACCGTATTTTTCGTATTGTAAGACGCACTTTTGTTCCCCAAATTATGGGGAAAAGTGTGGGGGGTGTCTTACAATGCAAAACTACTAGGTTGGGCTGTTGTAGGGGAGACGGGGAGGGGCTGTGGAGCAGTGTCCGGGGCATGTCAGGAGGCTGCATTTGCGGGCCGTGGTCATGTGGGGCCAATCATTATGCTCCTGTAGTATTCACTGGATCCCGTTGTCAATCATCAGCAGGAGCAGCGCATTATCACAGGAGCGTACGGAGCAAGTCCACAGCTGCTGGCTGTGATCCTGTGTGTATAGTCAGTGCTTTCCACACTTTCATTGCGTGGAAAGCACTGACTATACAAACCACGCCATACTCCCCTCGCTCCTGCAGCCATCCATCCCCGCTGTCTTTGCTCTTCGTCTTACTGTCATATGGGAAGATCGCTGCAAAGTGACGTCATCACCACGCGCTGCTCACATGACCAGAGGACGTAGAGGACAGTGGGGATGGATGGCTGCAGGGAGCAAGGCGAGGATGGCATGGTTTGTTATTTTTGAAAGTGTGCACCATGGGGGAAGGGGGGGGGGGGGGACAGTGTGGCATGGGGGAAAAGTGTGCCAGCATGGGGGGACAGTGTGCCAGCATGGGGGAACAGTGTGCCAGCATGGGGGAAGAGTGTGCCAGCATAGGGAGACAGTGTGCCGACATGGGGGCACAGCGTGCCAGCATGGGGGGACAGCGTACCAGCATGGAGGGACAGTGTGCCAGCATGTGGGGAGAGTGTGCCATGGGGGGCAGTGTGCCCCCATGGGGGGACAGTGTGCCAGAATGGGGGGACAGTATGCCAGCATGGGGGGACAGTATGCCAGCATTAGGGGGGGGCATGTACCAGGATGGGGGACATATAAACTGATTGTAAGATGTACACTGGCATTATAAGACAGACTCCATTTAACATTAAAATTTTTTTTTTTCTCTTTTCCTTCACCAAATTAGGGGTGCGTCTTATAATTATGTGTGTCTTATAAAGCAAACAATACGGTAACAGGTGTGGGCAATATCAAAATCACACCTGAAACCAAATAAAAAAGTGCAAGGCTGACTTAATCTTTGAAAAGAGAACTGTGTGAGGACTTAAAGTGTAACTGCCACTTCCATTTGTCTACTCTATAATTGCCGTAGGCAAAATCGTGTCGGACCCCAAAAACGCCGTGGCTATGTCACACTGTGACGTCACCACGCGCGAGCAATGGCCGCAAAGCGGCCATTGCGAGTCGCTGGCCGAAAATAGAACCAGAGGCTCGGCCACAAACTTAGCGATTTACCGCTGAGGTAGCGCGAGCAATGGCCGCGAGGCCATTGCGAGTCGCTACCTCAGCTGCCGCACGTCCCACTATACTTTCAATGGGGATTCATTGCGAGTCGCTGTGTAGCGCGAGCAATGGCCGCGAGGCCATTGCGAGTCGCTACCTCAGCCGCCGCACCTGCCGCATGTCCCCCTATACTTTGTATGGGGATCCATTGCGAGTCGCTGTGTAGCGCGAGCAATGGCCGCGAGGCCATTGCGAGTCGCTACCTCAGCCGCCGCACCTGCCGCAAGTCCCCCTATACTTTGTATGGGGATCCATTGCGAGTCGCTGTGTAGCGCGTGCAATGGCCGCGAGGCCATTGCGAGTCTACTTGCGGCGCGGTTGCGGTAATCCCCATAGAAAGTATAGGACGAGTTGCTACTTTGTGTTCTAAGACCCTTACAACATAATAGTTCAATTTTCCTTAAATGATATCAACCATACAAATAGATGTAGTTGGTGTAAAGAGGTCATTGGAATAATTGGATTATTATTTGAAAATCTTAAAATAAATTTAAAAATAATCTAGACACCCGATGCATTTGCATCGGGCTCACAGCTAGTATTTAATAATAATGTAAAGCAAGTGATTATAATAAACTTTTAAATATACTTTATTGATAAAATCTGACTGAAAACAATTCATAAACCTTCCTAAAGATGTCTCAACTACACGGTGTGTGAAGTTCATTCTCTGTGAGATCCGTCTTCACACTGAATACGGCTACATAAGGGAAGCAGTGTGGCCTACACGGTGTTCACAGCTGACAGGGAGTAGCTGCTGACATGATATCTCCTGCATTCACAGACCTCTGCTCAGGGTGAGGAGGTGTTACTTATCAGTGAGGAGCTGTGAGGAGGCAGCAAGGCAATAACCCCCACTGTTAGGCAGGGCACTGTGATAGGGTATTTATCCCCTACCAATCTTCCCCGTCTAGTTATCATTATTACTTTTTTGAATCTATATATACATCCACTGGCTTGGTACGGTTGTACTTTTTAGCACAATATTAAATTATATATTCTGGGAATTGCTTTGTATTGTGTATTTCCAACTACACACATTTTCAGTCTAAAGGCCCCTTTACACGCTGAGACTTTCCAGCAATCCCACCAGCGATCTGACCTGGCCGGGATCGCTGGAAAGTCTCTATGCAGTCGCTGGTGAGCTGTCAAACAGGCAGACTCACCAGCAGCAACATCACTGGTAACCAGGGTAAACACCGGGTAACTAAGCAGCGTGCTCTGCTTAGTTACCCGGTGTTTACCCTGGTTATCAGCGCCCTCCCGCTTACAGGCTGGGCTAAGCGGGAGGACACTGGTAACCAGGATGAACACTGGATATCTAAATTATGTAGCAATTTCAGATATCCAGTGGCATTGAGGTTTCCATTGATGAAGAATGGCCCCACTATCTTTGTACCCCATATACCACACCATACCATACATTTTTGTGTTCCAACAGTCTTGGAGGAATCTATCCACTGTGGGTTAGTGTCAGACCAATAGCGGTGGCTTCACCATTCACAAAAATGTTTGCCTCATCATTCATCTGAAGCAAGTTGTCTAGGCTGTGAAGATAAGAGATATGCAGCATCTGAAACAACGGATACTGGAAGCCTGTGCTAGCATTTCTTCTGCAGTGTTGCTATCAGTGTGTCAAGAGTGGGAGAAGAGGGTTGCATTGACAATCCAACACAATGGGCAGCACTTTGAACACATTTTACAAGTGATCATAAACTTGTAAATTACTCATGAAAGTTATGTTAAAACCAAGCACACCATTGTTTTTCTTATGAAATTCTCAATATGTTTGATGTGTCACTTGACCCTCTTCCCATTGACAAAACTAAAGTTGGATCCAAAATGGCCAACTTCAAAATGGCCACCATGGTCACCACCATCTGGAAAAGTTTTCCCCTCCCATATACTAATGTGCCACAAACAGGAAGTTGATATCACCAACCATTCCCATTTTATTTAGGTGCATCCATAAATGGCCCACCCTGTATAATCTGAGAGCACCATGAGGTAGGGACTGAGACACTAAATTACAGCAATGTGTCACTTATTAGACTGTGTGCAGTTCTATCAACACAATGAGTGTTTCATGAGCAGGAGATTATCACTGTAGGATTAGATGCATCCTGTTTCAACCCCACCCCCAGCACAGATTAGCACTTTACTGTCAACATACAATGTACACAGCTTTCAGACCTCTGCTACATCTAAAAACTGACTGCATGACAACTGTTGCATCCAGTAAACTAAGTGACACATTATTAGAATCAGTGTATTTGTCTGTACAGTACATTATGCTGTTCTCAGATGAGACCTGGTAACAGATTCCCTTTAAAACATGTAGGAATATAGGGACTACTATATGATTTACAACATACTCTCTACCAGGTAATGAGCCATGATTTTGTACTTTTCCCCTCTGCTTTTCCTTACATGTAATCTTGATTGTTGCCATTTGATCTGTTTACTATTCAAGGGAAGTAAACATATTACTGCTTTTGCCTCTTTTTGTGTCTATTTTAGCACACTTGCATGTAGTTTTGTCCCCAATTCTATTGTTAATTATTAATAGTAGTTTTCCACTCATTATTTTTCAATCAGTTTGCTTTTTGTAAGAATATCAAACTCCACATTAATCATAGACTGAGCTTGTGAGCAGGGTCCTTTCGCCTTATGCTTGAATAGTTGAATTATACATTGCTGGGTAATGTCTTATATAGATTATACAAGACTCCTCTGACATATAAGGTGCTGTTGAATATGTTGGCTCTATAGAAGTAAACGTATTAGTCTCCCCCTGCTCCAACAATGTCTCTCTGATGCTGCTCTCAGTCTTCGTTGACTGGCTGCAGCGGTGACATCACGCCTACAGCACATGTGCCTGCTTCAGCCAATCACTGGCTCAGCAGATCTTCTCATCATCATTATTGTTTACAGAGCCCTTACTCCTAGAACAATGAACATATGAAAACAGGGCTCACAATATAGCAATTTACAATATATACGGTATAACTAAAAACATCAGGGCTTTATACCTGAGAAAAAAAGTTTACCGTATATGGATGCCCTAGAATAACCGTTTCATTACTACATTGTGTAAGTAATAAAGGGTAGTGTCACTCCCCTATCCTGACGTAATGCAGTTCAGCCTCCATACCCGCCCTTTCAGGCTTGATTGACGACACCTTTATTCCTCTATTTCACTTTCAGCTCTGCACCTATCCCTGAGCCTCATGTCCCATTCTCAGTCTATATTCCCTTTTTGGTCCTATTTTGTATGGGTATTTTCTAAGTTCTAATTTACAATTCCATTTTTAGCTTACTATCCATGAGGCTGTACCCAGGCAATTTCCCCTGATCATTTCAACAAGGAAGGCAACCCACACATACCTTTGCACCAAAACTCAATTTAGTCCCAGTAAAATAAACATGTTTGAACTAAAATTATGGCTATGGCCAAATGCATAGGTTTCAGGTTTAATGGTGTTCAGTGTTTGACGCATTTTTTATGTCATTTTACACATTCTAACAGTTTAACAAATATGAAATTTTATATACTTTTGGAACAAGTCCTTTTTATAGCTGGGTTCCTCTTTTTTTATTCCTTTCATTGAGAAAAAAATGGTTTATAAGGATGTCCTTGAATTACACATTGTGTAAGTAATAAAGGGTAGTGATGCTACCGCTATCCTGAAGTTATGAAGCTCAGCCTCCAAACCCACACTTTCAGGTTTGATTGATAACACCTTTACTCCTTATTGTTTTAGCACTACCTTGATCTCCCTGGCCATGAGTAAGGTGGCAAGGTGTACTCTGCCCAAGTTCATTGCTGCACTGCAAAACCCCAGGAATAACCAGGCCGGCAACAGTTCACCTGTGAGTTCTGGAAAGACTGACAGTTGTATAGATCAGTATTGTAGAGGTCAAGAAGTTGCTCAATAACCTACCAACCCTATTAGTATACAGTAGAAGCTAGTATAGAAGTTCAATTATACAAATTGTAGCAATGGAGACCTTATACAGCGGCTGCTGGAGAAACATATTTGTTGTTTGTTTGGTAAAAAGCTGAGGTGTTTGGGGATCGTATCACAAGTTTTGAACCATAGCATCTACTAGATAATCACCAATAATATGTGTCACAAACCTCCGGCGCTTATGTCGCTATCCCACAATGCATTGCGGCACCGTTGTGGGATAGCGACACAGGCATCAGAAGTGTAAGTGACAAAGACGTCACCACTACCGTCGGGAGATCAGCGCCGCTAGCCGCTGATCTCCCTACCGTAGCCGCCTCTCATCCCCGCCGCATGGAAGTCAGCGGCCACGCAACCAGGAGATGAGCGGCATCCGCGCAACCGGAAGTACACTGGCCGCCTTATTGGATACAAGTTATGGGTATTCCTATATGGTAGCCAGTAGCGGTGCTGCTGCCCGCTCTCCCCGCTGCTCCCTCTCCCTCCTCCTCCCCCCTCGCCGCTCTGTTCTCACCCTCCACTGGTTTTCACATTGCAGGCTGAGGCTGGAGGAAGACAATCTGTTTGGAGCTGGTCATGTGACAAGCCCTCTGTGATGTCACATCAGCTCGCCCTATCACATGACCGGCTTCACACTGATTCTCTTCCTACTTAGCAATGGTAACGCCAGTGGAAGGCAGAGGACAGGGGAACAGGTGGCACACAAGACAGGGGGCACAGAGAATAGGAGACAGCGGGACACAGGGGCAGAGGACAGCGGGACACAGGGGCAGAGGACAGCGGGACACAGGGGCAGAGGACAGCGGGACACAGGGGCAGAGGACAGCGGGACACAGGGGCAGAGGACAGCGGGACACAGGGGCAGAGGACAGCGGGACACAGGGGCAGAGGACAGCGGGACACAGGGGCAGAGGACAGCGGGACACAGGGGCAGAGGACAGCGGACAGGCAGGGACAGGGGACAGGAGAGGACAGCGGAAACAGGGCAGAGGACAGCGGGACACAGGGCAGAGGACAGCGGGAACACAGCGGCAGGAGGACAGCGGGACACAGCGGCAGAGGACAGCGGCAGACGGGGCAGAGAACAGAGGGAGACTGGGCAGAGAACAGAGGGAGACGGGGCAGAGAATAGGGGTTAGATGGGGGCAGAGAACAGGGGGAGACAGTTAACAGCTAACCACTGAGCCACCATATACAGTCCTAACCACTGAGCCACTGTATACAGTCCTAACTACTGACACACCATATACACTGCTATCCACTGAGCCACCATATACTGTGCTAACCATTGAGCCACCATATACAGTGCTAACCACTGACCCACCATATACTGTCCTAACCACTGACCCACCATATACTGTGCTAACTACTGAGCCACCATACAGTGCTAACCACTGAGCCACTGTATACAGCGCTAACCACTGAGCCACCATACAGTGCTAACCACTGACCCACTATATACTGTTCTAACCACTGAGCCACCATATACTGTGCTAACCACTGAGCCACTGTATACAGTGCTAACCACTGAGCCACCATATACTGTGCTAACCACTGAGCCACTGTATACAGTGCTAACCACTGAGCCACTGTATACTGTGCTAACTATTGAGCCACCATATATATATCATCCTTTGTCTTTCTGATGTAACTGTCAGATGGAAGGAATACGTGAAGCTGGAGATAAAAACCAGGGTCTCAAAGCACAACTGCAGAAGATGTGGTATTCCAGTGGCGATAGGTGTACTTGGAGTAGTGACCCCTAAATTGGAAAGATATCAGGAGCAACATCTTAACTCTCTGTTCATAAAGTTGCAGTGCTGGGAACAACGAAGATCCTGGGCAGAACCCTCAGACTCCCAGGCCTTTGGTAGATATTTGAGAATGAGGAAGGACACAAAAATCACCTCACAGGGTGAGAAGGTAGTTTTTTATATATAAATAACTGAGTCACCAAGGAGGTAACAAGTGGTGCAATGCAACAAAGGCTGACAGGTAATTAGAGCCCAGAGTCATAAAAGGCTTCAAGTTGATTCAGTGTTATGTTGTACCTGTAGAAGGCTAGTCAAGCATGTTATTGGACAGATCAACAATGTCAATTCAATGGTTCTTTAATTGCAGCAGGATATTGAATATTTTTAGTTTCTCAGTAAAAATTAATATTTGTTCTCTGATTCTACTGAAAAAGAAACTAAAAGTGGCAAGTGAGAAGAGAACCTAAAGAACAACTCAAACTGATATCCTGTTTCAAAATCTTTTCAGATTAGTCACTTTTGAGCAACGATCTGCAGTGGGAGAAAGAAGAATAATCATGTTGTCTCTAACTGATCGAGACATTACTGAGTGTGCAGCATGAGAACAGCAGTTTCAAGGACCTTGATATATACAGTTGTGGCCAAAAGTATTGACACCCCTGCAATTCTGTCAGATAATACTCAGTTTCTTCCTGAAAATTATTTCAATCACAAATTCTTTGGTATTATTATCTTCATTTAATTTGTCTTCAATGACAAAACACAAAAAAATTGTCCTAAAGCCAAATTGGATATAATTCTACACCAAACATAAAAAAGGGGGTGGACAAAAGTATTGCACTGTTAGAAAAATCATATGATGCTTCTCTAATTTGTGTAATTAACAGCACCTGTAACTTACCTGTGGCACCTAACAGGTGTTGGAAATAACTAAATCACACTTGCAGCCAGTTGACATGGATTAAAGTTGACTCAACCTCTGTCCTGTGTCCTTGTGTGTACCACATTGAGCATGGAGAAAAGAAAGAAGACCAAAGAACTGTCTGAGGACTTGAGAAACCAAATTGTGAGGAAGCATGAGCAATCTCAAGGCTACAAGTCCATCTCCAAAGACCTGAATGTTCCTGTGTCTACCGTGCGCAGTGTCATCAAGACGTTTAAAGCCCATGGCACTGTGGCTAACCTCCCTAGAAGTAGACTGAAAAGAAAAATTGATGAGAGATTTCAACGCAAGATTGTGCGAATGGTGGATAAAGAACCTCGACTAACATCCAAACAATCAAGCTGCCCTGCAGTCCGAGGGTACAACAGTGTCAACCCGTATTATCCGTCGGTGTCTGAATGAAAAGAGACTGTATGGTAGGATACCCAGGAAGACCCTACTTCTTACCCCGAGACATAAAAAAGCCAGGCTGGAGTTTGCCAAAACTTACCTGAGAAAGCCTAAAACGTTTTGGAAGAATGTTCTCTGGTCAGATGAGACAAAAGTAGAGCTTTTTGGGCAAAGGCATCAATAGAGTTTACAGGAGAAAAAAAAAGAGGCATTCAAAGAAAAGAACACAGTCCCTACAGTCAAAAATGGAGGAGGTTCCCTGATGTTTTGGGGTTGCTTTGCTGCCTCTGGCACTGGACTGTTGACCGTGTGCATGGCATTATGAAGTCTGAAGACTACCAACAAATTTTGCAGCATAATGTAGGGCCCAGAAAGCTGGGTCTCCCTCAGAGGTCATGGGTCTTCCAGCAGGACAATGACCAAAAACACATTTCAAAAAGCACTAGAAAATGGTTTGAGAGAAAGCACTGGAGACTTCTAAGGTGGCCAGCAATGAGTCCAGACCTGAATCCCATAGAACACCTGTGGAGAGATGTAAAAATGGCAGTTTGGAGAAGGCACCCTTCAAATATCAGGGACCTGGAGCAGTTTGCCAAAGAAGAATGGTCTAAAATTCCAGCAGAGCATTGTAAGAA
This sequence comes from Allobates femoralis, assembly GCA_033576535.1. Classification (NCBI taxonomy): domain Eukaryota; kingdom Metazoa; phylum Chordata; class Amphibia; order Anura; family Aromobatidae; genus Allobates; species Allobates femoralis. Next base: position 280,188,340 of record JARQOC010000003.1, on the reverse strand, counting down.
ACTCATTGATGGTTACCGGAAGCGGTTGATCGCAGTTATTTTGGCTAAAGGTTGTGCAACCAAGTATTAGGCTGAGGGTGCCAATACTTTTGTTTGGCCCATTTTTGGAGTTTTGTGTGAAATGATCAATGTTCTGCTTTTTGCTTCATTCTCTTTTGTGTTTTTTCATTGAAGACAAATTAAATGAAGATAATAATACCAAAGATTTTGTGATTGCACTCATTTTCAGGAAGAAACTGAGTATTATCTGACAGAATTGCAGGGTGTCAATACTTTTGGCCACAACTGTAATTAGAAATTTTATTATGTAGAAATCATGGGGCCGGACGGCAGCTCTCTGCCATCCGGTTTCATCACTGCGGTGGAATACGGGAGAATACGGATTATTCTCTCCGGACATAAAAATTTTGCGCGCAATGTTTTTGTGTCCGGGGAGAAAAATCTCCCCAATTTGCCGGATCCCGGTTTCGCCCAGATTCTCCCGGATCCGGGGCAATCCGGTTCTCCCTAACATGGGAGCCTATGGGGCCTGATTGCCCCGGTCCGGGAGGATCCGGGAACCGGACACTGGCGGCTGCACGCTGCTGTTCTTTCAGGACCACGGCTAGCTCCCTGCCAGCCCCGGTCCTGAATCATTAGCAGCTGCAGCTGCGTCCGGCTGCACACAGGACCGGAGGGCACATTTGGCCCTCCGGTTCTGTGTGCTGATCCGGTCCGGGGCTGTCAGGGTCATCCCGGACAGCCCCGGACCGGATAACACCGTAGTGTGAAGCCAGCCTATGACTTTTTATATGTACACTAAGTTTTCTTTTCACCATTGAAAGAAATGAGAAGGTGCAAAAATGAGTTTTTTGCTGGTCTTTACTGCTTTTGTGGTCAATGAAACTCAACTTTAAACATGTACCGTAAACAAAGGAAACACCAAAAACACAGGTAAAAAAATGCAACAAAAAGGCAGCAAAACCTGCTTTTTGGAAGCAGATTTTTTTAGTGCCAAAAAAGTTTTGTTGCAGAAAAAAAAGCAGTAAAAAAATCAAAGTATGAACATACCCTTACTATGTGCAGTATTCATGCTGTCTAATCAGAATCCTCTTTTCTCACTCCTGTGAGGTGGATGGATTATCTCGGCAAAGAAGAACTGCTCACTAACTCAGATTTAGACAAATTTGTAAACAATATTTGAGTGAAAAAGGCCTTTTGTGTACATAGAAAAAAATCTTAGATCTTTGAGTTCAGCTCATGAAAAATGGGACAAAAAACTAAAGTGTTGCGATTATAATTTTGTTTAGCATATATACAGTCAGGGGCAAAAGTGTTGACACCCTTGAAATTATTCCAGAAAATGAAGTATTTCCCCGTGAAAATGATTGCAATTACACGTTTTGTTTAACACAGGTTTATATTCCTTTTGTGTGTGTTGGAACACTAGAAAAAAACACAGAGAAAAAAAGGCCAGTTTGATATAATTTAACACAAAACCCCCAAAATGGCCTTGACAAAGTCGTTAGCACTTTTTCAAAATTGTGGGTAAACAACGTTTTTTCAAGCATGTGATGCGCGTTCAAACTCACCTGCGGCATGTAGCAGGTATGGGCAACATGAAAATCAGATAAATAGGGGGAAAAGTTGACTCAATCTTTGTATTATCTGTCTGGAGAAGAAGCAGGGAGAACAAAAAGAGAAGAGAACTGTTTGAGGACTTGAAAATCAAAATTGTTGAAAAATACCAACAATCTCAAGGTTACAAGTCCATCTCCATAAATCTTGATTTGTCCACGGCAAACAACATAATCAAAATGTTTACAACCCATGGCATTGTCGATAATCTCGCTGGACCTGTATGGCAGAAAAAAATTGAAGAAAATGTTGCAACACAGGATAGCCCGGTGGTGGATAAGCAGCCCCAATCAAGTTTGAAAGAACGTCAAGATGACGTGCATGCTCAAGATGCATCAGTGACAGCACAACTATCCATCAACATTTCAATAAAATTCAATTCATTGGTAGGAGACCCAGGAGGACCCTAGTGCTGACATACAGACATATAAATCTTAAACTGCAGTTTGCCAAAATGTACCTGAGTAAGCCAAAATTATTCTGGGAAAACGTCCTATAGGTAGATGATACAAAGGTGGGGCTGTTTGGTAAAACACATAATTTTTCTGTTTACCAAAAATGGAATGAAGCTTATGTAAAAAGAACACAGTACCTGCAGTCATATATGGTTAAGGTTCAAAGATGTTTTGGGGTTGTTCTGCTGCCTCTGGCTCTAGTTGCCTTCACTGTATGCAAAGCATCATGAAATCGGAAGATTACCAAAGGATTTTGGGTTGCAATGTTGTGCCCAGTATCGGAAAGATGGGTTTCCCAAACTGGTCAAGAAGCACCCAGAAATGGAAGGAAAAACACAGCACTGGTGTCAAGTATAGACTGCAGTCCTGGAGTTCTGCTACTGTTTAAGTGAGAGTTTTTTTCCTTTGACTCAGTCAGAGTGAGATTGAAGCCGCAGTTGCTGAATGTGCTGTGTGGCTCTGCAGGTGGGGAGTGAGTCATAGCTTGGGTGGAGGTGAGGGTTGTGTCTGAGCTTTCTGCTCTCCACCTCCTCAGCCTTAAGTAGTTCTGCTTCCTTCCACCAGATGTCACGGAAAGAGTTAATTCCTCTTCTAGGACCAGTGTGGTGCAGTTGTGTTAGCCGAGCTGCTGCTGTTCCCTTCTACTAGAGTGGTAGCCTTTTCCTAGTCCGTGGTTGGAGGTAGAGGCTTTTAGCCTAGGGCTAATCAGGAGCGAAGGGATAGGGTGGCAGGATGAACGTCCTCTCCTTCAGAGGTAATTTCAGGATCAGGGCGAGTCAGGGACCCCCAGTCTAAGGGTCATACTAGTTCACCTAGCCCATCTTATCATCTTGCCTCCTGATTCGACTTCTGCTATACCACCTTGTGACAACCAGAGAGTTCTGAAGTGGCCAGCAAAGAGTTCAGATCTATATCCCATTGAACACCTGTGGAGAGATCTTAAAAATTGCTGCTGGGAGAAGACACCCTTCAAATATGAGAGTCCTGCAGGAGTTTGCAAAAGAAGAGTGGTCCAAAATTACAGATGAGAGGTGTAAGAAGTTGTTGATGGTTACAAGAAACGATTGATTGCAGCTACTTGTTCCAAAGAGTGTACAACAATGAAATATTAAGTTGAGGGTGCCAACAATTTATTTCCAATTTGTTTGTTTTTTCCTCAGGTTTTTGTGTTGTTTTTATACTCACAAATAAAATGAACATGTGTATAATAAAACATGCGTACGGTAATTGTAATAATTTTCTTAGAGAAACACTTAATTTTCTAGAACAACTTAAAGGGTGTAAACACTTTTGGCTTTGACTATATTATATTTTATTGTATGAAAAAGATCTTACGGGAAAATACCCTAAGGTAGGAATACCCTTTTAAGCACATCTTATTTATTTTTCGTATAACAAGATGAAAATGCAACAATTAGTGCCCGCACTTCCCAATATACTATATATGGTTCTGACAAATTTGTACTTACCCTGGTAAATCTGAATGAACCTGGGTAGCATTGCAGTACTGATTATTCCATCTGGCATCTCTCGGAGAAACAGCTTAAGAAGACTGGCAGCACAATGGACATCTCCATCATCTGGCAATGTCACCTGATCTCCATTTTCATATTTGACTCGCAGCTGTTCAACCACTTTGACATTACCATTTATTCTGAAAAGGCCTTCTTGAGTCATCCCTGAAATGATACAACATTGAATATTGCTCTAATAATATCAGATGATACAGTTCTAGTAAATATTCACAGGTAAGAGGATATGTTAGTGCAAAGATCGTGTTATTCAGTACAATCAATAAGTAGGTGTAAGAATATTCTCTACACAACTCTGAGCACACGTGTATAAAGGCTGTGAGGATGCTACGAAAAATGTAAAGAAAACAAGAATGCAATGATTTGGAAATCTCACAACAGAATAATTTAGAAAAGGTGAAAGTTAGACATTTTTCCATTTCATATAAAAAAAAAAAACTATTTATATAGAAATTGATGGCAACAACACATTTCAAAAGAGTTGGAATATGGTTAACAAAAGGCTTGAAAAGTGGTACAAAAGTAAAACAGCTGAAGGGGCAATTTTCTTCTAAGTCACATGTATCACGGAGTCTATGGGAAAAAGGGAAACCAGGGCGCCTGATCTGCCCCTCAAGCTTGGGAGCCCTGAACTATCCCTAATTCAGGAGTACTCCTGATGGTGGAGTGGCCTGAGTCTCTACCCTGGCCCTGCTCCTGTATAGCCCTGAACTGATTCCCACTACCCCTCTCTTCAGAGCATGATAAGGAAGAAAACAAGTAGAAGCAGGAGATAAAAATACAACAAGGAAGTTTCCATCAAACAACAAACTAGTAGCAACTGTATCCAAAAACCTGAAACACCAAGCACAGGCCCGGTATCATTGGAGCAAAGCTGAAGCTATAATCAGTATAGGAGACTGAGCTCCCAATACTTCAAGGGTGGATATGTTCATGATAGAACAGAAGCAACCAAAAACTCCAGCAACAAATTACTAGTCATCAGAGAGTAACTCCTGCAAGACTGATGGCTAGTGAACACAAAACAGCCGACGCCCTTAGGCTACATTCAGAAACACCGTTTTTGCTGCGTTTTTGGCTGCACAACAGGTGCTGTCCTAAAAAAAATGCACCAAAAAAACAGATCATCCATTTTTGATCTGTTTTTTGCTGCATTTTTTTCTCCTTTAACAATAATTCCTATGCGGAAAACGCAGGAGAAAAACGCCACAGAAACAAATATGTTCATTTGTAAAGCGAAACACTCCAAAAGGGAAAACACGGATCACTTTACAAGTGCCCTGTCTGAATGGGAAAAATGAAAACCCATCGACTTGGCTGGGATTTCATTTGAGTGATACGTTTTGTGCAGTGCACTGCACAAAACGAATGCAAAAAACGGATGCAAAAATGGTACGTCTGAATGTAGCCGAACTCTGGCTAGGCAACAAAGAAGCACAAAGATGCATATCAGGCATCATAGTGTAAACAGAGTCAGAAGATGCCATGACAACGAGTGAGCACAGAGCGGAACAGAGCATGACAACATGACTGTGTATAAGAAGAGCACGTTAGAGAGGCAGAGTCTCTCAGAAGCAAAGATAGTTAGAGATTCACCAGTCTGCAAATAACGGTGTCTAAAAATTGTAAAACTATTTCAGAAAAATGTTGTTCAACATAAAACTGTAAACACTTTGTATTATATATTGAAGAGGGTAAGATATTCAATCTTAAGACTCAGATTCTGGAGAAATTTATGTGTACAAAGGACGATTGTAAATACTGATTACTTGTAATCTATTGGCGGCACTGCATTAAAAACGGGCATAAATCTGTGGTGCAAATCATTGCATGGGTTCAGGAATGTTTCCAGAAATAATTCAGGAATGATTCCAGAGATAAAAGTCTGTGAATACAGTTAGTTCACCGTGTAAGCAACAAATTCAAGTTACAGCTCTATCACGAGACGAAGCCACATATCAATATAATCCAGAAACACTGCCATCTTCTTGAGGTTAAAGCTCATTTAAAATGGATTGAATCACAATGGAAAACTGTTCTGTGGTTAAATGAATTAATAACAAATTCTTTATGGAAACCATTGATGCCATGTCTTGTGTTTTCAAGAGGTAAGGGAAAATCCAGTTTATTATCAGTGAAGAGTTCAAAAGCCTGTATCTGTGATGTATGGCGTTGCATTAGTGCCTATGATATGAGAAGCTTACACATCTTGAAAGACACTATCAATGGTTAGCATTGTACAGAGATTTTAGAACAAAATATGCTCTCATCCAGGCAACATCTATTTAGTAGAAGGCCTTGTATAGTTTAGCAAGACAATGCTAAACCACATACTGCATCCATCACAACAGTACTGCTTTGTAGAAATGTCCGAATGATGAACTGGCCGACTAAAAACTAGAAATTTGACCAAATGAAAATCTGGCAAAGAAGCCTCGGGACTGATGAGCAGCAAGAATTCTACATCAGACAAGAATTCAACAACATTCATCTTCAAAAACTTCAACAATTGGTCGCCTCACTTCACATTATTGTAGAAGAGGTGATACTATATAATGGTAGACATTGTTCTGTCCCAACTTTTTCAAATTAAATGGAAACCTGTCTAAATTTCACCATTCTGATATATATGAGACAAAATAGTGAACCACGCACACAGTGAACAAGTCTGAAAGAGCAGTCCATCCATTGGCTTCTTCACATGGATCCGTGGGAAAAAGCTGCACAAAATGTTTCTGTAGTGTGTAAACATTTAAATATGTAAAAGATCTGACATTTTTGCAAGTTTTACAAATGAAAACTGCATTCACTTCTGAGCATGTGACGTGACCCTTGGAGTAGCACTTGGAATTATGTGTTGTCCTAGAGCAGAGGCATCCCAGTGCATCCCCCTTAAACAAATCTACTGCTTGTGAATGACAATTAGAACTGTATCAATACTTGTGTATTGTAAATGGCTAGAACAACCGGGCAGTACGGTAAAAACTGCTTGTTTATTAAACCCTTAACGACCAAGGGGCTGCGTTCCCTCCCTCTGATGTGGGCTCACACGCTGAACTCGCATCATCCCCCACAAATGTCAGATTTGATCAGCTGACATGTGTAGCTAACAGCACCTATTGGATCAATGATCCGATCGGCACTGTGAACACTTTGGATTGTAATGTCAATCACTGACAGCGCGATCCAAAGCACTGCAGTGGGGATGGTTAACAAGTAATCGGGTACATTAACCACTTAATGACTGAGCCAATTTCCACCTAAATAACCAGACCCTTTTTTGGAATTCTGACCAGTGTCCCTTTAGGTAATATCTTAAACGCTTCAACAGATCCTAGCGATTCTGAGACAGTTTTTTCGTGACATATTGAGCTTCATGTTAGTGATAAATTTAGGTCGATAATGTTTGCATTTATTTGTGAAAAAATTTAAAATTTTGAAATTTTAAATATTTATTCTGCTAAACCAGAGAGTTATGTGACACAAAATAGTTAATAAGATTTCCAACATGTCTACTTTACATCAGCACAATTTTGGTAAAAAAATTTTTTGGGGTTATAAAGGGTTCAAAGTTCATCAGCAATTTCTCATTTTTCCAGCAAAATTTACAAAACCATTTTTTTAGTGACCACATCACATTTGAGGGGCATACATGGCAGAAAACACCCAAAAGTGACACCATTCCAAAAACTGCACCCCTTAAGCTATTCAAAACCACATTCAAGAAGATTATTAACCCTTCAGGTGCTTCACAGGAACTAAAGCAGCATGGAAGGGAAAAATGGATATTTTAATTTTTCCAACAAAAATGTTCTTTTAGCCTCAATTTTTTCATTTTCACATGGGCAACAGGATAAAATGGATCCTAAAATTTGTTGGGCAATTTCTCCTGAGTACACCGATACCTCATATGTGGTCATATACCCAGTGGCGTAACTTTAGGCCAGAGGCCCCGATGCGAAAGCTCCAACGGGGCCCCCAATTATTGCAAATCTTTAATAGTAGTAGTCTTTTTCTATGGGCCAAAGGGACTTTTGGGGCCCCTCTAGGCTGCAGGGCCCAGGTGCGATCGCAACCCCTGCACCTACTGAAGTTACGCCCCTGCATATACCACTGTCTGAGCACATGGCGGGGCTCAGAAGGGAAGGAGCGCCATTTGACTTTTGGAGCTATTTTTTTTTGTTTATGACCACATTTGAGGTATCAGTGTACTCAGGAGAAATTGCCCAACAAATGTTAGGATGCATTTTATCCTGTTGCTCATGTGAAAATAAAAAAATTGAAGCCAAAAGAAAATTTTTGTAAAAAAAATGTACTTTTTTATTTTTATGGATCAATTTGTGAAGCACCTAGGGGTTCAAAGAGCTCACTATGCATCTAGATAAGTTCCTTGGGGGGGGGGTCTAGTTTTCAAAATGGCGTCACTTGTGGGGGAGCTCCGATGTTTAGGCACACAGGAGACAAAAAAAACCCCACACAAACACGTATTTAGACTCCATCTTTATTATTCTGCAACGTCCGACGTAGTCCAGTCGGCGGTGTTATCCGACGTAGTCCAATGGGCGGTGATATCTGACATAGTCCAGTGGGCGGTCTCATGACGATTCTCAGTGTTCTAGCATATGGGGGCATCCCCCATATACAATAAGAGCAGGCACTCTCCCATGACCTAAGTTCATGACCCATCATGATCCTGGGGTCACACAGGGGGTTAACTGATCTTCTTGATGATCTATGAAGCAGATCACCATGAAGATCATAGATAACCCTTGTGTGACCCCAGGATCATGATGGGTCATGAACTTACAGAGTTCATGTCCTATCATGCCCCTGGGAGTGCGCACATGCAGAGGCGCACGCACAGCAGAAGCGCTCTGACAGGCGCTTCAGAGGAGAGACTGTGGGGACCGAGGATCACGGGGCCCTAGGATAGCGGGACCGGAGGATCACAGGCCGGAGGCAGGTAAGAGAAAAGGACTGGCAGGCGGACAGGAGGGACCCGACTGGGGGAGCAGAGCGGGTCAGGGCTCTATAAACACCATCCAACCTGACATTTGAAATGTCAGATCGGATGGCTTATCAGAGGAGGCAGTGGCGGGTATCGGGGACGGGAGTAGGGAGATGGAGCGGAGGTTGGAGGCTGTTGGGAAGGAACCAGGAAAGGGGGGGGCTGAGGCTCACCGGGGGATGCAATTCCCATGCGATCTGACATATCTGACAAGGGAGGCGACGAGTTTTCACAGGTGCCGCCGCCATTTTGGAATGGTCCGGGGGAGGGGTGGGAGTGGGAGTCAGATCCCCGGTACCAGGGGTCTTGGAGGGCTTAGGTGTTAATGTTTCACTTTCATCCAACATGTGTTTTCATGTCGGATGGAAGAGAAAGCATTTTTACCGGCGATTACTTTTTTTTTTTTGTAAAGTCATGATCGGTAACGGTGTTACCGGTCATCACATTACCGGTGATGGGAAAAACCTTCCTGATTCAAAATCTCAGGGGTCTCAGGCACCCCTGGTGACTGAAACCCCGGTGATTCTATGACACTGAGGGGCACTAGAGTGCTTTTTCTATACTTACGTCTCTAGATGTAAGAACAGAATAAGTACCCTCTTTTTTGGACGTCTAGAGACCGTGGGCTGTCATTATCAGTTTAACTAATCATTGTTACATTTACATCCTTGACTGCCATCATGCGAAGGTCACTTATGGTGATGATATATCACGCTTTTATGAATAATCATTATTATTATTTATTATTATAGCGCCATTAATTCCATGGCGCTTTACATATGGAAAGGTATACAAAGACTAGTACAAGGTACTGTACTGTACAGTACATGGACAACATATGGCATACAGGTACAGAAGGAGAGAGGAAGCTGTCTGCGAGGGATCACATCTACGGACGGAAACCATTTAATTCCTGCATTGAATGTTGTTGCATCCCTGATGAAGAGGTCAGGACGATCTCGAAACGCGTTGGAATAAAGAACCATTGTTTTAAGCACAGAGGAAGTTCATTATTGAAGACAGCAGCTTGGATCTAAAAATCTTTTTGCCCATAAACCTATTGTCAGCCAGGTTCTGGTTAGGTGTCATTTACACTAGACAAAAAATTCTTCAAGTAATCTCACAGATGCTACATTCATTAGACTGTTATTTAGGTCCTGGTGCTTTGCAATGAGAGAAAAAAGGAGAATTTTGTGTACTCACCGTAAATTCCTTTTCTCTTAGCCTCTAATTGGGGGACACAGGACCGTGGGTGTTATGCTGCTGTCCACTAGGAGGCGACACTAAGCAGAATCTGCAAAAGAGTTAAGTGGCTCCTCCTCTACAGCATATACAGCCTAGAGCAGGAAGTGCTTCTCCAGTTTTGTGCTAAAGCAGTAGGAGAATTAACAGAAGAAAGACAAGAATCACAGTAAAATAAGGCCTGTTAAGTAAACAGGCAGCCACATAATAACAGTAAGGTAAAACGTGTAACCGAACAGGGAACTACGTAATAACAGTATAAGCAGGCCTGGAAAATAAACAGGCAACTATATAACCTCTCAGGAGTAAGATGAGAACCTAGTTACGGCCCGAAACGGGCAACAGGGTGGGTGCTGTGTCCCCCAATTAGAGGCTAAGAGAAAAGGAATTTACGGTGAGTACACAAAATTCTCCTTTTCTCCTTCGCCTCATTGGGGGACACAGGACCGTGGGACGTCCTAAAGCAGTCCCTGGGTGGGAACAGCAATGGAAAATCACTACTGATAAAAATAACAATGCACCTACAGGTGGGCTACTGCCGCCTGGAGGGTACGGTGTCCCAGACTGCATTTGCCGAGGACTGAGAGCACTAAAGCGCTTGGTAAACCTGTGCATGCTGACCGCGTGACTACCTTACACACTTGTTGTGCTAACTCCTGGTGCCTAATAGCTCAGAAGCCCAGTAGGTTTTGGTGGTCATAGTAGAATGTGCTGTGCCCGCAGCCGGAAAGGATACAGCACCATGGAAGAATGGTTCTGTATAAATAAATAATAAGTATAAGAATAACAACATTAATGATATATGTATGTATTTTTTTTTTTTTTTTTTTTTTTTTGGTAATAATGTAATAAGCACCCTGGAAGGTGGATTTAAGCCATCTGATCAAAGTATCTGTAGAGCCCGGCCTGCCTGCTGCGTTATCCTTCTGGGAGAAGAAAAAGAGGTTTCTAAAGGAAACTGTCTGGGCGAGGATATGTGCAGGGCTCTGACGGAGCTCTAGAAACGTTGAGCCTTCTGGCCCGATGAACTGGCGGGACTTAGCGCCGTCAGAAATATATATTCAGGTAGGCGGACAAAAAGGACACCCCCAACTTGGGAAAAAACCCAACTGGACGTAGGACAACCTCGTCTGGGTGGAAGACCAGAAAAAAAGGTGATTTACATGAAAACGCTGCAAATTTAAGACTCTGCGGAGAGAGGTAATTGCCATCCAAAAAACAACTCCCTGTGTGAGAAGAAGAAGGGAATTTTCGTTCATGGCTTAAAATGTGGGTAGCGTACAGCCGTGAGAACGAGGGTCAGGACCCACGGTTCTAGTAGACTTTGATTGGGCGGAACAGGTCGGCAAAAACTCCTTGAAGGATGTTACTTGAGGCCTGGCAGCAAGACGTTGTTGAGAGAGAATGAAAAGGGTTGAAACTTGTCCTTTGAAAGGACATAAGGACAGTCGTGAGTGTAGATCCGATTGGATGGAATTGGGAACCCTTGGGAAGGAACAGTGCTAAGGTGAAAAAAACCACGAGAAGAAAGGAAAAAGATTTCCCATATTGATGGGATATCTCTTCTGAAACCGGTGTCCGTGCTCGGATTGAGGTCGCGACACCATACTGTGAACACCCGGGTCTCCAGGGTCACATCGTCGAATTTAGAGTCGATGAATCATGATGGTAAGATGGCCTTGAGGGGGCAGGTCTGGACGATCCAGTAGGTGTCATGGCACGTCTACTATGAAGTGGCCGAGATCGGCATACCAATCGCGCTTGGGCCAGTGTGTGGCCACAAGAATGAATTGCTGACAGTCCAGTTTGAATATCTTCACTAACTTGGGATAGTGGAAACCTGGAGCAAATGTAGTGGAGTTGGAATTGGGTCCAGTCCAGGACCAGTCAGTCCGCCATCCATGACTGTGGGTCGTGGGACCCGGCTATGAAGCTAGGAACCTTGGCAATGAGGTGCGACACCATTACGAATACTTCCGGAGTTCTCCAGTGATGTCAGCTTTGTTTGAAGACATCTGGATGTAGGAACCCTAATCTGAGGTAATTTCTCGGCGACGGAGGAACTGTTTTTCCTAATCATCTACAAGCGGTAGAGTAACGGCCAATAGTACTGAGTTCGTGAATTCCGCCTGCCTAGTGAAGAATGTGGTAAACTTCCTTCATTGCCTGGGAACTGCGGGATTCGCTCTAGTGAATCGACATATGCCACAGCCGTGGCATCATCAGCCTGCCTTCTGAAATTGGCGGGCGGCCAGAAGAAGAGATAAAATCTTCAGTGTTGGGAATCTCGCCCAAATCTCTGAAAGGATGATGGGTATTGCTGACCCGATCAGGACCAATCGTTCCGAGTGTTGAGATGGAGGTACAGCGCACCTCATTCTGTCTGATTCATGTCGGTGAATAGCACCTTTCAACTTGGCAGAAGAAAATACTTCCCCTGCGTACTAGTGAGTGGCTGAGTCACCGCAGGAGATACTACATGGCTGCTACTGGAAGATGACACCTCCTGACAACTGATCGTATAATCTTATCTCATGACGTGAGCATGGATAACTGGGGAGGCCTGAGGAGCAGGTGCATCAGAGTAATGGCTACCTGTGCTGCAACCGTCCTGCCTCTGACCGTCATGTCAGCTCTGGAAGGCCTGAGTTGAAGGAGAGTGCAGACTTCTAGTTGGAGTGCCCATGCCTATTCTCGGAGAAGTCTGACTATGGAAGTATTGAACCGCCTTCCGAAAATACTAGAGACTGCAGTGAAAACTGGTGTAGACTTGTGGAGGATGACCAGCCAAACAAGTCTTAATAAAGTGTTCACCGTAATAAAAACGCTGCGTTCTTAATTTCTGAAGGTCGTGCGTTGATGGGTAAATTGTCCAGGCATGGAAGATTGACCACGTCCCTGGAATGCAGGAAAACCAGGCGACTGCCGTAACCTTTGTGACCTCTTCAGAAACTGTAACAAGCGTGGACGGAGGCGCCACAATTAGGATGGTCCTTGCAAAATGTAAATATGATAAGTGGCTGCAAGGGAAAACATGCAGGTATACATCCTGTATATCTAGGGGTACAAGGTATTCTCCGTGTTCCCTGGAAAATTATCATGGAGCGGAGAGAATCTGAGCGGAAAAATCTGTCCCAGGCATTTTGTCTAGCTGTTTCAGTCCAGCACAGGACGTACCGCACGTACTTGGTAGGGACTACAAGGAAATTGGAATAGAATGTTTAAGCACGCTCTGCGTGTAGCACCAACATATGACTCCCTCAATTAAGGGGCCCGTGATGTGAGTTTGGATGGTCGTTTGCGATCGCTACATGTGCGTTGATCGAGTTTGTGTCCATCTAGACGATGATCCGCTAAATTAATTCCCAAAAGGTTGGAATCTGGATTGCTGACGGCGAGTGAGACACTGTCTGGTGCTGTGTTCTGTTCAGCAGGACTGTGTCCCTAGGGGGAACCGTGTTTCAGATAGGGTACTGCACGAAACATGCCATGGAGTCCCAACTAACAAAACTCCCTTATGGTAAATGGGGTGCTGAGGGTCCCATGGGTACGGTCTTGCGTCCTGTGAGACACAGTTTAATGTGAGAGGCATAAAGGTTCGAGTCTGGGTTTGAATTGCGAAAAACCATCAGACGTCAGAGCCATCATCCTGCTGCATGCCAGTTTCCCATAAACTGCGACATAGCTGCAGACGGAATGACTGTCTATTTAGATGTAGCATTATATGCTCTGACAGGTACTGGCATCAGGGCTGACACGGTGTAAGGAAAAACCAGACCGTGCCTTATTAGTGTGTCACCCGCACTAGGCAGAGGGACTCTGCTCGCTGGTTGAGTGTCATAAGAGGGACACCTCCGATGTGGTATGACCATAGGCGAAGTCGTGTCACTGCGACGACACAATAAACACATTACGTCCATAGTGCATCCAGTGGATCACGTCTCCCCTGTGCGTACTTGAGAATAATCTGACGCCTGTTTTCTTCACTGACATTATGTATAGCTGTTAAAAATAAGGTTAACAGCAGCACAGAGTATGTCCGGATAGCTCTGTTAGGGGCTGCACACTCATTGAGGACAGCGTCGTGCAGCATTTTATGAAGTTAAAAATTTACAATAAAATTGACTTCGCAGCAGCACAGAGTATTTCAGGACAGAAATATGTCGGTCTGCCCACTGTCCGTCTATTAAATCCAGAGGGAGGAGAGAGTGTAGCAGGGAAAAACCCTGCCGGCTTTCCTGCCTACATAGATTGTGACACATGACATAGCCTGTAACACATGGTGTACAGGGAGAGGAGAAGCTGCAGAAGGGGACTATATCCCTGCTGGCTCTCCAGTATATGCCCCCACAGGCTGTCCTCTGATGTATAGGGGGAGGAGAGCTGCAGCAGGGAAAATATATCCCTGCTGGCTCCCCTGTATATGCCCCCACAGCCTGTCATGTTATATGCCCCCACAGCCTGCCGCACTGTATATGTGCACTCTGCCCCACAGTGTGTTTGTGCCCCAGGGCTTTATAATGGCGCCCAGGCATTTGGCGCCGTCAGCAGGGGAAAGAGGGGGCGGGAACCTGAATGGGCGCGCAGAACAAGCGCCCAGAGGGACTTCCCGCCCCTCTCTGTGAAGCCCAGCGTCATTTGACGCGATCCGGAGGGCGGCCGGTGGGCGGGCATAGGCGGCGCCTTCCACGCTAGGCCCGAAGCCGGGACCTAGCGTGATTTGCGGACCCGCAAATAGTGGGGGGGTCGGCGCGGAGATCCGGAAATCTTCCGGAAACTGCAGGGATGGCCGCGAGGGGGGCCATAACGGATCTCTACTGCACAGGTACCTTGCTGCCTGCACTTGCAGGGGCAGCACAGGGGGAGCTGGGCACCTCTTCCTCTGCCATGTGCTGTGGGAGCAGTGCAGGAGGGGGGGACTGGTAGACACCTATGTCCCAACTATGCATGAGCAGTGCAGGGCTGAGTAGGGGCTGGAGGACCCAGACCCCACCGGGATCCTGGCACATTCAGTACTGGTCCCAGCAGGATATGCAGCTGCACTGCTGGAACCTGTAGTGCCACAGCCTAATGGCCCATAGTGATTAGGGGGTCATCTCATGCTCTTTGGCGTCTCATCTCCTTGTCAGCCTGTGCTCTTGCAGGCAGCCATTCAGGATCCCAGCCCAGAATGCAGCATGTGCTGCTGGTAACTGTGGTGCCACAGCCTAATGACCCATAGGGTGATTAGGGGGTCGTCTCTGAGCCTGTGCTTCTGCAGGCATCCTTCCAGAATCCCAGCCCAGAATGCAGCATGTGCTGCTGATACCTGTGGTGCCTCAGCCTAAGCACCCAGAGGGTGATTAGGGGGACGTCATCTGGCAGGTAGTCCAGCTCTGGCTTCAACTCAGGACCCCGAGGGAGGGAGGAAGGTGGATGTTATGCTGGGCTGTCTCAACTTTAACCCAGCAACCCAACAGTGGGAGGCCGAGAAAGGAGTACGGCATATGTAAGGATTCTCAACGTCAACCCAGCGCCCCAACAGTGGGTGGCCGAGGAAGGAGCATGCTGGGGGTCACACCGGACCCACTTTTCTTCATTGGAAGAAAAAAAGATGAAAAAAAAATAGAGAGTAAAAATGGTCGTGTGCCTCCTTCGACACTAAGCAAAAACTGGAGAAGCACTTCCTGCTCTAGGCTGTATATGCTGTAGAGGAGGAGCCACTTAACTCTTTTGCAGATTCTGCTTAGTGTCGCCTCCTAGTGGACAGCAGCATAACACCCACGGTCCTGTGTCCCCCAATGAGGCGAAGGAGAAAATGACCTAATTACAGACAGAACTCGGATCAATGTTATTCATTGTCATTATGGCTGTTCAGTTGACTGTATTTACACTGAACAAATGTCTGCACGCACTATTCTCTTCAGTATATGGATTATGACTTGCCTATTGAAGTCTATGGGTGTGCAAAAAAAAAAAAATCAGATCCCATACAGATCAACCTTGTGGAATCTGATTTGTACAGATACAATCTTCTATGTTAATGAATTGTAAAGTATTTGGTTTTGCTAAATGTATTCAACTGATTTATAACAATGAATGGCATATAGCTTTCTTGTTTGGATGAAAAATTGGGCAAACTAAGCCAGAAAGAGACAATATTAGAATCAATCTATAGCTTAATTATTCAGGTGACAAACAAAAGACCAGATTCAGTGCGTTTATGCCAGAAGTTGTCTGAAAACCTTAAAAAGTCAATTTTTTTGGCCAACTCAGAAAATTTGCAAAATTTTGGTTACTTCTGCTGTTGGCAAGCCAGTCCAAGGCAGGCACACCAACATGGACATAGTACGGGATGGCAAGGCGTGACTTAACTCGCCCAAAAAAATCATGAAAATTTTAAAATGCAACCAGAAAGGTACTCTAGTCTACTGGTAAGATAAGTCTAATTCAATAAATGACTTGTGCTTCTTAATGAATTACTTGCATCTCACTCCACCAAGACCGTTCGACAACACCAGTCTTAATAAATTGGACCAAACATCTCCTGCCTTTTTTCCCCTAACCCCACATAGAAAAACTCTGAATTTCTTGAGTCACATAGAAACATAATTGACAAGAGTATGATCCGCTGTGACATATTTGCTCACAGATTAGCAAGCACTGCGGCTCAGAAGCTTTTAGTAAAGGATTTCTATGAAACTAATAACACTGGGAAATTCTTACATTAATATTAGAGGGAAATTCCAGGAACTAAACTATACATTCCAAGAACCAAAATAGAAAATCACAGTTTCTGGATATACTTTTCTGGTGGTTTAGTTTCTTCTACAGTAACCATGAATGCAAATCTGCCCTCCACCTAAGGATTCCCCGCTGGCTTGTACACAGGAACAGCTGCCAATCTAACATGGCAAAGTTGAAATGTAAATAAAGGATTTAGCACAGGGGAACTGTATTTACCTTTCATTACCTTGAAGGGGGTGTCCGGAATTAACATACTGATGACCTATCCTCTGGGAAAGTCATCAACATGAGATCAGTGGCGGTCCAACACCTGGCACTTCTAGGATCAGCTGATATTTGCACTGGATGAGGCCAGGTGTAAGGCTGGGTTCACACTTGCGGACCCCTCCGCAGCGTCCTGCGGAGGGGATCCGCAAGCTTACCGCAGCCACCGCAAGCCCCTATGTTTATAATGGGGACACACGGTGCTGCGCTTGACTGCGCATGACTGTGCGCTCCTGTGGCGCCCCACTATGTAGGTGCCACAAAAGGGGTACTACACCCATAAAAGTGGTGTAGTCACCCCACTGCAAGTGGAACTATGGACGGTAGGTGGAACCCTAGAACTCACACCCCACACTAGCCAGCAGGTGGGAGGGACCCGGGAGGACATATAGTGACCTCCAGGGGGAAGTATTGAGTAGTTGGTGAGTTAGTGAGTCTAGGACTCGGAAGCCAGGCAGGGAGCCTGAAGGAGGAAGGAAGGTCTCCTCGGCTGAGGGGCCCAGGAAAGAAAGGAATAGATCCCAGAAGGAAAGAAAGGAGTAAGAGACTCAAGAAGCTGGAGGAGTTCACTCAGAGTAGAAACCGGGTACCGGAGCCCGCATCTGTGGCAACCTCTAAGGACCACAGAAAATCCGTTGACCGGGGGTATCTCTAGATACGGTCCTGACTCCCAAAGAGCCCAGAAGAGGGGAATCAGACCCGCGGTAGCTGCCCGCCGTGGTCACCAGACGGTTCACCAGACGGGATGAAGGTAGATAATGACGAGGAACAGCAGGAGGTCAGATCCTATCTACATGAGGTCAGACATCACCGCCACTGGGAGGCAAGGAAAAGAAAGCTTTAGAAAGGCACACAACGAGGGATCCATTCACCAACCATACCATCTACTTGCAGCACCCGTAGCCATTTGTCGCTGTAACATCTCACTGCACTGAAGGACTGTAATGATGACTAAAGGTTTTTCAGTAAAGTACCCGGTGAAGTGACTTGTCGACTCTGCTGCATCCTTTCCTTGCATGAACTGATTCATTCCACAGAATCGCTGCCCGGCGGTCTAGTCCTGCCTGCGGAGGACTACACCATCATTGCCGCAATACCATCAACCACCGGAGGACCGTAGCGGCGCTGGTGAGCATCGTCAGGTACTGCAGGTGGCGTCACGAACTAACAAACTCTTTATTTTATTTTTCCCCCTTATTCATTGACCACCAGGGCCACAGCCTCAGGCAGCCACCCGTAACTTCCAGACTGTCCGCCTGAGAGCTGAGTACCCTGCCCTGGGTGCGTCACTCCCATTCATTTGCCTGTGTGATTTGTACGCAGGCGGATGCGTGCGCACAAATCACACACTCTCGTCCGCACCAGGAACGCGACATGTTGCATTCCTGGTGCGGACGAGAGTGTGTGATTTGTGCGCAGGCATCCGCCTGCGTACAAATCACAGGCAAATGAACGGGAGCGCACGGTCATGCGTAGTCAAGCGCAGCACTGTGCGTCCCCATTATAAACATAGGGGCTTGCGGTGGCTGCTGTCAGCTTGTGGATCCCCTCCGCAGGATGCTGCGGAGGGGTCCGCAAGTGTGAACCCAGCCTAAGCAATGCATGAAGTGGAACACCGCAGCTCTATACATTATGTGGCTGTATGAGAGCTAAAGCAAAGTACACTGCTTCTCTATGGAGAAGATATCAGCTGATCAGTGATGCCCAGTGTCGGGCTCCCATTGATCTAACATCGATCTAATCAGTGTCATTTATCATTAGTGATTATTAGTGATAGGCGAACCCAAATTGTAAAGTTCAGAGTCTGTACCGAACACCTAGTGTCCATGCATGGACCATGAACACGGATTTCCCCAAGTCCATGTTACTGTTTGGGTTTGGATAGGTGGCTGTAAAAAAATGCAAAATGGCGATTAAAGCTGGAGAATTATACTTGCCAGTCTCTTGTTACGGTCACACTTGCTTACGGTTCTGCTCATTAAGCCTCATGTTTGTTCACTGTATTCTCTGTGACATAGTCTGTGATTGGCTGTTGCAGTAAGACTGCGCCCCCACCAATTTTGCCGGTGTCTGTTATTGATTGTCAATGGCAACAAACTTGCCATCAAAAGTGTGTGTAAAAATAAATAACAGAAAAAAAAATTGTTGTGTCCCCCGTATTATTGATTCTCAGCGCAGATAAAGAAGACAGTTGTGGCCTGCAGCCCAAAGCAGTGCACTTTATATTTGCTGAGCATCAAAATGCAGGAACCCCAAGCGTTTGCTTTGTTTTGTTTTTTTTAATTATTTCAATTTGATGTTCGGACAATATAAAGCACATGGCTGGAGGTTGGTATTCTCAACCTGGGGAGGCACATAGTTATTTGCTCCCTTTAGGCTAGGAATAGCAGCCCACATCTGCCCAAGAATTTTACGCATCCAATAGATTCCTCAAATCCTTACCCAGCTCATCTAGATTGCCCTGGTGTGGTGCCAATCAGAGTAACAGAAGGTGTTAATGACAACTGAGAATTGACAGCTGTCTTCAAGCAATGGATTGGTGATGTTCAGGTCTCCATGAGATCCACACATTACCAATACTATTAATAAATATTTAAAAAACACAGACGCAGAAAAATTCTTTATTTTAAAATAAAAACACGCAGAAACATTTTTACCCATTTATTACCCCCAAACATATCCAGCTCCAACAGTAAATCCACAACACGATGTCCCTCAACAATGTTCGCTGACTCTGCTACATCACAGTGACATTAAAGTGACCGCTTATCGTACGCAACACTCTCACACTGATGGCTCTGACAGCTGTAGCAGTGAAAGCGGTGATGTCAGAGAGTTCATCTGAGGTCACAGCTGGCACGGCGCCCACAGTACTCAAGCTGGTTATTGACTTCCATGGTCGGACAACCAGGTAAACCAACATCACAAAGCATTCACTGATCTCAGGGAGACCAGTCCAAGAAAACACTGCTGGCAGCTGGCTAAAGCGCTCAACACAGTGAATTCCTAGGCGCATTGCCCCCTGGGAATTATGAATATGCAAATAGAGTCTGTGGAGCCTCGGTTAGGAGTCTCAAACACAGGACTAGCCAGATATCCCTCCAGGCAAGGATCCAGCCAAGGGGCGGCTCCTTGCGGAGAACACCATAACTACCATGTTAAGTGACCCTTTTAGTCAATATCCAGCTCTTTTACAAGCTTAGAGATATGACAAGGGAATACCAAGGCCAGGTATCCATCCACAGACAGCTGTTTCGGGGTGTTGCCCCTCATAAGTGTGGAGTAGGATTCTGGCTAGGTGTAAGCAAGGCCTAGTAGACCAACATCACAAAGCATTCACTGATCTCAGGGAGACCAGTTCAAGAAAACACTGCGGGCAGCTGGCTAAAAGGGCCACTTAACTTGGTGGTTATGGTGTTCTCCGCAAGGAGCCACCCCTTGGCTGGGTCCTTCCCTGGAGGGATATCTGGCTAGTCCTGTGTTTGAGACTCCTAACCGAGGCTCCACAGACTCTATTTGCATAATCAGGTAAAGCGGCATGTCAGTAATCCGGCAAAATACAACTCAATGTTGTTCTACTGGATCAGGCTATGTGCGCATGCTGAGTAATTGGTTGCAGACAGTTTTGCACCAAAACTGCATCTCTTTGCAAAGAAAGCTCCAAAACCGCAATGCGGTTTTTGTCGCAGTTTTGGTGTGTTTTACGGGCAGTTTTGTCACAAAACATATGGGGATCGAGCTCAAGTTCGGGTCAATTCCAGCCTCGAACCCGGACTTATTTTAAAGACTGTCCGAATCCGCCGAACCAGAACATCTGCAGGTTTGCCCATCTCTAATTATCATATATTTATCATGATAAAGTAAAAATGGCAAACACTGACTAAATAGTGCTGGCTAACGTGAGTCAATAGCATGGAAAACACAGCTGAGGGGAAGATAATTGAAAGCGTGCTTGTGGCAGAAAATGTCAAACATTTAAAGGGGTAATTTCTACCAAATTTGTCAGCTTAGTACATCAACTGTCTTTTGGTTGCAATTCGGCAAAACTTTCACTTTCAGCAACAGAAGTTTTACCACAGATAAATCACAGCAAATACCCAGATGCAAAAAGAGGAAGAGAACAGTTGCTTACATTGAGGTTTATGTATATAATTTATTGTTCATATGTCAAATTTAGAAATGGAAAGATGGTAACGACTGATGGCTTTCATAAGCTGCATGCTCAGAATCACCTCACTCTGCTCATGTGACAGGCATGTCAGCCATTGGCTGATACATAATTTGATCAGTTTTCTGTACTCTAAATGTCAGACACATAAAACTGTGCAATAACTGAATTATAATAAAGTGCTGTGGAATAGTTTACCACTATATAAATAAAATGAAATATTAAACAACCCCTTTTGGTGCCTTTCTGTCCTGATGTTTAAAGGACCACTCCGCTAAATTATTATATCTCCCTTTATTATCAATAATGACCGTATATGTCACCTCTATCTTTTACCGTTTTTGGTGGTTTTCTCGTACCTGCCTTCTTACATTATGTAATTCCATTTGTGTCTGTGGTGTGTAGTATCGGTTACTTTCTGAAGTCTATGACACTGCAGGACAAGGCTGTGTAGACTCGTACAAAGTGTCATAAAATGGCAAGGAAAAAAAGAAAAAGTGACCTCCACTCCACACAGCAGGCACAAACATAATCACATGAAGCCAGGGCGCAGCTGAAGATGATGACCAGTGGGTATATTACAGCCGTTATTACACACTAGAAATAGGCCCGATGCTATTGCATCGGGAGGGCAGTCTCTGTGCCTGTGTACCCTTATGTGCTCTCTCCTGTCTGTGCTGTCTCTTCCCCTGTGCACTCTGTCTTTCTTGTGCCTTTCTCTCCGCTCTGTGTGATCTCAGCCCCTGTGTGCGCTGTCTCTCCCTGTGCCTCTGCCTCCCCTGTGCATTCTGCGTTCCCTGTGCCTTCTCCCTCCCCTGTGCCCCTGCCTCCTCTGTGTTTTCTGGCTCCCGTGTGCCTGCCTCCCATCATGGAGCCACCATATACTGCTCACCACTGAGCCACCATACAGTGCTAACCGCTGAGCTACTGTAGAATGCAGACCACTGAGCCACCATACAGTGCTGACCACTGAACCACTACATTGCTAACCACAGAGCCACCATACATTGCTAACCAGTGAGCCACCATATACAGTGCTAACCATTGAGCCACCATACAGTGCTAACCACTGAGCCACTGTACAGTGCGAACTACTGAGCCACCATACACAGTGCTAACCACTGAGTCACCATACAGTGCTAACCACTGAGGCACCGCACACAGTTCAAACCACTGAACCACTGTACAGTGCTAAGCATGGAGCCACCGTACATTGCTAACCACTGATCCACCATATACAGTGCTAACCACTGAGCCACAATACAATGCTAACCTCTGAGCTACTGTAGAGTGCAGACCACTGAGCCATCATACAGTGCTGACTACTGAGCCACTATACAGTGCTAAGCATTGAGCCACTGCACAGTGCTAACCACTGAGCCACCGTACATTGCTAACCACTGAGCCACCATATACAGTGCTAACCACTGAGCCATCATACAGTGCTAACAACTGAGCCACCATTCCGTGCTAGCAACTGAGCCACCATTCCGTGCTAACCAATGAGCCTCCATTCCGTGCTAACCACTGAGCCTCCATTCCGTGCTAACCACTGAGCCACCATATACAGTGCTAACCACTGAGCCACCATATACAGTGCTAACCACTGAGCCACCATATACAGTGCTAACCACTGAGTCTCCATACAGTGCTAACCACTGAGCCACCATACAGTGCTAACCACTGAGCCACCATACAGTGCTAACCGCCGAGCCACCATACAGTGCTAACCACTGAGCTACCATACAGTGCTAACCACTGAACCACCATATACAGTGCTAACCACTGAACCACCATACAGTGCTAACCACTGAACCACCATACAGTGCTAACCACTGAGCTGAGCCAGCTTTAAATCTCCCGCCAGCTGATTGGTAGAGAGACGGGCAATGTGCGGTATTGGCGGGAGATTGAAACCTGCCCACCAATACCGCTCAGCTGACTGGTCGCCGCGGTCGGCCGCCAGCAATGAGCGAAGCGGCATTTAAATTACGCACCAAGATCACTGATTGGTTGCCATCCACCGCGGCGACCAATCAGCGCTCTTGCCGCGTGATTTAAATCGCACTTCGCTGATTGGTTGCCATCCACCGAGGCGACCAATCAGCGAATTGCGATTTAAATCACGCGGCAAGAACGCTGATTGGTCGCCGCGGTCGGCGGCGACCAATCAGCGCTGTTGGCGCGTGAGGATGGCTTTGGCGGGAGATTTGAATCCCGGCCACCATATCGGAATACCCATAACTTGGGTGTTCCAATATGGCGGTCAGGGCACTTCCGCTGCGAGCAGCAGGGAGATGAGCGGCTGGTTCTGCTCATCTCCTGGCGTCGCCGCTGACGCGGCGCTCGGCTTGGGGGAGATTTGAATCCCGCGCCGCTGATTGGCTGACCGGTGCGGGATTCAAATCTCCCGCTAAGCTGCACGACGATTCATTGATTAGTCGCCGAGGATTGTGGCGACCAATCAGCGAAGCGCGATTTAAATCATGTGCCAACAGCGCTGATTGGACGCTGTGGTCGGCGGCGACCAATCAGCGCTGTTGGCACGTGAGGATGGCATTGGCAGGAGACTATATCGGAATACCCATAACTTAGGTGTTCCAATATGGCGGTCAGGGCACTTCCGCTGCGAGCAGCAGGGAGATGAGCGACTGGCTCTGCTCATCTCCTGGCTGCGTCGCCGCTGACCTCCGTGCGGCGGGTGTTGAGCCGCAGCTACTGTCAGGAGATCAGCGGCTAGCGCCGCTGATCTCCTGACGGTAGCGATGAGGTCTGTGTCACTTACTTTTGGCACTTGTGTCGCTATCTCACAATGGTGGGATAGCGACATAAGCGCCGGAAGTCTGTGACATATTATTTGTGATTATATACCGTATATACTCGTGTATAAGCCGACCCGTGTATAAGCCGACCCCCCTACTTTTGCCCCCAAAATCTGGGAAAACATATTGACTCGTGTATAAGCCGAGGGTGGACCCCAGCACAGGTATACAGCCCCCAGCAGTGTGGTATACAGGCCTCCCCAGTGGTAGTATACAGCCCCCAGAAGTGTGGTATACAGCAGCCTCCCCAGTGGTACATACAGGCCCCAGCAGTGTTACAGCAGCCTCCCCAGTGGTATATACAGCAGCAGCCCCAGTGGTAGTATACAGCAGCCCCAGTGGTAGTATACAGCAGCCCCAGAGGTATATACAGCAGCCTCCCCAGTGGTATATACAGCAGCAGCCCCAGTGGTAGTATACAGCAGCCCCAGAGATATATACAGCAGCCCCAGGGGTAGTATACAGCAGCCCCAGAGGTATATACAGCAGCCCCAGTGGTAGTATACAGAAGCCCCAGAGGTAGTATACAGAAGCCCCAGTAGTAGTATACAGCAGCCTCAGTGGTATATACAGCAGCAGCCCCAGTAGTAGTATACAGAAGCCCCAGTAGTAGTATACAGCAGCCCCAGTAGTAGTATACAGCAGCAGCCCCAGTGGTAGTATACAGCAGCAGCCCCAGGGGGTATATACAGCAGCAGCCCCAGGGGGTATATACAGCAGCAGCCCCACGGGGTATATACAGCAGCAGCCCCAGTGGTAGTATACAGAAGCCCCAGTAGTAGTATACAGCAGCCCCAGTAGTAGTATACAGCAGCAGCCCCAGGGGGTATATACAGCAGCAGCCCCAGGGGGTATATACAGCAGCAGCCCCAGGGGGTATATACAGCAGCAGCCCCAGGGGGTATATACAGCAGCAGCCCCAGGGGGTATATACAGCAGCAGCCCCAGGGGTATACAGACCCCCCCCCCATTAGTATACAGGGGCCCCAGCTGTATACAGCAGCCCCAGCTGTATACAGCCCCCCCGTGGTATCCAGGGCCCCCCTTGCTGCACCTGTAAGGGAAGATGTCAGTATACTTATCGCTGCCGCCGCCGCCGCTCCGCTTCTCGGTCACCGCGATGCTCCGGGTCTTCATGTTTCCTGTTCCTTCTCCGACGCTCGAACAATGACGTCATTTCCTGAGCGCCGGAGAAGGAACAGGAAACATGAAGACCCGGAGCAGCGCGGTGACCGAGAAGCGGAGCGGCGGCGGCGGCGGCAGCGATAAGTATACTGATATCTTCCTTTACAGGTGCAGCAAGGGGGGGCCCTGGATACCACGGGGGGGCTGTATATACGGGGGGACGGGATACCACGGGGGGCTGTATATACGGGGGGGGGGCGGGATACCACCGGGGGGGGCTGTATATACGGGGGGGGGGGCGGGATACCACGGGGGGGGCTGTATATACGGGGGGGGGGCGGGATACCACGGGGGGGGGGGCGCTGTAAAGCTGTAAAGCTATTACCATATATACCCGTGTATAAGCCGAGGGGGGACTTTTCAGCACATTTTATGTGCTGAAAAACTCGGCTTATACACGACATACGTGGTCCTTTCACTGAATGTTAATTTATGACTAGTGATGAGTGAATAGTTAAATATTCGGGTTATTCTAACCGAATACTTTTAGCTATTCGGGTATTCGTCTTGAATACTGAACCTAATGCAAGTCAATGGGAAACTCAAATATTTTTCTGGAAGATTCCCCAGACAAATATCCAAGTTCCCCATTGACTTGCATTACGTTCAGTATTCAAGACGAATACCCGAATAGTTAAAAGTATTCGGTTAGAATAATACAAACCAGAATACTTTACTATTTGCTCATCACTATTTATGACCCAAAATAATGTGTTTTCTTACATTTTCTCATGACAGGCTATCTATATGGGCCATAGGAAGTTCAAAACTGCATGAATTGCCCAGAATTTAGGAGGTAAGTAACTTTTTAGGGAATATTACATGTAACCCAATTTAAATATAAATTAAATGCTTCTAATGCTAATCTTATTTATATTTATTCCATTTATAAGGTCTACAAAGAGTTTAAAACGCCAATAATGGTTTAACAGTGTGATCTTTGTAGGATTTGCACATTTTTGTGTTTCAGGAGAGTCCTATGAAGATATACAAATATAAAGCTTACCTTCGCTGCGTAAGTACTCCACCACGCTCCACACTACAGTTGGCACACCATTCATGACCAGACCCTCTTTATGTAAGTCTTTGAGTGGAACTCCAAAAAATCTCCTGCAATGTGTGGGGGGCTGTCCTCTTCCAGGCCGCACTACCACTTTCTTCATATCTTCCTTCAGCCTCACAGCAGCTTTGCTTTGCTTGAAGGAGCAGAGGAAAAGAGAGCAGTCATGAGCTGAAACAACAGGAGGCTGCATTTCTGGCCTGAGGTTTGGACTCAGAAGTTCAAGCATTTTGGGCCATAACAGAAACAAAATAAAACATGGCAATGAGAGGAGTGTTAGATCCTCAAGTAAAAGATGTGCTGAGTCTGGGAGTGATCTTAACACACAGGCAAGCAGGGGGCGGTGCACTCACACAACTTCCCTGTATCTAGGATATCAAGGAGGCTTTTCTTTCAACACAGTTGTCTCCAAGCCATATTGCCACAGTAACCTCGGGGCGGAACTAGGAACCAGTCTACAACTTCATTTTCTGCAACCCCTGACGAATAGTGCAGCTGCTGCAGAGTGTGAGCAGGACTGGTTACCGGACAGGAAGCTTGTCCTCCAGGAGATAGTCCTCATGTCCCTGCTTAGGCCCCCTTCACACTGCGTTTTTTGCACATCCGTGCGGATCCTTGAATTTCAAGGACCACACGGACAGGCACGGATCTGTGCCAACGGATGCCCACTGATGTCCACGGATCTTTTTTTTAACAGATCCATCATCAGTTAGCAGAGAGGGCTGGAAGGAGCAGTACCTTGCTTCTGAGTATGCTCAGTACAGCAAAACTGATGTTTTACGGATCTGCTTTTTTCACAGATCCGTCGCCATAGACCCCCATGTTATTTGACGCGGACCGCGATGGATCTGTTTCTGTCCGATTGTGTCCGCTTTTTTGAAGGCAGCCCAAAATCGGAGCAGTCTCAGATTCTGGGTACATGAAAAAAGCGGACACAAATGGATCCCTGACAAAAATGACACAAACAGATGGTCACTTTGGACAAGTCCAAGCCCATACGGATACATGGGAGGCTAAAACAGATCCCGGCTATCAGTTTCAAAATGGATAGACACAGATCCCCAAAAACACAGTGTGAAGGGGGCCTTATGGGGGACAGGAATTATTCTTTCAATGGGAAAAATATTAGAATCTGAGAGCCCTCAGTGGTTGATACCCATCTATTGGCTAAACAAGACCTCATTTTTTACTCTTTCAATGGGAGCACTCACCAATCACACAAGATAAAGTATTATCACTGATACAGTTTATGCAAAATATGTGATGATATATATCAACAATACTACTGGTGTATTCTACCATAGCTCCTGCTAATACTCAGGGCGCTGTCATTGTAAGAGGGTGATAGGAAGACAAATTTTATTACACTTTTAATAAAATCACCACCTTTTTTTTAGCTTTGATACCATTGCTTTTTTATTTATTTTATTTACTGTAAGTAAATTAGCTTGATTATCAGAGCCTGCATACCTTGCAGTTAAACCACATGCAATTTACAGGAAATTTCAGATACCGTACTGGAAAATCAATGTCTCGTATGTTTTTTTAGACTATAAAATGCACTTTTGTCCCAAAACGTTTTGGGGAAAGTGGGGGGGTGCATCTTATGGTCTGGATATACAGTTGTGGGGCAGTGCTGGGGTACAGCGACTTTGGAGTGGGTCACCGGAGGCTGGAGCAGGTTGCAGAGGCAGCGGGTCGTCACGCTCATTGAGCTAATGAAATATTCACTGCATCACCTTGTCAATCACCTCTCAGCGCCGGCTTCAGTGCGGGGGACAGCGGCACATATTACATTAGCCCAAGTATACTCACCTCATCACTCCCAGCACCATGGTGTCCTCCTGTCTGGTGACAGCATCTGATCATGTGAGCAGCTCAATACAGTGACATCATCACTGTGCACCGCTCACATGATCAGATGCCGGGACAAGAAGATAGAAAGACATTGCGGTGCTGGGAGCAATGAGAGGTGAGTATGATCGCTTATTTTTTTTAAGTGTGCGCCAGGATAGGGGGCTATATACCAGTATTGGGGGGGGGGGGCCATATCCAGGATGGGGGATCATACACAAGCATGGGGGCCATATCCAAGATGGGAGATCATAAACCAAGATGGGGGACCATATCCAGAATGAGAGATCATAAACCAGGATGGGGGCCATATCCAGGATGGAGGATTATAAACAAGGATAGTGGCTATATCCAGGATGGGCATTATAAACCAGGTTGGGTGGACATATACCATGATGGGAGGACATGTCCAGAATGGAGATCATAAACCAGGATGGGGGGCCATATTCAGGATGAGAGGGGACATATCTAGGATAGAGGATCATAAACCAGAATGCGGGGCTATACCCAGGATGGGGGATCATAAACTAGGATGGTGGCCATATCCACTTAGGAATCATGAATTAGGATGTATATCCAGGATGGGAATCATAAATCAAGGATGGGGGGGGGGGGGCCATATCGAAGATGAGGGGACATATCCAGGATGGAGGATCACAAACTAGAATGCGGGGCTATATCCAGGATGGGGGATAATAAACCAGAATGGGGGCTATATAGAGGATGGATATCATAAACCAGGATGGGGGGGACATATACCATGATGGGAGGACATATCTAGGATGGGGGATGATAAACTAGAATGCGGGGCTATATCCAGGATGGGGGATAATAAACCAGGATGGGGGCTATATAGAGGATGGAGATCATAAGCCAGGATGGGGGGCCATATACCATGTTGGGGGGACTTATCCAGGATGGGGAATCATAAACCAGGATTAGGGGCCATATCCAGGATAAGGGTACATATACCATGATGGGAGACATATATTACCTGGAAGGGCCCAGGATGAGGACATTACCCCCACAACAGTGTCAGCAGCAGATCCCCCCATAACAGTGCATTGTAACCACATTTTATGCTTACATTTTTTCCCCTATTTTCCTCCTCTAAAACCTGGGTGAATCTCAGGGTATGTGCCCACAGGACGCTTTTCCTCCGTTTTTGCTGCGGTTTCCACCTGAAGTTTACCCTTGGCTTTATGTAAAGTTATGTTAATTTGTTCCTGCAGATGGGCTTCCCAGCAAAACTAATGTGTTTCACAAAAAGCTGTGCCCACACATTGGTTTTGCAAGTGTCAAGAAGTCTCAAATCCCTCCAGTTTTGCTGCGGATGGGAAAGATTGATCATGTTCTATTTTTCCTGCATTTTTGCTGCAGTCAATGGCAAAAGCGCAGGAAAAACGCAGCATCAAAAGCGCAGTAAAAATGCGCAAAACATGCGCGATAAAAACTCAGGAAGTAAACGCAGCAAATCTCCTGGCAAGGACTCTAGAGATCCTTGAAACCAGTACCGGTTTTGCTGCGTTTAGGACTGCTGGAAAAACGTCCTGTGGGCACATCCCCTTATGGTCTGGTTCGTCTTATAGTCACAGACTGGAGGGGGTGGGGCCTTCTCCTGCACTCTGGTGACCGATCATAGACAGAAAAAGCAGTGAGAACTAGAAGCCAGAAATGCAGGCGAGGGATAATCTGGGGCACATAGGATGCCTGATAGCACAATATCAGGTGTCTTATCTCCATGCACAATGTCAGATGTAATGTGCCTTGTGTATATGGTACTAACAGGGAGGGAGGAAGAGGGGAGAAAGAGAGCTGTGCTGTGCTGCTCATATGCTTATTTGCCGCACTTGCTTCCCGATTTTAATAACACTTTATTCGGCAATTATACATGCAATCATTGAAGTAAAGGTATGACTGCACTCAGTATCCCAGTGCCTGTAAGACAATGGCTTCACTTTACAGCCCTAATGGTGGGTTTACACACACCAATCATTGTATCCAATCTCTGAACCAATCTCTGGTTGCAGTGAAATCATGGACACAGTTCCATTTTGTGGCTGTGTACAACATGGAGCAATCTGTCCATGATTTCACTGCAACCAGAGATTGGTTCAGATATTGGATACAATGATTGGTGTGTGTAAACCCACCATAAAACCTGCTGCTCAGTTATCTTTAAGGCTATGTGCACACTGGCCGGTTAGTGCAGGTTTAGCCGCGGAAACCGCCGGTCGGTTTCCATGAGGTTTATGCAAATTTATGTTAATCCAAAAGCGGCTTTTGGGTTAACATATAAACCTATGGAAACCGACACCCGGTGTGCACACACCGGCGGTTTCCACATGCTCATCCGTCCCAGCGGGTTAGCAAAGAATGAGCATGTTCTATAATCCGGCCGGTTCTGCAGCGGCTGCAAGCAGAATCATGTGCTGCTTCCAGCCGCTGCAGAACCGCCGGCGCTAACCCGCTGTGCACCCGCCGCAAACCCGAGGCACAGCCGCCGCACATACCCGACAGGAAGCCGGTGGACGGCTGCAGAGCTTCCT
Organism: Allobates femoralis; assembly: GCA_033576535.1. NCBI lineage: Eukaryota > Metazoa > Chordata > Amphibia > Anura > Aromobatidae > Allobates > Allobates femoralis. The sequence goes on along the minus strand of JARQOC010000003.1, from coordinate 280,157,858 downwards.
GTCGGGTCCGCCCAGCCGCCGACCCGCTGTGCACCCGACAAGTGTGCACATAGCCTAACTTTCCTCAACTGAAGCAATTGTTTAATTGCTGCAAATGGGACAAGTTAATTTATCAGTCCACCGCTCTGCATGCCTCATCCCAGTCTGGAGCAGTCTACGAGGAGTTACTCACAGTCTCCTGCCATGACTTGTGGTTCACCACATCCACAGCTCTACTGCTCCATTCTTTTGTTGTTATTGACTCTCTAGATTGAATTTGCTGCTGTGACTTGAATTCCAGTCTTTAAACCTCCCATGTCCTGATATTAGCCTCATCCCCATCAAGGTGTGCATCCTGCAGCAGACAAGTAGGGATGTTTGTGCATACCTGCTCAGTTTTGGGTAATGGTGCAGACGGAGACACCGTGTGCTGTGTTGCACTCTATTTTTAGAGCTTTGACACAAGCTGTCCGCCTCCAGTAGGCGTATAGACCCAAAATTGGTGCACAAGAGAGCATCCAGTGACTCAGTATGCACCAATATATTCAATGTCCCCATTGATGCATACATCCAAGTCCCGTATTGTGGGGTTTTTGAACATTAGCCCCGCTTTAGTTCTGATATGTGGGCAAGATTATGGGTGTGGGGAGCATTGAATATTCTCTTTCTTTAATAGCGGACACACATGTTGGTGCCAGCAACTGGCTTAGGCTGCCTTCACATTAGCGTTTGTAAAGGCTGCGTACCGAACACAGCCAAACACTTGCGCACTGTGTTCCTATGTTTAACATGGGAATGCATGTGCCTGCGTTTGGCTGCAATCGGTTGCGTTTGCGTTCGGATGCGAACAATTTGTGCGCCCTCCGAACGCAGCTTGTTGCATTTTTTGTGCGTTCGCGGGCGCTTGTTTTATCCGCAAGCGCACAAACAATGCGTGGATCTCAATGGATCCGCAGTGTCCTCCACATGACACCGCAGAAGAACGCTGCGGATCCCATTGAAATCTCTCCCGGTGGCCGCCGGTGATCACGCGAGGTCACGCAGAACTGCCGCTGATCTCCCGCCGGTGTCGGCGGGGAGATACAGCTGATCTGACAGCTGTTTAAATCTCCTGCGCTGACACCGAATAGGTGATGTCGGCGCGGGAGATTTGAAGCAGCAATCAGCTGTTTCTTATCTCCCACGCTGATCTCACCCTATCCGGTGTCAGCGCGGGAGATTTAAACAGCTATCAGATCAGCTGTATCTCCCCACCGACACCAGCAGGAGATCAGCTGTGGCGGGAGGAGGAGATCTCTGCCGCTGATCTCCTCCTGGCCGCCCCCAGAGGCAGCTGATTGGCTGCTGGGGCACCATAGTAATGTGAACGCATGCGGAGATTGTCCGCTGCGTTCACATTATTAGGGGCTGCGTTTGCCTGCGTTTGTGTCTGCATGCCCTCTGCATGCAGACACAAACGCTAGTGTGAAGGCAGCCTTAGTTACTGCAGCGGCAACCCTGCTCTTGTCTCCCGTGACCTGCTCCACCAATGCCGCCCACCCTACAGTGAACAAGGCACATCCAAACTAAGATGAACCCCCCTCTTTCATCCCAAATTTGGAGAGGGGGCAGTGCATTTTATAGTCTGAAATATACAGTAAGTGCCAGTGGACGAAAATTTATATATTTTCGGCACTTAACTACATTTTCAATTTGACAAAACAATATGCATATTGCGGTGTGATCTATGATGTGTCTCCCAGGCTGTGCTCCATATCCCTATAAGAGCCCTCCACTTCGGGTCTTTGAGAATCCCAATGTCTAGGCCTGTGCTTAAAACTTGACCTGCAACACAGGGTGCGGTCTCAGTTGAAGTCAAAGAGGTGTGAGGCACCGCCGGCATGATCCCCATGGCCGGGGCGCATCACATGCAGGATCAGGGTATGATCCTGTTCACACTGGCCGGTTTTACGGTGATGATGCTGTGTGAACCAACTTGGAACACAAGGTTTAATGTGACTAGTGAGTGGCTCATGAGATCGAGGAAGCCCTGAGGAAAGGAATGTAATGAGTGATTGCTGACAGCCCAGGTGGGTGTGTCCGGAGGAATAGCAGCCCAGCTGGATGAGTCAGAGTGGGCGTGGCAGGCACGATAAGAGCCTGCCAGCTGAGTGTCTGAGGACTCGTGCTGAGAGATTCATTCTGAGACCAGAACTCATGCTGAGAGGATCATTTCCAGCCAGAGAGCCGAGCAGAGCCAGTCTGTGTGAGGGACTGGGAGTGAGAGTCCAGACCACCATAATGAACGATGGTGAAGAGAGCATGCTAGCTCTATACCGGTAGCCAGGACCGGGGTTGTTATAGCACCTGGTGTGGGGAAGCCGTGGCTGACTTGGCGGACGCTGGACTAGCCGTGGGGTGAAACATGTCCAGGAAGGAGCCCGTGGGGGAGGCTTGGCCAACCCGTTACCCAGGTTGCGAGACCCGGATCCGTGCCCTGTAAGACAGCAGTTCCCGTGTAACAGAGTGAGCTGTGTGTGTGATTAATGCCGGGTGGGCATAACCGTAATTGGGTCCGACTGGGCAGTCGGTAAAGGACCCGTAGACGTATGTAAGGGCTTAGGTAACAGTGCCCTGAATGATAGACGATGGCCTATGTGTAACAGCCACGTATAATGTTGTGGGGGAGAGTGACCCAGCCTGTATGGATGATGCATTGGAGGCGATCCGTCCCTGTGGGACGAGAGGGAGGCTTGCCCTGCTGCTTGCAGAGGGTACCCGTCCCTCAACCACAGCCTCCAATGGTGTGGGTGAGCCTGTGGCCAGACACAGGGGAAATAGGGCTCCTAGTAGGTAACGGATGAGTTTCCCGGGTACTAAGGTTTGTCAATCCCTGTAATGGACCCAGGAGAGCCACAGTCCATGGATGTTGGTATGATGGGCTGTGAGCGTGTGGAAGGATGCGTGTGATCCATGGATGTTTGTATGATGGATCACATACGGTATGTAAGGACCCGGTCAGGCAGGAATCCTGACTGCGGGTTAATGGTATATCATCATGCTGGGTGACTAAAGAAAGGCGATTGGTACCGCAATTGGGACCCACAGGGCCGTTGAGGCGTATGTAACGAAGGTCAGAAGCAGGGGTTAAAAAGGGCTCCTAGAGTGGGGACACCATGGTTGAACCAGGTGGACTCTGACCGGGACGTGGGGCGAAACACGTCCAGGAAGGAGCCCCTTGGGGATACATGACATACCCTGTACTCAGGTTGCTCAATCCCTGTTATGAACCCGGAGGGGTCATCGTTGTAATGTAACGTATGTATTGATGTATAGTGTAAGTAGGCCGGAGGCCGTAGCTACCACGGGAGCAGGTGTTAGAGCTCCAATGGGAAGAGAGGTGGTTACAGGTCCCGGGTTGTATATGTGCAATGTTCTATCTAATGTATGATGTATTTATGTAAAGTGTTTATAATCAATGTGATATGTGTCAAACATGCTACCTGGGTTATGTTATTAATATGTGAAAAATAAACGGGTAGACATTGGTTAACTTATAAACACGTGTTTTGTCGTTATGCAAGCGGGTTCCCCGGTTGCTACCTCACAGAGGCTAATGAGCGGGAGCTGAGAGAGCAGGTTGTGTGCTGACAAAACACAGCCTAGCCGCGTGGTCTTGGCCCTCGCCCGTGGACCCGGCCAAGATAGAACCTGACAGAGGTACAGAGCTCATACTGGACTGTGTTCCAAACATACAAGGTTATACCGGCTGCGTCCCGGAACCCAGGGGTCTGTAACCAATTGAACTTTGTAAATAAACTGTGTTGTTGTGTGAACCAGAGCCTGGGTCCCTGCCTCCAGTCTTGCCAACCAACACTGCTACCTCACAATATTCTTTTTATTTTCATTCATTTTTTGTTTAATTTAATTTAAAACTTATATCTTTTTTCTATCTGTTCTTACTTTCCTCTATATTTTTAACTTAAAGGGATCCTGTCACCTCCAAAACGCCTCCTAAGCTATCAAAACATGTCCCTGCAGCATATTATCACTAATCCCACACTCCTTTTGTCTTTTAAAGCGAACCTGTCACCCCCCCCGGGCATCAAAAGCTAAAATAGCCACTTCTGCAGCACTAAGGCTGCATTCACAGAAGGTGGCTATAGCCTATTGATGCCCTTTATACTATGAAATATGTAGTTAGGTAAATGCTCACACTTCTGAAGACCAAAGACCGGGAGGCGGAGTTTCACGCTCCTCTGACCCGCCCCCTCTTGTCAGTCATGGTGCTCGCTTGCTGCTGCCTCCCCTGACTGTGTAAAATGAACGCGCATCTCCGTTCTCCTGTATGGAGCCGCGCATGCGTTGTGCGCGCTGCCGACGACTTCCTAGACACCGGGTGCACAGCGCATGCGCGGCTCCATACAGGAGAACGGAGATGCGCGTTCATTTTACACAGTGAGGGGAGGCAGCAGCAGGCGAGCACCATGACTGACAAGAGGGGGCGGGTCAGAGGAGCGTGGAACCCCCGCCTCCCGGTCTTTGGTCTTCAGAAGTGTGAGCATTTACCTAACTACATATTTCATAGTATAAAGGGCATCAAAAGCCTATAGCCACCTTCTCTGAATGCAGCCTTAGTGCTGCAGAAGGTGGCTATTATAGCTTTTGATGCCCGGGGGGGGGGGTGACAGGTTCGCTTTAAAAGCATCCTGTGAAAGTGGATAAAAACGTTTTATAACTTACTCATTAGTGATGTTAATTAGCAGGGGCTATATTCTTTAGCCCCTAAGGCGGGCCCGCTTCGTCATAAGATCATGCCCTAATAGGCGTGATCTTCTATTCATGTTGTATTCAGCGCCTCCCTGCTCTCCACGGCGCTGCCTGGGCTGTAGTGACGCGAATCGCGTAATTTCCGGCATCTGGTGACGTCAGTACACCCCGCTCTGTAGGCTTCAAGCACCACATGTGCTTGTTAAAAGTCAGGAGGGCATTTCCTGGGATAACCCTGAGTGGAGCTGTATTGGGATCAGTGGGGTCCATGGCCTTTACAGTCTATCACACACGCAAGTGAGGGCCCACTGGGCCATGGGGCCGGGATTACCATGGAGGGGTATAACTAAGTGGCTAGCAGGTTGTTCCCTAGAGCCTCTGATGGAGAGGTTAGGCTTGCTGCTGCTGGAGGCTGCCAGTTACAACTGCATGGTAGTTCCCGATGTTGCAACAGCTGACCCCTGAGGGTCAGGGAGATAAGTGCAGGTGCAGGACATGGGCAGATCTAGACCAAGAGCTGAAGAAGATTCAGGTACTGGACAGTGACTACAGCAAAGGTTCTGGCTGGCCTCCTTTCTCTCTAGAACCACTGTGTCCAAGGAGAGCACTATTGTTCCTTCTGGGCTAAGTAGTTCTCCATAGAGCTGCTAACCACCATACTTCTCAATAGCCCTTTGCACTGATCAAATCTGTGTGTTCTAAAATGGCTATAGAGCTGATTTTCCACATCACCAGAGTTTACAGATATTTGTGATGCATAATTCTGTAGGGCACCACACAAAGTAATTGAGATCTATCAGTCTGGAAAAGGTTATAAAGCCATTTCTAAAACTTTGGGACTCAAGTGAGAGCCATTATCCACAATGGTGAAAACATGGAACAATGGTAAACCTTTCCAGGAGTGGCCAGCCGACTAAAATTACCCCAAGATTGCAGCAACGACTCATTCAAGAGGTCAAAAAAATGCCAGAACAACATCCAAAGATCTGCAGGCCTCACTTGCCTCAGGTAAGGTCGGTGTTCATGACTCCACCCTAAGAAAGAGACTGGGCAAAAATGGCCTCCATGGCAGAGTTCCAAGACAAAAATCACCACTGAGCAAAACAAAAACAAGACTTTTGGGAGAATACTCTGTGGATTGATGAGACAAAAGTTGAACTTTTTGGAAGGTTTATATCCCATTGCATCTGGCGTAGAAGTAACACAGAAAAGGAACATTATACCAACAGTAAAATATGGTGGTGGTAGTGTAATGGTCTGGGGCTGTTTTGCTGCTTCAGGACCTGGAAGACTTGCTGTGATTAATGGATTCATAAATTCTGCTGTCTAAAAATCCTGTAGGAGAATGTCCAGCCATCTGTTTGTGACCTCAAGCTGAAGTGCACTTGGGTTATGCAGCAGAACAATGATCTAAAACACACCAGCATGTCCACCTCTGAATGGCTTAAGGCTGCCTTCACATTTGCGTTCCCTCCGCAGCATTCTGCGGAGGGGATCCGCAATGTGACCGCAGCACCGCAAGCCCTATCTTTATAATGTGAGCGCACGGTGCTGCGCTTGACTGCGCATGACCGTGCGCACCCATTCACTGCCATATCTCGTTCGCACCAGAAATGCAACATGTCGCACCCATATACCACACAGTGCGATACTCGCACCCATGTTTGAATTTCCCCCTCTGTGCCGCTACAGTAACCAAACATCTTGTACCACTGTGACAGCAGCTGTACAAGATGATTAGTTCAAAAACAAATGATTAGTCAAATTTAATGATTTCTGGGCTTTCTGTGGCAATTAACCACATCAGCAGCCTCTGTGCAGCATGTCTGCACAGAGGCTGCTGATGTGGCTCATAACCCTGTGTTCGCAGGGTTAATAACATGCTGGTGTGGTGGCACCATGTGTTTAGAAAGTGTCCTCACTCTCTTGACACATGGTGTCATCACACCATGGGTCTGAAGGGGTTAAATCATCTGCAAAATAATAGCCGCCATTTGTTGGCTGTTTAATAGCACTGTCAAAAGCAACGGCAGGTCGGTACGCAATTTGTGTAACTAACAAACCCCACATCTCCTGGCAGGAAACTCTCCAAGGCCCTGTAAACTCATTGCTTACAGTATCTGCCGCTATGTTAATGTACATGCGGAGCTGTCCCTGCTGCGTGGTGCTGAACACTTAGGTGCTCAGGTGCAGAACTGGAGCTGTCCACTGTTCAGCACCACAAAGCAGGGACAGCTCCACAACTCCATTAACATAGCGGTGGCAGATACTGTAAGCAATGAGTTTACAGGTCCTTGGAGAGTTCCATGCCAGGAAATACGGGGTCCATTACGCAAATTGCGTACCGACCCGCCGTTGCTTTTGACAGTGCTATTAAAAAGCCGACAAATAGCAGCTATTATTTTACAGATGATGTAACCTTTTCAGACCCATGATGTGATGACACCATGTGTCAAGAGAGTGAGGACACTTTCTAAACACATGGTGCCACCATACCAGCATGTTATTAACCCCATGAACACCGGGTTATGAGCTGCATCAGCAGCCTCTGTGCAGTCATGCCGCGCAGAGGCTGCGATTGGTTAATAGCCACAGAAAGCCCAGAAATCATTAAAGTTGACTAATCATCTGTTTTTGAATTAATCATCTTGTACCCACTGCTGTCACAGCGGTACAAGATGTTTGAATTTCCCCTTTGTGCCAGTACAGTAACCAATCTCTGGGGCTTTGACAGCCGCAAAGTTTAAATTACCCCGACAAATGCTGTCCGCGGTCCTTCAGGAGCATGGACAACATAACACACACGCAGCACACACGCACTCACACTCGCAGCACACTCACATGAATACAGGCAGGCACACTCACCACACACACCCAAAAACACACATATCACTCACAACACTGTCATGCATCAAACACGCTCCATCTTTGACCACAAGAATGTGCCTTCAGCCTTACTAACATTACATGAAGTCCTATGTAGTAACCATGGGGCTTGTAACACTGATACCTGATAGAAAACAATATACGATGTGACTATTACAGTAACAGTTTGCAAATAATTATTTCATTACTCCTATCTTCTAAGCAAATATTTAATAATGAATCATGGAGTGTTTATGGAAGCAGACTAGTATTATATAGTCATTTTCTCCAGAAGTAGTGGGAGCAGCTACAGTGCCAGGCTCCAATGACTCATAGACATGTCTGTACTCACACATAAAGTAAGCGCTCCAGCCCCCATCCTTTCAGGAAAGTTTGGAAGAACCTCTTTATGTGAGAAGATGAACTCATTAAGTCCACAATCCGGCTTCTTGAACTGCTCCGAGAATCCCTTTTTAGATAGGACTAGTAACAGAATGCACAGGTAAAGCTCTCAGTGTGCACATCATACACTTCTCGCTATCCATGATTTACAAGCATGCACATGGCAGAGAAGAGCACCATCCTGGAGAAACCTGATCCCAAAGCAGCTATTGGTAATACATGGGTCATGTGACAAAAGCCTAAACCCTATTAGTATAGACATGCTTTGCAACTGCACGAATGCTTAGCTATATCCCAGAAGGGTGAGCTATTTAATCCGAACTTCACAATCATTGTATTAGAAAATTACCAGAGCAGAATTCAAAGTGAAGACAATCTTGCATCAAGTTTTTATCCATTTTTTAATTTGCACTGATATAAAAAAAAAAGTCAAATGCAGACATCTGATGACATATGATGATCATTACAATCCAGCCTTTCCTTGACTATATGTTTTTTAAAAGAAAAGATGTTTTTTTCAGATGCATTTTTCAAGCATATTGAGATAATTTTGGTTAAGTTAATAGGTAATGTATTAAATAGGGTTTAAGCAAAATACATAATTAAAAATTAGGTTCCCTCCCAAAAAAAAAAAAAAAATCACTCAATTCTATCTATAGGCCCCTACACATTAGGCAAAAATCATCTGAAGCGGTCTTGTCTCTGCAAAATACATCATCTGTTGAATTTCCAATGGCCTATCCTTTTGTTCTCTGTTGGAGGTGCTGTAAGTGGCTACCACGAGTCTGGAAATGACTCCTTCATAGAGAATACTGGATCCCTCAGTAAAGCTAAGCATTCCTGTGTATGGGAGAGTGGGGATAGATGTCTGCCAAACAACCGATTGGCCAAAAGCTGTCTAATGTTTATGTGGCGGCCTTAAAGGGGTAATCCCATCTCCAAGATCCTATCCCAATATGCAGTAGGTGTAATAATAAAATAATAACAATATTACAAATACCTCCAATTAGAAATGTAGTATGGTTTTCCTGATAAGCAATGTCATTTCCTCATGTGCAGGGCACTGAAGGACCTTAGGTATCCATGGTTACGGCTTCGCATATAGGGAAAGTCAGTTAGTTGCTTGTGGTCGTAACCATGGCTAGTTAAGGTCCTGCAATACCCTGCACATGAGGAAAAGACATTCCAAATCAGGAAAACCATACTACATATATAACTGTCTAAGGGCCCTTTCACATCAGCGTTTTTCATAATTCGCGGCAGATGCGGTGAAAAAACCGCATCTGCCGCGTTTGCCGCATAACGGTTCCACTTGCGGCACGGTTGCGGTTTTTTCAATGTAAAGTATAGGCGTACTTGCGGCAGGTGCGGCAAGTGCGGTTTTGCACTTGCGGCAGGTGCGGCCGCGAAAAAAACCGCGGCTTAGGGCCCTTTCACATCAGCGTTTTTCGTAATTCGCGGCAGATGCGGTGAAAAAACCGCATCTGCCGCGTTTGCCGCATAACGGTTCCACTTGCGGCACGGTTGCGGTTTTTTCCATAGGAAGTATAGGGGGACTTGCGGCTGATGCGGCAAGTGCGGTATTGCACTTGCGGCAGGTGCGGCAGAGAAAAAAACCGCAGTAAGCCGCGGTTTTTTTCTCTGCCGCACCTGCCGCAAGTGCAATACCGCACTTGCCGCATCTGCCGCAAGTCCCCCTATACTTCCTATGGAAAAAACCGCAACCGTGCCGCAAGTGGAACCGTTATGCGGCAAACGCGGCAGATGCGGTTTTTTCACCGCATCTGCCGCGAATTACGAAAAACGCTGATGTGAAAGGGCCCTTACTGCGGTTTTTTTCGCGGCCGCACCTGCCGCAAGTGCAAAACCGCACTTGCCGCACCTGCCGCAAGTACGCCTATACTTTACATTGAAAAAACCGCAACTGTGCCGCAAGTGGAACCGTTATGCGGCAAACGCGGCAGATGCGGTTTTTTCACCGCATCTGCCGCGAATTATGAAAAACGCTGATGTGAAAGGGCCCTAAGGGTCCTTTCACATCAGCGGTTTTCGCTGAATGCGGCAGATCCGGCAGATTTACCGCATCTGCTGAATCTGCTGCCTAACGGCCACCTTGCGGTGCCCCTGTGGCAAGCCCATATTAATTCTCTGAAGGGCTTGCGGCAGGTGCAGTTTTGCCGCGATCTGGCAAATCTGCCAGTTGCGGCCGAGCAAAAATATGCGGTTAGCTGCGGTTTTTTTCCTTTGCGCGGCCGCAAGTGCCGGATTGTGGCAAAACCGCACCTGTCGCAAGCACCATAGAGAATGAATGGGGGCGTGCCGCAGGTGCACTGCAAATCGGCCGTTAGGCGGCAGATCCGGCAGATGCGGTAAATCTGCTGGATATGCCACATTCAGCAAAGAACGCTGATGTGAAAGGACCTTAACTCTAATCTAATGCTGTCCACTACCTGTTGTGACTTGTAATCAGTCTCTAGCAGCAGAGGCACAGAAAAAGACAGTGGGGACAGGTTATTGTCTCTTTAGTTCTATTGCTGTTACTCAAATTGAATAAATATGTAACAGAGGGGGCGTTTAGTGCGGGACACTTAGGCTATGTTCAGACCGTGCGCTCTTGATCCATTTTTTTTTATCCGTTTTTGCAGTGAAAATGCAGTGAATGCATCACTCATTGTCTTCTTTACATCACCACAATTTTTGAAACATTTTTTTGTTAGAAAGTTAGGAGTGTTAAATGTTTATCAACAATTTCTCGTTTTTCTACCAAAATTTACAAAACCATATTTTAGGGACCACATCACATTTGAAGTGACTTTGAGAGGTCTATGTGACAGAAAATACCCCCAAAGTGACACCATTCTAAATACTGCATCCCTCACTCTGCTCAAATCCACATTCAAGATGTTTATTAACCTTTCAGGTGCTTCATAGGAACTAAAGCAATGTGGAAGGAAAAAATTAAAATGTTAACTTTCTCCAACAAAAAATGATACTTTAGCCTCAAATTTTGCATTTGCACAAGAGAAACAGGAGAAATTACAACCCATTTTGTTGTGCAATGTCTCCTGAGTACACAGATTCCCCATATGTGGAGGAAAACCACTGTTTGGGCGCACGGCAGGGCTCGGAAGGGAAGAAGCACCAGTTGACTTTTTGAAACAACTGACTGGAATAGTTAGCGGATACTGTCATGTTTAGAGAGCCCCTGATGTGCCTAAACAGTGGAAACCCCCCACATGTGGCTCCATTTTGAAAACTTGACTAGAGATGGGCGAACCTGTAGATGTTCAGGTTCGGCAGAGCCGTATAAACTTTAAAAAAAAAAAGTCTGGGTTCGGGACAGGACTCGACCCAAACTTGAGCCCGAAAGCCATATAAATCTATGGGGACTCAAACTTTCGCTCTAAAGTGTTGGTTGGGGCATTGGGGGGGCGGACGGCCAAAGCAAGCAAAGTGGGGATTAAATCTTCATACCTATATTCTGTGGAACAGTCTGCTCTATGGATGTCATGTGTGAATATTGCAGGGAAAGTAGTAAATGATTTCTACATAATAAAATTTCTAATTACTGTAAGTACAGAGGGCTGCTGATATAACTACCATAAATAATTCAACCACCACAGTCCATCATGACATTTTACAATCCATGCCATTGACTTTGACATGCTGTGGCTTCAAAAGCAGTCTAAAAATGACATGAAAAATAAGAGGTTAACCCCTTCACAACCCTTCATTGGTCATGTTCCCTGCTTTGATGCGAGCTCACGTGCAGAGCCCGCATCATTCCCTGCACATGCAGCAGCTGATCTGATCAGCGACATATGTAGCAAGCAGGTATGAGCTGATCGTAGATCTGCCTGCTCCTGTTAATCCCTTAGATCATGCTGTCAAAATGATAGTGCGACCTAAAAAGTGGCAGGGATCACACTATTCCTCGCCACCACTGGTGACCCCATGGCATCAGATGAGCATTGGCATTCACAGGAAATGATCATTTTTGCAGTACAGAGACATGCATCATCACGGCTCTACACTCCCTGACAGGAGTTATGTCGCTTATCCATGTTATGTAAATAAAAGCTTATAACCTAACGTTAAATTCATCCATTGGTTGTATAAATTACTCTTTTGAAAGCTGAAACCCTCCGAAATTTGGTTTACCGTATATACTCGTGTATAAGCCGACCCGTCTATAAGCCGACCCCCCTACTTTTGCCCCAAAAATCTGGAAAAACCTATTGACTCATGTATAAGCCGAGGGTGGACCCCAGCACAGGTATACAGCCCGCAGCAGTGTGGTATACAGGCCCCCCAGTGGTATACAGGCCTCCCCAGTGGTAGTATACAGCAGCCCCAGTGGTAGTATACAGCAGCCCCAGCAGCCCCAGTGGTAGTATATAGCAGCCCCAGCTAGACCCCAGTGGTAGTATATAGCAGCCCCAGTGGTAGTATATAGCAGCCCCAGCAGCCCCAGTGGTAGTATATAGCAGCCCTAGCGGTAGTATACAGCAGCCCCAGTAATCCAGGGCCCCCCCAGGCTTGCTCCGGTAACCTGTAAAGTAAAATATACTTATCACTGTCCCGCTGCCGTCCGCACCCGATCTGCGACATCCCGATCCTCCATCTTCATGCGTCTTTTCCGACTTCCTGTTTTTGGTGCCGGCAATGACGTCATTGCCTGCGACAAACAGAAGAAACCGGAAGACGACGCATGAAGATGGAGGATCGGGATGTCGGCAGATGCGGGCGCGGACGGCAGCGGGACAGCGATAAGTATATTTTACTTTACAGGTTACCGGAGCAAGGCTGGGGGGGCCCTGGATTACTGGGGCTGCTGGGGCTGCCGTATTGACTCGCGTATAAGCCGAGGGGTGTACTTTTCAGCCCAATTTTCAAAGATCAAGGTGCTCAAGGACTGACCAGCTCAGTCACCAGACATGAACATCATTGAGCATGTTTGGTGTAGGATGAAAGAGGAAGCTTGGAAGACAAAACCAAAGAATCTAGACGAACTCTGGGAGGAATGTAAGACTGCATTCTTTGCTATTGCTGATGACTTCATTAATAAATTGCATGAATCATTGTTGAACCGCATGGATGCAGTCCTTCAAGCTCATGGAAGTCACACAAAATATTAAATATGACTCTAATAGCACCACAACTTCATTCACCAATGTTATGCAACATATAATTGGATTTTAAGTTAATTTTTTGTTTGAAAATCACATCACTTTCTGTGGGCAACAAAACTTTTGACCATTCTGTGTTCATTAAATGATCAATATTTCAGCATTGATGCCAATTTATTTTCTTAACCTAAACCACATTTCGGGGGTTTCAACTTTCAAAATAGTAATTTATACAATCAATGGATGAATTTAACCTCAGGTTATAAGCTTTTATTTACATAACATGGATAAGCGACATAATTTCTGTCAGGGAGTGTATACTGCAGCAGTGATTGGACACTGCAGTGCTGAGGTGCCCTAAGGGGCAAAGTAAAATAAAGTAAAGTGACAAAGAAAAGTTTTAAAAATATGAAAAAGAAAAAAAAAAGGTCAAATCACCCCTTTTGTCCCATTGGAAATAAAACTATTAAAAAAAACATACACTACCGTTCAAAAGTTTGGGGTCATTTAGAAATGTCTTTAATTTTGAAAGTATATAAGGGGAGGGGGAGGCACAATAGAGCAATAAATGTGGATACAAGGGGTTAATATAGCAGTAATCCACTCACCTACTCAGGTTGTGAAGGGTTCACAACCAACCTTGTAAACGTAAAAGGTCACTGCAGATCCCGTCCAGGATAAGAAAGGAAGGTTTTTGTATTACCGGGATTCCTCCGCGCTGACCTCAGGAGACAATTTTGATTTTATTCTTTATTCGTCCACACACCAAACAAAAGGAAGCCGACGCGTTTCGTAGCCATGTGGCCACTTCATCAGGGCATTAATGAGGTCAGCGCGGAGGAATCCCGGTAATACAAAAACCTTCCTTTCTTAATTTTGAAAGGAAAGCACATTTTTTTTCAATGAAGCCAACATTAAATGAATCAGAAATACACTCTATACATTGTTAATGTGGTAAATGACTATTTAGCTGTAAACGTCTGGTTTTTAATGCAATATCTACAGTACATAGGTGTGTAGAGGTCCATTTCCAACAACCACCACTCCAGTGTTTTAATGGTACATTGTGTTTGCTAACTGTGCAAGAAGGCTAATGAATGTTTAGAACACCCTAGAAAACCCTTGACAAGTATGTTAGCACAGCTGAAAATAGTTTGGCTGATTAGAGAAACTATAAAATTGACCTTCCTTTGAGAAGGAGGTTGAGAATCTGGAGAATTACATTTGTTTGTTCTATGAAACTCTCAAAATGGCCAGAAAAATAGAACTTTCATGTGAAACTCGACAGTCTAGTCATGTTCTTAGAAATGAAGGCTATTCCATGCGAGAGATTGCCAAGAAACTGAAGATGTCCTACAACGTGTGTACTACTCCCTTCAGAGGAGAGCACAAACAGGCTCTAACCAGAGTAGAAAGAGAAGTGGGAGGGAGGCCCTGTTGCACAACTGAGCAACAAGACAAGTACATTAGTCTCTAGTTTGAGAAATCGATGCCTCACAGCTCCTCATCTGGCATCTTCATTAAATAGTACCCGCCAAAGGTCTGCAATGCTGTAATTGCTGCAAAGGGAGCATTCTTTGACGAAAGCAAAGTTTTTAGGAGAAAATTATTATTTCAAATAAAAATCATTATTTCTCACCTTGTCAATGTCTGGATATATTTTCTATTCATTTTTCAACTCATTTGATAAATAAAAGTATGAGTTTTCAGCAAAAAACAAAATTGTCTGGATGACCCCAAACTTTTGAACGGTAGTGTATTTGGTATTGCCGCATTCAGAAAAGCCTGATCTATCAAAATATAAAATCAATTAATCTGATCTGTAAACTATGTAGCAGTAAAAAAGGTAAAACGCCAAAACGACGCTTTTTTTGGGCGCTGCAACATTGCAATGAAATGCAATAACAAGTGATGGAAACATCCATTCTACCTAAAAATGGGATTGTTAGAAATATCGGCTCAAGATGCAAAAAATAAGCCATCATACGACCCCATATCCCGAAAAATGAGAACACTACAGGTCTTGAAAAATGGTGCCAAAAAAGGAGATTTTCTTTTTTGTACAGACTTCTGATTTTCTTTTCACCACTTAGATAACAGTAAGGCTGCGTTCACACACTGCGTATTTGCTGAGTATTTTTACGCGAGTGCTGTTGCAGTTTTTGTAGCCAAAACCAGGAGTGGAACAATAGAGGAAAAGTCTAAAGGCCCTGTTACACAGGGAAACATCTCCGGTAACTCAGGGGCGTTGCCACTTTGAAGCGACATCGCTGGAGAGTTGCCTCATGTAACAGGGTGATATCAACGGGATAGTTGCTTCAGCAACATCGCCTGGTTTCAGGATAATGTCCTGAAACCTGGCGATGTTGCTCAGGCGATGTGCCTGAATCGCCCTTTCTGACATCGCAACAGCGATGTTGCAAGCAACTTCCCCCATTGGGTAAATGTCAAGGATTGCTGCCAGGGTTGAATTTAACCCTGGTAGCGATAGTTGCTTTCAACATCGCTGCTGTGTTGCCGGCGATGTCTCCTCGTCTGACAGCTCACCAGCGATCTTGGCCAGCGGCCAAAAAGGAGCACACTCCCGTCAGTTACCGGCGATGTTGCCGGAGATGTTTCCACGTGTGATGGTACCTTAATAGAAACAAGTGCTCCACTTCTTTATTTAATCACCCACTGCTGGTTTTAATCAGCCATTCCTGGATTTGACTACAAAAACTGCAAGAGCACTTGCGTAAAAATACGCAGCAAATATGCAGTGTGTGAACACACTGCACCTAAAAGTATGCATGTTTGGTACTTACGAACTCATACAGACCCGAGGCTTAATACTGACAGATCAGTTTTACCATATAGTGACATGGTAAATAAAAAAAAATAAAAAAACAATAATGAAATTGTGCTTTTTTGAATTATCACCTCACTGAATTTTCTTCCCATGGTAAACTAAATGGTGTCATTCAAAAGTACAACTCGTCTCGCAGAAAACAAGTACTCATATGGTAGGTCTATACTGACATAAAAATCAAAAAATTATAGCTCTTGGATAAAGGGGAGGAAAGAATGAAAAACAGAAGGGTCATCGAAGGTTGCAGGGGTTGAACAATGATCACCAAGAAAATGAAAATGTATACAGCTGCGACTGACAATGGACGCACCGGAGGACCAAACAGAGGGGACCAAACAAAGTTCATTTTAAAGTTCATTTTAATCAACAGATCTTGGAATAATAATACTTTCCACAGTTGGATGTGTTTATAAAAATGTTCCTGAGCTGAGATAATCTCATGTGTCTGCTATATACTGTGTAATGGATGTGTCTGACTGTGCATGGTTTGATAAAAAAAAGTGTACGGCCATGGTAAATTCCCCTGACGATGGCTGTTGCTGAAGTGATGGTTGGGG
Source organism: Allobates femoralis (assembly GCA_033576535.1). Lineage (NCBI taxonomy): Eukaryota > Metazoa > Chordata > Amphibia > Anura > Aromobatidae > Allobates > Allobates femoralis. Next base: position 280,141,329 of record JARQOC010000003.1, on the reverse strand, counting down.
CGGACACAATCGGTGCATCAGTGCACACTGTGAACACCTTTTGGTGAGCTCTTTAAGCTACAATTGCTGGGGAATTTACAGATAATTGAGAATGCTGTGCATACAGATATGGATAATTACACTTCTCTTTTTACATGTACCTCAGTACAGATCCCTTTGTGGAACTGATAGGGCTCTATATTTGTAGCTGTCATGTGACATATTTATATGAATTATATGCAATGTTTTAATGCCATCTCCATACTTGAACATCCAGCCATAGACTATTGCTGAGATAATTGCTCCATTTGTTATACAGATTTTCCCGTGAAGACCCATTAGTTGATTGCACTGTACCTCACTGCACATATTATTTATTCTAATTGCATACTTCCGGTATATTTTGTGCATATTTCTAGCTCAGTATTTACCTTTTTTCATCTAGGCTTGTGTAATATATTGACTACACTATATTTGTGTGTAGATAACTATTCTATATATACACATGTGATTCTGCCTTTTTAATTAATAGGTGGTCCTTCCCTTCTCTGTGACCTATAACATATTGTCTGCTCCAGACTGTTTTTTCTCATTGCACTTTATTTGTGTATTTACTCGTGTGATTGTTGTGTGCTATTTTCTCTGTGCGCCCCCCACCACACGGACAGGAATGGACAGACTGGATTTGTAACTCCGGATGCCATTTCTGTGTCCGGATCCATGATTTTGAGGGATCCGAACCCAGAAAGAGCAGGGAAGCCGAGCCTGCAAAGCACAGGCAAGCTTTACTTTCACTTTCACAACTTATCTACATACATTGGAAAGAGAAAGAAAGCAATGTGTTAAAAATAAAAAAAATGCTCACGTCTCCGCCTAGTGTCCGCGATGCTAGGCATCACGATGGCTGCAGGACCTTAATCAGCTGACCGGGCAGCATCAGGTGAGCGGTTTAAATCGTGCGCACGCCGATGAGCGGGCGATTTAAACCACTCAACTGATGCTGTCATGTGACACATCAGCTGATCGGGTTGCTGCCCCGCTTGGTCAGCTGATTAAGGTCCTGCAGCCATCGTGACGCCTCGCATCGTGGAACACTAGGCGGAGAGGTGAGCATTTTTTTTTTTTTTTTTTTTTTACACATTCCTTTCTTTAATTTAACTTTAGCAGTGTATGTAGATTCACTGCTAAAGTGAATTTGCACTGAACAGAGCAGTTTTAGTGTACTGAGCATGCTCAGTACACTAACACCGGATCAGGGAATCGATACTGTTTTTTCCCTGATCCGAGCTCCATGGACCCCCATGTTATTTGAATCAGACAGCGTCGAATCCGATGCTGTCTGATTGTGTCTGCTTTTTTGAAGGCTTACCAAAATCAGAGCAGTCTCCGATTTTGGGGACGTGAAAAAAGCGGACACAATTGGATCCCTGCACATACAGATGGCCATTAAAGGGGAACTCCAGTGAGAGAAAACTTTTTAGTACAGTTCCTGCCCTCCTACATAATGAAGCAGAGCCGTATGCTGCAGTTCTAGGGTCTATATATCACTTATAATTCCATAAAATCATACCTGCTCCTTTGCTCTGGCCCCCACCTCAGGGAACTGAAATCTCTGTCTGGGAGCTTCATATAAAAGCAAAAAGCAGGAGGTATGTCAGGGGTGTGGATGCTGTAGGCTGCAGAATCAGCCTACATTCACACCCCCTCACATTTCTGTATGGTGAGAGGGCATGGCAGCTCCATGCTCCACACATACACTCCAGCCCCTGATATACCATCCTATGTGATGGGGATCCAGGCTTCAAATAGCAATCATGTCACCAAGCAGATACAGATACATGCTGTGATCTTCTGCTGTATGATGATGCATAATGTGTACTGGTAATGTGAAGATATGAGCAGAGGAAAATCATTACATTGATCAATTTAGCTCTGCATGGTCTCCTCTTCCCCATAGGAACATGGTAGATTCCTGTCCTTGCAACTTTCCAATGGATCATCATCATCACTTCTCAGTGACAGGCACAGCAAGGCATCCAAAGTCTGCAGCATCTGTTACACGCACTTTATAGTACACACCTTTATTATCACGTAATATCTATTAACAGCTAAAGAAAAATGCTATTTCAAGGTTCCCAATTATAGACTGATATCATATAAGACAAACTAATACAGTATTAAAGTTTATTCAGTTTATCAATCCATGTGGCGGCACTTCTGTTTGTGTTATGGTCTTGTACCCAGGCAGTTTTAGGCTATGTGACCCCTCAGGTCCATGTGTAAAGAACTGCAACATGCACCACAAATATGTGTTCATAAGCTTCAGTTTGTGGCAATTTATCCATGCATTTATGCAGCCCAAAACATGCAGAAATGCGGCATTTCACAGTACCAGGAAAAGTGATTGAGATTCCTACAATGTCATGGTCATGCTGCTGCTGCTTATTTTCCCTTGCAGATATGAACCTACAAACCATGTCTTCACATCTGCAGTATGTCAGCTCTTCCATGTTTATTTTTGCATTCTTCTCAGCATTCATGCTGTGTTTATTTGCAGTGTTGTGCTGTCACAAAAGATGGTATATCAGTGCGTGGAGTGGCGGTCGCGCCCCCTGCCATGCCCTCTCCCCATACAGAAGTGTGAGGGGGTGTGGATGTAGACTCATCCTGCAGCCCCCAGCATCCACACCCCTGACACACCTCCTGCTTTCTGCTTCTACATGAAGCTCTCAGACAGAGATTTCGGTTCCCTGAGGTGGGGGCTAGAGCAGAGGAGCAGGTATGATTTTATGGCATTATAAGCGATCTATAGATCCTAGAACTGTAGCGTACAGCTCTGCTTCATCATGTAGGAGGGCAGGAACTGTACTAAAAAGTTTTCTCTCACTGGAGTTCCCCTTTAAGGACCGATCTGTGCCCATAGGGAACATGGAGCCAAATCTGATCCGTGGCTATCTGTTTTACAACGGATAGCCACAGATGCCCAAAAAACGTGATGTGAAGGGGGCCTTAGTGATACACAGAAGTCTGAATGACGCCTTAGGACTTGTTAAGACTGACGTATAATACGGCTATGTGATGTCCAAATGAGAAACAGACCAATGTTCTGACCAATGTTATTCTAGAAAACTGCTCAGATGAGAGTGTATTCACACGGACCGATTGAAGTGAAAATTGTATGCTGCAATAGCAGACAGAGTCTCGGATGGGACTCGCACATTCAGTATGAAATGTTCATAAAATAATAATTGGACCCGATATGAGTCAGCTGTGAGACATCTGATTTGTATGGCTAAATCTAGCAGACGCGATAGAAAACTGTATGTGATCATATATGTTTCAAATTATTGATGTATAAATTCACATGCCAAATGGACGTAAAAAACGGCCAAAATGACAATATGGATGGAAATCATATGTTCATCTCTCCCTTGTCTTATGGCCGCTTTACACGTCCCAATATCGTTGTCCAACAACGATAAAAAGTCACGCGTTTCGGCCGTTCGCGCCGATATCGTTCGTGCGTTGTGTGGTCTAAATGTGCAATTCGATGCAAGAACGATGCCAAAACGATATCATTGGGGAATTGTGCAGGTTCTCCAACTGTCCGATATTGGATGGACGATATGGCAGGATCGTGCTGTGTGACAGCCCAACAAAGATTTGGAGCTCAACTTGCCCTATTCACTCCCATGTTAAATGGTCGTTCCCTGGGTCGCTCGTACAAGGAGGCGTATACATCGCAGTTGTGTTGCCTGCCGATATCTCCCTGTGTAACATCTCCTATGCGATCTTGGATTACTGCCAAAAATGTGCGCGCTCCTGTGCCGTTGTATCCAATATTGGGACGATATCGGGACCATTAAGGTACCGTTACACAAACAGATATTTGTGCAGACATTGCTTGCAACTCACTGGCTGCAGAGAAATCATGGACACATTGTTCTATTTTGTTGCCGTGTACAAAATTGAACAATGTGTCCATGATTTCACTGCAACCAGTGAGTTGCAAGCAATGTCTGCACAGATATCTCTGTGTGGAACAGTACCTTTAGCCCGGAGACACACTGAGCGAGAAGATGCATGTGAGATACTCGCATGCCTCACCCTGCACGACTGCTGTCTCTCTGGACAGGAGTGTGGAGCTGCTTGTGTTTCTATGGAGCTGAAGCGCTCCCATTCAGAGATGCGGCGGCCGTGATGGGTGAGTCATGCGAGACTCACGCAAGTATCTCACTCAATGTGTCTCCGGCCTGTCAATCTGGTAACCATAGCGATACTATAAACAGGTGGCACATAGCGTTACATGCGGTAACGCTATGGACTGAGCCTGCAAATTTCTAAGTTTTGAACCCATCCTGCAGGCTAGGGGCAGACTCAGGTCTGACCCTAGCCTTAGGGTGAGCTCACCCAGTGTGGCCATCTCACACCTGTAGTTTGGGTAGCGCGGCTAGCTGCACCGTGAGATCACCCAAAGGGTAATAGTGGAAGGGTCGGGTCTATGTGAATGCACTATTCTGTAATATGGGGGGAGTGGCTTGGCTGCATATGGCTGAGGCTGCTTGAGTCAGGAGCTCCCGGACCCCAGGACACTGAAGCGGCTCTTAAACTTCACTGACCAGACTGGAATTACCAAAAACCGACCTTCTGGAAGCCTAAAGGTCCCCTGCACGGATGGGAAAGATCAAAAACCGCCAAGAAGCCCTACCTAGAAAGGTATCTGACTTTTTCTCCACAAGCAGAACGGGCCCTGACCTTTCCAAAATGGCGCCCCCCTCCCCCCGTGCTGCCCGCGCTTCTCGGCGCGAGGCCCTCATGCATGAGGATACTACCTTCTCACCTTCAGCTGACCCTCCGATCACACACGCCAACATGAGAACTCTGTTTGCCGAGCTCCGCGCCTCCAGCCAAGACGACATGCGCTCTATAGTAACGGAGCTTAGGGGAGAAGTGGCGGAGTTAGGTGCCCGGACCGATCGCCTAGAGACTAAGCTGGGGGAGCTTGTTGCGTCGCACAACGCTCTGATAGATGAAAATGAACAGCTCCAAGAAAAGGTCCATCACATGCAACTTAAGCAATTTGATATGGAGGATCGCAATCGGAGAAATAACGTTCGTCTCCGGGGCGTTGCGGAATCCGTCCCTCAAGCTGACTTGCGTCCTCTGCTTCAAGAATTTATTGCAGAAGCGTTGCCAGATTTAGATCGCAGAGATCTGATAGTTGACAGGATACACCGAGTTCCGAAACCTCCAGGAGTCCGTGCAGATCTCCCGCGCGACGTTCTAGCTCGGATACATTTTGCTGAAACTAAAGAGAACTTCCTCCGACCGTTGCGAGAATCTCCGACTCTTTCAGAGCGCTTCCTAAACATTGAAGTATTCCCAGATCTCTCCCCGGGCACGCTTGCTCTACGCAGGTCATTCAAGCCGTACACGACGCTTCTCCGTGACAAAGACATCTCCTATATCTGGGGCCACCCGACTAAGCTGATTATCAAAAAAGACGGAGCAACTCATGTCTGTTCCCTACCGTCACAGACAGAGCGTCTACTACGTTCCTGGGGACTTCTTCCAACCGACAATTCGACATCACCGGAGCGATCTTCTGCCCGACGCCCGATCGTCCCGGAACATAAGAAAAGAAGAAAAATTGATCCAGAATGGATTGTCACGGGGGCGTGTCCTGGCCATGGAGGGAGACAGTCACTAGTTTGTGAGCTCTGTCCCCTCGGCTCAATCTATGCCCGATATCGGCTCACCAGCTAAGAAGAGACCCATCACATGTCGGTGAAAAAGAAGAACAACCGACGAGCTGCGACCCCAGCCCCTCCAGGTCCGCATCCCGCTCACATTACCTGGTATTTGAGGAGCTCTTCTGGGCCCCCCCAGGACGCAGTGAGTCTTAAGATGGCGGATCCCGCTCCCATGGCTGTAAAAATGGCGCCGAGCGCGGGGAAGCGCTCACACGCACCTGACCGCTCGGCAACATCAGACGCGAGTCCCGGCTTCCCTCACGCTGGAGGTCCCGTTGCTGGACAGCGAGAGGCGGCGGCGGTGCTCCCTGGGAGCACGGACACCGGAGCCTCACAGGGGGGCTCCCCAGGGGTGTCCAAATCTGCTCCCGCGGCTGGAGGAACAGAGGAGATGGAAGAATTACCCAGCAGCCAGGAATCTGAGGCGCAAGAGGCAGCGGTAAGCAGGGGAGATAGGGCTGAAGACACGCAGACACAGCCTATTCATCCCCTAAGTCCTGGGTTGGCACCTAACATTATTACTCCTGCCTATAATGTGGTATCTGGAATGCACTGTCAGGGATGGCCATATTACCCGGGGACACAGACCTGGCAGCAGAACCCCCTTGCATTGGGCTCAAATGGAAACCTAGGGGACCCCCAGCACTTCTCTACTCAGAAGGGACCCACTTATGGCCATCAGATGAACATGAACACCATGAGCCAGCATATGGGTCACAATGAAGCTACTCAAGATCCCACCACACTAAGCGGAGATGCTTGGGATACATTTAAAGCTCGCATCCTTAACATTCCAACCAGAGAGGAATTGGCAGACTTTATAGTTAAAATGGAGGCGTCCATTAAAGCAACGACCAACGAACTTAGGGGTGAGGTCCGGGGGGTTTCAGATAGAGTGTCCCAATCTGATGCCAGGGTTGAAGCCCTTACTGACCGGATTAGGAAGCTGGAGGATACTGTGACATTTCAACGATCTCAGCAAGAGACTTTTCTAGACTCAATGGAAGATATTGAGAACCGTGAAAGGAGACAAAACATAAGAGTCCGGGGGCTCCCTGAGCTGGTTGCTCCTGCTGAACTGGAGAAGACGTTGCAGAACCTGTTCAACTCTGTTAGAAAGACCCCAGCTGACACGGTCATAGAATTCGATAGGGCCCATAGGTCTCTCGGCCCGTCTCCAGCAGAAGGGGCACCCCCACGCGACGTCATTTGCCGCCTACACAAATACCGAATCAAGGACGATATCCTTAATAAGGCGAGGAAATGTGAGGAGATTACATTCCAAGGACATAGGTTACAGCTGATGGCAGACTTATCCAGGAGAACCCTCCAGAAACGGAGAGCCCTGAGACCCCTCTTAGATCTCCTTAGGCACCATAACTTGGCATACTCGTGGGGGTACCCATTTCGTCTCCAAGTAAGACAGGGAAATAAATCAGCATATCTGACCCATCCCAGGGAATTACAGGGATTTCTGCGGGCCTTGGACTTGCTGGATCCGGGTCTCCAATTCCCTGATTGGCCTTCAACTTCACCTGACAATATATTTTTTACAGCCGCACAGCCTGAGCGAGTAATCCGACGCAGGAGGAATGGCAGAAACAGGAACAGGAGACGGAGGAGACCCAGCGATGATGATCAAGTGGAGGATGGGTGACTTTTTGAATTGTCTCATTTTTCTTTTTTCTTGTACTGATTGTAGTTCACCTTTTTATCCTCCAGTAGACACTTTGGTTGGACACCCTACCAAGAACTTATAATACCAACAAGATATTTCTTTATATCTATATTGCAGAGGGGGATCTCCCCCAATGTTACAGGCAATGTAAAGCAATGATAAGGATTATGTGTGCTCTCATATGCTCTTTTCCCTCTCCCCTTGTCTTTCTTCCTCTCCTCCCCTGCTTTCTATTTCTCTTTTTCCCGTCCCCTCCTCCCCACTTATTCTCCCCCATTCCTAACATTTATCCTTTACCCCCTTCCTAATATCTCTATTTACCCCACACCCTACAGGAGCACCATTCCAGTCTCTGCATTGTTCTTTGCTCCATTGGTAGTTTGGTAGTAAGAAACTTTGTTAAGCAAACGTGTGGTATTCATGTTTCTTTTTTCTCTTCTAAATATATTTTAATCTCTATAGCTGGTGATAAGCAGACGTGTTTATTGTATTGATGTCGGGTGGAGAGTCGGGGGGATTTTATTTCACTCATTGGATTGTTTTAATATATATTACAGTAAGTCTGATAGACTTTGCTATAGATTTCTATAGTAGACCCAGATTATAGAAACTCTCCCACCTGGAAAGGTAGCTCCCCACGGGGACATCGTATCCTTCTTTTGGATACGATATTTAAAGTCTAAAATTTACCCCAAAACTTTGTAAGTGAGATATTTACTTCGTCCAGGAGTCTCTTATTCTATTTTCTACTTCTCTTTCCCTATTTCCCTTTTTTTTTTTTTTTTTTTTTTTTTTTCTCTCTTTCTATTTTAAAAGAGGTGACGGGAGAGGGGCCAGGTGTCCCGAAGTTGTGATAGCCTCTGAGAAAACGGGAAGATGGGGTCCTTGAAAATCGGGTCCCTGAACGTTAGGGGCTTTAATACACCCAGAAGCGGCAACAGGTCATGTATGATATGCATAAAAGGGGGGCACAAGTGTTATTCCTCCAGGAGACGCATTTTAAAGAAGGACATGTGCCTTCCATAGGAGAGAAATATTACATCGACTGGATTCACAGTACTAACCCCGAAGCTAGGACTAAGGGGGTATCAGTCGCCTTCCACAGGGGACTATCTTATACGATGCTGGATTCGAAAATTGACTCGGGAGGACGCTATGTCTTTCTCAAATTAAAAATAGCGGATAATTTGGTGACCCTAGCAAACTGGTACCTTCCTAATAGGGAGCAGACAAAAGTGTGCAGGGCCCTGCTGCTAAAATTGGCAGATTTTGCCGAGGGTCAGGTCATAATAGGAGGTGATTTTAACTTTGTCTTTGATCCATCCGTAGACTCTACATCGGGCAGAGGGGCAGCTCCACCTGGGAGGATGAGGACACTCCGGGATCTCCTGTGCAGGTTGCAGCTGGTGGACGTGTGGAGAATTCTCAACCCTACTGGTAGAGATTATTCTTACTTTTCAGGGGTACATCAATCATATAGCAGGATAGACCTATTCCTGGTCAGCCACGGGGTTCTCTCTTGGTCACCTGATGCCACCATTGGCAACATTGTTTTATCAGACCATGGTCCCATCTTCTTGTCCTTGGAGATCCCGGGGCTGACCAAAAGAGAATGGACTTGGAGGCTAAACAGTCATCTCTTAAAGGACACCACCTGCTTGGCTGATCTGAAGGCCGACATTGCAACTTTTACCCAGACACATACACAGGACCCTACACCTGCACCAATGCAATGGGAGGCCCTAAAGTGTGTACTCCGGGGCACTCTGATTAGACATGGGACCAGGTTAAAAAAACTTAGGTCGGAACAGATTAATACATTACTGCTTAAGATAGGACGTCTGGAATCTGACCATAAATCCTCAAGGGATAGGGGGATGCTGGCTGAGCTGACGACAGCTAGAGTGGAACTGCGCAATCTCCTAGACGCTAAGTTTGAACAACTTAGAGAGAGGAACAGGGGCTTTTTCTACAAAAAGGCTAATGTGAGTGGGCGACCTCTGGCTAGGATGCTTCATCCTAGATCTGGCCCCACATATATACCATCTATTAAAAATCCCTCAGGGGGGCTAGTGTATAGATCAGAAGAGATCTCGAAGGTATTCCAGGATTTTTACACGGACCTGTATAACTTACGGGGGAAATTCGACGACATGGACCCAGTAGCATTGAAAACTAAAATACAATCATACATAGGTCGAGTGGGGGTCCCTTCTCTGTCCAGTGATGACAAGGCGTTCCTAGAGGGGGACGTAACGATGGAAGAATTAGCTGAGGTAGTTAAAAGTACCTCAACTTCTAAGAGTCCAGGCCCAGATGGCTTCACGCCCATTTTTTACAAAACTTTGCTCGGTGACTTGCTGCCCCACATGCTTTCCTCTTTCAGGGCCGTTCTGGAGGGAGATACCTTCCCTCCACAGGCTCTGGAGGCACACATTAGTGTGTTACCTAAGCCAAACAAGGACCCTCGTGAGGCGGCGAGTTACCGACCTATCTCACTTGTCAATGTAGACGTGAAGCTATTTGCAAAAATGTTGGCAGACAGATTGTCCTCAAAACTTCCGTCCATCGTTCACCTCGACCAGGTGGGCTTTGTTAAAGGCCGTGAGGCGCGGGACAACATTCTTAGATCCTGTCTGATCATTGAGAAGGCTAAAATGTGGAAGTCCCCTCTATGTCTGCTCTCCATCGATGCAGAGAAGGCCTTTGACAGGGTCCACTGGGGGTTCCTAAGAGAGGCCCTACTCCATATTGGATTGGGCGCCAGATTCATGAATGGGATTTCCTCCCTTTATTCGTGTCCCTCGGCTAGAGTCCGCGTCAACGGGGGACTATCAGGAACGTTTCGTGTAAAAAATGGAACGAGACAGGGATGCCCTCTCTCCCCTTTGCTGTACGTGGTCGTGATGGAACATCTTGCAAAGGTCATAAGAGACAACCGCGATATTCATGGGCTGGTGGTAGGAGATGTTCATCATAAAACTGCTCTTTTTGCAGACGATGTACTAGTGTATGTTGCTCAGCCTCTCGTGACCTTTCCCTCCTTGTTGCGGGAATTTGAGACCTTTGGTGGACTCAGTAATTTTAAAGTCAACTACTCAAAGACTGAGGCATTGAACATCTCTCTGCCGCCGGCTGAAGCAGCTGCGGTGGCACGGGATTTTCCTTTTCGGTGGAAGGCTGACTACCTCGTTTATCTGGGAGTCAGTCTCCCGGCCGACATGTCCAAACTTTTTCAATTGAATCATCAGACCATTTTACACAAGGTAGGGGTTCTGCTAGAAAAATACAGACCCCTACGGTTGTCGTGGCTAGGTAGGATCCATGTCGTGGGAATGGATATTCTCCCAAGGTTCCTTTATATCTTCCAGGCAGTCCCCTTGTGGCCTGATGGAGCATTTTTTCGCGCCATCAGGTCAGCAATTCTACGTTTCATTTGGAATGGTAAAAAGGCAAGAGTAAGCCTAAGGAACTTGGTTGCTCCTAGGGAACAGGGGGGAGCAGGGCTTCCGGATATCCGCAGATATTGTATGGCGGCTATAATGGTACGCCTTCTGGATTGGCATTTTAAATCAGAATCCAAGCAGTGGGTACAAGTGGAGCAGGAAGGCGTTTCGGTTCCCCTCCGCAGCTTGCAATGGCTCTCTCGGGAAGCCTTTACAACCTTGGGCCCCTTGCCAACCTTTACGACTGAAACGCTTAAGACATGGCAGACAGTTAGGAGAGAATCAGGGGAGACGCAATATGACAGTTCGTTAACTCCAATTTTTCATAACCCGGCTTTCCCTCCGGGGATGACTAGTCGAACAATTATGGGATGGAAAGAGGCAGATGACATCAGAATTGGACAGGTCCTGATTCAGGGTGAGCTCCCTCCCTTTGAGACGCTTCAGTCGGCTACTCCACAAGTTAAACTTAAATGGTGGGAGTATTTGCAGTTGAGGTCCTTTACGAGATCTCTTGAGATTTCAAGGGTCCCGACATTGTTACTTTCCTTGATGGAAGAGATCTTTGTAGCTGACGGGGCTCCATTGAGAGGGATTTCAACTATTCACAAAACAATATCCAAATCTATAGTTGTTAAGGACACGGGATACCGGAAGGCTTGGGAGGCAGATTTGGGTAGGGTAATATCTACCATGGATTGGGAAAGGAGCTTCCTTATGGCACACAAAACAGCGGGCTCATGTGACGCTATGGAAAAGTGCCTCAAGTTACGGTACAGGTGGTACCTTACCCCAGACAAGGTGCACAGATTTTCCCCGGACACTTCACCCCTGTGCTGGAGATGTAACGGTGGGACGGGTACTATGCTGCATATATGGTGGAGCTGCCCATTGATCCAGGAGTTCTGGGTCAAGGTTTTCCGGAATTACAATATGGTGACGGGAAAGAACCTGGTAGGCACCCTGACATGGCCTTGTTATCTCTGCTCCCTGGCTCTTGGAAGGTACAGAGGAAGGACATCCTCCGATTTTGCACAGCCGCAGCTCGCAGCGTGATTCCCCGTCACTGGAGGGAACACAACCCCCCGTCCATTTCGGAATGGTACTCGGAAATGGAAAAGACCCGCAGGTATGCAGAATTGTCGGCTGACTTCTCTCAGACCCAACATACATACATGCTTACCTGGACCGAATGGGTTCTATTTAAAGATACTCCAGATTTTGGAGAATTATTTACCTGAGAATTCTGGGGCAAATTACATATTACCTCCCTGGGCTATTTCAGGGGTCCGCCTAGCCCGTTACACCACCTCAATTAAATCTTAACCATTCATCTCTAGTGTTCTTTCCTTCTACTCTTCTCTCTTTCCTTTCCTTCTTCTTTTATCTCCTTCTCCTTTAAAATTCTACACTCCTGGACGAACGTAGAATTACGGTTAATCGAACCAATAAATGGTTAGATATTATAACCTAAAGATGATCTATGATGTCTGGTATAGACAAAACCCCCCTTCATGACAGAAGAGGGAGGGTAACATATTGTGTAGATAGTTAAAATCGAGAGGAATAACGGTACACCGGTAATATATGATGACGTTTTAATGTGGAACTTTGACTTATTTGGAAATCGGTTGTTATTTTTCTCTCAGGAAACTGTAAAGAGTTATTGTTCATATATTCACTGTTACTTTTATGCAAAACCTTAATAAAATCATATTTACCCCAGAATGGATTGTCACCTGAAATTTGGAATTTTCGACTAGTCAGGTCTTGTTTTCATCTTTAAGTCCTGGGACCGTCTTCCTGGACGATTTTTTTTCCGTGATCTCAGGATAACACCTACATACCTGAGATCCTTTATCTCCCCGTTGAGCACATTTTTGCTGCTCTTGTGTTTTATTCTTAGGTTCTCCTTTCGAGGTTTGTGAACCATTTTTGCTTCTTTTTTTTTTTCCCTTTTTCTCCTTTTTAGGACCAAGAACTTTTTGACTTGGTCTTTTGTTTCTGAATCTGTTTCTATTGTCCGTATTTGAGTTATTTCTCATTTTTTACAGTCAGGCAAAGTCCTGACGACTCTCGAGCGTTAGCCCTTTTACCGGCAACGCCCGAGTGTCAAGTTTAATGTTGACTCTAATTCCCAATTTTTTTTACCCCCCCCTTTTTTTCTCCTGCACCTCTGAAATCATTACCCTCCAGATGGGAGATCTTGAGCTTTTATTGTTGCTTAAATTTCTAATATGCCTGTTTCATTTCTAGCTTTGAATGTTAACGGACTAAATTCACCACAAAAAAGATCCCTGCTTTATGGACAATTGAAGAGATCACGTCCGGATGTGGTGCTTCTGCAAGAGACTCACTTGTTAGAATCTGATAACTTTCGAGTTACCTCACGTTTTTACCCCCAGAGATATTTTGCTAATGCTCGGGATAGAAGGGCAGGTGTAGCTATACTCATTGGATCCTCTTTATCCTTTGAGATGGTCAAGTTCGTACCGGATCCCGAAGGCCGTTATTTATTATTAATTTGTCGACTTAATAATGTTCTTTACTCTTTCCTAGTCCTATATGTCCCCAACGCCAAGCAAGTTACGTATCTTAGATCGACCTTGAATGCTCTTACCCCTGTCATGGTAGGACATAAACTGATTGCGGGTGATCTCAATGCCCCTATAAACAGATCTCTAGACTGCTCAGCTCCGACGACCTCTAGGACGGAACTCTCCTCCCTTACTCTTTCTTTTCACTTTCAAGACATCTGGAGGTATTTGCATGCCATGGAACGTTGACTACACTTTTTACTCTGCTCGACATAAAACATTTAGTCGAATAGACTATCTGTTGGTAAATGACTCCCTACTACCCCTCTGCATTAAAGCTGACATTGCTCCCATTACGTGGTCAGACCATGCTCCCCTGACCCTGACGATCTCTGACTCCACTCCACGACCCCAGCTATCCACTTGGAAGCTTAAGGAGTACCTCCTGACTTCCCAGACTAACCAAGACTCCTTGACAACGCATTTGAAGGAATTCTTTCTACTCAATGCCACAGATGGGATTGCTCCAGATGGTCTATGGTTTGCCCACAAGGCAGTAATGAGAGGACACTTCATCAAATTAGCGTCCACTGCCAAAAAACAACACTCGGCGACTCTTGACTCTCTGCTCCTAAAGATTAAGGATTTAGAACAGAAATACACAGCCTTTCACGATCCCTCCGTACTCGCTGACCTTGTAACTACTAGACATCATCTCCGAAATCATCTTCTTTCTCAAGTAGAACTACTCTTGAAAAAATCAAGGGCGCGCTATTATGGGATGGGTGACAGATCGGGAGCATTACTTGCACGCAGAATCCGTAAAACTGAGACCCGTTCCAGAATTTCCCATATTATCTCTCCTCGAGGCTCTACAATCCGGAATCCAATCCACATTGCAGAGCAGTTTAGAACTTATTATAGCGACCTTTATAATCTAGCATCCTCTCAAACAACCCCGCAACCTTCTTCTGCCTCTATAGCTGCCTTTCTGTCCCGAGCGAAACTTCCCTCCCTTTCAATTGAACAACAAACTTTCCTCAATGCTCCATTTACTCTCACTGAAATTCTGGAAGTCATTCGTTCCTCGAAAAAACAATCTGCTCCTGGCCCGGATGGCTTCCCCTATCGCTACTACTCTACCTTTGCTCCTCTACTTGCCCCTCATCTCTTAGCTTTATTTCTTCTCTGGCAAAAGGAGGGCTGCATCAGACGGGAGGGTCTAACATCATCTATTTCTACAATCTTGAAACCGGGTAAACCCTCCACGGACCCGAGCAGCTATCGCCCAATAGCCTTACTCAATTGTGACCTTAAAATTTTTTCTAAACTGCTGGCGGACCGTCTCAAGGTCGTACTCCCGTCCTTGATCGCCTTGGATCAGGTGGGCTTTGTCCCTGGCCGCCAGGCGAGAGATGCCACAAGGAGGGTAATCAATCTATTAGAGATTTTAGAGAGGAGAGGTTCCCCCAGTGTGCTCGTGTCCCTCGACGCAGAAAAAGCTTTTGACCGGGTTCACTGGGGTTATCTGGCAGCCGTTCTAGATAAATTTGCCTTCTCGGGGAATATTAAGTCTGCAATTCTAGCATTATACTCATCGCCCAGTGCCTTTGTAAAAGCAGGGGGCTTTTCCTCCTCCGAATTTACTATTACCAATGGCACAAGACAAGGCTGCCCCCTCTCCCCTCTCATTTTCGCCCTTGTAATGGAGCCGCTGGCAGAGGTTATCCGCTCACATCCTGACATATCAGGTGTAACGGTGGGTCAAGTGGATCATAAAATCAGTCTCTACGCTGATGACGTCCTCCTCTCCTGTACGAACCCTTCTACTTCCCTCCCAGCTATACTTTCGGTCTTATCTGACTTCTCTCTTGCCTCTTTCTATAAACTTAACCTTTCTAAGTCTTCTGTTTTCCCTGTCAATCTTCCCTCCTCTGAACAACATCTTCTTTCCCAGCAGTTCCCCTTTCAATGGTCAACCCGGGGATTTCGATATTTAGGCATCCACATCACCCCTCTAAAGATGCTAATGAGATCTAATTATG
Source organism: Allobates femoralis (assembly GCA_033576535.1). Classification (NCBI taxonomy): domain Eukaryota; kingdom Metazoa; phylum Chordata; class Amphibia; order Anura; family Aromobatidae; genus Allobates; species Allobates femoralis. The sequence continues at coordinate 280,125,891 of JARQOC010000003.1, read as the reverse complement.
ACTCCTTAGTCTCGGATCTTCGTGCCGCCTGTGCTGACTATGCTAACTTTCAATTGTCCTGGATAGCTCGTATCCAAACCATTAAAATGATGCTTCTCCCTAAAATACTCTATCTGCTCCGTTGTATTCCCCTCACCTTCCCCAGAAAGTACCTGAACACTATTCAATCCATCCTTGGCCGCTTTATCTGGAACAATAAGCCTGCTAGAGTTGCCATGTCTACATTGACTCTGCCATATGCAGAAGGAGGTTTTGGAGTTCCTGATATCACAGCGTATTATTTTGCAGTCGTATTGGACATAGCTAGGATATGGTGGACAGAATCTCCGAACCCGCTGTGGTGGCAGATAGAGACTCAATCCGCTCCTGATAAATCAACTAGATTATTGCTAGAAATGAACCTCATCAAGTACTCCCCTCCCCCCCTCCCACTTACTGCGGTAACTTGCCTCCTTGGTATTTGGTGCAAGTTTGCTAGAACTCTTCTACCCTTTCTATACCGCTATATATCTCTGAGAGCGATCGAGACTCTTATGGGGGATATATCCTTTTCAGATTGGGGTGCAGGTCCCGCCACACTCCTGTTCTCAGTTTTAGACAAGGGGTTTCTCCCTCCTTTTACACTTCTTTCAGCAAAATTAGATCTCCCCTTTTCGGGTTACTTCACATATCTGAGACTCAAACACTTCCTCCATTCGATAACTATCCCAATCTATGATCTCACACAGATATCTTTCCCTCTACAATCTTTTTTTAAAAGCTCTGGTCCAGTAGCTCATGGGATCTCTATTGCTGTCAAAGCCATACTACGCACCAGACTCTCCACCAAATTACCATATATGCTCCGCTGGGAATCACGACTCGCCTTTACGGCCACACTAGACCAATGGCTGGTTGCATCTGGACATGCGGCACATTATACGAGCTGTATCAACCATCTGGAGCAATCCAAAAAGTTAATGTTCAATTGGTATCTGACCCCCGAAAGACTGGCTAAATTCTCTTCCCGAACTCATGTCTCTACTACTGCGTCATCATGTTGGAAGGGCTGCTCTCTCCCGGGCTCTGAACTCCATGTGTGGTGGTCCTGCCCGGGGGTGTTGGCCTTTTGGAAAGAAGTTGAATCCCTATTGACGTCACTTACAGGCCTCCCTCTGGACCTCTCGCCTCCCCTAGCTCTTTTAGGTCTAAACTTAGACTCTTTCCCCGCTCCACTCCGTCCTATCATTACTAACACTCTAATAGCCGCTAGGCAAACAATTGCAGCCCACTGGAAGACCCCAGATCTGCCTGCGCTTGCTGAACTCATAACGAGACTAAATACACACTGTGCTCACGAGATCATACTTGCCCATGACTTGAAACGGAAAACTCGAATTGAAAATTGGTGGGATCCCTGGCTTTCCTCCCCTTACAATACAGTTAGACTCCCTACTTAACCCACATCCCCTACACTAAGGGATGTATTTATCTTACCTTTGCGAATGTTTTAACATAAGATACATGACTTTTACCCCTATCTCTGCTTGCTAATTTCCTGTATAAATGATAACGGTGCATACCCCTTTCCCTTTTTTTTTTTTTTTTTTTTTTTTACTTTATACCCCCACCCCCCTCCTTCTTCAGTTTGTCCTATAGGATTATGATAAGAACTCTGATTATTTTCTATGTCTATATCTAATTTGTGTTTGATTTAGTAAAATGTTCAATAAAAACTCACTGGTTTAAAAAAACTACTCTGTAATATGCTCATGTGAAACCAACAGCTTCATTCTGACAGTTTTTATCAGTGATTTGATAAACGACAGAGCTTCTCTGGCATACTTGTACAAAGAGCGGCCAGAAGTTGCGGGGCGTGCATGGTCTAGGTGGTAAGCTTGGTTTGCCATCAGTGGTTTCTTCCAAGAACTAAACGAGTGTTCATTTTTAAGCACATGGTCGTAAAATTGCTTACAATAGAAGGCGGGGTCTGGGGGTAAGACCCCCCCAGGCAGGGGGGATGCATACTTAAAACTTATTAGTGGGTGTGACCAATTTAGTGGGTAGGCATGGCGTGGCGGTCGTCCATGCGCTATAATGGATCATGCAACGGTGGTCTTCAACCCCCCCCCACCTTGAGGTATTCCCAGATTCCTGCTTCTATTATAATCACCTCCACACCCACGAACACCAAACCACGACTACCACCTGAGCCGTTCACACCCAGCAACTTCCGGTCGTGCTTTGTACAAGTATGGCGCTTTGACAATGTAAATCACAGACAGCGCATGGACCTCACACTGATGACGTCTGTACCGTGTAAGGCCACATGCACACGCTGAGTATTTGAGTTTTTTACCTCAGGATTTGTAGACAAAACCAGGAATGGAGCAATCAGAGGAAAAGTCTAATAGAAACACGTCACCACTTCTGTATTTAATCATCCCCTCCTGATTCTGTCTACAAATCCTGAGGTAAAAAACTCATTAAATACTCAGCGTCTGCACGTGGCCTAAAGGTACCTTTACACGCCGCCACTGTGCCTAGCCACAGGTATCCCCGCACGTGCACGTTTTTAACGGTGGACACCGATCGCCGATGCCGCATATACACGCCGCCACTGCGAGCTACACTGAAGGTATCTGCGTTCCCCGAAAGTGCCGACAGCTCCTGTGGCTTACTTCCTGTTGAATACCTTCCCTGGTTTACAAGCCGCTACCACAAAGGAATATGGGCGTACATATTTCACACCGCAAGTACATAGGCGTGACAGAGTTGTGTATTACGTGACGCTCGTACGGTGATTGGACAACGCAATAGCATCATGATTGGCCAGCCTGCGCATGAAGGCTGGCTAATACATGACGTCATTGCAATTGTGGACTGTGAATGGATAGCTCTTTAACTATGGCGCCCTGTGAAGGGTCAGCCAATCGTAACGCAGTAGCCCCCACCAATGATCGCTGATGGGGCGTGGTATCCATGACGCTGTGGCACTCCCCTGGGAATTCGTAGGCCACGCAAATACCTTGCTTGTGCCCCGATTACACGCCACCACCATAGGAATTGTGCCTTCCTGTTTTTGAGCACGGCTCAGCAACAGGTATTTGAAGGAACTGCCCATTTACACCCGCCATTTCGTAGCAATTTCATGGCAACAGGCACAATTGTCCCCAGTGCCCGGCAGTTGCTGCCTTCCTTTGGCGGCGTGTAAAGGTACCCTTACAGCCAAGCCACATAGACACGTACGTTTAGATCAGGATCGGCGGACAGTCCAGCGATTGTTTTCCGCATAAGGATTGTATATACACTGGTGTGAACCAGCACTAATCTGCATACACTGAGCACCCTCTGGCGGTTGCTCCAGGAACAAGAAAACGCGTGGTGTGTATAGCTGCACGTCAGAGGTAACAACATGCCGCAAATAACTAAGTGCAGGAAATAGGGGCATAGCCGAGTAACTACACGGGTCCCTCCATGTTTACATGCCCAGTATGGCTGCGCTCACATCACGCCCTCTCTTATAGCAAACACGACCACAATAAACTCCACATACAAGGCAGCCTACCGCGACATACAGCCTCCAGCATGTCACGACAGGGGTCCAGTCCTCCAGGAGAGCCCTAGTGCCGACACTCCCACCACAGTGTTTGTAAACACGCCACACGTGCGCACGCCAGTCCTGCGCGATTCACAGAAGTCCTACACTAGTTGGCCACTCCCCAAGCCATCCTCCGCTCTCAGCTACGTAAACTACAACTCAGTAGCGTAGAGAGGAAGCTGCTGGAATAATAGAGCAGCTTGTGCTCGCTGCACGGCGGTCATAGAATTTAACAGAGAGTCAGTGCGGGGCAGACAGGGCCCCTAATGAGGTCACTACAAGTTATAATACAGGGCCCCTAATGAGGTCACTACAAGATATAACACAGGGCCCCTAATGAGGTCACTACAAGTTGTAATACAGGGCCCCTAATGAGGTCACTACAAGATATAATACAGGGCCCCTAATGAGGTCACTACAAATATAATACAGGGCCCCTAATGAGGTCACTACATGATATAATACAGGGCCCCTAATGAGGTCACTACAAGATATAATACAGGGCCCCTAATGAGGTCACTACAAGATATAATACAGGGCCCCTAATGAGATCACTAAAAGTTATAATACAGGGCCCCAAGAGATGTCACTACAAGTTATAATACAGGGCCCCTAATGAGGTCACTGTCGCACCCGCTAGGAACCAGGGTATTCGAGGCTGGACCGTGCAGTCACGGGGGGTTGCCACGGTGGTGTGGCCCGATACCATGGTCCCAGGTGCGGCAAACAAAAATAAGGGGTTTGGGAAAAAGTTAATAAAGTTTATGAGGTGTAATTTGTGACGCCACCCATGGGTCGTGACCAATGTAGCCACTGCTGCTGTGGAATCTGACGGGGGCAGTGGTAGTGGCGGCAGCCGGGATGGTGAGCCCTCCACGGGTAGGGCTGGGTCCCCGTTTCAGAGGGAGATGTCCTGTGCACCCGGGATGCTGAACTTCTCTTCACACAGCTCTTCCAATCAGCGCGCACAGGCAGCAGGAGTTTGGCTCCGCCGGTGAGCCGCTGTAATTATCGTCCCAGTAAAGCACACACACAGTCCTTTGGGTTGGCCCGAGACTTCCAACACTCAGGGTACCTTTACACGCGGCTACATTTCTAGGGTGGCTACAGGTAACTTACTGGTTGCAGTGAAATCATGGAGAGATTATTCCATTTGTACACAGCAACAAGATAGAACCTTGTCTCCATGATTTCACTGCAACCAGTAAGTTACCTGTAGCCACCCTAGAAATGTAGCCGTGTGTAAAGGTACCCTCACAGTTACAGTCCACAGCTTTCTAGCACTTTACAGTGTACCGAGTCCTCTAAGCAGTCATGGGCACTGGTTTTTACTGCAGCGGGAACAGTTCCTCTGCGTCATTCCCCTCTGTGTACCTTTCGGGCCTTTCTGTTCTCTCCCTCGCATACGGGTTCGGTCTGGCCGTCACAGGCTCTATAGTGTGTCATTCCTTAGTCAGGGTCACCAGCCCTAGCCCAGTGGTTTTGTTCTACTCCGTAGTGGTAGTTGGGTCATGGGTCATGGAGCTCCCGCACCCCACCGGGATGTCTTGTGGTTAGGGGAACCCGGACACATCTACAGAGCCGGCACTAAGGTTCTCTGGCCCAGCCACCAGTGACCCATGTTAGTCGGGATCACCTGGCTCTCTCAGTCTCTCACCGATTTGATTTCAGCTTGGGCTCCCGGATGGCCATTAGTGGTGCAGGCCGCCGGGCCCCGGGTGGTTAGGGTCCGCTGCTTATGTTGCTGCAGTACTCGTTGTCGTGGTCTCTCTCTCTAACTGGTCTCCACTTGTGTGTTCTAACTTGGTGTTTTACTATTGTTCCTCCACCCCTTTGTCCGAGTTCTGTCTACTTCCCACCCACTTGTGCTACTCCGCCACCCCTTGCCTGACTAACTTGCCTAAGTAACTTGGCTAAGGGTCGGAGTGTGTATGCGTGGGTGTTGTTTTGAATTGACCATCTTACTTGTCCTGCTGCAGTTCATCCTGTGGCCGCCTGGTGGCATGGGCACCACACTCTCCTGGAGCAGTCTGGCCCGTCCCCGGGCCAGCACCCGATACGGGTGGCATAACCCAATTATCTTTATGCATAACTAAACATTTAACAGTTACAAGAATATTCTTCTTCCTTTTTATGGGAGGTGCATTGCTTTAACGTTACCTTAACAAAAATACTTCTAACGGCTATGAAAAAGTAGAAAAATTGTGGAAAAGTGCAAAGTTCAAACAGTTCCAATAGTCCAGCGCACGTCACAGTCAATGTTCTTAAGTGCTTACAGTTCTGGTGCGACATGTCCATGCACATTAAATTATTCCCTTAAAAGTAGTTATAAAACCAAGAAGGTACACACGAAAATGCACCAACTATATAGTATAGCTCCGCTGGTGAGCCGCTGTACTTCCAACACCCACAGTTAGAGTTCACAGCGTTTTAGCACTTTACGGTGTACCGGGCCCTCTTAGTAGTCACAGGCTCTGGTTTTTACTGCAGCGGGAACAGTTCCTCTGCCTCATTCCCCTCTGTGTACCTTTCTGTTCTCTCTCCCTCGCATACGGGTTCAATCTGGCTGTCACAGGCTCTATGGTATGCCATTCCTTAGTCAAGGTCACCAGCCCTAGTCCGATGGCTTTGTCCTACTCCGTAGTGGTAGTTGGGTCACGGGTCATGGAGCTCCCGTACCCCGCCGGGATGTCTGTGTGGTTAGGGGCGCAAAACGGTCCAGGCCACATCTACAGAGACGGCACTCTGGTTCTCTGGCCCAGCCACCAGTGACCCACGTTAGTCTGGATCACCTGGCTCACTCAGTCTCTCACCGGTTTCACCTTGGGCTCCCGGCCGGGTTGTCAAACCTGGGGGTGGGTTAAGGCGGTACAGCACAGGCTTACAAATGGCCGATATCCGAAATGGTCCTATAACCACAGTACCAGGAGCCCCAGCAGCACACCTCCACCTGACATGTTTGGATAACACCCACATATACTCATGAGCTCTCATGTCCGGACCTGCAAGTTTATTTCCAAATCTGCAGTCACAGTTAGAGGGCACACATCCAGGACGGTAAACTGCAGCAGTGTCCCCCCGGGGCCCAGGGCTCCCTCTACTAGAGTGCACAGCAGGAGCTACCGTTCCTCCCTGGCCCCTCCTCCTGGAATGACGCCTAGACCCACGATTAATCTGAGGTGTAGTCTGTATGTCGGGCCCCACGGGACGGGGGTACTCGGTACCGGACCGGACGGTGCCGGGGAAGTCACGGGTGGCTTGGTCCGGACCGTGTCCCTGGCTCGGCAAATAAAGGGGAATATTAACAGGGGAAATGTCACTCGTGACGCCACCCACTTGGTGCGGCCAGTGATGGGGCCGCCGCTGCTGCAGAACCTCCGGGGGTGATGTGATGGCAGCGGAGATGGTGTAGTTCCAGTGGGAAGAACTGTATCCCCCGGGGCAGTAAGAGTTAAGGGTTGAGGTATTGTCCAGGACACTTACTTTGCAGACGCTCCAGGATCTCTCTTCCTTGCTGGTGCTGACAGGCTTGCAGCTCTGTAGGTCGGAATCTGCTGCAACCTGTATGGGAGGAATAGTCTGCAGATAGAGACTGACAAGAGAGGCCAATTCAGGGTTTTCCGTGTTTTTACTCTCAGTTCTTTCCAAGCAGTTTACAAGTCATTGGCAGTTCTTTACAAAATTCAAGTACAGTTCTCAGTACACAGTTCAAATACACGGGCACATTCTCCCTCTCCGGGTTCCCTTTTCTCTGCAGCCAGGCCTCTCTCTATGTGACCCCTCACACAGTCTGTCGTTTCCTTTCCGGGCTATTACATTCTCTCTGCTACGTGTTGTGCGACACTGGACAGTATGGCGGTGACTCGGACCCCTGGTGGGCCCTCCGGGTTGTCACTGAGCTGCCTGTCCTTTGGGTTGGGGACCCTAACGTGGAGCTGTGGTCCCCCGTCGTGTTGTTTGGGGATTCCGGGTAAACTGCGGTCCCCTCTATAGCCGACACTCTACTTAGCCCAGCCTTCAGCAGTCCTCAAGCCTGAGGCTCTACCAGGCTCCTTCTCTCTGTTCCTCTCGGTATCATAGGAGGGACTTCTCTGCCTGCAGTCAGTGGCTTCAGCTGCTGTCTAGGGCACGGTTTCCTCCGTCCCTCTCTTTTCTGTCACACTCCTGGTGGCATCAGCGTCGGATGGGCTTTTCTCCCCTCTGGCTCGCACTGGCTCAGTACGGATTCTGCGCTCCTAGCCTTGCACTCACAGAACGTGTGATTGTCTTTCTCTCTCAGCTTAGCTCAGCTTCTCCTCTTTGCTTCTCAGCACCATGGCCTACTAACTTCCTTCACTCCTCCCCCTCGCTATATACTGTCAAGTCACCTGACCTCTGGTGTGCCCAACCCACTCCTCTGATCCACCACCCCTCAATCTCATAGAGGTCTAATCTCAGGGCTGGATGTAAACCTTCTCTTACACGTGGGTTTGTGGGCTGTGAGGGTGTTGTTGTGCAACAAGTGTCCTACCTGCCTGGCTGCAGTTCCCTTTTGTGGCCTCCTGGACGCAGGGGCGCCACACTCTCCCGGAGTTAATTAGCGCGTCCTCGCGCTGCCGTCATGGATCACCCTGAAAACATTTTTATTTTCATAACAGTAAACATTAAGTATTCTTTGTTTCTTCCCATCCGGGAGGCCCGATTCTTATAATGTTACTTTAAGTTAATTATTTACAAGTGCACGGGTATATATTCGTCATTACCCCTTTTCTATAGCTAGACCTCTACCGGGTCCAATGCTACAACGCATTCACTTTTCTGTAGCTAAAACACACATTATAAATACTACTTTGTATCAAAAGTATAAAACATTCTTCTCTTCTGAAAAAGTGCAAAAAGTTTAAAAAAGTTTCAAAGTTCACAGTTCACGATTCAAAGCAGTCAAAGTCTCATGCACTAACTCGCATGTGCCGCTGGTCTTAAAACCAAAGGGGAGCACACAAAGGTGCTCAACTATTTACAAGGGAAAGTTTTTATCACTTCATCGTCCGTGATACCAATGTTCAGTTCAATAAACATATATAAGACAAACAGGGGAATGCTAGCATTCATTCAGGTAAGGGATGGGAGCAATAAGGAAAAATGCACATTCACACTTACAGTGTCTTCATCTGTTGTAGAACCCGTGTTCATTCCTTCTTGCCTTGCTTCCACGGCAACACCGATGATGGTCTCCTTCTGGGATACACTTCCAGGTTCTGTAGGGCAGCTATCAGCAAGTAGCTTTCCGGGGTCTGGGTTATGGCATCCTTCTTTGGGGCAATAGTCTCAAGTATGGTGACAGGATCCGTGTTTACAGCCATGTCCGTGTAGCTAGTTAGATCTGGATCATCATTGGATTCAGGGTACTCTAATGCGTGCATGTCATCTTCTTCCGCAGGGTACAAACAGAGTCTTTTCACCTTAATGCCGTATGGGCCACGCTCACCTTCCACAATGTGGTACGACACCCATTCTCCTATCTCGACTTGTCTGTCCGGGTGATCTGACGGCAGTTGCTCTTCCACTTCTCGTTTGTTTATAAAGATATCACATCTCATACGGGCTCACGGGCGAATGCAAATCCTCTTGCTTCAATTACTTTAACTATCTTGCCCTCGTGCCGTGGGGATTGCTGAACTTCTTGGTCTCTGCGGGCTACATTCTTTGCCTCTTTTGCACGAGCGACCATAATTTGCTTCTGCACCTGCCTCTCAGCTTCCTCTTTCTCCCACCTTCTCACGCATCTGCGGATATACTCTTCCCGTGTTATCAACTCTGCGGGGCCTACTTCGCTGCTGGGATCTTCCAAAAAGCCCATCAGGTCATCGCATTCTTTATCTCGCTCCCACCAGCAGCGGAGCTGCTCCCCTCTCACCTCAGTTGTTGTAGGTGCCGGAATCAGGGGCTGCGGTAACGCCAGGTGTCCCTCCTGTAGAGCTCCGAGTGGGTCATTCTCTCTTTTGGTAGCTTGCGGTGCAGTACGTGGCACGGTCAGATCCACCAGCGTTGCTGTACGGCATGGGGCTTCACATCTATTGCGGTCACGTGTTGCTCCAACCCAGCCGGGTTGTATGGATAGAGTCTCGTAGCTCTGGCAGTGATCAACACTAATCTGGATCCGGGTCCGATGCTCCTCTTGGGCCCGTGTCATCCACTGGGGTAGCAGCCGCAGCACACCCCGCCGGGTGTCTTGGACGTGGGGACACTCTCTGCCGCCTTCTGCCATCTCGTCTAGGTCACACGGGGTCTCTCCTCGGCCGGGTTCCTCCACCGGTTCACTCCGTGGGCCCTCCGGGATCACTCGTGGTCTTCCTTCGGCAGCGTTCTCCTGGGCGTCCTCTGCTTCCGTCCGCATGTACTCGAATCGCGACTGCTTCTCTTCCGGTTGCTCCGCCCCCTCCTGATGACGATTTCCTTCTTCTCGGTTCGCGCCAGCTTCATGGTAGGAGGGTCTAGGGGCGGCGGCTCTTCTTTGAGAGTGACAGCTGGCTCTCCCGGAGTTAAGGAGAGCCAGGGCGGGACCTTCTTTTCGCGCCTTGGACTGGTCCGGCCCACGATGGGAGTCTTGGGAACGCCTCCCCTGCGCATGGCGCTAGTCCCTTATGGCCACCATTAAGGTCAGTTTTGGCGGGAAAAGTTCTAAGCACGTTGTCTGGGCGCATGAGGTCCAATTTTTTCAGAATTCAGATTCTGTGCTCCTTCCACCCCAGTCTTCCAGGACATGTGCTTCTGTCTTTGCATCTCAGCCTACACTGGCCTACTGCTGTCTTTCGGCTTGTGCCGTGCTCCTCAGCCTGCTGCTGGTCTGTGTCTTTGCTGCTCTGCACCCTGGGCCTACTGACTCCTTCATCCTCCCCCTGCTCTATATCTACCCTCTGTCACCTGACTTGTTGGCCCACCCACTGTCTCTAAACCCACCACCCCTTGCCTGCCTAGAGTTCCAGGCTCGGGTTGGGTGCTGCTTTCTACTGGTATGTGGGTTGTGTGGGCTGTGAGGGTGTTGGGGTTCAACTGTCGTTCCTACCTTCCTGGCTGCAGTTCCCTTTGGGGCCCTTCCTGATCGCAGGGGCGCCACAATATCACTCCTTGAATACTTATCTCCTAGCCTTTTTTTCGGAACATAATATTTACATCGATATTTCTGGCTGACACTGTACCACAATATTATTTTATATTGTACTTTCCAAATTAGACAATGTGATTTTTAGAATTTGTTTTCTAATTTTGTCTCTCACAGTTGAGGTCTACCTATGATATAATTTAGAGGCCTCTCTCATCTTTATAAGTGGGAGAACTTGCACAATTGGTGGCTGAGTAAATTCTTTTTTTCCCCACTGTAATACAGGGCCCCGAGAGAGGTTACTACAAGCTATAATACAGGGCCCGGAGGCTACTACAAGCTATAATGCAGGGCCCCGAGAGATGCCAGTACAAGCTATAATACAGGGCCCCAAGAGAGGTCACTACAAGCTATAATACAGGGTCTCGAGAATGGCCACTACAAGCTTTAATACAGGGCCCAGAGAGAGGCCACTACAAGCTATAATGTTCAGTCTACTCTATACCTTAGCTCTATATATTATATTCATACATATGTCATCAAGTATCAATGTATGAAAAAAAAACGTACCGGCGACACGAAGCAAGTGTGAACAGATGCTAGCTGAAAAAACACATCTAAGATGAACCCCCTGCTTTAGAGGATCCAGATCCCGCAGTTTACCCGGATTCGCCAGTACACCCGGGTCCAGTAACCAACATAGACTCAATTCAACCAGAGACTGTTGCAACAAAATCCACAGCAGATGCAGTTACCCAAACGCCTGAAAGCTATCTACTGATTCAGGCATTACAGGACTTGGAGCTGTTTCCTAAGAGAAGAGAACCACAAGTACACAAGATAGAGAAGAAGAAGGAATGAAGACCCGGATTCAGCAAAGAACTGTAAGTGTGAATGCGATGTAATCCTTAATGCTCCCATCCCAATCCTGAATGAACGTTAGCTTTCCCCTGTCTGTCTTATATGTTACTTGAACATTTGAGATCAAGGACAATGACCTGATACAAACTTTCATGTATATATTTGAGCACCAAGTGTGCTCCCCCTTGGTTTTAAGACCAGCTTGCACTTAAAAGACTGTGCCTTGAACTTTGAGCTTTTTGCACTTTTGAAGTTTTTGCATCAGAGGAAAAGAACTTTTATACTGTTTGACAGAAAAAGTACTGTTATTTATGTGTTTTAGAGTGGTAATGCAAATGTGTTATAGAATTGGACCCGGAAAAAGGTCCAGAAGGGTGGTGTAACTCTTAAGCCAATACACCCGTGAGCTAATGTAAATAGTTAATTTAAAGCAACGTTAAAAGAACCGTGCCTCCTTAACTGGAAGAATCAAGAATCCTTAATGTTAATGTTTGCATAAATAATAATGTTTTCAGGGGGATCCATGCCGGACGGCGTGGGACACGCCGGTTTAACTCCGGGGGAATGTGGCGCCCCTGCGACCAGGAGGCCACATAGGGAACTGATCCAGGTAAGGGAGGAAGACAGTTTACACCACAAACACCCTCACAGACATCCCACACACCACTAGAGGGCAGCACCCAACCCGAAGCCCGGAACTCTAGGTGGGAAGGGGTAGTGGGTTTAGAGAACAGTGCATGGGACAGCAAGCAGGACAGGTGACAGAAGGTAGAAATAAAGGAAGGAGAGGAGGAAGGAGTTAGTAGGCCGAGGGTGCCGACCAGAAAAGACCAGAGTAGGCCGGCGTAGGCTGAGCAGCCAAGACAGAAGTACACGTCCTGGAGGAGTGGGGTTGATGGAGTGCAGAATCCGAAGTGCCAGTGAAACCACGGAGAGAAAGTACGTCCATAACCAGCACCCCAGGAGTGTGAGGACAGAGAGGACCAGCAGCACTGGGTCCTAGGAACACAGCTGAAACGACCAACTATCGGCGGAGTAGCCTTCCATATTGAAACCAGAGTCACACGAGACAGGAGGGAGCCTGATAGAGCCTTGCAGAAAAGGACTATTGGAGGCTAGGCTAGAAGCAGAGTGTCGGCCCTAAAGGGGACCAACGATTTACCTGGTTTCCCCAGATTCACCAACGGGGAGCACTAACTCCAGGTTGGAGCTCCCACCCAAAGGACAGGCAGCTCAGTGGCGACCACGAGGACCCACAGGGGTCCGAGCTACCGCTATACTGTCCGGAGACACACACAAGGAGAGAGGGAATACAGCCTGGAAAGGACGAGAGAAAGAGTGAGGGATCACAGGGAGTAACAACCTGGCTGCAGGGAGTAGAAAGGAACCCGGAGGGGAAAGTCTGTAACCCGTGTAAGAACTGAACTGTAACTGAACTGCTGTACTGAAAGAACTGCAAAGTAAACACGGTGAACCCTGCTTCTGACTCCCTTGCATGATTATCTGTGAACAGAGCCTAATAATAGCTTTGCTCCCTTGCCAGTGCGTGATTCCTTCCAGCAGGACAACAGAGAGATCCCACCTGGAGACCCACAGCCTGTCAGCTCCTGGCCCTGGTATTAATGATATCCTGAAACAGGGCATGTGACTACAGCAGTCAATCACTGGCTATAACAGTTCACCACTGCTGCCGAAGTGACACGCCCACTCCAGGGTCAGGGGTACTTGGGAAACGGGCAGCAGTTGTTTTTCACTCTCGGTTCTTTTCACGGGGACAGATGGGGGCCGAGACCCGGTCCTGTGACCCTGGCGGTGTCATTTAATAAAAGGGGGATTGTTAGGGAAGACAAGGAAAAGGGGTATTCATGACTCCACCTTCTGTGAGCGGCCAAGGGCGGCTGCCGCTGCTTCAGAATCTCTGGGGATGCTGACCGGCAGCTTGGATGGTTTTGCTCCCTGCAGGTGGAGCGCAGTCCCCAGGGCAGCCGGAAGGAGGGTTTAGTTCGTACCTTGGCAGATGTTCATTAGGTCATCAGCATCCCGGTGTCTCATGCGACTTCTGCGTCCGGTGGTCGCCTATAAAGAAAGTCTCACACACCACAGCTGGAGTTCTTTTACTTTTATTCAGTTATTTCAGTATGGCCGCCGGGTGCTTCCCTTGCCAACCTCCGGTTCAGCGTTGTCTCCAGAACTGGGACAGTGCAGTCGAGCCTCTGTTGGTGTTCCTGTCTCTCTCTTTCTTACTGGGTGTCTCTTTCTCTGGTGGTCTCTCAGCACTACAAGGTAGTTTCTCTTCTGGGGCGAGCGCGGCACCGCTATGCCCCCCAGGGTCTCAGCACCTCTGCACACAGAGCTCAGGTACCGACAGCCACAGGTGCTCAGTTGTACCCCTCTCGGGCACTGCTCCCTAGTTTGGCTGCCTTCTCCAAGTTGTGTCGGGTGGTCGGCCACAGCTCCTGTTAGGAACTTAGGGTCTCCGGTTCAACAGTTCGGGCATACAGCATCCGCAATGTGTTCAGGGCCGATTTCCTGTTTCGCCCTCCAACTCCTCTGTACCCTCACCAGATACGGGCGTACAGGGATCTAATTCTCACTTCATACCCCAAGGGCTCTGTTCTTCCTTCACACCCGTTGGTCGTTCCCTCCTGGGGCGACCGTGACCGTGCTCCAGCACGCGGGAACCAACACCTCCTCCTCCTTACTTTTGCTACTCGTCTACTATTTTTTGTTGTTCTGCACTACTCTTTTCCCTCTCGGCTATGCTTGGGTCCTCCCACCATCCCGGGGTCCTAAGTGTTGTGTGTGGCTCGACTGCGCCATCCCAGCACCAGAAGAGCAGAGGCACTACTCTCCCTCTAATGGAGGAGTGCAGTACCTCTGGTGGCGGCCTACCCGGTGGGGCACCAAAGTAGTACACACTCACATTATGCCAGTCTTGCCAGATTACAAGGTGCTGAATGCAATAAGAGGCGTATTCCACTTGATGAGTTTGGTGTATCTTTTGAATGGCGTGTGCCTCAATGTGCGGTGCTAATAATGCTTCTCCAGTTTGTGACTTGGTAGCATTTCTGCCATAAAAAACACTGGCAACGTTGATGAAATGGCCAGGTGGCCATGCCCCATACCACATCAGACCGGACCAGTGGCGTAACAACCGCGGAGGTAGGGGTCGCAAGTGTGACTGGGCCCGGAGGTACAGGGGCCCAACGCCCGCCGACCCCTGCAGCTGCTTTACATGGATGTGCGTCCTTGAGGACGCATATCTATGTTCCCAGGGAGCTGATCACGGCCGCTGGATGCATAAAGTCCGGCACTGTTCTATTTTCCCTGCCCCCGTCGCTGTCCTGGCCAATTTCAGGCCCAGCGGCTATTCACAGGCCAGTTGGCGCATGACGTCAGCTTCTGGTCTGTGATTAGCTGCCCAGATGGCTCGAGGCCTGTGATTAGCCAGGACAGCGGCACCGTACATTTATGGCATCCGAGGCAGGGAGATGATAGCGGTGCTGTGCTACATGCATGGGTGGCATCGGGACACCTGCAGGCTGAGAGCGCACCGGTGGACCAGTGAGAAGTGTCCCTGTGTCTGTGTGTATCCTTGTGTATGTGTCCCTGTGTGTATGTGTCCCTGAGTGTGTGTGTCCCTAAGTGTGTCCTGGAGTATGTGTCCCTGAGTGTGTGTGACCCTGAGTGTGTGTATGTGCCTCTGTGTTGGTGTCCGTGAGTTTGTGTGTGTGTCCCTGTGTGTTTTAATGCTGATACCATATTGGGATATTATGGGGTTTATGGGAATACCTTATTGGGGGTGCAAGGGGATGATGGGGATACCCCTGCACCTGCTTTACCTGGATGTGCATCCCTGAGCACGCACATCCATGTCACTGCGCAGCGGCCTGCCCAGCCGGTCCCCAGATGGCTGATCATGGCTGCCGGAGGACTGGCAGGCACTGTAACTTTAAAACTCCAGCGGCCACTGCATGCTGCACTGTGATGAGGTCATGTGACCTCATCACAGTGAGGACACAGCTGCCGGCAGGAGCGGTGAGTGTGAACTCCATTCAGAAGCCGAAAGCTGTCACAGCTTCTGGAGAGGGACAGAGGAAGGGGGAGGGAGATGTGTCTGTGTGTGTGTGGGGGAGGGCTGTATAGGTGGCATTGTGTCTGTGTGTTGTCTGTGTTTGTGTGTGGGGGGCTGTACAGTGGGTAGTGTGTTTGTGTGTGTGGGGGAAGTCGAGGAGAGAGGACCCTGCGAGGCTTGCAGTGGAGGGTGCCAGTAAAAAGAAGGCAACCCAGGCAGAAGGGGGATCCCTGGCTTGTGCAAGCCCTGTGACGGCTGTACCAATAGGCAGTCCGGGAGGAAACCCAGTCCAAAGTGGAGAACCGGCTCCGAGTGCGGTGCAGGAAAGATCAGCTCTGAGCCGCCAATCGGAGGGTCGCAGGCCTTCATATAGCCACGACCCAATCCAACGCAAGTCCCCACCAGGATCTCCGTCCACGGTTTGAGCCCCTTAGAGAGAAGGGTAAACTCTAACAGACCCGTGAGCCTGGTAGCAAGAGGGCTCTGTGTAGAGCAGCGCACGGTAGTAAATAGAGCGCAGTGAGAGAGAAGGACAGAGGAAGAAACCTGAAGGAACATGATTGGGGGCCTCAGAGAGACTTTGCGTCCTTTAGTGACTACCCGGCTAGCTTCCCGTGACTGTGTACCGTGTGAACAGCTTGAAAGTCACCAATAAATACCCATGCAGAGCAAGAAGGTCTCCTGTGTTGTATTTCTACTACGATGATAAGCAGGAAAACAGTGGAATGGGGTACCCCGTTCCACTGTTTTCCTGCTTATCACTTTAGAAGTTGGGGGAGCTGCTGCAGACCGTCATCAGGATTTAAATGCGCATATGTTGTTTGGTGTGGTTGTGCCTGTCACAACCTGGAAAAGGTAAGCAATATCCTATTTTTGTTCTCCTCCTAACCACACAGGGTATACCCTATTTGCGCTTTCTCCTTTCCAGACACTGCATCTGATTTCTACTACTACAACAGTTACTACACTGCCCCGCTTTGCTGAGCTCCGGGATCTGCAGGAGGAGGAGGACACGGCGTCCCTGTCCTTAATGGAGGAGATACACAGAGGGTAGATAGGAGCATATCTGAAGAACCTACCAACCAAAGATGATATGGAGAGATTCACATGTCGCCTGGAGGCTGCTTACAAATCTGAGGTACAAGCACTCAAAACAGAATTCACAACCAGAATTGAGGAAGTGGAGAAATCGCAAGAGAACGTGCTGGACGAATTGCAGGCACAGCGCACGTTACTAGCTGAACACTCCTCAATTTTGGAAGACCTTCTATACAATCAAGAAGACTCAGAGAACAGGAACAGGCGTAATAATGTGCGCATTAGAGGGCTCCCAGAATCTATATCCCCTGCAGAGCTACCTGGGGCGATTCAGATCAGCTCCTCAAGCAAGTGATTGGCGATCCAGACGGCCCCCATATTGAATTAGACAGGGTACACAGAGCCCTGGCCCCTAGACCATCCCTGGAAGCCAGACCACGAGACGTTATATGCCGGGTTCATTTTTACTCTATAAAGGAGAACATTATGCAAGCTGCAAGGCAATTGGGAGAAATTATATACCAGGATGCACCAGTTTCCCTCCTCCCGGACCTGGCCCGTTGCACGCTCCAGCAGCACCAGGGCCTTCGACCTCTGCTGACCATCCTGAGGGAAAAAGACATTACCTATCGGTGGGGCTTTCCCTTCCAACTAATTGCTACCAAAGATAGTCGATCTGCCTCCTTTCGCCGACTGGGAGATCTGCCAGCATTCTGCAAAAGCCTGGACATCCCTGAGGTTGCAATTCCCGACTGGCCGAGGATCCCTCACCTGCCGCCTCCGCCGGTTAGATGGCAGGGCCCGAGACAACGTAAGCCACCCCGAGGATCCCCCACTTGAGGAGAGGTTGGCGTGCGAGGACCGTGTTTTCTACAGTGTTCGGACTGAGGTTCACCGGACCCTTGATGTTTGAGAGCTTTGTTCCTCTCTGTTGCTTTTGAGAGCCTTATCTTAAAAGGCATAGTTACCTGAATGATACCTGGTCACATCCCCCCCCCTGATTTCCCTACCTTCCCTTCCCTTCCTCTCCATCCCTCCCCTAGACCTAACCTAACCGTTATCACCCTCCTCATTCCCCCCTTCTGACTCTTATTTTGCCTCACTAGCTCTTACCCTCCCCTCCCCTAAAATGTGACCCTACTACTCTACCCTAATCACAACCCCTGGTAACCAGATAACAATCGGTTTATATTACATAAGTGGTTCTGTTTGTTTAAGTATACTAAATAGGTGGGGGGTGAAGGTGTGGCGGAGGGGCTCTCCAGTTGGGCTTCCACGCATACCCCCTTGTGTTGGATGACTATAATCATCTATAACTACACAATTTGGCGCACTATAAGTGCAGGAAGGTTGATGTTTTTTGCTATATTTACTCTTTATGCTTGTCATCTTCCTCTTTCTACTTCCTCTTTTCCCTCCTTTTCTCTTTTCCTCCCTACTGCCGAGCGGGATGACCCCCAATATTGACTTCGAAGATGACACGTCCTGCCATGTCCTTGTTCACTTGCTGCTCTTTTAATGCCAAAGGGCTAAATCAACCCGAAAAGAGGCGTCAGATTTTATATTCTTTCAACAAAAAATAAAATACAAGTATTAATGTTGCAGGAAACACACTATCGCACTGACAAAATTCCAAAATGCGAAACCAAAGATTTCCCACTGTGGATACATGGCCCAAATCCAGTCTCAAAATCAGGTGGAGTGTCTATTGCCTTCCATAAGAGTTGCTCACCAGAGATTTTGGACAAGGAGGTGGACCCACGAGGTCGTTATGTATTTCTGAAGGTGTCTTGGCTCTCTAGTACATATGTCCTGGCTAATATTTACTACCTCAACAGGAGGCAGAGACGGTTTGGAGCACAGTCATGCAGAAGGCTACAGGACTTTGCCGGATTGACGCCACTAATGTTGGGAGGCGATTTCAACTACCCCATCGACCCATCCTTGGACGTCTCGTTAGGTAAGTCACACCTATCTGGGCCGCACCTCGACCACTTTGCGAAACACTGGGGGGACATGCACCTAATGGACATATGGTGCCTATTACACCCAGATATTAGGGACTATACTTTCTATTCTGTGTATTCACTATACAGTAGGATAGACAGATTTCTTGTATCCCACTCCCTCATGGATCAGGAAATTGAGGCACATATTGGACATATTATATGGTCGGACCATGCCCCAATATTTCTTACCCTACACCTAAATCCGGACAGTAGAAAAGAATTTACATGGCGCTTAAACGAGAATTTGATAAAGGACCCATCATGCCGCTCAGACTTGGTCAAAGCGATCTGGCACTATACAAATGACCATCATTCAGAACCGACCTCACCCCCTATTAAATGGGAGGCGTTAAAAGCTGTGCTGAGGGGAGTTCTTATCTCCCATGGCGCACGACTGAAACGACAACGCACGCAAGATATACAAACCCTCCTTTCCCAGATAACCGAATTAGAAACAATTCATAAACATAATCCATCCCCGACAATTTACTCTGACCTTTCTACTACCAGACATAAACTACTGAAACTTCTAGACCAAAAAGGAAGTGCCTTTAGAGAGAGGATACGCGCTCGCTATTACATGCTAGGAAACAGGAGCGGCGAGCTACTGGCTAGGGCATTACACCCCAACCCCCTACGAACTATCATCACAAATATTCGGAGTTCTAATGGTCAACGACTTTACAAGACTTCAGATATCCTATCAGAATTCCACACATTTTATTCATCTCTGTACCAGTTATATGGCCATTATAATACAGCTTCGCCTACCCTTCTGGCAGAGAAGATTCAGACATACCTTAAAGAGAGTGGTCTCCCGTCTCTCCCGAGGGATATAAGTAACCAGTTATCATGCCCCTTCTCATTAACAGAACTTGAAGAGGGTATTGCACACCTAAAAGCTGGCAAGAGTCCGGGCCCAGATGGCTTCACGGCCGGATTCTACAAACAATTTTCTGATCTCTTGGGCCCCATCTTCCTAGACGCTTGTAATGCTGTTTCTTCTGGGGATTTTTTCCCTACACAGGCTTTGATGGCCCATGTGGTGGTCCTGCCTAAACCCGGGAAAGACGCCTCCATGTGTGGTAACTATAGACCCATATCCCTGATGAACCTAGATACTAAGCTTAATGCCAAAATGATAGCAGATAGAATGAAAAATTATTTACCCACACTGATAGATGCTGATCAGGTGGGTTTCGTCCCTGGCCGAGAGGCCAGGGACAACACGATTAGATCAATAACTCTCATTGACACGGTCAGGAGGCACAAATTAGCTCTCTTTGCCGATGGCCTACTTATATATATTACAAACCCCCTGATCAGCATCCCTAATATCCTATCCGAACTCTCGATTTTCGGACATCTTAGTATTTTAAAATCAACACCTCAAAATCGGAGATTTTAAACATATCGCTCCCCAGACTAATTGTCAATCTGCTTGAACAAGATTTTCCATTTAGATGGTGCAAAGCCCACTTAACGTATCTTGGGATTAAGTTACCAGGAGACTTATCCATGCTATACGAGGCCAATTATGCTACTACACTTTCCCGGGTTGAGGCGGACTTGTCAAAATGGCACAAACTTTCCTTGTCATAGCTGGGGAGAATCCACTCCATTCGCATGGACCTTCTACCCAGACTACTGTACGTGTTCCAGACGGTGCCCATTCACTTGCCAGCGTCTTATTTTTTGAGGCTGAAATCATTAATCAGACGCTTCATATGGTCCCATGGACATCCCAGGCTATCACTCTCACTACTGTGCAAACAGGTCAATCGTGGAGGTATCGGCCTCCCTGACATGCTGCTATACAATTATGTGGCCATAGATAGATGTATTCTGGAGAGAGGAAAAGGTGGGTGGAGGTTGAGACGGGAGGGGAGTATCCCATTGCCCTTGATTTGGTCTCCAATATCCATAGAAAATAAAAACCCTTCTTACCTGACACGCCAACTACGCCTTACATTCATGGCCCAAAATTGGACCTGCACCTGACCACTCATCCAGGCCCAATGACTCCCATATTTGGGAATCTCTCTTTCTTAGTAGATAGTGATGCCCCGTCCTTTTTACACCTTAAAAAATCCTCGCATCCCATGTTGAAAGACTACATTACCCAAACGGGAGTTAAACCCCTCACAGCCTTATATCCAACGGGCTTTGACCCAAAAAACTCATGGTTCATCCATGCCAGACTTTGTAGTTATGTTAAAACTTTGACTCTCATGGATGTAGTTAGACCATTAACAAACTTTGAACAACTCTGCGATGGGCGTACCAACATTTCCCATGCTCTTTCGACCATATATCGTGTCCTACAAGAACAACTTCAAATTATGATGCCCCGACCCCTAGGTTTAGGGGGGCCTGGGAGAGAGATCTGGGTGCTCCCCTGTCTGATTCAGATTGGTAGAAAGCTCTCCTCTTTACGTACATGTCTTCTCCTATGGCCTTGTCACAGGAAAGAAACTACAAGGTGGTGGCAAGGTGGTACAGATGCCCGGCGGACGTCTATGCGATTTTTCCCACTGCATCGGATGGGTGTTGATATATGCAGGTTGGAGGAGTTGGCGGCACAGGCTATGCCAGATGCTGAAGCCACGGAGAGACATAGCACTCTTTGGGCGCCCTGGATTATGTACAGAGAGTCACAGGGCCTGAGGGACTGGCTGTCCCACTGGGAGTAGAGGTGTTGCGTTTCTGCGCTCTTGCTCTCAGGACATCCCTTGAAGAATTTTTGAGAAAGCTTTAGTGATGGTTTCCCTGCTCGGCACTATTTCCCCTCTTTTTCCTCTATCCCCCTCTTTCTCTCATTTCTTCTTTTTCTTATATACTAACTTCACTCTCTTTTCAATTTTTATTCTAAATATAAGTTGTTTTATAACCCTTGCCAAAAACCAAGGGGTTAAATTTTGCATAAAATATTCAGATATACCTGATTGTTACAGGGCCTAACTTTGTAAATTGTTTATATCCTAGAAATGTTAGATAGTTTGAACGTAATGCTGTTCATATTATAAGAAGACCATGATCATACTGCAGCCAAGATATAACGGTATAATTTTACCCTAAACTTTAGCAAATTGAATATTTGGATCAAACCCGAGAGCGCAAATTTCATGCTCACACCATTCTTGTTGATTGCCTAATCTTGTCTAACACTAATCAATAATGCCCTGTGTCATGTCATTTTTTCCTTTTTTGTTTTTACCTTTGTCTTCATGTTATATTTGCATACTATTATGTTGTTTTACTCTGAAACCCAATAAATACTGATTTAACGAAAATCTTTTAGCCCTGATAATGCTGCTGTACTTACATTAAAAATATATTATACAGCTATAATGATATGGATTTTTTCAAAGTTTGCCTGCCTGACATTAAAAGGAGCATCTTAGGAGTCAAGTTCTAGTCGGACTCATAAAATGCTCATCTCAGTATCAAGGTTATACAGCCATACTTACATGTACTTTCAGTGTAAGTACACGAGCCTCATCAAGTCTAAGATATCTGTTTATAAATATTTACAACTTGGAATATGAGATCTAGTCACTTATCCATTCTAAAGGTGTTATTATGCAAATACACAGAGAGAAATATGTTCTTTTATTAACCATTTAGATATTATTCATGAGTTATTTTAGTCCAAATAATATGTTCATGCTGCATTGTTCTCATAATTGTACTTTTTGATCATGTCCTCGATCCATTCTCTGTAAGCTGCCACTTTGGTGAAGACCTGAGGTTTCCTTTCAATGAGACAGTTGGTTTGGTCCAAAACTAGTGATTCCTTGAACTTCCCAGACGGAGTTGGAGGTAGATTGGCATACCAGTGCTCCCTCAGCCTCGCTCTGGAAATACATGTCATACAACTTGTTATATTAACGAAATTAGAGTATGAACAGAATGTTGCATCTAAACCATATTTGCCATAATTCCTAGAACATCTGGAGGGCTTCCTGTTAAAGGGAAGACCAAGACTGCTAGAAAAGATAGGAAATACCCAGGGTGCCATGGAAATCCCTTAAAAAGAACCAACCAGCAGGATTTTCATCTTTGAAGTAAAGCCAGTGCCATGCAGGCACTAGCATGCTGAAAACAATTGTACCTTTAGTGAAGAGATGATATGATGGATTGCCAAAAGACCCTTTTGAAACTTGCAGAAATGTCTTGACTGACGTGTGGAGCAGGGCGGGCCTTTTTGGGTTAGGTCCTCACGGATATGTTTCTCCTTCTGGATTGCCACATCCCCCCTTCTTTATTTAAAATTTGCTCTGTGCCACCACTGCTACTTCTGCACCATGTGTGTATTGGTATTGTAAAGTGACGTCATTAACATAGTACCAGAGTTAGTGGATGCGTGTACCACCAACTCCAGCACCATGTTATTGACAACACTATGGAGACAAATAGGAGCGGCATGCGCCCCTGCTGCTCAGTTGCCTCACCAGTGTCATCATTAGAATGGTGTAGGAGATCGCGGTATATGCATGTGCTAACTGCTAACTCCGGCGCGATGTTACTGGTAATTACATCACTAATACAATACCAATGCGCATGCACCTTCAGTAGTGGTAATGGTGGCACAAATTTTAAATAAAGGAGGGGGCAAGGCAGAAGCAGGAGCATGTACGAGAGCACCTGACCCACAAAGGCCCGCCCTGCTCCACACGTCAGTCAACTGATGCACACATTTCTGCAAGTTTTGAAAGGTTTTTTTTGGGAGTCCAGCATTTCATCTCTCCATTAAAGGTACGATTGCTTTCTAGTGCCTGTATGACACTGGCTTTACTTCATAGATGAAAATCCTGCTGGTTGGTTCCCTTTAAGATGTAGCTACAGGTAAAAATTCAAGTGTGCTTTGTGTGATACATTAAAGGAGATTTATGGGGTATAAAAAAAATGTGCTCAAGCATAACAGGCAGGTAGCTCCACCACCTGACAGTTGTGCTCGGTGCCAGTCCGCGCTGTCACCCTCAGCACAGAGCGGTCACAGATTGCTACTGCCGGGGATAACATAGCGGAGTAAACACAGAACAGAGGCGGTTTTTCTGCTCTTCTCTGTGTGAAGGGGTCGGGACAGCCGACATCACGCTGATTGACAGCTGCTCCCTACTACCTGATTACGGGAGCCGACTGTCAATCAGGATGACATCGGCTCTGACGCTCGTCAACAGAGGGGACGAATCCTCCCTTCTGTAGTCATGAGATTGACATCAGCCGAAAAGGAGATCGCTCCAGTCAGAGGTGAACGGCACAAAGCACAACAGGCACCTTGGTGTCACCTACCTGCCTGTTGGTGCTTAGGCACAGAGCTGCCAAGTGTCCTCTATGACTATGCAAGTTGCCAGAGCAAACTATATTTTTTTATTCTTTAGTTTCTTAAAGATAAGTGCAATAAATTTAAATCCTCCTTAACTGAACCCAATAACATGTTCATGGTGGAGAATAGCTCCCTAAAGCCTATAATCAGCAAAAGAGTTTGACTTACCTTACAAGCAGATTTTAATTTTTCTGGAGAATCAAAGCCAGCACAAACCATGGATGGGTTTATCTGGTCCTGCCAGAAACTGGACTGACTGCATGTTTCGTGGGACATTATGGGTATTGGCACCTGAAATTTTGCATTGGTATTGATTCCACCTACAACAAGACATACTTTATATATTACAATCTGTGATATAGACTGTATAGCATCCCTAAATCTTTTCTTCTTTTAAGAAATGTCTCCTTTAAACCTACATTAGTTTTAATGCCCTAATGAAGAGCAGCCCGTCATCTTGCAGAAATCAGTACAACATTTGTTTTGTGCGACAATATCCTTTTAAATAAGTGGACATCTGTTCTCCTAATTTTTCTTAATCATAATCCACTTAAGATCCAATCATGCCACCCTGATCTTCACCAATTGCATATCTGTGACTCCATCTAGGTAATTACTGCCTTGCAGGAAACAATCGCTAAATTCTCCAATCTTTTAATCTGAGAACACACATAGTATGGAAGTGTGGCTTTGGATTGTGGAATCAGAGTATGCACAGTAATATTTCTCATGCTATTTACTCTGTGTGTTTCTTAAAGGGGAAGAATAGCTGGGTCATAGCAAAAATGTATGCTAGAATTTGGGAATATCTAATATCAGTCTTGTCAAAATGACACAACTCTAATGGCCACTTTACACAGGCAACAGGAAGATAGAAAACGGCAGGTGTCGGAGACAATTGTACCTTTTACCTTCAAAACACCTTGCAGATTCCTGAATTACACGCAGCCACTTCAAGGTGTTTTGAAGGTAAAAGGTACAATTGTCTCCGACACCTGCCGTTTTCTATCTTCCTGTTGCCGCATGTAAAGTGGCCATTAAGAATTGTCACCATTCCTCAGTATGTCTAGGATGCAATGAGTACTGTCTGATGAAACTATGAAATCAGGGATTGCTGAGCTGTCGGTTAGTTAGTGACAGCTCAGTCATCCAATCAGGTATTGGGGCATGCTGAGCTGTCAGTGAGTTGGATGACAATGCTGTCATACATTCTGACTCTGGGAGGAGCTGGGTTGTTCAGGTGTTAAATGTTCCCACTAATTGCCCAGCTACTTAGCTGAGCAGTCACTCCCAGTACTTTGCCAGTCCTTGCTTTCTGTTTGAGTGGTGCTGTTGGCCTGCGTATGGTGCATCCTCCTTGTTTTGATCATTGCTATCTGACCCCGGATCATTGCCTGACTATTCCTCTGTTTGCTTCGTATACTTGATGCGATCACCTGATATTGTGACACCAGACTGTGACCTAACTATGCCTTAGTTTATGTCCTGCATCCATCACCTGTCCTCCTGGAATCCAGACCCTTACCTGATTACATCTCAGTTTACTCCCTGTATCCACGACAAGCTCTCCTGGTACCTGACCCTGGATTATTTGACTACCCTGCCTGTGAGTGAGTGACTAGCATCACAGGAATAAGCAGTGTTTCTCCTTCTAAAGCAAGAATACTAACATCTGTTATCACACACACCCACTCAAATGATTATTTTCTCTAAATAAAGTGCTCATATTAGTTTTTATAAGAATCTAGCATTGTACTGTATATTATTTGAAGTGTTTTCCTTCTCAATTGTTTTCAACTTTCCTTGTATTGTTAGTTTCTGTTGAATAGATTTTATTAAATAGAATATATTTTATAAAAAGAATGCTTGCTTTATTTATTAATTGTTTTTACATTTTGTAGTTACTTGAACTTCCCCTTTCAAATTACTGTTAGGCCGGCTTCACACCACGATTTTTTGGATCTGCAGCTGTCCGGTGTGAACCAGACAGCCCGAAACCGATTTTGTCCCTATTGTATCCCTATGGTGCAGGATGGGGCTGGGTGGCAGCTATTTGCTATCCGGTTTGCTGTCTGTCTGGCAGGATCCGGCGGTATTTGTCTCGGACACAAAATCGGAGCATTCAGCAAAATCTGGGGCAAGAAATCGCACAAAACCGGATCCTTCCGGAATGGGAGTCTATGGACGCCGGATCGCGCCGGGTCCAACATAAAATCAGACCGGTTGCCAGACGCCGGTGCTGAAAAAGCTGTTAAAAGCAGCCGCTGCTGAATTTCAGCACCTGGAGAGCTCCCCGGCTGAAATTTCATCACCGCGGCTAGCTCCCCCCACAGCCGCTATGCTGAAATTTCAGCACTTGGACAGCAGCAGCCGCTGATGCCAGCAGAAAATAGGACTGGAGAGCATATTTGCTGTCGGTTCTGTCTTGTCCGGGACTGTCATATTCTGTCCGGTGCATCCTGCAAAACACCAGACAGAATGTGACAGTGAAGAAGCGTGGTGTGAAGCCAGCCTTAACAATATGTTAATATACTATCTGAGGGGTAAGGGTGTCTGTAAGGACCAGGGTGCTCAGGTTTGAAAATTAATGACTGTCCCTTGTACACTGTTGTGTTCACATTTAGTCACAATACGGATGGGTTTTATGGCCACAAATAGAGATTTCCCCTAAGGTCAGAGACACACTATGTGAGATGAATGTGAGTATCTCGCATATATCTCGCATGACTCACCTGGCCATCTCTTACCTCTCTGAATGGAGTGTGGAGCTGCTTGTGTTTCTCTGCAGCTCCATGTCACGTCCAGAGACCCGGTAGCCAGGCCATGTGAGTCATGCGAGATGCATGTGAGGATCTTGCTTAGGCTGGTTTCACACTGCGGTCAGATCAGGTCAGGTTTTGTGTTTCAAAACCAGGAGTGACTCCAAAACCTAGAACAGGTGTCAAACTTTCAATTATACTTTTTCTCTGCAAGTTCCTTTCCTGGTTTTGAAACACAAAACCTGACCTGACCTGACCTGATCTGACCGCAGCATGATACCAGCCTTACAACTCCCATAAGTGTGTCTCTGCCCTAGGGCTGTGTGTGCCCTTGACGAGTTTTTGGTGAGTGTTTAATTTTGCAAACTTTCTGCGCCTACTCTGTAAATTACGGTAGTATATTTGTCTTTTTTTTCACGTGCAATTTTATCGCTTTTGTCTTGTTGGTATATCATATTTTAAACAAAGCTGCTTTGCTTTTGATACTTCTTGGTATTTGATATTGAAAACACTTTAATGATATACTTGTGTTCAGAAACACCTGCATTTTTTCTCGCATTTAACGCAATTCTATGTGGAAAACCTGCACATAAAACTCAGCGTACCTGCAAGAGGAGTGGTCATATTGTGGATTTGCACTGTAGGTCTGAGTAGAAAATAAGCACAATAGGCAGGAGATATTTATAAATCCCATCTACTTTGCTGAACTGTAAATATGCAGCATCAAAAACCCATTGTGAGCACATAGCCCAAGACAGTTGTTTTGGTAAGTAGGGATGGATATCGCTTAGGTCGGTTTCACACCACGGTAGAATCAGGTCCGAGGTTCCAGTGTGAACCTGACAGTCCCAGACTCGATTTTGAAATAGAACCGGAGGGCATCTGGTCCAGTTTGCAGCCAGGTTCAGGAGATCGCAGCTACAGCTGCTGAAATTTCAAGATCCTGGCTAGCGGGGAGCTAGCCGCGGTCCTGAAATCTCTGCAGGGGACAGCTCCTGGTGCTGAAGTTCAGCAGCGCTCACTGCTAGACTCCAGCAGCTGGTGTCTGGCTCCCGGATCCAATTTTTTGTCAGATCTGGCACGATCCGGCGCCATAGACTCCCATTTTAGGGGGTGCTGGATCGTGCTGGATACAGGAGGATCCAATTTTGTCCAATTTTTGCCCCGGACACAAAAACGCTGCAAGCAACGTTTTTGTGTCTTAGAGAAAAGTCCAAATACTCCCGGATCCTCCCGCACAGACAGAAACTGGATGGCAATTAACTGCCATCAGGCTCCATCTGGCCCCATAGGGCTGCATTAGTGGAAAATCGGGTCCGGGGCTGTCAGGCTTGCACCGGACAGCCCCGGACCTGATCTTGCTGTGTTGTGAAGCCAGCCTTACTAGTGTGTCCAGAATCATGAAATGCACGTCACAATGCATGTAAAGCGGCCGTCACACGCTAAGATATCGCTAGCGATATTGTTAGCGATCACGTGCACGCGCGATCGCTTACAATATCGCTCACATCGCTGGTGAGCTGTCACACAGACAGACTCACCAGCGATGTGGACCAGCGAGATCGCTGGTTACTATGGTACACATCGGGTTACTAGGCGCCGCGCGTCGCTTAGTAACCCGACGTGTACCATAGTTACCATCTCCCAGCATAGGCTCTGCCGCTGGGAGATCGTTCATCGTGGTGTTATACACCACGATGAGACAGATCGTGAAATCGTTCATCGCAAGATCTGAGCTCTGGAGCTCAGATCTCGATTTTGCGATTTCATCAATTCTCGCTCTTCGTATCCTGCCGTCACACGCAGAGACATCGTTCAAGCGATGTTAAATCTGGCGCGTTCAAGCGATATCTTTCGCGATATCTTAGCGTGTGACGGCCGCTTAATAGTGGCATGTTATTATGCAGGAACAGTGTTCAATTCATGGTGGGTTTACACACACCAATTTATCTGTTCAATATCTGAAGAGATCTCTGGTTGCAGTGAAATCATGGACACATAGTTCCATTTTGTGGCTGTGTACAAATGATACAATGTGTCCATGATTTCACTGCAACCAGAGATCTCTTCAGATATTGAACAGATAAATTGGTGTGTGTAAACCCACCATTAGACTTCTGAGTGTGTAACACCATTTACTTCAGGCTTATACCTTCAGAACTAGATCAACTTGGTGTAATGGGGACGTCACACACAGCTGGCGACATTGAAGGCTGATTGCTGGTGAGCTGTCACACAGGCAGACTCACCAGCGATCAGTACCAGCTAGAATGCTGGTAACTATGTAAACAAGCGGGTAACTAAGCGCGGTGCGCTTGCTGAGAGGAGCTGGGAGCTTGTTTCTCGCTCGTCTCCCGGTGTCACATGCAGCGATGCTGCGTGTTCACCGGGCGACCATCGCTAGGTTTTAGAGCAGGTTCTAAAGCCTGTTGACCATCAACCAGCGATTTATCGTTAGTTGATGCACCCTGTCACACACGTCAATATCGCTGCAACGTCATGTGCAGCAGCGATATTACACACGATATTAACGCGTGTGACGTCCCCATTAGGGTCGGGAGAAATGGCTGTCAGCTGAGAAAATGCTCTGCGGACAGCCATCCAAGGTGTATGGACCCCTCCAACAATAGCATATACAGAATATTAATAGTCACCTGCCATGTATTTTAAGTATACACTTATATTGTTGGAGGTACACTAAAAGTACCGTCACACACGGCAATATTGCTTGCAATTTCACTGGCAATTTGCTGGTTGCAGTGAAATCATGGACACATTGTTCTATTTTGTGGCTGTGTACAAATGGAACAATGTCTCCATGATTTCACTGCAACCAGCAAATTGCCAGTGAAATTGCAAGCAATATTGCCGTATGTGACGGTACCTTAAGGGTACCGTCACACCTGGTGACATCGCCGCTCATTACATAGGCGATGCAGGGGCGTGGCCTATCGGCAGCGACAACGCCGCTGCGTCGCCTAATGTAAAGGGGCGATTTCAGCGGTAAATATCGGCTCTGAGTGGTCGCCTGGTTTCTCAGCAGTGCTCTGAAACCAGGCGAGCACTCTGGGGCGATGTGTACACATCGCCCCATGTAAAATGCCGATCGGCGATGTTACAGGCGATGGGAGCCATAGTCTCCCATGTTACAGCATCGCCGCTGGGGATTGTAGACACCCCAGTGGCAATGCCGCCTGTAGCATCGCCGGTGCTTCGCCGGAGGTATCGCCGCGTGTAAACATGCGACGGCGATGCCAAAAACGTGCGTGCCCCCGAGCGTCGCCGGAGATATCTCCGCCGACGTCACCAGGTGTGACGGTACCCCAAGACTATGTTTGCATGATGAGTATTTGGTTACAGAAATTTCTGCATCTCCTGGGAGAAAAATACAATGAATGTTTGACACGTTATTGATGTGTTTTAGGCATGCACTTTCATGCATTTGTAAATACAGTGCAAAAACACTGCAAGAATTGACATTCTCCAGATTTATTTCTGCACCAAATCCGCAAAGGAAAAATAAGCAACATGTGCACAAGACTTCAGGATTTTCATTAACTTTGTTACCATAAGGATTGACAAGACAAAACGTCACCAATAATGCATCTAGAAATACTGTACATCAAAGACGCACTGTGTGCACATAGCCTACTGCTGTCATATCTAAATGTCCTAGTTGTATATTTTCTTCTGTCTCCCCTACACTTTGCCTTTGATCATACCCTGTAGTCAGCTACATCTAGATGTTTTCTATTCTTTATTATTCCATGTTACAATTTAGGCTTTTAAAAATTTGCAATTCAGAAAGAAAACTTGAGGCAAAATGAATACCCAGGTGCAGGGAGACATGCATGACACAATGAGATTCTGTGGCCATGTATTTCCCCGTCAGACCTTACCAAAGACATAACACTGGACGCAGATTGCATAGGGCCACTGTGCGAGAACAAAATATGGGCCCATTGCAACTCAGTAGCTCAGCATAATGCACAATTTAATCTGCTTTTGAGGTGCAAGTGGGCCCCCTTACTTCTTGGACCCAATTGGGCGCCAATGATACTGTATGTCTGCCCCTGTAATGCTGTACATGTTTTGCTAGGAATAATTAACTCTGTGTATTTATTCATGTAATACTAATTGTGTTTTTCTATATACCACCTTTTAGAAAGAAGAATTGAACATGTTAAATTTAAAGCCAGAGATATCTGGTGCATTCTCATACTCTCTCTATCAGACGCTCTGCCAGGACAAGCATGCACTTGATGAATGGTAATGTCTATAAAGGTACCTTTACACGCCGCCACTGTGCCTAGCAACAGGTATCCACCGCACGTGCACATTTTTGACAGTGGATACTGATCGCCGATGCCGCATTTAGACGCCGCAATTGCATTGTCAACTGAAGGTATCTTTGTTCCCCGGAAGTTCCGACAGATCCTGCGGCTTACTTCCTGTTGAATACCTTCGCTGC
This sequence comes from Allobates femoralis, assembly GCA_033576535.1. Classification (NCBI taxonomy): domain Eukaryota; kingdom Metazoa; phylum Chordata; class Amphibia; order Anura; family Aromobatidae; genus Allobates; species Allobates femoralis. The sequence goes on along the minus strand of JARQOC010000003.1, from coordinate 280,094,688 downwards.
TTCACACGCCGCTACCACAAAGGAATATGGGCGTACATCTTTAGCGCCGCAAGTACATAGGCGTGACAGAGTTGTGTATTCCGTGATGCTAATACGCTGATTGGACAACGCAATAGCATCATGATTGGCCAGCCTGCGCAGGAAGGCTGGCTAATACATGACACCATTCCAATAGTGTAGTGTGAATGGATAGCTCTTTAAATATGGCGCCCTGAGAAGGGACAGCCAATCGTAACACAGTAGCCCCCACCAATGATCACTGATGGGGCGTGGTATCCATGACGCTGTGGCACGCCCCTGGGAATTCACTAGGCGATGCAATTTTCATCCCTGTGCCCCGTTTACACGCCACTACCATGGCAATTGCGCCTTTGTGTTGCCTTCGGTTTTTGAGCACGGCTCAGCAACAGGTATCTGAGTCACTGCAGGACACCGGAAGGAATTGCCCTATTTACACGCCGCCATTTCGTAGCAATTTCATGGCAACAGGCACAAATATCCCCAATGCCAGGCAGTTGCTACCACGCAGTGGTGGCGTGTAAAGGGGCCCTAATAGGTAGTCTTAATGAAGGTGTCTATATGATTGGAGAGAATGAAAACACTTTACCTGTCTTAGTAGCCGTCTGGCCTGCCCAATAGCAAACCTGTCCAGGTAACACGGGTCCCTCAGCATAAGGCAAGCAGACAGGCTGTACGTTAGACACCTTTTCTGACAGGTGTGCTAGAGCTATATCATTAAAGTAGACATTGTTCTTAGAATATTCAAAGTCTTCATGTCGGATAATGGCATCAGTTTCTATACAAGTCTCAACAGAATCAGATGTAAAGCAAACCCTCCATGATTTATGCTTCCAGTCTCTGTAAAGAAAACAGACTTATTACATTTAGGCTCTGAGCCTGTATAGTGAATTACATTAGATTTGTTGGGAGATATAGAGGATGGTACATTTAGGGGGCAATGTGGATGCATCTTTTACATGGGTAATGTGGATAGCTTGTTAATGGGGCTGTTATGGCTTTACTATTATAGAAGCAATGTATCAGTTTCTATTAATCACGACATATTTTAACATTGCTTTGGGATGCTACATATAATGGATACATACCTCTGAATCTTAGATTTAAAGCACCACTCCTGCTGTGAACCTTTCAGTGGTGCTTTCATAATTTTTAAATAATATAATAGTTAAATAATAATAATAATATTTTTATATAGTGCCAACATATTTTTTTAGCACTTTGCTACATCTGTATCAGGCTATAACAGAAATGAAGCTATACGGTAATCAGAGGCACCAATTACAATGACATTTATGGCACCCTATTGGCCCTTCTGCTAAATGAGAGGACACTAATTTATGACTGTGCTCACATCGGTATTGAAGTGGAAGACGAATGGGATGGCTGTGGACAGTTAATGAATATATTTCCTAAGTTTATGCTAATGCTGAATTCAATATGAACTCCATATTTAGCTTCTTTCCAGATCTGCATTAAAGGCTATGTTAGGAACGTCCATGGCAGATTTCGCCAAAGTTATAGGAAAAAAATGGAGCATATTTGCTATTTTATCAATTAAAAAGTGCACACCCTGAAGGACCCCATTAAAATCAATGGATCCATAAAGCTTTACTTACTGTATGTTACCGTAAGTACACAGGTCTAAACTGATCAAGTGAAACGTTTCCTGCAATGACAGTTACTCTTTATAGTCTATCCTACTTGAGTTACCAGGCAATCTGGACAAATCTTGAGATGTTATCAATCCAGTATGTAATGTAAATGTGATTACTTACCTGTCAAGACAATGAGCAGGTAGGAGGATCCACTGTGAATGTATCAATGTCGCTGCACATCTGTGATGGAAAGGTAGATGTGATCTCTGCAACCAAACACGAACATTAGGAGAAAGGCAATGTATGTATGTCGGTAAATTAATAGAAACGTCTAATTATTAAATTCTCTTTCATGTCTGCTAGTTCTCACTATATAAATGAGACGAGGAAACTGACTTAATGCTATGAAAGTAACAACTAAATAGATTTGTTTAGTTTTTGTTTTTATAGTTTTTTTTTATATTTAATGATACACAAGTGCACTTTTAGGCTGGCTTTACATTTGGGTTCCCCTCCGCAGTGTTCTGCGGAGGGGAACCACAATGCGAGCGCAGCACTGCAAGCCCTTATCTTTATAATGGGGATGCACGGTGCTGCGCTTGACTGCGCATGATCGTGCGCTCCCATTCATTTGCCTGTGTGATTTGTACGCATGCGCATGCTTGCGTACAAATCATACATTGTCGTCCGCACCAGGAACGCGACATGTCGGACAAGAGAGTGATTTGTACGCAATCACACAGGCAAATGAATGGGAGCGCACGATCATGCGCAGTCAAGCGCAGCACCATTTGTCCCCATTAAACATAGGGGTTTGCGGTGGCTGCGCTCACATTGCGGTTCCCTTCCGCAGAACGCTGCGGAGGGGAACGCAAATGTGAATACACCCTATTCTGTTTTTTATGACTGTCAGGCTATGTAAGACTGTCTGGAGGACTGTACAGAAAAGAGAAGCTAATGTGGTGCCATCTAGTGGAAGTTTTATATCATTGCAAAATGTAATAAAAATTCACTAACTAAATTACATTTTAATATTTTATCTATAACTTCAGAAGAGAACGAGATGATTAAAAGCGTTTTTAGACATATGTAAATATGTTACGTAACTTTGTAAAATACCTGGGGGGGAATTTATCAGCGTGCCTATACGACAAACAAATGTGCAAATTATATTAGTTTAACATCTTGGCTACTTAAAAAATAATAGGTCCCTAGTGGGACTTATGTGACTAACTGGGGGCTGACATAATTATGATTGTTTATTCCATAATGTAACAATAAATGACACAGGCCTGTGATGAAAACAATACAAGAGAAGTTTTCACTGATTTTTATGTAATTTGGTGTGCTGATTACGAAAATGACCTCCATTTTTTTCCATCACGTAAGGATTTTTTGTAAAACCAAGATCGATATTTTTGCTTAAATCCTATTAATAAAGGAATTCTATTGAACAATTGTACATGTAATATCTGGCAACAGTGGTTTTTATCCATTTAAATTTATGTATAAATATACAGAGGCCCCCCTGCTGGCACACGGCCCCCCCCATCGGTATACAGAGGCCCCCCTGCTGGCACACGGCCCCCCCATCGGTATACAGAGGCCCCCTGCTGGCACACGTCCCCCCTTCGGTATACAGAGGCCCCCTGCCTCCACATTGATCTCACCCTCCGATGTCCGCAGGCACCCGGGGTCCTCCGTCAACTCTCCTCGCTGTATGCCGGTGGGTTCTACATGTGACCGCCGGGCGCAGTGATGACGTCATCCCTGCTGCGCCACTCTCAGCAAACCCGGCATACAGCGAGGAGAGTGGACGGAGGACCCCGGGTGCCTTCGGACATCGGAGGGTGAGATCAATGCGGAGGCAGGGGTCCTCTGTATACCGAAGGGGGGGCAGGCAGGAAGAAAGCCGCCGCTATGTGCAGGGCGCCGCCCATCTTCAGCCGCTCCCCTGCCTCCTGAGCAGAAGGCTCAACTTGTCCAATGCATGCTGCGGCCCTGGCCCTGAAACACGTTGACTAATAAATCAATATTATATTCATTCTTTGATGTCTCATGGAATATGGAGCACAGTTTTTAACCCTTCATCTTCCCTACTTTAATTTTCTGAGATAATGACCCTTGGGTTTTCATTGGCTGTAAGCCATAATCATCAACATTAACTGAAATAAAATTTGAAATAGATCACTCTGGTTGTAATGACTCTATATAATATACTGTATGTGTTTCACTTTATGTATTGAATTACTGAATTACTTAAATAAATGAACTTGTTTGATGTTATTCTAATTCATTGAGATGCACTAGTATGGTTGCTGTCATTGAATGAAAACATTCTTGTGTAAAAGAACTGCTGAATAAATTTGTTGAAATACTACAACGTACAAAGTCTGAATAAGACCCCAATCACATCTGCGTTTCTGTCCGGATCCGATAGATCCGGACAGAAAATCGCATCTGTCGCCTAACGGCTGCACTTGCGGCGCACTTGTGGCTAGCCCCATGCATCTTCAATGGGGCTTGCGGCAAGTGCGCAAGTGCAGTATTGCAGAAATCCGTCAGTTGCGGCAGTAAAAAAAAAAATGCGGTCATCTGCTGTTATTTTTTGCGGCTGCAACTGCCGCAGGTGCCGGATTGCTGCAATACCGCACTTGCTGCAAGCCCCATAGAGAATGCATGGGGCTTGCCACAAGTGTACCGCAAGTGCGGCCGTTAGGTGGCAGATACTGTCTGTCCAGATCTGCCGGATCCGGATAGTAGCGCAGATGTAAGAGGGGTCTTAAACCGTTTATCACATACAGCAAGTCAACAATTATATCCAATAATAACTGCTCTTATATGCACCCTCCATATTTCATAGTGGAACAATGTCATGTCAAAATGTATTTTCTAGAACATTCATGCTCACCTTTAGAGAGGCCTGCCAGGATAGGTGTGAAGAATCAATGGGTATTGTCGGTAAGGGCCGCAGATCACAGTGTGCAGGCCAGTCTAACACAATATAAAAGGTCAATAAATACAGTGTTTCCAAAACATAGAAAATGTAAAACTTTATGTTTGGATTACTTATCATAGTGGATCCAGTGATGAAACTTAAAGGGAACCTGTCACCAGGTTTTTGCCATCCCATCTGAGAGCAGCATAATGTAGAAATAGAGACCCTGATTCCAGCAATGTGTCATTTACTGAGCTGCTTGATGTCATTTTGATAAAATTAGTGTTTTCTCTGTTGAAGATTTAGCAGTCTGTGAATATGCCAGAATACCTGGCAGCAGGCCATGTACACTGCTAATGATAATCTCCAGCTGATTAAACAGTGATTTTATCAAAACTTCACTGAGCAGCCCAATAAGTGACACATCGCTGGAATCAGGATCTCGGGTCCTATATTATGCTATTCTCCGATTAGGTTGCAAAAACCTGGTGACAGGTTCCCTTTAAAGAAAACTACAAAAGTAAAATCAAAGAACTAGTCAAGAGACGAAGGCCTGATTAATCAAAGTTTTTATACTAGAAATCAAGAGTAAAATATTTTCCGTAACTTGAGCTCATACAAAAATGTTGTGACTTTTGCCTTTGCCATTTTCACGCCTGTTTTGGCTGGCTCTACTTTGGGCAGACCTGGGGCAGGAATGGGGCTGGATGTAATGAGGGATGCTGCTCGTCTACTTCATGACAAGGTGTGGCATACTTACATCCAAACTTTACTTCAGTCTCTAAATGACTGGAATAAGAATTGGGGTAAGGCACATGGAGGTGCACACCCTTATTAACACACACATGATCCATAAACAGGCATGTGTCTCTTAAGGCCCCGTTACACCTAACGATGTCACAGCGATCCTTCCAACGATGTGGATCGCTGGGACATCGTTATCTGATCTCTGGTGAGCTGTCAAACAGGCAGACTCACCAGCGATCAGGACCAGCGAGAACGCTGGTATCCAGGGTAAACAGTGGGTAACTAAGCAGAGCGCGGCGCTTAGTTACCCGCTGATACACAGCGGGTAACTAAGTGTTTCAGTCTTTTGGTGGTGTGAACGCTGTCCTACAGACACGTACACTGTGTGCATAGCTCATTAGTTTTTTATCACTTAGTTACCCACTGTTTACCCTGGTTACCAGCTCCCAGCGCTTGCTGTGCGTCGCTGGGAGCTCATTCATCGTTGGTCTCCCACAGTCACATGCGCCGATGCTGGGCGCCCAGTGGAAGACCAACGATAAATTTATGGTCCTGATCATTTACCAACGACCAACGATGAATGACCTCATCGTTGGTCGTTGGTAAATGTCACACGCAACAATGGTGTTTCGACATCGCTGCAACGTCACCAAACTGGTTACGTTGCAACGCTATCGTTAACGATATCGTAGCATGTAACGGGGCCTTTTAGCACATCTGATTCCACTACTTCCACCAAGACTGGTGTGAACAACTGGGATAATTACTTGGCTTTATGAAGCCCCGGCCCAGGGACTCTGTCTTGGCAGCAATAGAGGGAGCTATGTCTCCCCTCTGCTGCAGGAAAGCCACCTCATGGCTAATTAGCATGTGATGCGCTCCAAGGTGGAGCGCATCTCTCATCTCCTTTCTGTGCTCGGGGGCTAGAGTGCAGGAGGGAGTGGGGGGATGGGTTGCTCTGGCTTGCACTGCTTTGTATTCCGTGTGCCCAGGCACATCACAGTTAGGAGACACAGCTGCAGTCACACAGCCGCCTTGCACTGCTTCTCTCCAGAGATGGTCATTGTTGGACTGGGGGCAAGCTGGAAGCTGGTAAATGACAAACAAAAGACTCCTAATATGTGTGTCTGTGTGCATATGTGTGTGTCTGTGTAAATATGTCTATGTGTGTATATATGTGTGTGTGTGTGTGTGTGTGTACAGTGTGTATATGTCTATATATGTGTGTGTGTCTGTGTGCAAATGTGTGAGTCTATGTATATATGTGTGTATATACAGTATATGTGTGGGTGTGTGTGTACAGTATGTTTATGTGTAGATATGTGTGTGTGTGTACATATGTGTGTGGGTATGTGTGTACAGTGGGTATATGTGTATATAAATGTGTGTATCTGTGTATATATGTGTGTATATATATATATGTGTTCATATGTGTCTGTGTGTATGTATGTGCGTGCGTGTGTATAGTACGTATGTGTGTCTGTATATATGTGTAGGTGAGTATGCATATGTATATGTATGTGTCTGTGTTTGGTTATAATCATGTCTGTTATACATTGTTTTTTATATATCTGCTTGCCAATGGTGTCCCCAGCCCTTCATGTCTCTCTTCCCCCTGTGCGCTATGCCTCTTGCCCCCCCCAATTCGCTACTTTCTCCCCACGTGTGCTGTACTGTGATGAGCGTTCGACTGTGTGGCGCCCCACCAAGCAGGAATCACAGAAGGGTACTGCACCCGTAAAAGAGGTGCAGTTGCCCCAGCTGCAGGAGGATTCTAGGATGGTGGGTGGCAGCCATTAACCAGCACTCCCACACTAGATTACACGGTGGGAGGTTACCCGGGAGGGAATAAATTCACCTCTAGGGAGTAGGAGAGTAAGAGAGAGAGGGAGTGAGCAAGTTGGAGTTGGAGAAGGTCTCTCGGCTGAGGGACAAGGAGGGATGGAAGAAGAGGAAGAGAGGGCTTAAAAAGAAAGAAAGCTTCTCCAGGCGCAGACAGCCAGAAGGAAATGAAAGAACTTGAGAAAGTTTATCCCTGTCAGCTTACCGGGCACCGGAGCCCGCACCTGTGGGATACTTTAGGACCACAGAAAATCTGGAGACCCGTAGAGTCTATATTTCTCCCGGGCACCTGAGCAACCAAAAGAGGGTACCAGGCACCGCCGAAGAAACGAGCGGCCAGCCAGCAGTGGGTTATTCGACTGGAGCAAGGGTGAGAGAAGGAAGGAGGTCAGGTGGGCTTTAAGTCACCAGGCTTCACACCACTACTCGGAGGCAGGAAAGGAACATACGGGAAAAGAGCACGAAGGCACACAGCAAGGGTCCACCATGCCATCTAGGATCTGCCTGCAGCCACCCATTAAGCTACCTGTCCTCATACCATCAGGAGTGCTGAACTGTAATGTTTATGTGCTTAATGCAAATGGCAGTAAAGTACCCGGAGGAACAGTGACTTTGGACTCTGCTTATTTTTCTTTGCATGAACTTGTTTCCATCCAGGAACGCTGCCCCGGAGGTCCAAATCCTACCTGTGGAGGACTTTACTACCTACCGCATTACCTCCCCTCCGGCGGACTGTGGCGGCGCTGGTGACATCTCACCAGAAACTACAGGTGGCGTCCAAACAACTTGTATATAATCCCCTGTAAATATTCCCCTTTTTTGAAAGATATCCCAGGACATGGGATCAGGCGCGGCCACCACTTCCCATGACAACAGGAGCGTTAACCCTTTGCAGCCTGACACCCGAGGACCCCAAAGCCTGGGCGCTACAACTGTCCAACAGTAAGCCAGATCTGCTGCCGGCTTACTAGTATTCTTAAGCTACCAGCAGTTGGAGGCTGCGCTCATTGCAGAACCGCGCACGTGGGGATTAGATAGCACAAGGGGGGCAGGAGACTCAGTGCACAGGAGAAGAAGCCAGCACGGGAGGAGGGGCAAAAGACAATTTACAGGAGGAGAAAGCACACAAGAGAAGACAGCTCAAGAAGGCAAGAGACACCGCTCACAAGTGAGAGACAGCACACAGGAGAAGAAAACAGCTCAAGGGAGGCAAGAGACACAGCACACAAGAGGAAAAAGCACACAGGAGAAGAAGAAAGCTCAAGGGGGCAAGAGACACCGCTCACAAGAGGGAGATAGTGCACATGAGGAGAAAACAGCTCAAGGGGGGCAAGAGACACAGCGCACAGGGAGAGACAGTGCATAGGATGAGAAGACCACTCATGGGGCAGCAAGAGATGGCGCACAGGGGGAGAAGACAGCACACAGGGGAGAAAACAGCTCACAGGGGGAGAAGACAGCGCACATGGGAGAGAGACACAATGCACAGGGGAAGAGACCCAGTGCACACTGGGGAGAGAGACAGCACACAGGGGGGAGAGACAGCACAAAGGGGGGAGACAGGCACATAGAGGGGATACACAGTGTACAGGGAGGAGAAGTCATAAGCTGCTCTTACAAGCCCTCAATGAAAGTCTGAGAGACTGAACAAGGCTCTCAAACTTGACCTGTTCATGGTGTGGCAGTATTTCTCCTTGTATGTGGTATTATTCTGTCACTATGTGGTAATGTGCACCCTGATCATGGTGTGAAAAAAAAAAGAGATTAGAGTCTACCTTGTCGTGATGTCAGGCTTTAAAATATCTTTTTGGCAAACAAAATCTGATAGCTATGTTTGTATCTGATCTGGATTTTGATGATAACTGTTGGGCTATGTTAACTCAGTGCACCTTTATAGCGTTTTTGCTGCGGTTATGTGATGTATTTTACCATAGTTTCATGTCAATCTCTGCAAATATAATGCTAAGTTTTTGTTTCCCTGCAAAACCAATGTGATACAGGAAACTGTCCACACACATTGGTTTAATTGGTGCGCAGAAAGTGAAACCTGCGCAGGTTTTCCTGCATTTTGAAAATAATTAGTATGTCAGTTCTTTTCAAAACGCAGAGCTGCCTTTTACCATAGGATTAGTATTGTCTATGGGAGAATGAATTATAATCGGTTTGTGGAGAGGGGGAGAGAGAGGAGGAGAAAGAGGGGAGAGAAAATGAACACCAGCAGGGAAAATAAGGTCAAAATGCAGTAAATCCACACCTCAAAAACACAATAAAACCTTAATCAAAAACGCTGTAAAACCAACACTAAAGCGCTAAAACTTCCTGCCAGGTATTTTGCTTAGAAATATTACTGCCACCATTATTGCTGTGTTTGCCATGCATTTTTTAGTGTAGTTATTTAAAATGTAGTATGTGAATGAAGCCTAATGTGTAATTGGTGAGGACCTGGTGCAGAAGTAGAGTTTTTCCAATAGTGGGTGGTGTAACTGTGGAAGATTCGAGGGGTGGAGGTGGAGCTGGGGAAGAGGTGGAGCTTGTGTGGAGGCGGAGCTGGGGGAAGTCTCAAGGGATAGATAGAGTGGGAGACATGGAAGTTGACGCGCACCCAGGGCTATGGGGTACCTGGCTCTCGGGCTCTCTCTCTCTCTCAGTCCGGGAAGTCACGGGTGGCCATCCCGAAACCGTGGCCCTGGGGGTCGACTGAAAATGGGGAATATTTATAGGGGATTATTTACAAAGTTGTCTTTGTCATGACGCCACCTGCTGAGTCTGGTGATGATCACCAGCGCCGCCACAGTCTTCCGGTGGTCGGTGGTATTGCGGCTTGGATGGAATAGTCCCGCAGGCGGGACTGGACCACCGGGGCAGCGATGCTGAAAAGCAAACAGTTTATAATTGAAAGGATGCAGCAAAGTCAAAGCTTCACTTCACCGGTAACTTTACTTGAACACTTTCTTTCAGCCTTACAGTTCGTTAGATGGTATACTGGCGAATGCTCCAGGCTGCAATTGGGATTCTGGCTAAGATGGAACCCTCCTTTATGTTCCTTTCTTTTCCTTCTATTCTGTTCCCAGTGTGAAGCCTGATCTCCTGTAGATAATCTGGCCTCCTGCTGCTTCTAGCTTCTGTCTCCTCTCCCTTTTGTACCCGTCGGGTTAACCTTTTTTTGAATGCTGCAGCTGCCCACTGCTCTTCTGGCTTCCCTCTTGTGGGATGTTTGGGAGTCCGGCCGTATTTATAATATCCATGTTGTACGGATTTTCTGTGAGACTTTCAGTACTCACAGGTGCGGGCTCCGGTACCCGGGTTTATTCCTATGGGGTAAACTCTATCCGGTACTCGCTCCCCACTCAAGTTGCAAGTTAACTCAGCAATTCTGAGTTTCCTTGCTTTCTCTGTTTCTTTTTGGGATCTGTTCCTTTCAGGGCCCCTCAGCCGAGATGGCCCTCTTTGTCCTTGCAGGCTGGCTGCCTGGTTCCCTCCGACTCCTCCAACTCCTTCCTTTCTCTATCTGCTCTCTAGAGACTGCCTAACTAGTTCCCCCTTAAAGGCCATTATATATCCTCCCAGGATTCCCTCCCACCTACTGTTTTACTGTGTGGGTGTGACCATTGTCCCAATTGCAGTGGAGTACTACACGGCTTTTCTGGGTGCAGTACCCCTTTTGTGGCACCTACATAGTGGGGCGCCACTATAGATACATAGGATAGACAGATAGATAGATAGATAGATAGATAGATAGATAATAGATAGATAGATAGATATGAAAAGTATAGATAAATATATGGATAGTTCCTGATGATTTTTCATTTCAGGAAGGGGCAGAGACTGCAGAAGTGACCGTAGCATCTACCGGCGGCTGATGTTTTGTCTGTGTATCCCAACATTATTTGGGGTTCTCAAACAAAGCATCATCAAAATAGGAAGTAGTAAAACAAATGTAATAATACATTTAGATAGTGTAGTGAGAGAATAAAAGAGACTTTTTAATTGAAGTATATTAAAAATAGATTAGATTATGGCATTAAATAGAGATTTAGGATGAAATTAATTTGTATTTCGGACCACCCCTCTAAGTCATGCACCCCCTTCAGGAGTTTATTATAGACTAATTGTAAAAGGCATAAAAAGGCTAAAAAATGTCATTCCAGCATATATCTAAATTGTTCATCAACTTACCTATGTTAACATTATCCCATGGTTTGGGGGGTGTCAGTTCAATGGTTGGAATATCAGTTAGATTAGTTGTCCAATATCCATTGAAACCTCTGGCATTCTGCAAGTGATTGCTGACAAATTTAATAACGGCAATATTCCCTGTTGTGGTCAAGGTGGGTGGTAAGTTGGCTCCACAGAACTGACCTACAATACAAATTAATATTAAGATATGAATCTCTTCTGTGTCTTAGAGTACATTAATGAGCAGAAAATAGTGTACAGACACAATACTTGCTGCAGATTTTACATTACACCATTAGAAATGAAACCGCAAATAATATCCAGTCCGGCTTGTAAAGCAAGTATTTCTATTGTGCCCACCTAATTAATCCTAAAAGCACCAATAAACAAGAGACAGCTACTACCAAATGCTTACTATTAATAAGCTTTATTGGTACCCAAAATAATACAATAATATGCATTCAGGTGAAAGTGATTACCGTAATACATTAAACTCACACTGCACAGTGATAACAAAATGGTCTCCTCATAATACACTCATTTATTCTCTAGTAGAATTATTGAGTTTATCACATATATATTGGACAATAAACTAGATGTTGTAACACCATATGAGTTCCTGATATGCACACATCTAACCTTGTGGCAGGAATCGTGTGTATAATGTGATACTATCATATCAAACATTGTTGCCCACAGAATTAGGCCATATTCAAAGAGGTGGTTTAGGCTGGTTTCACACTGCGGTCAGATTAGGTCAGATCAGGTCAGGTTTTGTGTTCCAAAACCAGGAGAGGAACGTGCAGAGAAAAAGTATAACTGAAAGATTGACACCTGTTCTAGGTTTTGGAGTCACTCCTGGTTTTGGCACACAAAACCTGATCTGATCTGACCTGACCTGACCTGACCGCAGTGTGAAGCCAGCCTTAGTGACCAATGGGTTTCACATTGCTCGTTTAACATTTTCCATCTTTGTCACCCCCCTTTAAAAAGTGGTGTGAAACGTGAGTGTACTGGCCACTGGGTAAGAAAAGTCAGTAAACTATTTTTACTTTTATTGTGATTTTCATATGCTGACATGTTATTTTTACAAAGCATTTTATTGTGTTAATATTAGTATTTCATGTATTATCAATATTTATTGTCTCTATTATAGTACTTATATTTTTAATGTATCAGATTTTCACAGGCAGGAGGGAGGAGGGATGATCTGGGACACATAGGAGCCTGACAGTGTGCATGAGGATAGATAGCACAATGTCAGACCTAATGTGCGTGCTAAATAGTGACAGGAAGGGAGTGAGTGGGGGGGAAGGGTTTGGCTTAGCACAAACTGTGGAAAAGAGAATCCTAGCCCCTCATAGTGGTGTTCTGCTGCACACTACGTCGCCCTGCTGCACACTTTCTAAGGACTTCTATAACATTTATCTTGGCAATCATACATGTAATTATTGAAGTAAAGGCCCTCGGCCCACCCCCTCTACCGCCCAACCCTCCTCGTCCAAAGGAAGCTTCTTCACCATGACAGAAGACCACCTCTCCTCCCTTCTAGCTTGTGAAAAGAAAAATGGGGAGGGGGACAAGAGGCGCAATAGTGCCCTATCACTAGTGACACTTGTGTAAGCTGGTGGTGCTATGAAGCTGCTCACCTGGTCCAGTTGTGATCCCCACAACTGGTTTGAAGGCGTTTTGGAATCAGTGTTCCAGCTGCTGCAGGACCTCCACCGACCACTAGATAGTGGTTTGAATCCAAGACAATGATGGGAGTGCTGGTGTGTCACGGTCCGCGCTGCTGTGGTATAAATAAACTCACCAAAGAGTCAGAAGTTATTCCATCCTTTATTTCCTCCTCTCTCCTACGCGTTTCAGCGCCACACCCGGCGCCTTGAATGTCCCTGAGGAAGGCGCCGGGTGTGGCGCTGAAACGCGTAGGAGAGAGGAGGAAATAAAGGATGGAATAACTTCTGACTCTTTGGTGAGTTTATTTATACCACAGCAGCGCGGACCGTGACACACCAGCACTCCCATCATTCCCTTCTAGCTTGATCACACCTCACCACCTGCTCCCACTCCCCTCCCTCCTCAACACTAACCTTACCTCAATCCTCATCCCTGCCCTAACACATCTCTTCAACTTTCAACATCCATTACACAGTACATAGCAGGGGCACATACCGTATATACTCGCGTATAAGCCGAGTTTTTCAGCCCAAAATTTGGGCTGAAAAGTCCCCCCTCGGCTTATACGCGAGTATATACGGTAATATGAAAAAAAAAAAAAAATACAGCCGCAGCCCCGGAGGTATACAGGCCCCCCATCAAGTTCCAGGGCCCCCCCCCACTTGCGCGCCAGCCTGTAAGGTAAATTCATACTTACCGGTGTCCAGTCGCGCCGCCCGCAGCTGCCGACATGACGATTCCGGGCTCCATTCAGCGTCTTCCCGCGGCTTCCTGTAGTCGCGGGCAATGACGTCATTGCCCGCGACTACAGGAAGCCGCGGGAAGACGCTGAATGGAGCCCGGAATCGTCATGTCGGCAGCTGCGGGCGGCGCGACTGGACACCGGTAAGTATGAATTTACCTTACAGGCTGGCGCGCAAGTGGGGGGGGGGCCCTGGAACTTGATGGGGGGCCTGTATACCTCCGGGGCTGCGGCTGTATTTTTTTTTTTTTCATATTACCGTATATACTCGCGTATAAGCCGAGGGGGGACTTTTCAGCCCAAATTTTGGGCTGAAAAACTCGGCTTATACGCGAGTATATACGGTATGTGCCCCTGCTATGTACTGTGTAATGGATGTTGAAAGTTGAAGAGATGTGCCTGTATACCTCCGGGGCTGCGGCTGTATACAGCCCTGGGGCTGCGGCTGTATACAGCCCTGGGGCTGCGGCTGTATACAGCCCTGGGCTGCTGCTGTATACAGCCCTGGGGCTGGGGCTGCTGCTGCTGTATATACCTCTGGGGCTGCATATGGGGCTGCATATACCTCTGGGGCTGCATATGGGGCTGCATATACCTCTGGGGCTGCATATACCTCTGGGGCTGCATATACCTCTGGGGCTGCATATACCTATGGGGCTGCATATACCTCTGGGGCTGCATATACCTCTGGGCTGCATATACCTCTGGGGCTGCATATACCTCTGGGGCTGCATATACCTCTGGGGCTGCATATGGGGCTGCATATACCTCTGGGGCTGCATATACTATGGGGCTGCATATGGGGCTGCATATACCTCTGGGGCTGCATATGGGGCTGCATATACCTCTGGGGCTGCATATGGGGCTGCATATACCTCTGGGGCTGCATATACTCTGGGGCTGCATATACCTCTGGGGCTGCATATACCTCTGGGGCTGCATATACCTCTGGGGCTGCATATACCTCTGGGGCTGCATATGGGGCTGCATATACCTCTGGGGCTGCATATACCTATGGGGCTGCATATGGGGCTGCATATACCTCTGGGGCTGCATATGGGGCTGCATATACCTCTGGGGCTGCATATGGGGCTGCATATAGCTCTGGGGCTGCATATGGGGCTGCATATAGCTCTGGGGCTGCATATGGGGCTGCATATACCTCTGGGGCTGCATATGGGGCTGCATATACCTCTGGGGCTGCATATGGGGCTGCATATACCTCTGGGGCTGCATATACATCTGGGCTGCATATGGGGCTGTATATACCTCTGGGGCTGCTGTATACTACCACTGGGGCTCCTGCTGTATACTACCACTGGGGAGGCTGCTGTATACCTCACTGCTGGGGGTTGTATACCTGTGCTGGAGTCCACCCTCGGCTTATACGCGAGTCAATAAGTTTTCCCAGTTTTTGGGGGCAAAAGTAGGGGGGTCGGCTTATACACGGGTCGGCTTATACACGAGTATATACGGTATATAAGATTATCTCAGCACAGGAGATGTGGTATGATCAGACCATGTGACTGTACGGTCAGTCACATCCAGTACACAGTACCTAGCAGGAGCACAAGAACATTTTTATTAAACTAATCCAACTGTGGAATTTATCATTATTCCAAGATCTGTTGAATAAAATTTACTTTAAAATATGCTTTGTTAGTGAGAAAACACCTTTAAGTCCTGAATTTTGATATAGTATTGTCTTTTGGAAGACCTCCACTTTAAAGGGAACCTGTCATGTAAAAAAAGCTATTAACCTGACGATATGAGGTTAATCTGCAGATTTATAGCATACTGAAGCTGTCTGGTACTTGCAGTGAGAGCCTCGCTGCCAGGAGGAAATAAATCAGCTGTCAGTCAGTGTCTGGGCGCATTACTGCTGCCACCCATTATTCACAGAGCGGTGACTGAAGTGACCACGCGCCCCCACTATGGCTGAAAGCCTGAAGCTACTGGGAGGAATAAATGTAATTTCCTCCTGGCAGTGGTGCTCTCAGTGTGGGTGCCAGGCAATTTCAAAATGCTATTAACCTGCAGATGATTACCCCACATCTGCTGGTTTATAGTATTTCTTTTACGTGACAGGTTTCCTTTAAGATGAATTCCTTGCTATGACTATTTGGAAGGAAAAACAATGGTTTGAAAAGTTGTTTGTGAAGATCTAAAAGAACGAAGGTTTTTGTAGCCATAAACGAGATCATTATCGTAGATTTTTCACACTGGCCAATTTTTTTTTTAAAAGAACCAGTAATTGACCCATGTGATTTACCTTTTGTTCCACAGGTGTCTTCCATTTACAGATGACTGTCTACTTACCCAGTTTGTTTGCTCCAGGTTTATCCCCATCAAAAACCTCCACAAAATCCTGACACCCTCCTATGATGACTGCAGCTTGTAGGGTAAAGTTTGTAAAGACAATGTGAACGTTTTTGCTGGATTCAACAGTTATTTTCCATGTGCAAGCTTTACTGCGTGGATAAGTGATCGGCCAGTTGGGTGACGCAAATGTTCCTTGATCAGTATTTAAGTGACCGCCACAATTTGCAAGGTCTAAAAAAAAAAATAACTATATTGTAAATAATTAATTGCAGGAAACCATTATAGATTAACTGTTTTTTTCAACTTTTTTTTATTTTGTAAATGTAGGTATTACAAAGCAATTATAAACAAACGTATAAGTAAAGAATACACAAGGTACCTAAAAGGGATGTCACATGCATCAATATCGCTGCTGCGCGTGACGTTGCAGCGATATTGACGCGTGTGACATGCTGTATCAACCAGCGATAAATCGCTGGTTGATCATTGCCAGGTTTTCGGACTGGACCGAAAACCTGGTGATGGTCGCCCGGTGTACACTCAGCATCGCTGTGTGTGACACCAGGAGACGCGATCAGCCGCTCCCAGCGCATCTCAGGAAGCGCTGGGAGCTGGTATCCAGGGTAAACTGCGGGTAACTAGGCAGCGCGCGCTGCCTAGATACCCGATGTATACCTTACTTACCAGCCTTCTCCGCTCACCGGCTGGTATCTAAAGTATAGTTACCCGCAGTTTACCATGGATACCAGCCTGCAGACATCGTGGAAACGATATTTAAATAATTTCCACAATGTCGCAGGTAAAATGATCGCTGGTGAGTCTGCCTGTGTGACAGCTCACCAGCGATCAGCCGTCAATGTCGCCAGCGATCAGATCGCTGGCGACATTGACGTGTGTGACAGGCCCTTGAGTCTGGAACATTTTGAACATTTTGAGAACTAAAAAAGGAAAAATCAAGAGAGTATCTCAGTGCAAATATATCAGTAATTCCTCTAATTGGATTTAGATATGCCAAACATTCAGTAAGATCAGGCCCTAGGAAATCATGATGGGGGTGGCAGAAGAGCCTATTTCTGCAAGCTCCTTTTAGCAAAAGCTAGCCTGGGACATTGGTTCCTCATAGCTGACAGTTTTCAGCAAATAAAATCCTAAACTTCCAAGTCCGATTAAAGCTGTCCATAGAGTTATGCAAAATAGCGGACATATGATCCATTAGGTAGATATCCTTTATCCGGGTGTAAAGGTCAGACAAAGAAGGGGCCAACACTCTCCTCTAGAACAGAGAGAGCAAGTATTTAGCGGCTGTCAGGAGATGTAGCAACAACCTTGTCCCCCGTTTATCTAGTCCCAGTGGGAACAAATGTAGCAAATAGGCCAAAGGCGTCCAGGGGAACATCTCTACTGAAGACTCTCCACACCAGTGCCTCAACGTCTTTCCAGAAAGATGTTACTCTAGGGCAGAACAAAAAGATGGGATATAGGGATGCGCCACTTGCATTACATCTCCAGAAGGTATCTGGAATAGGGGAGTTGAATTTGTGTAGTAGCTCAGGAGTATGGTGCCACATCATCACAAGCTTAATCTGATTCCCTTATTGTCACGGGTGGCACGGATGACAGGGTAGAGGCCACGCGCAGACGGTCCCAGCGTTTGGCCAATCAGCCATAATGTTTGAGGACGGTCCGTCTTTCAGGGGCATTTACCTTCTGTGTAGATAGAGAGAAGGTATGATAAGATCTCCCTATCATGGGGAGACGGCTGGGAAGGTCTTGTGCTCGGTCTGGTTTCTACACCAGTATTCTGGGTCACTAGGACCCAGCAGGTTCTTCCCACCTTTATAAGGAGTTTCATTGCCCTCCCTCGGTGCAGGTGATATTTCCTTGGACACTCATTATCCTTGCTCCAGCAGAAGCTGAGGTTGTGGAGGTTGCTGTGCTCTGCTGCAAGATAAGTGTTTTCTTTCCCCATTGTCTGTTTTGCCTTGTGTTTGTCTTTAGTTGTTAGTGGAGGGGTCTAGTGAACCTCTCCATCTGATCCTTAGATAAGGTAGTGCTAGGATCAGAGAGGGACGAGGTTCGTGGTCGGCGACAGTTGAGGAAACTGTATAGGGACGTCAGGGCAGACAGGGTCAGCCCCAGGAAGACTAGGGGTCACCCTCTCCCTCTTGTGCCCATAGCTTTAGGGACTCCTTATTCCCCCCCCCCCGTCGTTGTCCTACGCTGAGTGTCTCTCCCGCTCCCAGCGTGACATTATCACCTGCCAATACTGTAACTGAAGGACAGGGGAGGAACCGATTTTTCTTCCTTTCCTTATGGATCCTGTGTCTACTTTGGCCCAGCAGCTGCAGTCCCTGTCTTTGGAGGTTGCGGACCTTCGGTCGGCTTTACAGGGCCCGCAGCCGCAAAATGGTGTCTTGGGGAATCAAGCATTGGGTCAGGCCAGACCTGAACCTAAGGTTGCCCTCCCTGACAGGTTTTCAGGAGGTAGAGATAAGTTTTACTGTGTTCAAAGAAGCCTGTAAATTATATTTTAGGCTTAGGCCTTATTCCACTGGTGATGAGCAGCAGCGTGTAGGAATTATTATGTCGCTACTGCAGGGAGATCCCCAGTCCTGGGCTTTCTCTCTGCCACAGGACTCTACTTGTCTCCGCTCTGTGGATGAATTTTTTGACGCACTGGGCCTCATATATGATGACCCTGACCGTGTCTCTTTGGCTGAATCCAGGTTACGCCATCTCCGCCAGGGGACTCGGTCGGCGGAATCGTATTGTTCTGAGTTCCGCAGGTGGCTACGGACACGAAGTGGAACGATCCGGCGCTCAGGAGTCACTTTTGTCAGGGTCTTTCGGAGAGGCTGAAGGATGCTCTGGCGGTTTATGAGACCCCTCCGTCCCTGGAGGCGGCTATGTCGTTAGCTATTCGTATGGATAGACGCCTCCAGGAGCGGAGGGGTAGACCTCCTGTTACTGGGAGCCATTCTCGTGGTGATTCCTGGTTACCGGGAGGTCACGCGGAGGGTGTGTCGTTCCTCCCGAGTGCGGAGGAACCTATGCAGCTAGGAGGAGCGGCGGCCTCGAGGTTCTCCTCCGGTACCTCCCGGGGCAAGGGGAAGGGGGTCTGTTTTTTTTGTGGGAAAGGGGACCATTTTATTGGGGCCTGTCCCTACACTCCTAAACGGACTGGGGTGCCTGGACCTTATGTGACTATGGGGGGTGTGGAGGTGGTCAAGCGGGAGGTGTGTGTATCCTCCATTTGTACTTCCCGTTTCCTCCTAAGTGCGGAGGTGGCGCTGGAGGGCAAAACGGAGGGTATTTCTGTGTTTGTGGATAGTGGTGCGGGGGTCAGCATGGTGGATGCTCATTTTGTAGACGCTCATGGGCTTAACTGCTGTTTATTGTCTCGCCCCATCCGTATCTATGCCATCGACTCAGCACCTCTTGCTCAAGGTAGTCTCACACATATCGTACATGACATTAAGTTGACGGTTGGATCCCAACATCAAGAGACGATATCTTGCTATGTTCTAGACGGTCTCCCCGCTCCCATTGTCCTGGGCTTGCCATGGTTGATTAAACATAATCCCGTAGTGGATTGGCAGTCCCGGGACATTGTGGAATGGAGTGATTTTTGTTCTGAGAATTGTTTGGTTACCTCATTTTCGGTGGTGTCTGCGGTATCTCTGCCCCCGTTCCTATCGGAGTATGAGGATGTGTTCTCAGAGAAGGGGTGCCAAGACCTGCCCCTCATCGGGCGTATGATTGCCCGATCAACCTCGTTCCCGGAGCTAAACTGCCCAAAGCTAGGATGTTTACTATTTCGGGTCCGGAAAGACAGGCGATGAAGGATTTCATTTCCGAGAGTCTGCAGACGGGTCACATCAGGCCCTCAACTTTGCCGGTTGCGGCTGGTTTCTTTTTTGTTAAGAAAAAAGATGGGGGCCTCCGTCCTTGCTTGGATTTCCGGGAGTTGAATCGGATTACTGTCCGTGATCCGTACCCCCCTCCCTCTGATTCCTGATTTATTCAGTCAGGTAGTGGGTGCTAAATGGTTCTCCAAGTTGGATTTGAGGGGGGCCTACAACCTGATTAGGGTCAGAGAGGGGGATGAATGGAAGACGGCATTTAATACCCCGGACGGCCATTTTGAAAGTCTCGTAATGCCGTTCGGGCTCACTAATGCCCCTGCGGTTTTCCAACACTTTGTCAATGACATATTCCATCATTTGGTGGGTAGATTTGTGGTTGTTTACTTGGATGATATCTTGATCTATTCCCCCGATATGGAGACGCATCAGTCCCATGTCAAGCAGGTGTTACAGGTCTTACGGGACAATAAGCTGTATGCTAAACTCGAGAAATGTGTCTTCGCCGTTCAGGAGGTACGTTTTTTGGGGTACCTCCTGTCGCCGTTGTGTTTTCGGATGGATCCGGAAAAAGTCCGGGCGGTGCTGGACTGGGAACAACCGGACAATCTACGGGCATTGCAACGTTTTTTTGGGGTTTACCAACTTTTACCGTAAATTTATTAAGAACTATTCGGTGCTGGTGACGCCTCTTACGGACATGACTAGGAAGGGGACAGATTTTTCCGAGTGGTCGGAGTCTGCTCGCCAGGCTTTCTCCTCCCTAAAGCGTTGTTTTGTTTCCGCACCTATTCTCCGTCAGCCCGATCTTTCTCAGCCCTTCGTTGTGGAGGTGGATGCGTCTGAGGTGGGGGTGGGGGCTGTATTGTCGCAAGGCCCTTCGCCTGGGAGATGGGTGCCCTGCGCGTTCTTCTCCAAGAAGTTGTCGTCGGCCGAGAGGAATTATGATGTTGGTAATAGGGAGCTGTTGGCTATTAAGTTGGCTTTTGAGGAATGGCGTCACTGGCTGGAGGGGGCTGTCCATCCCATCACGGTTATTACCGACCACAAGAACCTGTCTTACCTTGAGTCCGCCAAGCGTCTCAATCCCCGGCAGGCTCGGTGGTCCTTGTTTTTCACGAGATTTAATTTTACCGTCACTTACCGTCCGGGGTTGAGAACGTGAAGGCTGATGCGTTGTCGCGTAGTTTCCCGGGTGGTAGTGCTCATGAAAGTCCCGTTCCCATCTTACAGGAGGGGTGGTTGTTTCTGCTCTTTGCCCTGATCTGGAGGGGGAGGTGTTGAAGGTCCAGGGGGGCGCCCCTGCCTCCTGTCCTTCTGGGAGACTTTTTGTGCCATCATCTTTGCGTCTCAGGGTGCTGTCGGAGCATCACGACTCCGTATTGGCAGGGCATCCCGGCAGTAGGGCCACCTTCGATCTTTTATCTCGCCGCTTTTGGTGGCCGGGGTTGCGGAAGGACGTAGCGGAATTCGTATCTGCCTGTAGTGTGTGTGCACGGGCTAAGGTCCCGCATACCCGTCCGGCTGGTTCTCTCTTGCCATTGTCTATTCCTGAGAGGCCACATGTGTCAATGGATTTTATCACCGATCTTCCGGCGTCTGCAGGCAAGACGGTAGTGCTGGTAGTGGTTGATAGATTCAGTAAGATGGTTCGCTTTGTGGCACTGCCCGCACTTCCTAATGCTCGGACACTGGCACAGGTGTTTGTAAGTGAGATTGTGAAGCTTCATGGAGTTCCCTCCGAGGTGGTTTCTGATCGTGGTACTCAGTTTGTCTCCAAGTTTTGGAAGGCTTTTTGTGCACGTTTAGGAATTGCTTTGTCCTTCTCTTCTGCTTTTCATCCTCAGTCTAATGGGCAGACCGAACGTATGAATCAGAATTTGGAGACTTATCTGAGGTGTTTTGTCTCTGACAATCAGGAGACTTGGGCGAGTTATCTGCCCTTGGCCGAATTTGCCCTTAATAATCCTCTTCAGGGGTCCACTGGCAAGTCACCGTTCTTCGGTGCATATGGGTTTCATCCTCAGTTTGGTACTTTTAGTGGTACTAGTCCTTCCGGAGTTCCTGAGGAGGACCGATTTACCTCATCCCTCTCCTCGGTTTGGCGGGGGTACAGAGTAGCTTGAAGCTCTTAGGCGACAGGTACAAACGTATGGCTGACAGGAAGCGTGCGCCAGGTCCGGACCTGTGTGTGAATGACTACGTGTGGTTGTCTACCAAGAATGTGAAGTTGAAGGTGCCCTCTTGGAAGTTGGGCCCAGGTTTATTGGCCCTTATCAGATAACCGCCGTTATCAATCCCGTGGCGTTTCGTCTTGCGTTACCTCCCGCTCTTAAGATCCACAATGTATTTCATAGGTCGCTCCTCAAACCGTATGTGCCGTCGTCTAACCCGTCTCCTTTGCCCCCGGAGCCCATCTGCGTGGCGGGGAATTTGGAATTTGAGATCTCAAAGGTGGTTGATTCTCGCAGGTTGCGCCATTCTCTTCAGTATTTGGTGCACTGGAGGGGATACGGTCCTGAGGAGCGGATGTGGGTGCCGGCGTCGGAAGTCTCCGCCGCTAGGCTGGTCCGCGCTTTTCACCGTTCCCATCCGGATAAGCCTGGTCCTGAGTGTCCGGGGGCCACTCGTGGACGGGGGGGTACTGTCACGGGTGGCACGGATGACAGGGTAGAGGCCACGCGCAGACGGTCCCAGCGTTTGGCCAATCAGCCATAATGTTTGAGGACGGTCCGTCTTTCAGGGGCATTTACCTTCTGTGTAGATAGAGAGAAGGTATGATAAGATCTCCCTATCATGGGGAGACGGCTGGGAAGGTCTTGTGCTCGGTCTGGTTTCTACACCAGTATTCTGGGTCACTAGGACCCAGCAGGTTCTTCCCACCTTTATAAGGAGTTTCATTGCCCTCCCTCGGTGCAGGTGATATTTCCTTGGACACTCATTATCCTTGCTCCAGCAGAAGCTGAGGTTGTGGAGGTTGCTGTGCTCTGCTGCAAGATAATGTGTTTTCTTTCCCCATTGTCTGTTTTTCCTTGTGTTTGTCTTTAGTTGTTAGTGGAGGGGTCTAGTGAACCTCTCCATCTGATCCTTAGATAAGGTAGTGCTAGGATCAGAGAGGGACGAGGTTCGTGGTCGGCGACAGTTGAGGAAACTGTATAGGGACGTCAGGGCAGACAGGGTCAGCCCCAGGAAGACTAGGGGTCACCCTCTCCCTCTTGTGCCCATAGCTTTAGGGACTCCTTATTCCCCCCCCCCCGTCGTTGTCCTACGCTGAGTGTCTCTCCCGCTCCCAGCGTGACACTTATAAAGTGTATTGATGGAAGTCCAAAAGGCCCTAGGCCATATTACTTGATATATTTGATGGGATAATTCCCAACCCAACCATCTCTCCCACCTCTGCATATATTAATATTTATACCAATAAGTGAGAACCACTATGGAGTTACTGTTTCATTAAAAGTTACACCTTTATGGAACATATAAAAGCACACAGACAATACACTGTTTATAACATTGAATAAATAGTAGGAGATCCCAATAGTGACCACTCCAGGTAGTCACACTTCAAAGAATACAGTGGGGAGAACAGCAGGGATCCCAGTATGTACACAATGGTAATCCATATATGTGGTTCACATCTACAGTGGGGAACTACAAATTCATCCATTCACCCCTCACCCATGATATTCTTCTGCAGCACTCCCACCACCGCTCTCCGACAGTGTCCCGGTTTCGTGGTTGCATAACATATGTAGGGGGGCACCATGTACCGGGAAACTGTCGGAGAGCGGTGGTAGGAGTGCCGCAGAAGCATATCGTGGGTGAGTGGTGAATGGATGAATTTGTAGTTCCCTACTGTAGATGTGAACCACATGTATATGGCTTACCATTGTGTACATACTGGGATCCCTGCTGTTCTCCCTACTGTAGTCTTTGAAGTGTGACTACCTGGAGTGGTCACTATTGGGATCTCCTACTATTTATTCATTGTTATAAACGGTGTATTGTCTATGTGCTTTTATATGTTCAATAAAGCTTTTATATGTTCAATAAAGGTGTAACTTTTAATGAAACAGTAACTCCATAGTGGTTCTCACTTATTGGTATCAGTGATAAGGAGTGTTTTTAATGTTCAGTCTATATATTCACACCATAATGGTAGACTATAAGTGACCATGAAAATAAAGATGTTTTTGTGGTGTGCTATGTCTTTGAACTATTTTGTGATATATAAATATTTAATTGGTATCAGAGGTCTGAGCTTCTCAGTAGAGAATATATGTCATATCTCCTGGAGCAAAGGTGTTCAAATCTATTGGGCATGAGGTATCAGTGGAGCCCATTGTGGACTGGAAATAATGGGCGATTTGTTGGTACGAAAAATACAAGCTTCACGGTCATTTATGTTTATCAACAAGGTCATTAAGTGTTCTAAGCTTCCTGGTAAAAGGATCTACCAAATCACTAAAACAGAAAAGTCGCACCTCTGCCTATCTACGAGTCACCTCAGCACTCATTGGGTTCGACAAGCGTGGGATATACAAAAATGGGGTCAAGAAAGAGGCGTGTGAGGCTAGTTGAAATTTAATTCTGGAGTCAAGCCAAAGCTCCCTAGTAACGGTCAAAGGGGCTAGAATCGTGTTAGGAGATATATCACAAGCCGCCTGCAAATCAAAGAGCTTGGGTGGTATGGAGCCATCCAAAATTTCTCTATTTTCTTCCATTTATTATAGGCCGGGAGTGTTGTCCACAAGGGAATGCGTCGCGTAATAATACCTGGAAATATATGGGCAGGCCAAGCCATCCTGTGACCTAGGGGAGCATAGGACGGAATTGGGTATACGTTGGTGTCTTCCAGAGTGCCATATAATTTTTTAAATTAGTGATAGGACTTTTTTTATTATATTTATCACGAATTTACCTTAATTAAGATGGTTTCAGACAAATAGAGAAACCTAAGGGGGCCGTCACACGGTGAGATATCTTGCCCGATATCGTTTAAGCGATCTCCATTTTGATCGCTTAAGCGATATCGGGCAAGATATCGTTGCATGTAATCAAGCGATTTACGATGGTAAATCGCTTGATCGTGACATCGCTGATCTGAGGTTCGGTTCTCAGATCTAGCGATGAACGATGCAACGATCTGCATCATCGTGGTGTGTGACACCACGATGATCCATCTCCCAGCGACCGCGCCTATGCTGGGAGATGGTAACTATGGTACACGTCGGGTAACTAAGCGATGCGCGGCGCCTAGTAACCCGATGTGTACCATAGTTACCAGCGAGATCGCGCCTCCGCATCGCTGGTGAGTCTGTCTGTGTGACATCTCACCAGCGATGTGAGCGATATTGTAAGCGATCGCGCGTGCACGTGATCGCTTACAATATCGCTAAAGATGTCGCAGCGTGTGACGGCCCCCTAAGGAGGATTAACATCTTGACATGCGGTTGATGGCAGTTATTTTGGCTAAAGGTTGTGCAACCAAGTATTAGGCTGAGGGTGCCAATACTTTTGTCCGGCCCATTTTTGGAGTTTTGTGTGAAATGATCAATGTTTTGCTTTTTGCTTCATTCTCTTTTGTGTTTTTTCATTGAAGACAAATTAAATGAAGATAATAATACCAAAGAATTTGTGATTGCAATCATTTTCAGGAAGAAACTGAGTATAATCTGACAGAATTGCAGGGATGTCAATACTTTTGGCCACAACTGTAGGTATGAGTGGCTATGTGGAGAATATTGCAATATTTTCTCCCTGTAGCTGCTGGTCAAGTAGCGCAGCCAAGCAGGATTTTAAATGCTTTTTTCCTGCAGATTACTACTATATCTGTAGGTAAATAGCATTTTTGGAAGGAACAAGTTCCCTTTAGAAGGGGTTTCTGCTTTAAAAACATATGGCCCAAATGCTTGTATACATAAAATAACATAAACTGTATGGACTCGTCTTCCACAGGTCTGGTTTTCTTGCACTTCTCTGGTCTGGGTCTATTGGCTGCAGTGGTAGCGTCACAACTACAGTGCATATCATCAACACTGCACATGCCGTCTACCTCAGTACACCCACTGTGCTCAGTGATTGTGTGCAGTGGTGATGTACACTACAGTTATCATTACACCACTGCTGACAATAAGTAGAGATCAGAGCAGTGCAAAAGAGTCAGAGGCTAAGAACCTGCTGGATTTTCATTTTATAAGTGAATATTTGAGCCATCATTTTTGAAGGTGGAGAACCCATTTAAATCTTGGCTCTATGCATCAAACCATTCAGTCAGTGATCACACTACAGTTGCAACCATTGCAGTAGGTCTATTGAGATAATATAGGGTTATTCTCATAACGGTATTCATTGTCCTGTTAGTATCTTCTGAACTTAATGAGTATATTCTCTAAAATCATTCATTGGTGTAAATGTATCATCCAACCACTAATGCTGTTTATTCCCTTTGACACTAGATGGCAGCAGACCCTCAACATCCTATTTTAGTGATAGCCAAATTGTAGTATCCACAGTGAGAATGGACCATTAATAGGAACCCATCACTTCCAGAGAAACTATTTACCTTCTGATACAGGGGTAATCTGTAGTTATATTGTGTACATTCTATCTGGTTGTCTTAGTAGCAGCTACATGTATGTTATACATAATGGGAGCAAGAATTGACTGGTACAGCCTCTTCTCTGCAACTTTTTGGATATAGCTAATTTTTTAATTTATTTTTTATTGGTAGGATGGGTACAGCTGATCTTTTTGGGGGGATTTTTTAAAAAAAATATACAGGTTACACTAGGTTCACACTTGTGTTGGAGCGTCTTTTTTACTGGAAAAAAGTGTAGTATGATGCACTAACCTTTTTCTGTAAGATAGCAGCCACCCAAATGGAAACCAAACACATCCCAATATAGTTAAAGTGGTTTTCAAACAAACAAAGTTCATTTTAATCAATAGATCTTGGAATAATAATAATTTCCACAATTGGATGTGTTTCATAAAAATGTTCCTGAGCTGAGATAATCTTATATATGTGTCTCTGCTATGTACTGTGTAATGGATGTGTCTGACCATAGAGAGAGATGGTCTGATCATACCACATCTCCTGTGCTGAGATAATCTTATATATGTGTCCCTGCTGTGTACTGTGTAATGAATGTGTGACTGTACAGGGACATGATGTGATCATACCACATCTCCTGTACTGAGATATTCTTATATATGTGTCCCTGCTATATACTGTGTAATGGATGTGTCTGACCACAGGGACATGGTCTGATCATACCACAGCTCCTGTGCTGAGATAATCTTATATATGTGTCCCTGCTGTGTACTGTGTAATGAATGTGTGACTGTACAGGGACATGATGTGATCATACCACATCTCCTGTACTGAGATATTCTTATATATGTGTCCCTGCTATATACTGTGTAATGGATGTGTCTGACCACAGGGACATGGTCTGATCATACCACAGCTCCTGTGCTGAGATAATCTTATATATGTGCCCCTGCTGTGTACTGTGTAATGAATGTCTGACCGTACAGGGACATGGTCTGATCATACCACATCTCCTGTGCTGAGATAATCTTATATATGTGTCTCTGCTATGTACTCTGTAATGGATGTGTCTGACCGTACAGGGACATGGTCTGATCATTCCACATCTCCTGGGCTGAGATAATCTTATATATGTGTCCCTGCTATGTACTGTGTAATGACTGTGTCTGACCGAGCAGGGACATGGTCTGATCATACCACATATCCTGTACTGAGATAATCTTATATATGTGTCCCTGCTATGTACTGTGAAATGGATGTGTCTGATTGTGCAGGGACATGGTCTGATCATACCACATCTCCTGTACTGAGATAATCTTATATATGTGTCTCTGCTATGTACTGTGTAATGGATGTGTCTGACCGTGCAGGGACATGGTCTGATCATACCACATCTCCTGTGCTGAGATAATCTTATAGATGTGTCCCTGCTATGTACTGTGTAATGAATGGGTCTGACCGTACAGGGACATGGTCTGATCATACCACATCTCCTGGGCTGAGATAATCTTATAGATGTGTCCCTGCTATGTACTGTGTAATGGATGTGTTTGACTGTACATGGACACGGTCTGATCACACCACATCTCCTGGGCTGAGATAATCTTATAGATGTGTCCCTGCTATGTTCTGTGTAATGGATGTGTCTGACTGTACAGGGACATAGTCTGATCACACCACATCTCCTGGGCTGAGATAATCTTATAGATGTGTCCCTGCTATGTTCTGTGTAATGGATGTGTCTGACTGTACAGGGACATAGTCTGATCATACCACATTTCCTGGGCTGGGGAAGATATTAAAGGGCAAACAGACATTACAGCACGCAATAGCAAATAATTATTTCTTAGGCTAGGGTCACACTTGGCTGCGTTTTTTAAGGTTGTTTTTGACAGGCTAGGGTGAAACTTGCGTTGTAGATGAGTTTTTCCCATGAGTTTTAGCCACTTATATTTAGTGAAAAACGCATGCAAAAACTCATCCATAAGCCCCAATACAAAATAACGCATGCCCCAATGCCAAAAAAGCATAGCTAAAGTGCCATGAGTTTTTTCCATGAGTTTTTGGCTCAGCACCAAAAAATGCATCATGATGAGTTTTTTGGTGCTTTTTCAAAAACCCATGCATTTTTGTAACATGGGGCCCTATGGGAATCGCATGCGAATCCGCATGGCACTAAATGGTACCATGAGTTTTCGCATGAGTTTTTTAAGGCTGCTCCAGACCTATTGCATATACATTTAAAAATTGTAGACAAAATTTTTTTCATAATTCTATAGGCATATTACAATTGTTATTATTATTATAGTCCAAATTTGACTTTTGGGGAGCACATCACCACATTGCCTCGTAATAGACCGATCCCTATATTATACAGGTAAAAATTGTATTGTTATCCCCATATTAAGTGTTAATATTAATGTGTGCACATATGATTGATGGTTTCAATGAAATGGAAATATAGACACATATTTGATGCATCAGTATGATAGGTTATAGTGCACATGGGGATATGGAGGTTTAATTTAGAATTTTAAAAAGGAATAATTGTCATCACGGGATTTTTTCACATAATTATGCTATATGATATATTAATATGGGGATAACAATACAATTTTTACCTGTATAATATAGAGATCGGTCTATTACGAGGCAATGTGGTGATGTGCTCCCCAAAAGTCAAATTTGGACTATAATAATAATAACAATTGTAATATGCCTATAGAATTCTGAAAAAAATTTTTGTCTACAATTTTTAAATGTATATGCAATTGTGGTGAATTTTTTGAAGAAAAAAAGAGAAAAAAATAAAAATTATTTTTTCATATTCATAAAATAAAGTGTGGTTTTCATAATTTACCAACAGATTTGGATGGTGATTGGGTTTAATTTGATGTCATGTTGTGAAAACTGACAATATTTTTTAGGACTGTTTTGGATTGCTTGCTCCAGACCTAACAGCAAAAACAAAACCCAAATACGCAGGCTGTCAAAAACAACCTTAAAAAACGCAGCCAAGTGTGACCCTAGCCACAGCCTGCGTTTTTGGGCTGCATTTTTGGTGTTAGGTCTGGAGCAGCCTTAAAAAACTCTTGTGAAAACTCATGGTACCATTTAGGCATTCGATTCCCATAGGGCCCTATGTTAACTAACCAGATTAGTTTTTTTTTACTGTACCCATTGCAGTCACACTTGAGTGCATCATCAGTTTTTGGCATCAGGTTTTGGACTTGGAAAAAAAAGTGCACAAAATGATGCAAAAATCTGATCCAAAGCTCAAGTGTGGCCCTAGCCTTAGAGGAAAAATATTTTTAAAAAACAGGCAGGAAAATGTTTTAAATTACAAAAAGAATCAGCTATAATCCTGTGTTGTAATGTCTTCATATACTTTTGCGTCCTCACCGGCCCAGGAGATGTAGTATGATCAGACCATGTTCCTGTACGGTCAGACATGACCATTACACAGTACATAGCAGGGACACATATATAAGATTATCTCAGCACAGGAGATGTGGTATGATCAGACTGTGGCGCCCCTATGGCAAGGTGCCACAGGGAGGTACTGCACCCCAAACAGAAGGTGTAGTGCCTCCCTAGCCGTGGATATGGAGGACCCTACAGAGTCTGCACCCCAACACCCATACAGTAGGCCACCTTAGTACAGGGGACCGGATATTTAGTAGGTCCCAGGGGGTGGAGCCTAGACGCGCAGGAGATGAGGAGTGACAGTAGAAGACTAGTGAGGCAGACGTTGTAAGACAGCAGCGAGGACGGATGCAGGGGACCCTGCAACCCTGATGGGAGGGCACCTCTTAGGAGAGAGGTGACCCGGACGAAGAAGGGGGCCACTCTAGGACTGGTCGGAGCCAGCTAGAGACCCAGGTCATTACCGGTACACTGGAACTGAGGCGGTTACTTACGGTTTACCCCTAACCGTTGACTGGCAGGCTGTGGGCCCAACACAAGGGAGCCACAGCACCCATCAAGTAGTCCAACATAAGTCCCGCAGCTGGGTTCACGACGCCGAGAAGTAAGGAGACTTTAAGCAACAGA
Organism: Allobates femoralis; assembly: GCA_033576535.1. Classification (NCBI taxonomy): domain Eukaryota; kingdom Metazoa; phylum Chordata; class Amphibia; order Anura; family Aromobatidae; genus Allobates; species Allobates femoralis. Next base: position 280,064,153 of record JARQOC010000003.1, on the reverse strand, counting down.
CCCTGAGACTAGAGACTTGACTCACGAGTGGGAGTACGGAAGGCCAACAGGGCACAGAGTGGAACAGGACCAGAAACGCCATTTTTAGGACACCTCTGACAGACTCTGGAAGAGCCTCCAAGATCCATGGCTACGGCCCCGATTTACCCTGACTGTATCATATACTAATTGCAACAGGTGCAAGTAAAGAACTGTTTGAGCTGATCTGGTGTCCGGTCTCCTTTCATCCACCGCCCTGAGGGCTCTGCGGCGGCTCAGCCCTGAGAACTACTACTCCCCTCATCCACTACGCTGCCCTGACGTAAAGCTCCACCTGTGGGGAGCTGTACTACCAAAGCTGCATTTCCATCACCTCAGCGGCCGGCCGCAGCACTGGTAACTCTATTACCAGGTACCACAGGCGGCATCACGTTACAAATCCCCCCATCATCATAACCCCCACCCCGCCACTGAGGGTCTAAGGCATGGAACCGGGAACCGACCAGCCGTGATCCCCACCGAAGTAACCCCCCTGTCCCGGTATCTGAGTACCCCCTACCCTGTCGACTGAATCAGTTCTGTTGTTACGAACAGGATCCCGTGCCCGGTAAAATCAGGTACTGTGTGCTTAAATTGGACTTTATTGACTGTTTTGTGAACTGTAAATTTGGGCCACCATTGCTGCACCACAGAGCGGGAAGACGTCGCGGCTAGAAAAGAGCACGAAGGTAAGTCCTACCCCTCCTCTCTGCCAAGGACTGACGAAGTGCAGTGGTTGGTTCCAGAAAGACCCGTGGGCTGAGTAACCGAATTTTTCCAATTAAGCAGGTCTGAATATGTAAAAGACTATGTGCTGGCCCAGGGGCGTGCCTCTGCCCCTTGATGCGGTAGCGCCATGCAAGAGGCTCTAAAGTGTCTCCCCGTCCCCTTGCCATCAAACAACTAAGGGGACAGGTCAGGAACCGGACCGCACCAGTACGGGACTATAAAAAGTAAACAGGGTGCGGCCGGCGGGCAGAATGAGAGACATTGGCAGACTCCGGACCCGTTACCCGTGTGCATCCTGGTAGAGATGGCAGTCCCCAGACTCAGAGAGTTGATTCGGGAGGTTGAGGAGGACATGCGAGCCATCCATGCTGCCACCCTAGAAACCGAGGGTGAGGATATCGCCTTCTGGGGAGCAGCATTGTGGGATCTGCGGGCTCGAATCCTGGAGACCACGGAGTGGACTATCCGTCACTGGAGTGCTGAGATAGTTCTAAAGCTGAGCCTGTGTATGGAGCAGCGGCGGGGACCCCGGTCAGACCCGGAACCGGGAGTGTCGGTAGTAACAGAGACCGAGCACCCGGTAGCCAGTGAGGGTTATGCCCCCACAGAATCTGATGTGACCAACATCGAGGACACTGAACCAGCGGTCCCGACCACAGTGGAGCCCGGAGAAGAGGAGGCTGCCAAACAGGAGGATCTCATCCGATTTCCTGAGTAGCCCGACCTGATCGTGGAGGAACATGATGAATGATCTGTAAGCCAAGTCAGAGTCGGGGAGGTGGAGGATTCGGAGGAGGAAGGAGCAGTCGGTGGCACAGAGGAAGCCGGGCCCCGTGAGCTATGGAGGGCTAGACAACCAACGGTGTGGGTCAGTGCAGGAGCTATGAGAACCATCCAACCCTCGACTGATGCCGAGCGCTCCTTGCAACCCGTAGGAAGGCCCTGGTTTACACAGACTGTTTGGGCCAATGAGGCAGACGACAGGCAATGGGAAGCATGGTGGGACAGCGAGATGGAGACCCGCCAAGCCCATGCTTACACCCGCACTCAGCGGTTTGGTTGTAACACTCGCGGATGAGTGTAGTTCACCAAGGGGGTGTGTGGCGCCTCTATGGCGCCACAGGGAGGTACTGCACCCCAAACAGTAGGTGTAGTGCCTACATAGCCATGGATATGGAGGACCCTACAGAGTCTGCACCCTAACACCCATACATTAGGCCACCTTAGTATAGGGGACCGGATATTTAGTAGGTCCCAGGGGGTGGAGCCTAGACGCGCAGAAGACGAGGAGTAACAGTAGAAGACTAGTCAAGCAGACGATGTAATACAGGCATGCTGTGGTCCCACACAAGGGAGCCACAGCACCCATCACGTAGTCCAACATCAGTCCAGCAGCTGGGTTCACGACACCGAGAAGTAAGGAGACTTTATGCAACAGACCCCGAGGACTAAAGACTTGATTCACGAGTGGGAGTACGGAAGGCCAATAGAGCACAAAGTGGAACAGGACTAGGAACGCCATTTTTAGGACACCTCTGACAGACTCTGGAAGAGCCTCCAAGATCCACGGCTACGGCCCTGATTTACCCTGACTGTATCATGTACTAATTGCAACAGGTGCAAGTAAAGAACTGTTTGAGCTGATCTGGTGTCTGGTCTCCTGTCATCCACCACCCGGAGGGCCTCTATGGCAGCTCAGCCATGAGAACTACTACTCCCCTCATCCACCCCATTGCCCTGAGGTAAAACTCCACCTGTGGGGACCTGTACTACCAAAGCTGCATTTCCATCACCTCAGCAGCCGGCCACAGCGCTGGTAACTCTATTACCAGGTACGACAGGTGGCGTCACATTACAAATCCCCCATCATCATAACCCCCACCTCGCCACTGAGGGTCCAGGGCACGGAACCGGGAACCGACCAGCCATGATCCCCACCGAAGTAACCCCCCTGTCCCGGTATCTGAGTAACCCTTACCCTGTCGACTGGATCAAGACCATGTTCCTGTATGGTCAGACACGACCATTACACAGTACATAGCAGGGACACATATATAAGATTATCTCAGCACAGGAGATGTGGTATGATCACCAATGCCAGTATATTGTTTTAGCGGACCAGCCAGGTCCTGCCTGTAAAACTCAGGTTTCATCGTGGACTTGGTGTTGCACTTCATGAAAAAGGGTACAAACGTATCTAATAAAAAGAGTAAAAAGAAGGCACTCACTGGGTGGATGTAGCTCAGTTTATTTAACCAAAAGGGTAAACATCAGTGCGGGGAGAGGGAGTGTGGAGGTGGTGGATGACGGCACGCGATTTTTGCAGGGTCTCCGCTTCAACACAGGATCCGTTGAAGCGGAAACCGCACAAAATGGCGTGCCATCGTCCGCCGCATTGACACTCCCTCTCCCGGCAATCAGTTAAAAAATGGATGGCACTAGGATGGGCCGTGTGCTGTCCATGATTTTGTTGGACCCATTGACTTGCATTGGCGAGTCTCGGCCGTGAATCGCATACTGTCGCAGCATGTTGCAACTTTTTTCTCATAGAGTTTCTGGATAAGAAAAAAGCGGACGACACACGTTAATCTGTTCTGACTCATTCTGTAACATTGGTCTGAGTGCAATGCGAGTTTTTATGGTATTGCACTCGTTCGTTTTTCATGCCAGTGTGTCCTTACCCTTTGGGTTGAATAAATGAGTTGCATTCACCCGGAGAGAGCCGTCTTTTTACTCTTTTTATTGGATACATACATAAGATTATCTCAGCACGGGAAGATTTTTTTTAAACACATCCAATTGTGAAAATTATTATTATTCCAAGATCTATTGATTAAAAATGAACTCTAAAATTAACTTTGCTCATGGGAGAACCCCTTTAACCTCTTCACACCTGGGCGATTTTCCATTTTTCATTTTTGTTTTTCCCTCCCCTTCTTTCAAGAGCCATAACTTTTTTATTTTTCTGTCAACATAGAGATATGAGGGTTTGTTTTTTGAGGGATAAATTCAACTTTTAAATGACAGCATTTATTTTACCATGTAGTGTACTGGAAAATAGGAAAACATTTCAAGTACGGTGAAATTGCAAAAAAAGTGCAATTCCATGATTATGTTTTGTGTTTTTTTATTTAGCATGTTCACTATATGGTAAAACTGACTTAGCAGTATGATTCTCCTGATTGGTGGGAAGTTATTTTTGTTTAATTCAATATTCTCCTTTGTCCCTCTTTCTGCATGTGTTTTAAGTCTCCTCCCCTTGGGTCCCGTATACCGCTGCATAATTCCCTCTCCTGATTAGATGTGCAAAGGAGCCTTCCCTGTTTCCTCATGAAGTATGACAAACCCCTTGAAGGCCCCTCAACCCTTTCTGTGTTGTAGGCTTTATTATTTCTGTTATCTGTGTTTAAGTGTGTTACATGCATAACAGCGTTCCGGTCATTGTGGGTTATGCAGGTAATTGTTACAGTCATCACTCACTATTCCAAAGCACAGTGTATTAACTCCCCAGCACTTTGATTGATGGTCTGCTCTGTGCACACACAGATACATACACACACATGCAGACATACATACACACATGCTGCATATACATCTGTCAAAATGTTGCGGAGTGATTACAGTTGCCCTCATTGTATAGTGAGCTATGACTGTTTTATCTCCTGGCACCATCCCAATGACTAAGGCTACGTGCACACGCTGAGTATTTGCTGAGTTTTTTACCTCAGGATTTGTAGCCAAACCCAGGATTGGAGCAATCAGAGGACAAGTCTAATAGAAACACCTGCACCACTCCTGTATTTAATCATTCACTCCTGGTTTTGGCTACAAATCCTGAGGTAACAAACTCATCAAATACTCAATGTGTGCACGTGGCCTTAAAGTGAGTGGTTACAGGGAAAATCGACTGTCATATTCTCCAAGCTCCAGTAAGGCAGCCAGATATACTATGATTGCCCTTTTCCAGCAGATTACCGCTGTACCTGTCTCTAGGTAAAGAGCGTTCCTGGAGGTGACAAGTTCCCTTTAACTGATGTCTTTTGTTATATTTTCTGACAACTAACAAAGATTCAGACTGCTTACATTATTTGTTCAATTAATCCTTTTTAATGCGTTAAAAACTTACTTGCTATTAAAGATGGATCTACAAATCTCCAAGTAGCGTAAAATCCATCATCCACCAACCTGCTGTTGGATCTGAATTGCACAGACAACTTGTTGCTGAAGCTAACTAGATCAGCAGGTGTATAGGTTCCACAATGCGCCCCTGAAAAGGAAACATGACAAATACTGTCAGAAGGAACACAAACAAATCTCCACATATGCATAGGGTCCTTCCTATGTAAAGTTCTAAAGTTACCATTACACAGCATGACATTGAAACGATGTTGGCAACGATCTTGTGGGAGCGCAGTCTTTCCCGACCATCGTTCGGGAGATGTCACACGTCTAGATATCGTGAACAACTCACCAAGGTTGTAGTGAGTAGGTATCATTCACACAACCCAGCAAACGATACCTGCTCATTGCTGTGGATGGGCAAAGTCGTCAACGACATCGTTATCACAGTGTCACTCACAAAAGATATACCAGGTTGGCTGATCGTTGATCGTGTGATTTGAGAACATGTTATCAAACCTGCGATCAGCAATCCAACGACATATTGTAGTTGAATCTCGATGTTACACGCAACGACCAGGGCCGAATCAATGATGAGGCAATGTGAGTGGCCTGATTCAGGCGGCGCCACCTGCTGGTGAAGGAAGGGGCAGCATCTGCAGGGGGTGCTCATGTTCTCCTGCACGGCGCGGGAAGAAGTGAGAGCCGACAAAGATCAGAGAGCAGCCTCCTGTGCTGAGATACCGATGATAAGAAGCTCCAGGTCACAAGGTGACAGATCTACTGCTGGCCAGGGAGTGAGGGGGCTGGGACATGGGGGCTGGGGCCCAGGGGCTGTGAGCATGTGAAGCTGCACATGTACAAACAGCACAGAGGACTGTGTAAGGTATCTGTGTAATCTGTGTGTGAGCTGTGTGTGTTGTGTGAGTTGTGTGAGCTGTGTGAGCGGTGTGTGTTGTGTGAGCTGTGTGAGATTTGTGTGAGCTGTGTGTGTTGTGTGAGCTGTGTGAGTGTTGTGTGAGCTGTGTATGTTGTGTGAGCTGTGTGTGTTGTGTGAGCTGAGTGTGTGTGTTGTGTGAGCTGTGTATGTTGTGTGAGCTGTGTGTGTTGTGTGAGCTGAGTGTGTGTGTTGTGTGAGCTGTTGTTGTGTGAGCTGTGTGTGTGTGAGCTGTGTGTGTGTTGTGTGAGCTGTGTGTGTGTTGTGTGTGAGCTTGTGGTGTGTTGTGTGAACTGTGTGTGTTGTGTGAGCTGTGTGTGTTGTGTGAGCTGTGTGTGTTGTGTGAGCTGTGTATGTTGTGTGAGCTGTGTATGTTGTGTGAGCTGTGTGTGTTGTGTGAGCTGTGTGTGTTGTGTGAACTGTGTGTGTTGTGTGAGCTGTGTGTGTTGTGTGAGCTGAGTGTGTGTGTTGTGTGAGCTGTGTGTGTTGTGTGAGCTGTGTGTGTTGTGTGAGCTGTGTGTGTGTGTTGTGTGACCTGTGTGTGTGTTGTGTGACCTGTGTGTGTTGTGTGAGCTGTGTGTGTGTGTTGTGTGAGCTGTGTGTGTTGTGTGAGCTGTGTGTGTTGTGTGAGCTGTGTGTGTGTTGTGTGAGCTGTGTGTGTGTTGTGTGAGCTGTGTGTGTGTGTTGTGTGAGCTGTGTGTGTTGTGTGAGCGTGTGTGTGTGTTGTGTGAGCTGTGTGTGTGTTGTGTGAGCTGTGTGTGTGTTGTGTGAGCTGTGTGTGTGTGTTGTGTGAGCTGTGTGTGTTGTGTGAGCTGTGTGTGTTGTGTGAGCTGTGTATGTTGTGTGAGCTGTGTGTGTTGTGTGAGCTGAGTGTGTGTGTTGTGTGAGCTGTGTGTGTTGTGTGAGCTGTGTGTGTGTGTGTGTGTGACCTGTGTGTGTGTTGTGTGACCTGTGTGTGTTGTGTGAGCTGTGTGTGTGTGTTGTGTGAGCTGTGTGTGTTGTGTGAGCTGTGTGTGTGTTGTGTGAGCTGTGTGTGTGTTGTGTGAGCTGTGTGTGTGTGTTGTGTGAGCTGTGTGTGTGTGTTGTGTGAGCTGTGTGTGTGTTGTGTGAGCTGAGTGTGTGTGTGTTGTGTTAGCTGAGTGTGTGTGTGTTGTGTTAGCTGAGTGTGTGTGTTGTGTGAGCTGAGTGTGTGTGTTGTGTGAGCTGTGAGAATCATATCGATTAAGGTAATGACACCTATCAAATTCTGATCAGAAAGTCATCTTAGTATGATCCGATTCGCTTACATGAATCGTAGCTCAGGAGAGGAGAAGATGGAGAATAGTATTTTCTCGTGTGAGCGAGCCCCTACACCTTTTGAACTTCTTTCTGGTTTTGGCTTAAAAAACTACATAGAAAATTGTTGACATGTTTTTCCAAACAAATGCAGAGTTTCACAGTGTAATTAATCAGCTCAAACTATGCTATAATAAACTACATTATAGAATATGTACGGACTCAATCATCAATGCTTTTGCACCTATCTACTAGACTTAAAAATTGTTTTAAGGGTGCATTCAGATGATCATATAAATCAGCTGAGATTAGAGCACAATGCTTGGACTGGCTGCTGCTCCCCCACCATGAGCGTGACAGCTTCATGTAGTTCTATGCAGCAGCGTAATTTAGAGACAGAGATCCTGATTCCAGCATTATGTCACTTACTGGGCTGCTTGGTGTAGATTTGATAAAATCACTGTTAAGTTAGCAGGAGACTTTCACTAGAGGGACTAATAAACTTATGACCGATAGTCATGCATATTCATGAGCTCTGTAGAACCCCACCCATACTACTGATTGTCCATGTACAGAGTACACAGAAAGCTGCCAATCAGTGGTGGGGGCAGGGTTATACAGAACTCTAAACTCAGATAACTCCTAGATTTGCAGTAGAGAAAATAGTGTTTGTATTGAAATGACAGCCTAGTTGTGATACATTGCTGAAATCAGGGTCTCTGCCCTACATTTTGCTATTCTAAAATAGAGTATCAAAAACCATTCCCTTAAATTTACACCTTTACGTTTCCACATTGAATTTTTGGTGAGTTTTTGATGTTGCATATGCCTATGCATAAGAAACGAAGCATCTTATGGCCGCTTTACACGTCCCGATATCGTTGTCCAACAACGATAAAAAGTCACGTGGTTTGTGCGTTGCCGCCGATATCGTTCGTGCGTTGTGTGGTGTAAATGAGCAATGCGATGCAAGAACGATGCCAAAACGATATCGTTGGGGAATTGTGCAGGCTCTCCAACTGGCCGATATTGGATGGACGATCTGGCAGGATCGTGCTGTGTGACAGCCCAACAACAACTTGGAGAGCAACTTCCCCTATTCACTCCCATGTTAAATGGTCGTTCCCTGGGTCGTTCGTACACAGCGCAAAGGAGGGGCGTATACATCGCAGTTGAGTAGCCTGGCGATATCTCCCTGTGTAACATCTCTTATGCGATCTTGAAGTAGTGCCAAAAAAGTGCGCGCTCCCGTGCCGTTGTATCCAATATCGGAACGACATTGGGACGTGTAAAGCGGCCATTAGGGTACCTTTACACTCGGCAACTTTTTAGGAATTTCACTTGCAACGTAATGGTTTCAGTGAAATCATTGAGACATTGTTCTATCTTGTTGCTGTGTACAAATGGAACAATGTCTCCATGATTTCACTGCAACCAGTAAGTTGCCAGTGAAATTCCTAGAAAAGTTGCTGCGTGTAAAGGTTCCTTTATAGTTTCAGCCAAGTGGATGGGATTTATAGAAATCTCTTTCCCCCTTTATTTTTTCTTCTGCAGTGTAAACTGACCTGGGGTGCGTGTTTCCAATCCGTAACATGTAAATTTCTCTTTTGGTTATGCTAACCTTTACGTGCAGATTCTCTCTATAGATTTGCATTAAATTCAGAAAATATGCCAGTATATAACACATTCAATTTTACACAATGTGTCTGGGTCATTATTTGGAGCGCAGCACACGCTGGTGTCTTTAATACAAGTAAGATCCTGTGTTGTTCCAGGGCCCTACGGGGGGGTTCACTGACTCTCCGATGGGCTATTTAATGCTTGCACAGAACTACTATATATATATAAAAAGACTGTCAATGACAGAACTACTCACCAACACTGCCAAGTTCATCTGATATCACAACCCTGTCATTGCTGCAGATACTACTTTCTTCAAGCACGAAATTATTAAAATGCAAAAAAATTACTTCATTAGCCGGAGCAACAATATTCCAAATACAGTCTGCATCATTGCTATATGTGGAAGGATGTCGCATAGAAGTAAACACCCCAATGGTCTCAGTGAGGTCCTTGGCACTGCCACAGCCCGATGCTGGAGATTAAAAGAAAAAAATCAATAAATACCGGTACATGTAGAAACAGGTTTATTTTATCTTATACTTTATCTTAATCTTTATACTTTTAAGTTAGTTTATTTATTTTACAATACACATTTTTTAAATAAATATTTAGCATTTTATGAGATTATCATCACTTACAAACTCTATTATGCTATTATACTCTATGTTTATATGGAGACATCAAAGGTACCGTCACATGCGGCAATTTTGCTAGCAATTTCACTGGCAATTTTTCACTGATTAGTGTCCATCAGTGTTTGTGTGCCAAAACCAGGAGAGGAACTAGGAGAGGAACTTGCAGAGAAAAACTATAATTGAAAGATTGACACCTGTTCTGAGTTTTGGAGACACTCCTGGTTTTGGCACCCAAACACTGATGGACACTGATCAGTGAAAAACTGCAGTGTGAAGCCAGCCTAAGGCTGGCTTCAGACTGCGTTTTAGATCCGATCTGTAGCTGTCCGCTTGAAGCAGACAGCCGCGGACCGGCTCAGCACACAGGAACGGGGGGCTATTATGCCCTCCGATCCTGTGTGCAGCCGCACGCAGTTCCTGCTGCTTATAGGTGTGGACCGCGGGCGCCGCGGTCCTGACCTGTCAGCGGCTGCGGGCGGCTGCACACAGGATCGGAGGGCATAATAGCCCCCCGGTCCTGTGTGCTGATCCGGTCCGCGGCTGTCTGCTTCAAGCGGACAGCTACAGATCGGATCTAAAACGCAGTCTGAAGCCGGCCTAAGACCTACAGTCAGAGTGGAGCTTTACCCATGGCTGTTACCATTTAAACACTGATGTAATTTAAAAACCCAAACAGCAATGTCATGCTGCACACATCAATTCCCTACTGCACTGATTTACACGTGGTTAGATCCCGGTGGTTGGTTCCCTTTAATAATTAGTCTACATAATGGAGAATAAGGTCATATTTTCATATACATCATGCTTCCATTGATAATAGAACTTGAAAATTATGCTTAACTTTTAAAACTCATTGGCCCACATTTACTTTAATGGGTTCAATCAAGGTCCTGGCAGTTTTGACATTAAAGGTTGATAGAAAGGAGTCTCGGAATGCTATAGTAAATCAAACGGTATTAATGTTTGGACATAATGTACATATTGTATTATACTGTATTTGTCATTTTTTTGTAAGATGAAGTTGTTTTCCTTTCTCCAGATGTCATTGAAAGCAGGAATTCCCAGGAGATAGCGCTCCAATGAAGCTCCTGCAGGTGAGGAAAAGCAGTGCTACATTCTCTCTAGAGAAAATCAAATGTTGCAAACTATGTAAAAAGCAGTAATTCTACAACTATGTTTATGAAGCATGTTTGGCAGTTAAGCAATTAGAATGACTAAAGAAAACCCCAGTTCATCTGCAGATGGTGTTTTAGCAGAGGACACTGACTCAACTCTTCTAATTTAATGTCAGGATAGAGCTATTTACAGAATATCATATCTGCCAACTAGGGAAGAAGACTTCTCCCATAGGGATCACTCAGCAAACGCCCAAAACAATGTTTCATTTGCAAAGTTAAGATTTTCTGGTTAAAACTCCCAAATGGGATACTGACCTTTACAAAAGACAATACCAAATGTTTTCCAAGAAAACAAGGTTTATGTGAAATTGAAAAGGTTATGGCCGCTTTACACGTCCCGATATCGTCGTCCAACTTCGATAAAAAGTCACGTGGTTCGTGTGTTGGCCCCGATATCGTTTGTGCGTTGTGTGGTGTAAATGACCAATTTGATGCAAGAACGATGCCAAAATTATATCGGGGAAGAATTGTGCAGGCTCTCCAACTGCCCGATATTGGATGGACGATCTGGCAGGATCGTGCTGTGTGACAGCCCAACACCGACTTGGAGAGCAACTTCCCCTATTCACTGCCATGTTAAATGGTCGTTGTCTGGGTCGCTCGTACAAGGGGGCGTAGACATCGCAGTTGTGTTGCCTGCCGATATCTCCCTGTGTGACATCTCCTATGCGATCTTGGATTTCAGCCAAAAATGTGCGCGCTCCCGTGCCGTTGTATACAATATCGAAACGAAAGTGTAAAGTGTAAAGTGGCCATTAGAGTAAGGGGAAAACTAGATTGGACAGGTGGACACTGCACCAAATATATCACAATAGTGCATGTATGTGAGATCCTCCCCCAACTTGTACTTGTACATTGTATGTTGTACTCATTTAGGCCCCTTTATAGTTTTGATTGTTGTTCTATGTCTTTGGAGTTGTCTTTTAGGCCTCCTACACACCTCCATGTTTCTTCAAGTATGCAACAAAATGTTCTGAGTATTTGGTCAGTGTGTCAGTTCTTAATGTTTTTCACATATGGAAAAATAAATTACAAAGCTTTTCTATCCTTTGCAATGTTATTCAGGGACAGCAGACAGATTGTATACTGATATCACATGTGTACTGTACATCACTTTTCATGGATCCTTTGCATTGGTAGTTTGGACATGTCTCCATGATTTTTACACAGACACATGGTCTACAAAAAACCCCATGGACATATGAACAGCCCCAAGACTATAATGTGTACGTATAAAGCCAAAACACAAAAAATAGCCATTTAAGAAAAATAAAACATAATTTTATTAAACTACATAAATATAAAAAATAGTGCTTTTGAAAAACACAAAGAAATATACATGTAGGGGGCAGCATATAACAACAGGAGGAGAGCTAGATAATGAGAGGTCAGCAAAAAATATATAAAGACTGTAAAAATGACACTTCAACATGCAATAAAGCTGTAGGCAAGTGCATAAGTACTAATAAGCTCTACAAGTTGAATAACAAGATGCAGTGATGCAGAGAATAACAAATACTGACCTGTAGAGCTAATCTCCTCCTGTTGGAAGAGCACCAGTTCCCGACGCGCATTCATCATTTTGTAAGACTATATATACTTTTTGCTGACCGCTCATTATCTAGCTCCACTCCTGTTGTTATTTTCTGCCCCCTACATGTATATTTCTTTGTGGTTTTAAGGTGGCAATAAAATGGTCAGCACCTATATTTGCCTAATTAACTATGGAGATAGGCGGCTGCTGGAGATGGTTCTGATAAGGCCGGAGACACATCATGCGAGATGCATGGAAGATGCTCGCTTGAGTTTTGCATGACTCACATGGAAAGGCTGTCGACTCTCTGGAGAAGAGCAGGTCAGCTCCATAGAGGACACATGCAGCTGATGCGCTTCTGGCTGGAAAGCCAGCGGCCGTTCCAGGTGAGTCATGCGAGAGTCATGCGAGTATCCCGCATGCATCTCACATAGTGTGTCTCTGGCCTATGCACAACACTGAGAGGAGAGGAAGATAGAGGTGCTGATAATTTCACTGCCAGCATCAGTACTCCAAAAGAGTACGCTCTAATTTATGTGCAGATGAAGGCAGGAAAATAGACTGGGGAAAAGCAGGACTTGGAAGCCACTTACATGCAATTATTTCTTACAAAAATTACTAATTATTTAATGAACTAATGTGCAAAATGTAGTAACTTTTTATGCTGCACAAAAATATAAAAAAAATATAAGAAATTGTAGGCACTTTTTAAAAAGTTTTATGACTTTGTTTACATCCTATAAAATATCAGACTGAAAATATCATAGTTCAGATATTTATATTTGACTCATGTGAAAATTGATATACATGTACACTTACAGTAAGTATCATAAATATCCTTTTTCAGAATACCATCTATCCAACCAAGGTGAGCAGATGCACGGGTAAATACGCTGGGTTTTTTATCCATTATACACCCAATAGGTCCAAAACTGGTGATTCCGTGAACCTCCCAGATTGAGCTGCCCTTGGTAGAGGGACACACCAGTGGTCCTCCGGAATCTCCCTGGAGCATTGAAAAGACAGCGAGAAATATTTTATGTTTTATTTTCAGATTTAGAGATTGACAAGTCAAAATGTAAAAAAAAACTAGTTTTTCTTAAACTACCGTAATCAGAAGTGTGTTTAAAACGTGATTAATAATTGTGTTTGTACAGCTATTTTTTTAGTAACATTATGGAAAAAGAAATCAGGCTTTTTACTGTGTAGCTTTGTTTTACCCATAACATATATGCAAGTAGAAATATAATTGTATATAGAGATACATTATCTCTATGCACCAGTACAATATTCCTGCAAAAAAACTAAAACAACTAAACTAAATCTTTAGTTAGAGAAATTACTCTTAGGTACCTTTACATACCACTAACGCGGCGATAAATATTGACGGCGATATGTCGCCCTGGAACCATCGCCGTCAAATTGCCTCCCAATTGCAGCGTGTAATTTGGGAATTTGGCGGCGATATGTCGCCTTGCTCCAGTCGCCTGATTTCAGAGCATGCTGGTCGCCTGGTTTCGATTTTACAGCACTGCTCTAAAATCGAAACCAAGCGACATTAGTTTTATTGCCGCCAAATTCCCGAAATACACGCCACAATAAGGAGGCAATTTGACGGCGATAATTCCAGTGAGAAATATCACCACCAAAAATGTCTCCGCTGGTTGTGGCGTGTAAAGGTACCCTTAGGATTCCCAGCTGCGGTTGCGGCGTGTAAAGGTACCTTTATGTGTAGCAGTCCTACCTGTGGCTCAGTTTTAAAGAAGCACCCCCAATTAACATTTTTAATGAGTGTTCTTTTAATGTTTCTGCTTGCGTATGACATGAGTAAAGGCCCTATTACATGCAACGATATCGCTAACGATATCGTTGCAACGTCACCGGTTTTGTGACGTTGCAGCGACCTTGTAGCGAAGCCGCTGCGTGTGACATGTACCAACGATCAGCGATCAGCTTGCTGATCGTTGGTAAATGGCCAGGACCATTTTTTGATTGTTGGTCTCCCGCTGGGCGGCCAGCATCGGTGTGTGTGACAGCGGGAGACCAACGATCAACGACCTTCCGGCCAATGACCAGCACCACACAGTACATGCTGGGACATGATAACCAGGGTAAACATCGGGTAACTAAGCGCAGCGCTATGCTAAGTTACCAGATGTTTACCCTGCTTACCAGTGTCCTCGCTGGTCGCTGATCACTGTTGAGTCTGCCTGTGTGACAGCTCACCAGCGATCAGATAACGATGCCCCAGCAACCTGATCGTTGGTGGGCCTGAAGACCACCTTGAATAAAAATGAATTGATTAATTAAAGCATATAGGTACATCTACTGAGCACAGTAAGCCGGTAGGGAAGGGCCTCTTTCTCAATATCCTGTGTCCTTTTGGGAAGAGGATGACACACTGCAGAGATGATGGTGAACTGTGATTACTTTGAGACAGTATAACTGAAATAAAGTATTGGTATTAAACAGCTGCACCGCAATCCCTTAGGGCCCCTTTACACGCGGCTACATTTCTAGGGTGGCTACAGGTAACTTACTGGTTGCAGTGAAATCATGGAGAGATTATTCCATTTGTACACAGCAACAAGATAGAACCTTGTCTCCATGATTTCACTGCAACCAGTAAGTTACCTGTAGCCACCCTAGAAATGTAGCCGCGTGTAAAGGGGCCCTTATGGATTCTTTGTAGTTGTATGGGCTGCACATGTGGAATTTCTGCACCTAAACTCATCTATAAGGATTACTTTATGGAAAAACCTCATAGCTTATAAGGTAGGGGTGTACACAAAAATACACAGGCTGTCCCTAAAGTGCCAAGATCTTGGGAAGCAGGTTCCAAATCAATGTATATTAGAATCTGCTGGAACATCAGGAGTGTTTCTATTTAAAAAGTATATTTTTTTACAATACATCAACATTTGTTATAAAAATTAAAATGCTTTAAAGTGATACTTTTATTCTTAAACTTATTGATAAAAAAAAGTGGAGAAAAAGTAAAATCTGGTCTGACATCTCCTATTTTCAGTATTTTATGGACTATAAGATGCATTTTTCCCCCATAATTTTAGAGGAAAGTGGGGGTGCGCTATATAGTCAGATGTGCATCTCTCATTGTGGGGTGGGGGTGGCGGCGGTGGTGGAGCACGGCGGTGGACACAGGAGGCAAGAGTATGATTGCTGCTGCAGTAAGCCAGCGGCTGGAGTAAACACGTTTGCCCATTATTAAAAATAATGAATATTCACTGCTCCCCACACCCATTATCCCGCTCACTTCTCAGCACTGAAGTGGTGCTAAGAGACAGGCACAATTATGGGTTGGGGATCGCTGAATATTAATTTTCTTTACTAGCGGACACACTGATAACCCCAGTCGCCACCTTACTGCAATGACTGGGGCGATCATGTGTGTCAGCTCTTAAAGAAAATGAATATTCACTTATCTCCATGCCTATAATTCCAGGTGTAAAGAACAGTGAATATTAATTTTAGATTAGCCGTCAACTGAGGTCGACGTGTTACTGGAGGCATATAGCACTGACATTATGTCCTGCCCCGCTTACAAGCCAAAGATAGTTAAGGACGCAGCAGACTGGTGGAAGTTGATTAGAATAGTTTATTATTTTATGTGTACGGCATAACAGGATGCATATATACCAGGATTACCCATGATGGGGAACATATATACCAGGATTAAGGAAATATATACCAGGATTGGAGATCATTTATACCAAGAATGAGGACTTATATACCAGGATGGGGAACATATATACTCAGGATTGGGGACATATATACCTGAAGGGGGCCCTGGATGAGGAACATTAATGCAGAACAGGAAGATGTTATCCCCATATAAACAAACTCTCTAACAGGACCCCCAACTATCACTGTTCTTTCATAGTTTTGGTCTTCTCATATAGGCCAAAATGACCTTTAGGGTCCATCTAGACTTCAAGGTCCACATGCACCCACTAGAGTCCCTAATCATAAGGGCATACAATAAAAATCATTCCTACTATTAGTGTTCATGGTAATTGCAGCACATGTATATCCATTTCTGATAAATATCTAGCTCAGTTTCCCAGCACTGATACCAGTAACAGAGATACGTAAACATTAAGTTTAAACGTAAGCTTTACAGATAATACTAGAAATATACTAACCTGACACACTGATTTTAATTCATCTGGAAGAACATAACCTGCACAGATCATTGATTCCTTTATCTGGAACCACCAATATAAGGGTGTTTTGCAGACTTCATATGGAATAACAGGGAGTGCCACCTGATTTAACCCTTCAGCAGCTTTTGGTGCAGTTGAGTTTCCTGCATGAATTAATATTGCAGAATTTTTAGACATATGTATCTTTAGCTACTGAACATTTTATTAGATTTAGGTAATGCCCACTGAATAAATAATTTAACATTGACGTGATTTAGACTGTATTTTACATTTTATATTAATATTACCTGTCTCATCTCCCCATCCAGTTGCATGACATCGATAGCTATCGGGTAAAACCTGATTGTCCGGTGGCAGACAAGCAAAATCGATAACGTCATTGGCTACCACTTCTCCATCTAGTTTTACCAAAGCAATGTCAAACTCCAACGCTGGTATTTCTGGATAGACAAACCCTTCATGACGGTAGATACCAAGAATTTTGTAGCACTTTTGGGTAGATTCAACCAAGGTTAAGTTGTGTTTCCCAACACACATTTGCCAGCGATGCAATTCATCTGCGTAACTTGAAATATACAATTAATAGATTAAACATATTTAAACTAAGTGACAATGAGGATCTCTAATATACCGTAATCAAAATGTAAAATGGTTTCACATCAGAGGTTACTAATTATACATCAACAGACCAACTCCCTAAAGGGAATCTGTCATATTCAAAATGGATTCTGATAAGAATGCAGGATGTTATAGCACAGGAGGAACTAATCAGATTGATATACATTCTTAAGGGAAAGGTTCAGCAAAACTCATATTTACTCATTACAATCCATGGTGTTTATATGGTTTATAAGCATATGAGTCCAGTGGCCAGTCCTATTTAGTAACTGACAGTCTTCCCTCTGTGACTGTTTATAGAACGATAGCTGTCAATGACTTAGTAGGACTGATAAGCATACACTGTTTGCAGAATTATTAGACAAATGAGTATTTTGATCACATGATACTTTTTATACATGTTGTCCTACTCCAAGCTGTATAGGCTGGAGAGCCAACTACCAATGAAGTAAATCAGGTGATGTGCATCTCTGTAATGAAGAGGGTTGTGGTGTAATGACATCAACACCTTATATAAGGTGTGCTTAATTATTAGGTCAATGCCTTTCCTTAGGCAAAATGGGTCAGAAGAGAGATTTGACGGGCTCTGAAAAGTCCAGAATTGTGAGATGTCTTGCAGAGGGATGTAGCAGTCTTGAAATTGCCAAACTTTTGAAGCGTGATCACCAAACAATCAAGCGTTTCATGGCAAATATCCAATAGGGTTGCAAGAAGCATGTTGGGCAAAAAAGGCGCAAAATAACTGCCCATGAATTGAGGAAAATCAAGCGTGAAGCTGCCAAGATGCCATTTGCCACCAGTTTTGCCATATTTCAGAGCTGCAACATTACTGGAGTATCAAAAAGCACAAGGTGTGCTATACTCAGGGACCAAGGTAAGAAAGGCTGAAAAACGACCACTTTTGAACAAGAAACATAAGATAAAATGTCAAGACTGGGCCAAGAAATATCTTGAGACTGATTTTTCAAAGGTTTTATGGACTGATGAAATGAGAGTGACTCTTGATTGGCCAGATGGATGGGCCAGAGGCTGGTTTAGTAAAGGGCAGAGAGCTCCACTCCGACTCAGACGCCAACAAGGTGGAGATGGGGTAATGGTATGGGCTGGTATCATCTAAGGCATCTTTTCAGGTTGAGGATGGAGTGAAGCTCAACTCCCGGACCTACTACCAGTTTCTGGAAGGCAACTTTTACAAGCAGTGGTACAGGAAGAAGTCGGTATTGTTTAAGAAAAACATTATTTTCATGCAGGACAATGCTCAATCACATGCATCCAACTACTCCACAGCGTGGCTGGCCAGTAAAGGTCTAAAAGAAGAAAAAATAATGACATGGCCCCCTTGTTCACCTGATCTGAACCCCATAGAGAACCTGTGCTCCCTCCTAAAATGTGAGATCTACAGGGAGGGAAAACAGTACACCTCTCAGAACAGTGTCTGGGAGGTTGTGGTGGCTGCTGCATGCAATGTTGATCATAAACAGATCAAGCAACTGACAGAATCTATGGATGGAAGGCTGTTGAGTGTCATCATAAAGAAAGGTGGCTATATCGGTAACTAATTTTTTTGGGTTTTGTTTTGCATGTTTTTTTATTCATTTTGTGCAGTTGTATTAGTTTTATCTGGTGAAAATAAACAACTGAGATGGGAATATATTTGGTTTTTATTAAGTTGCCTAATAATTCTGCACAGTAATAATTACCTGCACAAACAGATATCCTCCTAAGATAGCCAAATCTAAAAAAATACCCACTTCAACTTCCAAAAATATTAAGCTTTGATATTTATGAGTCTTTTGGGTTGATTGAGAACATAGTTGTTGATCAATAATAAAAATAATCCTCTAAAATACAACTTGCCTAATAATTCTGCACACAGTGTAGAAGCATCTGAGATTTAAATGAATGAAATGCAAGGTATTGGTAATTTTGGACTAGATTTTGACATATCAGTACAGTGCTCGACTTTTATGCTAGACACAGTAAGGACTGCCAGAGAACACAACAGAGGTTCAGCAGCATATCATTCAACATCCGGTCCCATCTGTAGCTATTATCAAGTCAAAGCAAATTTTGAGGATCAGCGCATTCATGGAGACTATGAGTGCTAGAGAACCTTTTAGAGGGTCTTGGGTGGGTAAGTGGCTTGTTGGAGAGAGCACTTCAGTGGAACTTGGGTTACAGTGACTCACTGTTATTTCTTGGGTCTAGATATAGACCCATGTTGCACTCATGAGAGGAGAAAGAGCTCTTCAGGTGGCCTAGGATAGGAGCAATAGCCTACATGAGGATTGGGAGATAAGGACAGCTCTAACACCTGTCTGTATTTTATTAGTATAGAGTATAATGTGCGTTATGTGCATGTATGGAACCTGAAAACCCACCTCTTCTGACAAGCCTAAAACTTGCAGTGATCTTCAGTCTACTGAACCACCGCCCGACATGCTCTAACCTCTCCTACTGTATCCCCACCCACCTCTTGTAAACTGTAAACCCTCATGGGCAGGGTTCTCTCTCCTCCTGTACTTGTGTGTGCCTTGTATTGCTCATGTTTATTGTACTTGTAGATGTATGCCCCTTTTCACATGTAAAGTGTCATGGGATAAATGGCGCTATAATAATGAATAATAATAATAATGAATAATAATAATAATATGCCGGTGCATAAGAGATAAGGGCTGTAGTGACATGAATAGGACATGAATAGGGTGCATGGTTAGGGAGCAGATATGGACTGCCCCTGTAAGGGCGGGAATCAATCAATCAATATAGGGCTTGTGTTCCTGGGACAATCACCCGTGTGCTGCATTACTACAAGGCCTGACTGACTCCTGGACCCTTGGGTGACATCAATCCTTTTTTATGATTGGTTTATTTATCTCGACATACTACAATATTTACCATGGTATGGTTGACTATGGGTTTACAGATATTTGTACTTTAGGCCATTCTTTGCTCTGTACAATAATACCAGTGTTCCTGTACTGGTGATCTGACAATTGAATTGCCTTATCTGTTTGTATTTGTCTATTGTTGGTCTATCTGACGAGTTTCATACTCGTTTTTTAGTGAATGACTAATAAAAGGTTTTTAAAGTTTGCTTAATTATAAAGGATTCACAGAAGATAGAATAGCAGCCAAAGTGTTATGGCCACTTTACACATCACAACATCGGACTGATGTTGGATACAACGACGCGGGAGCGCGCACTTTTTGGGCAGAAATCCAAGATCACATAGGAGATGTTACACAGCGCGATATCGCCAGGCAACGCAACTGCGATGTGTACGCCCCCTTGTACGGCCGACCCAGGAACGACTATTTAACATGGGAGTGAATAGGGGAAGTTGTACTCCACATCGTTGTTGGGCTGTCACACAGCACGATCTGGCCACGTCGTCTGTCCAATATCGGGCCGTTGGAGAGCAGGCTCCTTTTTTCCCCGATATCGTTTTGGCATCGTTCTTGCATCGCATTGGACATTTACAACATACAACGCACGAATGATATCGGGGCCAACGCACGAACCACGTGACTTTTTATCGGAGTTGGACGCCGATATCAGGATGTGTAAAGTGGCCATCAATGTGGGCTGGTTTATGTTCCAAAGTTACATTTTTGTGCCTTCCAATCATGGAATAAAATAACATCAGAGCTAGTGACATTAAGGGTACCGCTACACGTCGCAACATTGCATGCAATTTCACAGGCAATTTTCTGGTTGCAGTGAAATCATGTACACATTGTTACATTTGTACACAGCAATAAAATAGAACAATGTGTCCATGATTTCACTGCAACCAGCAAATTGCCAGTGAAATTGCATGCAATGTTGCAACATGTAACGGTACCAAGGCTGGGTTCACACTTGCAGATGCATCCGCAGCGTGTCTGCATGCAGACGGCAGCCCTATCCTTTATAATGGGCCGCACAGTGTCTGCAGATGCTTGCAGACCGCCGTGCGCTCCCATTGCCCGCCAAGAGTGATCTGTGCGCATGCGGAGGCATGCGCACAGATCACACACTCTCTTCCGCACCAGGGACGCGACATGTTGCATTCCTGGTGCAGACGAGAGTGTGTGATTTGTGTGCAGGCATCCACCTGCGTACAAATCACATATGGCAGTGAATGGGTGCGCACGATCATGCGCAGTCAAGCGCAGCACCGTGCGTCCCCATTCTAAACATAGGGGCTTGCGGAGGCTGCGCACACATGGCGATTCCCCTCCGCAGGACGCTGCAGAGGGGAACGCCAGTCTGAAACCAGCCTAACCTCTCCACTGCCATGGGAAGTTTAAATCACTATAACATACAATATTTGTTTCTTATTTTCTAGTGTTTAATCCTATAGTCAAGTTCATCTTCTGATCCCCAAAAATACCTTAATTCACTTTATCTCATCTATTGAAATGAAAACGTCCTCCAGATCTGAGAACCCTTATTTACAGTATGTGGTTATCGGATCTAGACAATGGAGTATCTCCTGAACTAAGTGACTCTTGTAGGCTTCAAAAACTGAGTTTTCCCTTTAGTCAACAAGTAATTTAGAAGTGTAAAAAGTATCATTCAAGGATAAGATTGTTAACAGTGTGAAATGAAAGATAGACTTACTTAATAAAGCAGTGGGCTGCAGTGAGGACCCATCTCTTGTGGATGAGAGTTCCTCCACATGTGTGAAAGAAAATGGTTTCATTACGAGAACTTGGCCATACCTGAAAATAGAAGGTACAGATATGGTGAAAATTCATGGTGTTTCTGTCCCATCAGTGTGGCTTAAGGCTGCTTTCACATTGCAATTTTTGGGATCAGTGGCTGTCCGTTGTAAAATGGACAGCCACAGATCCGATTTGGCCCCCATGTATCCCTATGGGCATCAAATCACATCGGATTTGCCCTTAATGGCAGCCGATTTGTGTCGGATCCGATTGTGTCCGATTTTTTGCTGTGCCCAAAATAGGAGACTGCTCTGATTTTGAGCACAGCGGACCAAATCAGACACAATCGAATCCGACATGATCCGCAACCTTTAATATGGGGGCCTATGGAGCACGGGTCCAAGAAAATACAGGATCGTTTCTCGGACCCGATTTTAGTGTACTGAGCATGCTTTCTTTGGACCCGCATGTATAAAAGTTAATTACGGAAAACTGAAGCTGTTGCCCTGTCCTGTTGTGGAAAGAAGTCAAACACCTTTGCTTTTTGCATAAAAACACTTTTATGTTCGGTATCTATGGTCTGATTGCATTTATACCTTTTATTGTCTAGTTTTTAGTATTTTTCACCTAGTTTTCATTATTTTTTGCTCTTTTAATTTGTACTTTTTAAAGTCTAATTCATTTGTTTGCGTTTTCATGTTCATCATTGTTGGTTGGGTTTGGAGTTTCCAGATGCTTTTCCTTGATTCATCAATTGCGACTTTAAGGTTACTCTGCATTTTTTTGGTACGTTTCTGCACTAAAAATGCAGCACCCACAGCTTTGTAATGAAATTCAATGTGACTTCCCAAAAGCTGTACCCACATGTGCGTTTTTGGGCGCTGTGTTTTTGTAGCAGAAATCGGCTGAATTTTTTTTCATGTCCCTGTAATTAACATGCCTGTTTTTGGGCTGCATTTTCCCCATAGACTCCATTCTAACCACCCAGAAAAAGCACCACAAATGGATGGGTATTCCCTCAGTCCGTTTGTGGTGCTCCTTCCCTGCGATTTCCAAAACAAAAACGCACCAATACTCACCCTCCCCAGCAATCCTCAGTAAATTCTTCATTCCAGGCGCGGGAGAAGCTATGCGAGTGATTTGAGGACCTGTGCCTCCCCCTGTGACCGGTCATGTGACTCAACCTGTCACATGTCCAGCCTCTAATTGGACAGGTCCTTCTGCTACCTGGGAAGAAAGGCCCTGTTACACGCAACGATATCGCTAACGATATCATTGCAACGTCACCGATTTTGTGACGTAGCAGCGACCTCGAAACGACATCATTGCATGTGACATGTAGCAACGACCAACGATGAGGTCGTTGATCGTTGGTAAATGGCCAGGACCATTTTTCCGTCGTTGGTCTGACCCTGTCATGCACGCATCGGCGTGTGTGACAGGGGTAACGACCAATTATCCCCATTCTGCGCCCGGCACCCTGAACGATCCTAACGACCATCGGGTGTCGGCCGCAGACTGGCTGATTGCTGGTGAGTCTGCCTGTGTGACAGCTCACCAGTGATCAGATAACGATGTTCCTGTCTACAAAGTCTGTCAGTCAGTGTGACGACCTTCACTCCTGTCTACAAGGTTGTCAGTCAATGTCACGAACTTCACTCCTGTCTACAAGGCTGTCAGTCAGTGTGACACACTTTACTCCTGTCTGCAAGGCTGTCAGTCAGTGTGATGAACTTCACTCCTGTCTACAAGGCTATCAGTCAGTATGACAAACTTCACTCCTGTATACAAGGCTGTCAGTCAGTGTGACGCAGTTCACTCCTGTCTACAATGCTGTCAGTGTGATGCAGTTAACTCCTGTTTATAAGGCTGATAGTCAGTGTAAAGAACTTTACTCCTGTCTACAAGGCTGTCAGTCAGTGTGACGAACTTCACTCCTGTCTACAAGGCTGTCAAGTCAGTGTGACGCAGTTCATTCCTGTTTACAATGTATTCTAGAATATCCTATGTGTTAGAATTGGGCCACCATCTAGTAGCCTTATAAAAGGCACAGGATTTTTGTGCAAATGTACACCAGTTCCTCTACTTGGAGTAATTCTCTGTAATTCTTATTTTATTTTGAGCAATTGTTTTAGCAGAATATTTGACCTTTTGCTCAAAAAAGTCACCAGAAAAGAATAAAAACAAAAATAAGGAGCTTTTTATTTTGCTCAAAATGTATGAATTTGGTGTAAAAATGTCAATAAATACCACATGCCGATAAAGAAAATTGAATAAAAAAATTACCAGTTAAAAATTGGGCTTGCAGTCTTAATATGTACTATATGAAGACTACCTCATTCACTTATGAATGATAGGTGTAAAGCGGGTGGGAGATTCCAAATGGAGGAGGCGGCGATGAAGAAAGAATAACGCGTGGCAATGGCAGAGGCTGCATAACTTTGAGCTCCTGATCTCCCGGGCACAGAAACGGCCATTACCAGCTTCCAGAGCCTGCAACAGCGATCTCCTCTGCACCACAAAAGACCGGACCCCTCACTGCACCGATGGGTAAGACCAGATCAGTGACAGGACTAGCACCAAGGCGGGTATCCGACTTTTTCACAGCCCCCAAGCCCTTCGCGCTCCAGGAGCCCAACATGGCGCCTCCTTCACCCAGAGCAGCACGAGCGGCCAAACGCGGTCCACACTCTCAGGAGGTGGCTGGCGGGAGTCAGGCACCCGAGATTCCCCTAACACATGCCAGCATGAGGGAGCTGCTGGAGGAGTTCCGGGCTTCTCTCCACACCGACATGATGAAAATGGTGGCGGAGGTGCGGGGTGAAATAGCAGAGCTGGGCTCACGCACAGATTCATTAGAAAGAAAGCTCACAGAGATCATTGCCTCTCATAATGCCCTGCTGGACGCAAATGAGCAACTAGAAGAGCAGATTGCAAGAGTCCAAAGCAAAAATCTGGACCTTGAGGACAGATCACGCCGCAACAATGTCAGGCTGAGGGGGGTGGATGAAAATGTGCAAAATAGAGAGCTACGGAGCTTTCTGCATGGGTTCCTAACTGCAGCTCTACCAGACACAGACCCCTTGGATTTCAAAATTGATAGAATACATAGGATTCCAAAACCATCAAACTTGGATCCCTCCCTGCCCAGAGACATTCTTGCAAGAGTGCATTATTTTGAAGTGAAAGAAGACTTTCTTAGGTCTCTTAGATCTCGTCCTGAACTACCAGATAAATATGCACATATTGAAGTTTATCAGGACATTTCACCTGGAACCTTACTTCAACGCAAAGCATTTCAGCATTGCACTAAAATCCTGAGGGAGAATGACATCCCTTACAGATGGGGATTCCCTACAAAGCTTATCATCAAAAAAGAGGACAAATCCTATGTTTGCTTACTGCCTGTTCATGCAGAAAGACTTTTGAAACAATGGGGACTGATGAACTCCCCCCCTGTGGAGGGCTCGGATAAACCTGGCTCACAAGCCAGCTTGGATGGAAAGAAAAAAAGAGGAAACAGACCAAGAATTGATCCTGAATGGTTCACAGTATGATACCACTGCAGGTCTATAAAGCTTGATAGCCCGGAGTAGATCAGGAACTCTTGTATTTTTATGTTCCTGACACTATCTTTGTACCTTCTATTGTTCTCATTCTGAACAACTCTGTTTAGATCTCTAAATTCTTCTTCTTGACCTTACTTTCTTCTTCTCACACTCGACCTAAAACTTCACACATCCCTCCCTCTCTTCCCCCACCACACGTGCCTTCCCCTGGCATATCCTTACTCCTTATACACATCTTCTCACTCCCCCTCCTATCTTGCTTTTTTCTTTTCTCTCTGCATACCTACACTCTAAGACCTTCCCCTCTCTCTCTCACTTCTTCTCCAATCTAAATCTCTACTGTACTGATTTGTTTATTTCTTTATCCCAGTAATCACTGGGATAATATTGCCCCTTGAGTGCGTTTCAGTTGGCACTCTTTGTTTTTATTTTTCTGTGGTTTTTCCCACAGATTTTCGGACAAGATGTACGCAAGATTTACTTGTCTGTGTATAATGCTCATCATGCCTATTGTTGCTCCAGTTAATGGAATTTGTTCCTTTAATCCTCATGTGTTTCCCTCCCTCCTCTCCCACCCCTCCCTCCCCCTACAGGTCGGCTGGTCTCCCAACAGTAATGATTGTATTCTACAATTGAATGTGTTTGATCCACCATGAGTATAACATGCGGTTCAGTAAATGTAAATGGACTTAACAGTCCTGAGAAACGTTCTTTGACATGGAGACAGATCGTAAAGCTCAGGTATGATGTTTTGTTTCTTCAGGAGACGCACCTGCTGGCAGCAGACACACACAGAATGCAGTCGCAGCTTTACCCTCATAGTTTCTTTGCGACAGCAGACACCAAAAAAGCGGGGGTGGCTATACTAATTCATAAGAGATTAACGTTTGAACACATATCCTCTACGATAGACCCAGCGGGACGCTATATCCTCATTAACTGCAAATTAAATAACGCCACCTACTCACTTATGTCCATGTACTCCCCTAATACAGGTCAAATTAAATTTCTGTCTCAAACTCTGGAAACCCTATTCCCCCTATCATTGGGAAGGAAAATTATAGCCGGAGATTTAAATGCTCCAGCGGACAAAAAAATGGACTGCTCTGGAATCGGAGCGTATAGGGCAGAGTTGGGACCGACTTTTACGCAATTTGGGCTTCACGATGTTTGGAGATGCTTTCACCCAGAGCAGAGAGATTATTCTTATATGTCACCCAGATTTGGCTCGTGGTCAAGAATTGACTACATTCTAACTGATGACACCTTGCTCCCGCTCTGCCTCTCAGCTGAAGTGGGTTCCATTTCGTGGACAGACCACGCCCTATTGCCATTAAATTTGAGGATGCACTGGCCGTATCTCCCACTACACTATGGAAAATTAATGAATATATTCTCTCCTCACCTGTACACCTAGAAGAGATATCAGGATTCATTACAGATTACTTCTCCTTAAATGACACAGGAGACGTTTCCCCAGAGACACTCTGGCTAGCGCACAAAGCTGTCCTCAGAGGTAAACTTATAAAGATGTCAGCGTGGGCGAAAAAACAACACGTCAATAGGGTTACCACCCTCACGACCCAAATCCAAAACTTGGAACACAAACAAAAATCCCACCCTTCCCCAACTTTAACGGCTGAGCTATTAGAAACTCGTAGACAACTCCGCACTACACTCTTGATCAAAGTACAAAAAGACATGACCAGAACTAAAGCCCGGTTCTACTCAATGGGAGATAGAGCAGGGAAGCTGCTGGCTAGACGAGTCCGCAAGCATATGGCCACCACCAAAAATCTCTCACTTGTTGGACTCAAATGGTTCCAAAATAAGACACCCCATAAAAATTGTAGATCAGTTTAGAACATACTATGAAAATTTATATAATTTAAAAAATGACTCATGCACCCCTCAACCAACGAAAACAATAATTAAAAACTTTTTAGATAAGGCCACTCTACCTTCTCTGAACCCCCAACAGGTTGCTCAAATAAATATCCCTATAACTGAAATGGAAGTACAAAAGGCCATCCAAACGACACTCTGCCCCAGGCCCGGATGGATATACATATAAGTATTACACTTCCTTTTCCCTATTATTGACCCCATACTTAACTAAGCTGTTTCGGTTCTGGCAGTCCACGGGAAAGGTCAAGGAGGAGGGTTTACAAGCTGTGATCACTACCCTTCCCAAACCAGGCAAACCCCCACATCCCCGAGCAACTTCCGACCGATAGCACTGTTAAATTGTGATATTAAATTGTATGCCAAGATCCTTGCCAGTCGTCTCATGGAAGTACTTCCGGACCTCGTGGGCAGGGACCAAGTGGGTTTCATTCCAGGGCGTCAGGCCAGGGATGCCACAAGAAGGCTAATAAACCTGCTGGACATCATGGAGAGGGGGGGTGCCCCGGTGCACTACTCTCACTCGACGCAGAGAAAGCGTTTGACAGAGTGCATTGGGGGTTCCTCAGTGAAGTCCTAGATAGGTTCCATATTATTGGAAGAATTAAGGACTCTATAATGTCCCTGTATTCATCCCCCTCAGCTTTAGTCCGTGCCTCTGGCTTCATATCTCAAAAATTTGAGATTACAAATGGTACTAGACAGGGCTGCCCCTCTCTCCTCTGATCTTCGCCCTGGTCATGGAACCCTTGGCATCTATAGTGCGTAACTCGGCGCAGGTCTCGGGGGTGTGGGTGGGACCAATAGAACACAAAATTAATCTATATGCAGATGATGTGATATTCACATGCACTCATCTTAAACAAACTGTTCCGGCTTTATTGTCCATCCTGGACGAATTCACAGCAGCATCATATTACAAGCTCAACCTATCCAAATCCTCCTTTTTCCCAGTAAATATCCCAGCTAAAGAACAATTAACATTACGTCGAACGCTACCTTTTATATGGATCTCCCGATCCTTCACATATTTGGGTATCCAAATCTCTCTCACCAAAACTATAGTTAAAATAAATTCTGATTATCTAACTAAGGAATTACGTTCTCTGATACAATCTTACTCCCCTTCGCTGCTGTCGTGGATTGCCAGAATTCAAATTACCAAAATGCTACTATTTCCGAAAATATTATATTTTCTCCGTTGCATTCCTATACGCTTCCCCAGGAAAACCCTTAACCTTCTCCAATCTATTCTGGGCAAATTTATATGGATGAACAAACCTCACAGAGTCGGTTCCTCAACGTTAACTCGGCCTACCACTTTGGGAGGTATGGGTGCCCCCAACATACAGTATTACTACAGAGCAGTTAATCTGGAGATCTCACAGTTATGGTGGATCCCCAATGCTGAAGCAAACTTCTTGCCTCTGTGGTTACAAATAGAATCCTGGTATTCCCCACAAAATTCAACTCGTCTTTTGTTGGAGTCGCACCTCCTCCGCCATAGGCCTGGAAACCTCCCCCTGAAGTCCATGCAAGCAGTGCTTGAGGTTTGGTCGGGGGTCAGCCTCTTACTCCTAAAAGGCCTATATAGATACATAACACTGAGGGCTGTAGAGTGCTGTGTAGACTCTCCAGCTTTCTCCCTGGCGAAATGGCGGAGGGCGGGCGCTAAACATCTTTCAGATGTACTGCACAATGCCAAATTACAATCATTTGTAACTCTGAAAGAAAAATATGGTCTTTCTAATGCTGATTACTTTTCTTACCTTCAACTAAAAGACCTTCTCAGAACCATAGTTATCCCAATGGAAGATGCACTGTCCAGTCTCCCACAGGTTATATCCATTTTCAAGTAAACAACTGCTGCCAGCAGGGGTATCTCCATTTTTTACAGGGCTATGTCAGAAATACAAGCAGAATCTAAGCTCCCGTTTATGACGAAATGGGAAGCTCTCCTCGCATTCACCTCACCAGTAGAGGAGTGGTTGAAGGCATCAACACATGCTCTTTCTTATACCTCATGCCTGAACCACCATGAGCAAGCTAAGAAACTTCAATTCGGATGGTACCTGACTCCAGACAAAATTGCTAGTTTTAAAAAAAAAGGCCTCCGACCTGGGATGAACTTGTGCTGGAAAAACTGTGGAGAGGTTGGAACCACTACACATGTCTGGTGGAATTGTCTGGGCATTCGCTCTTTTTGGTCACAAGTCAACCATTTGATATGTACTACTACCGGTCTTAAACTCACGTTGACTCCACAGATGGCCTTACTGGGCTTAGATATTCAGGACTTACCTCGAGGACTGAGACCAATTATATCAAATATACTTATAGCAGCTCGTTACTGCATATCCAGGCACTGGAAAAACCCCACCTTCCCATCTATACAGGAAGTCATCTCCCAACTTAACCTGCACTTCAACTACGAACTGGTTTTGTCAACAGATACAGTTAAACGCACCAAAGTCATTAATTGGTGGGACACATGGGTGAGCTCGCAACATAATAACGTGGTAATATCCAACTAAACATACTTGTAAAACGACTGGTTATGAAGTCAGTTTGACTAATGTTGTTATTTAAGACACTTCCCCTTATTCTGGGGTCCCTAGC
Organism: Allobates femoralis; assembly: GCA_033576535.1. Classification (NCBI taxonomy): domain Eukaryota; kingdom Metazoa; phylum Chordata; class Amphibia; order Anura; family Aromobatidae; genus Allobates; species Allobates femoralis. The sequence goes on along the minus strand of JARQOC010000003.1, from coordinate 280,034,557 downwards.
CGACCTGCTAACTGTTCCTCCCCCTCTCCCCCTTCTACCCTACCTTCCCTAAAGTTACCCTTCCTTCCTTGTTTGTCCTAAAGAAATCTGTTCTTTTTTTTTGGTTACACTTTAATCTAAAGTTGAATACTTAATTATCTATGTAACAGCTTTGTTTCCATTATGCCCTTCTGTTTGGGTACACTTTTGTTTGCCTTATTTATGTTATATGTTTGAAAATACTTTAATAAAAACACAATGATTCAAAAAAAAAAAAAGAAAGAATAACGCCGCCCAGCGGGGCGTGTGCTGCACCATCGAGGAGGGCAGAATGGAGCCTGGGCCCGCCTTTTCAGTCCCCAGCCTCAGGGACTTCTGTAAGTTATAAGTTATTTTTCTGCTGTTTTATAGGGCGGATTTAGCTCAGAGAGGGATAGATAGGGAGCAGCTAGGAAGGTGCAGGGACAGGTAGTGATAGTGTAGGGACTTAGATCCAGGTGACAGGTTCCCTTTAAAGGGTGTTTACCAAACTTGCATGTTATCCTATATCCATAGATAGGTAATAATTTACTGACTGCTGGGAGTCCAACTTCTGTGACCTCCATTGATTCCAAGAACTCTGTATGGCCATCTTGAATGGAGCAAATGTGTCCACCACTCCATTTAATGTCAACAGGACTGCTAGAAATTACTGTGTTTGTCTTTCTTCAGCAGTACCATAGACAATGAATGGAGATTGACCATTTGCAACTCTCCAACAGTCAACATGGGCGCTTTACAAAACACTGGTTTTGGTGTTTCAGAGTTCTGTTCTTAGGATTGCTAAGGGCAGGGGCTGACTGGCGATGCAAACCCTGGGTGGCAATATTTTTCCGCCCTCCCTCGGGTGAGGACCAGGGGGGAAAGGGGGGGTGCTATCGCAAATTTTCGGCAGCCCATCTCAGTCCCGCCAGCCCTTAGGTGAGGACGGGGGGGGGGGGGGGTATCGGAAATTATCGGCAGCGCTTCTCAGTCCCGCCGGCCCTTAGGTGAGGACCGGGGGGGGGGGGGGTGCTATCGGAAATTTTCGGCAGCCCGTTTCTATAGGTGGGACATAGAAGGTATTAAATAGATTGGAGTAAGTTGAATGTTTTTGCTACCTCCTCATAATTATCTGAAAGTATCTTTATCTCTATAAACAAGCTTAAAGTAATAACAACTTGGTTTAGAATCCACACCATATCCCAATCTTATGTTATTTCTTACCTGCATGGAGACCTGCCAAGGCCAGGTGTGAGGTGCAGCGGGTTCTCCATTCACAATCCTTGACACAATTTGGGGAGGGTTTGTTGGCTGTCCACACTTATTTGGCCAATCTGAAAGCAACAATAAAATGAACATAAAATGTAGCAAATTAAAGAAATTTCACTTGTCTTTATTTTTTATTAGCGTGAAGCACATGCAACAGAATATTTGCATCTGTTTAGTATTTAAAGAAATCCATAGAGATTCTTCAGAAACTGACCCTTTCAGATGTGTGTTATCTCATTTTTTTGCCATAGAAGCGTGAAGGAAACCTAAATATTGGTTACATTTTGTCTTCGGTAACATAATCTTGCTTTTGTAGGTCATAAAGGCAATCTGTGTGTTTATAGTATATGATTTTAAAATATTGGTTCTCAGGGACATATTCACATATTCCACATTTACAGATTTGGCCAAAGTATTCTAAAAAATGTCTTAAGGATGCAGTTATACTGAGCTCATGAATATAGACGGAATTTTTCGGTTTTAACAAATTAACACCAATCTGATTGCTCGGATCCCTACTGATCATGAGAATAGGAGTTTTGAGTCCTCCATTTCAGTAGTGCATTGACAAACCAGGCACACAGCCACTTATTTCGAAGTCTTTGGAACTGAAAATATAACCAATCCCTGCTCTATCACCATTAATTCCATAGACAATGAATGGAGTGACAGTGTGCCTGATCAACTGCCACTCAAGTTAAGCAGAGGAATAAAGGCCCAGTTACACACACAGATAATTGTGCAAAGATTGTTCGCAGATCTCTGGTTGCAGTGAAATCATGGACACATTGTTCCATTTTGTGGCCGTGTACAAATGTAACAATGTGTCCATGATTTCACAGCAACCAGAGATCTGCGAACAATCTCTGCACAATTATCTGTGTGTATAACTGGGCCTTAAGGGCCTTTTTACTCATGATCAATGGGGTCATTTCCTTGTAGTGGGATCTCAAGTGACCAGTCACTTATCACACTTATTCTGTGGAAGGGGATAACGTCTGCTAATTAGAATACTACTTTAATGATACTGTTGTAATAATACATATAATGAATGATTGTGAAAGTTGTAAAAGATATTTTAGGTACTGTAATTCACAATAAAACCTGCTATATTCTGGTCTCGCTAATGTTCTATTAAAATTATTTTAGATAACCCAACACCAATTTCAGTTAACAGAAATAAAATCATTTCACATTGAGCAATATATGATACCTATTTGTATATTATCCCATGGTTCGGGGGCTGGAGGGGCTTCTGTTGGTGGTGCTTGCAGTAGACTAGTGGCCCAGTAGGCTCTAAAGCCTTTGGACTCTGTGAAGACATCACTGTAGAATCGGATTGTGAGAATGTTACTGTTACTAGTGATTCTAGTTGGTAGTTTTGTTCCACAGAAAGGACCTACAAAAAGAGAAGACGTCAATAATTAGGTATAAAGGTTCATACAACAGATATCTTGTTACACAAAGCAGTAAAGAAAAGCATAGCAGTCTTAGGCTTGCTTCACACCACGGTGTGATCTGGTCCAGGGCTGTCCGGGATGACCCTGACAGCCCCAGACCGTATCAGCACACAGAACTGGAGGGCCAAATGCACCCTCCGGTCCTGTGTGCAGCCGGATGCTGCTAATTGCAGCCGCAGCTGCTGATTTTTCAAGATCGCCCGCGGTCCTGAAATAACAGCGCGTGCAGCCGCCAGTGTCTGGTTGCCGGATCCTCCTGCTCCGGGGCAATAAGGCCCCATAGGCTCCCATGTTAGGGAGCGCCGGATTGCCCTGGCTCTGGGAGAATCCGGCCGAATCCGCGATTCGGCAAATTGGGGAGATTTTTCTCCCTGGACAAAAAAATGATGCAAGCATCATTTTTGTTTCCGGAAAGAATAATCCGTATTCCCCCGGAGGGTCCCGGAGTGATGAAACCGGATGGGAAAGAGCTGCCATCCGGCTCCATTTGGCCCTATAGGCTGCTATGGGGCCAAAAACCAGGTCCGGGGCTGTCTGGTTTACCCCGGACAGCCCCGGATCAAAAAAACCCATGGTGTGAAGCCAGCCTTAAAGGCCATCTAAACTGTCAGCAGTTTTAGCAGACCCCCACTGACCATTCAAAAAAAACCCTCCAAAAGTGCACAACTATGGAGAGCACAGCTCCTGCCTGAGGTCTATTAATAGCCAAGTATGGATGCAATGAAAAACATACACTACAAAGATTGTTATAAAATCCATACTCCCCTCTGTGCTCAGGCAGGAGATGTGCGCGCCTATTTCTTAAGCTTCACACTTCTTGGAGGTTGAGTGATTGGTGGGGGTCTTCAGGACCCAAATCTCCAACATCTGTAGTCAATTGAAGTGCCTTTAGAGCATGCAAAACAATATTGAAAGGTAGTTATTCATTAAGTCTTTAAGGCAAAAAAATGAGGATCAACACAATTTCTTGTGAAAATAAAGGAAATATTTCTTGAAATTTTTATGAAAAAGATACACCCACAAAATACAGTGGAAATGTTTGAATCCCAATATAAAGCTCCTAATACCTGCTGTAGTGAAATATGTATCTAAGGGGATTGGAAACAAGCAGTTGAAAGTTAAAGGGATCCTGACCTCGCAAAATATGACCCCAGCCTCTATATACCTGTCCCTGCACCATATTAATAGATTTCTAGGCATCCCTTTCTGCTTGTAAAGCGATATAGTAAAGTTTAGATAAGTTATCATACCTTATAATCTGCGGCTTCTCATTATTTGAGAAGCTGCAAAAGGCGTTCCTTTCTGGGCTTCCCCGCCGCCTGCTTTATAATTATCCACGCCCCTATGGGCGGGCTACATAGCAGGGACAGTTCTCATCATGTAAGGGGCGTTAAAACCGATATGATGCTAATCGCGTCATATCCGGCTTTACATGTCAGTACACCCCTCGCGATGCGGAGTGTGCATGCGCGATGGGTGTACTGACGTGGTAAAGCTGGATATGAAGCGAATAGCGTCATACCGGCATTACCGCCCCTTACACAACGAGCACTGTCCCTGCTCTGTAGCACACCCATAGGGGCATGGCTAATTACAAAGCAGGCGGCGGGGAGGCCCAGAAAGGAACGCCTTTTGCGTCTTCTCAAATAATGAGAAGCCGCACATTTTAAGGTATGATAACAACTTATCTAAAGTTTACTATATCGCTTTTCAAGCAGAATGGGATGCCTAGAAATCTATTAATATGGTGCAGGGACATGTACCGTATATACTCGTGTATAAGCCGACCCGTGTATAAGCTGACCCCCCTACTTTTGCCCCCAAAACCTGGGAAAATCTATTGACTCGTGTATAAGCCGAGGGTGGACCCTAGCACAAGTATACAGCCCCCAGCAGTGTGGTATACACCAGTCCCAGAGGTAGATACAGCAGCCCCAGTGGTAGTATACACGCAGCCCCAGTAGTATATACAGCCCCAGTGGTATATACAGCCCCAGTGGTAGTATAGACGCAGCCCTAGTAGTATATACAGCCCCAGTGGTAGTATATACAGCCCCAGTAGTAGTATACAGGGCCCCAGAGGTATATACAGCCCCAGTGGTAGTATATACAGCCCCAGTGGTAGTATATACAGCCCCAGTGGTAGTATACAGGGCCCCAGCAGTATATACAGCCCTAGTAGTATATACAGCCCCAGTGGTAGTATACAGGGCCCCAGAGGTATATACAGCCCCAGTGGTAGTATATACAGCCCCAGTGGTAGTATACAGGGCCCCAGCAGTATATACAGCCCTAGTGGTTTATACAGCCCCAGTGGTAGTATATACAGCCCCAGTGGTAGTATACAGGGCCCCAGAGGTATATAGCAGCCCCAGCGGTAGTATACAGGCAACCCCAGTAATGCAGGGCCCCCCCAGCGTCTCTCCAGTCACCTGTAAAGGAAACTATACTTATCACAGTGCTCTGTCCGCGCCCGCTGTCCGCGCCCGCTCGTAGCTGCCGACCGCGATCCTCCATCTTGCGTCTTCTTTCTTCCTGTTTCTGTGCTCGTCGCGGGCAATGACGTCATTCCCTGCGACGAGCACAGGAAACAGGAAGAAAGAAGACGCAAGATGGAGGATCGCGGTCGGCAGCTGCGAGCGGGCGCGGACAGCGGGCGCGGACAGAGCACTGTGATAAGTATAGTTTCCTTTACAGGTGACCGGAGAGACGCTGGGGGGGGCCCTGCATTACTGGGGATGCAGGGGCTGCTGTATACCGATGTATACATCGGTATGTACCGATGTATACATCGGTATACAGCACTGACTCGCGTATAAGCCGAGGGGGGTACTTTTCAGCCCAATTTTTGGGCTGAAAAACTCGGCTTATACGCAAGTATATACGGTATATAGAGGCTGGGGGCACATTGTGCAAGGTCAGGATCCCTTTAACTCTACAACTTTACACCAGGGTTAAAAACTACAGTACACAAAAAGTTGTGTTATGTAAGCAAAAAGCTAGCTCTCCAGTCACAGTGACTGCAGGTCTCTCCAAGGGGCCTTTCTCAGAGTGGAACCATTTTACACCTTTTATACCTTTTGAAGACCCCATCAAATGGACTAAGGCAGCTGGACAGTTTGTATTTACTGTTGGGAAAGGGAAGGGAATTAAGACAAAGACCACTTTAAAAAAATTATTTATGCATGGCTGAATTAGTGAGAATCCAATCATAGACCCAGAATTAGAATGTTAAAATGGAAGGCTGGTCTAGAAATCTGAGCTCCAGTCTGAGCCTATAACTGGACTCTCCCAGCCAAAGTCCTGTGTTCACAGATAATGGGGCAGCTGAAACACTGCTGTGATCCACTCCAATCTCCTTCCCCATTTCGATGCAGAATGCAAGCTGCAAAGTTTAGGGTTCTGTAGGTTTCTCCTTTTTATTTCATACCTGTTTTGCATATGTGTATGTCACTTTTTATTTCTACTTTTATATCTTTTTATTGTAAGCACTGTACCTTTTAATAATAATAATAATAATAATAATAATTTATTCATTTATATAGCGCTATTAATTCCATAGCACTTTACATACATGAGTACCTTTTATATTAAAGCTTAAAACTTTAATAAGTCTTAACCTTGTATCCCCTAAAGAACCCATAACCTTAGAAATGGTGCAATTTTGTTGATTGCCTGATAAGGCCCCGTTTCATGTTTCAATGTCCCAGTGATCCCACCAACGATCCCATCTGGCTGGGATTGCTGGGACATTGTGAACTGATTGCTGGTGAGCTGTCACACAGGCAGACTCATCAGCGATCAGGACCAGCGAGAACGCTGGTAACCATGGAAATTAGCGGGTAACTAAGCAATGCGCTCTGCTTTGTTACCCACTGTTTACCATGGTTACCAGCTCCCAGCGCTTGCTGTGCGGCGCTGGGAGTTCGTCCATCGTTGGTCTCCCGCTGTCACACGTGCCGATGCTGGCCGTCCAGCAGGAGACCAAAGACAGATTTTTGCCCTGGCCATAAATCTACGATCAACAACTTATCTTTGATCGTTGATACGTGTTACACACAACAATGTTGTTTCGACATTGCTGCAACGTCACCAAACCAGTGACGTTGCAATGATATTGTTCATGATATCGCAGTGTGTAACGGGGCCTATAGTCGTAGTTTAGGGGAACTCATCGGCCCCAAATCCGGTGGGTGTTGGCAGCGTGTGTGAAGCGGGGTGCACATTCTAAGTCGGGGTGTGATTGATGCTTCTTTTCAGCATAGAACAGAGTTCGAGTGCTGGGTTGAGTGAAAGTAGATAGATTAACCCTTGCAGGCACAACCCCAAGTCACGTGCTGAGAAGTGGGTACATGATACCTGCAAAGTCATAGTTTACTTTACTGGATTTACTGAATAAAGAAGTACATTGCATTATCTCCATTTCTTTGAGAAGACCACCCCATATTTCAGTCTGGCCATCTTTTTAAGAGGACCACCCACTAGAAGGCCCATTATTAATACAATTTTAGGTGATACCGTAATCTCAAAGACGTTAGATTTTTTACTATACAGTGAAACATTATGTATCAAAGTAGGAATCCTTTCCTCAATTTGAGCGAATTTTATTTTACTGTGAATTAAATTTTCCGCTAAGGAGATAACGTCTCAAAATTAAAATGTAACATAAAATGTTGCTACTGGATGATCTTTCAAAATGCATCAATTAAATCTATAACTATAGAAACCTACCATATTTAATGGCTTCTCCGGAGCTCTCTTCAAATAATGCCACATAATCATAGCACTGCCTACTTACTAGGTCAACATCTTCTAGGTCAAAATGGGTGAAATTGACTATAAGCTTTTTTCCTGCAGGCACTTCAAGATGCCATACACACAATCTGTTGGGAGCATAATTATTAGGCCAATTTGGGGACTTAATCACTCCACTCTCCTCAGTAGAGCCACCACCACATGATTGGATCTCTGTGAAACAAAACATATTAATTTTCTAAATTTCATGAAAACAATTAAAATAGATATATGCGAAGAGTCAAGTAAGTAGTCACGTAATGTTATGTTTAGAAATGACTAAAAGCAAATTAATAGATAAACATCTGCATAAAGATGTCAGGGCTTGTTGGGTGTAAACCACTTTCCTTCTACATTTCCAAATATACTGAAAGGTTAAATGGGTCTTTATGGGGTTCGCTCATGTTTGAGAGAGGAACATCAATCATGAGCCCCATTGGAGTGAAGGGCTGTATAATACTGCTGAATATGATGAATTTCTTGGTTGGACTTCAAATAATCCCGCATGACTATACCAGTTTTTTGGTTGTTATGTAAAAAAATCACCCAATAACACAAGCCCAAGTCCAATGATTGCAGGTCTACAGGATCATTGTCACAATTTAATTCTTTTGAATGAGTTTAATATTTGGTACAAATAGAAGATGGATACCTCCAGAATACCTTTTGTGGCATTCTGTGCGTGTGGAACCAGACAACTTTTTTAAATTGATACATTAAAAGGGTTGTCTGGTCCTATGATATTGATGACCTGTCCTTAGTATAGATGAGCAATATCATATTAGAGGGTGTTCGGCACCATCACTGGTCAGCAGATAGCAGTTCTGGCAGTGGATGGATGTGTGCATTGAATAGAGATGACCCGCACTGCTCTTTTCAGTGTGGAATAGCTGCTGATGAGTGCTAAAGCTTCTTTTAAGAAAAACTGAGCTAATATGCAGTATCTGGCAGGTACATTATGATATCAAAATGTGCATCTTTAAGCTATTTTATAACAATATTTTTTAACTTTCAATCCATGTGTGTTGTTTATTCTCGTAGGACAGGGGTATGAAACTCCAGGGTTTGAGAGCCATGAACAGGTCATGGTTTCAGGATTTCTGTAGCATTGCACAGGGGTTGGAATTATCACCTGACTATACTATCACCTGTGCAATACTAAGGAAATCCAGAAACATCACCTGTTGGTGCCTCGAGGCCTGGAGTTCCCCACCCCTGTTGTAGGGCATATGTAGAAAACCAAAGAGAACATTTTGGTTAAAAAAGTCTCAATTTGAGTTCTACTAAAAAAGTATTTTAAGGTGCTCTCACATCTGCTGTTTTCGGGCATTGCGTCTGTGTCAGGTCAAATCCTGATGCCTCCTGATCAGACCAGTGTCCCTTATATTTAACATGGGTCACAGTGACATCATGTGGTATCAGGATTTCGTCTGATGCATATGAGTGTGGCGTCTCGCTGCACCTGACCGCAGAATGTTATGGACGGAGGCTGCTTGAAAAATCTGATGTGTTCTGATGTGGTGCAATGCGTCAAAACAACGTATTGGCTGCATCCAGCCGCTGGTGAATGCTACTAGGACAAATTAGAAGTTCACTCTGAGCATACGCAATGTAGTTTGAGTATGCTCAGAACAGCTCTGGGGAGTTTCTTTTTCTCATTCCCTCCCCTCACCTCTCTCTCCCCCTCCAGACCGACAAAACTCAGCAGCCAGAAACACGCTGCGGTGGCAGCTTTCAGTGGCATCTGACACTCCGGCGCCTGATGCTGATCACATGCGTCTCAATCTAATGCGGCTGAGACGCATATGTGAAACTAGCCTTGGACCACTGAAAAATGCAGTCCATATATTCTGAGTTCACTGATGTAAAAATGTCAGTAAGCTGTTGGAACACATGCAATTGTCATGGATGCTAAAAAAGAGACAATATCAAGACCACTCAAAATAAATGGTATCATTTTTTTAGATCACCTACTGAGAAACATTCCACATTCTTGCTAAAGTTGATTGATGAGAGCCTTATTATAAACTGTTTATGAAGTGTATCTCATGTTTGCACATTTTAAGTGAAACCTGGGGACTTACTGTTTGAGTGTAGGAAGAAATGTGAGAGTACTTGCAATCTACGTGCAAATATTGCCTGAAGAAAAGCGAAGCAGCACCTATAGCCATGGAGCCATTATATCACCAAACAAGCACAGAATCTAACTGTTGTGTGTTCATCCTTCACGAACAATTACCTTCTATATCATCAGGCAGGACCTCTTCCCATTTTACCTCAAAACCACGGTCAGTTTTTAGTTTGTCAGTTGAGAATTTCAGGAAAAGCTTGTTGCTAGAGCTGATGATCACTGGAGGCATGACAAATCCACAGTAACTGCCTGGAATGACAAAACTGATGAAAGTGACCTCTTGGATGCTCCATTATTAACTCAATAAATAAAGACAAATATCTGGTCATATTAGGCAGGACGACAAGAGACAATGCCATGTCTAAAAATGTCTAAAAAATATCGAACATTGGAAATCCCTTTGAAAGATTATATCCCAACCTTAATCCATGCCCCATAGTACTGTAGAGCTAAATTGGTGGAGGAAAGAGGACCCAGTCTGACATTAACATTTAGGCAAGGAAGAGATTTTTATTGGAATGGTAATGCTACCATACAGGTTTACACATTTGTTTAAAATTTTTTTACCTATTGTATCAAAGCTGTCAGATATTTCCAGGACATCTCCTGTACATTGTCCAATTTCCCCATCCATAGCAAGATCGATGAATGTCAGCTTTACAAGCCATCCTGGAGTCACTGATATATTCCAGCTGCAAAGAAGATCACTTGGATAGGTATCAGGGTAATTCATTGAGAGAATAAAACCCTTACGACCATCTTGTAGAGCATTACTACCACAGCCGGAATCTGCAGGAAACAGTACAAAGAAATACATAACACGTGCTTAATCATTTTAATAGAAGACTTGATAAACTTTAATTGAAATGTGGTAACAATATATAGATGTGAAGGCTATGTATAATTCCATAATTACTATGTTGTGTCTAAAGCCATCCAGTGTTTCCCAGTCTCCAGTCCTCACGGACCCCAACAGGTCATGTTTTCAGGATTTCCTTAGTATCGCCCAGGTAATGGAATTGTTATCAAGGCAATATCACCTGTGCAATACTAAGGAAATCCTGAAAACATGACCTGTTGGGGTCCATGAGGACTGGAGTTTGGGAAACACTGCTCTATACTGACCTATGTATCATCATGGTAACATATCTCACGTGGCTTCATTCTGTAATGATATTTCCTTCCATCATTTCTTATTATTCTCCTGTCCCTTACTGACTATTATTCTCTTTTCCTTTTGAACATTTTTGCTCTCCATTTGATTATTGAACTCCAACTTCTGCATTATGTTATTACTGCTAACATTTAGTAAAAAAAATATTGAAATAAATAGTTACCAATGTAAGAAGGGCTTTCGGTTGGAATAACACCTCCTTCGAATGCAATATATTTCGCATGAAATGATCCTCGTCCGCCCTGTTGATTTGCTTTGAAACGAACCAGCAGTGAATTTGATGTAGCAATCACAGGGTCTGGGATTTCCTTTCCACAAAAATGGCCTGTAACAAAAATGAAATCATTGTACAGAGTTGAAAATTAATGTCAGGGTATGTTTGGGATGGTTTCTCAGCTGTAGTATTTTACTATGTTAACCAAAAGTGCAATGTTGGTGCAGATTTAAAGGTTGTGTGTACATGATCAGTAATTGCACTGTTTTGGATGCAGTGTATTGCCGCTGCGTCCAAAACGCTGCATTGTACAGTACCAGCATACACTGCGTGCAGATTTATTAGGCAAATGAGTATTTTGATCACATGATACTTTTTATACATGTTGTCCTACTCCAAACTGTATAGGCTTGAGAGCCAACTGCCAAGTAAGTAAATCAGGTGATGTGCATCTCTGTAATGAGGAGAGGTGTGGTGTAATTATTAGGCAAATGCCTTTCCTTAGGTAAAATCGGTCAGAAGAGAGATTTGACGGGCTCTGAAAAGTCCAAAATTGTGAGATGTCTTGCAGAGGGATGCAACAGTCTTGAAATTGCCAAACTTTTGAAGCGTGATCACCGAACAATCAAGCGTTTCATGGCAAATAGCCAACAGGGTCACAAGAAGCATGTTGGGCAAAAAAGGCGCAAAATAACTGCCCATAAATTGAGGAAAATCAAGCGTGAAGCTGCCAAGATGCCATTTGCCACCAGTTTTGCCATATTTCAGAGCTGCAACGTTACTGGAGTATCAAAAAGCACAAGGTGTGCTATACTCAGGGACATGGCCAAGGTAAGGAAGGCTGAAAAACGACCACCTTTGAACAAGACACATAAGATAAAACATCAAAACTGGGCCAAGAAATATCTTAAGACTGATTTTTCAAAGGTTTTATGGACTGATGAAATGAGAGTGACTCTTGATGGGCCAGATGGATGGGCCAGAGGCCAGTTTAGTAAAGGGCAGAGAGCTCCACTCCGACTCAGATGCCAGCAAGGTGGAGGTGGGGTACTGGTATATGCTGGTATCATCAAAGATGAACTTGTGGGACCTTTTCGGGTTGAGGATGGAGTGAAGCTCAACTCCCGGACCTACTGCCACTTTCTGGAAGACAACTTCTTCAAGCAGTGGTACAGAAAGAAGTCAGTATCGTTCAAGAAAAACATGATCTTCATGCAGGACAATGCTCCATCACATGCATCCAACTACTCCTCAGCGTGGATGGCCAGTAAAGGTCTAAAAGAAGAAAAAATAATGGCATGGCCCCCTTGTTCACCTGATCTGAACCCCATAGAGAACCTGTGGTTCCTACTAAAATGTGAGATCTACAGGGAGGGAAAAGTGTCTGGTGGCTGCTGCACTCAATGTTGATCGTAAACAGATCAAGCAACTGACAGAATCTATGGATTGGTCACTAATTTTTTTTGTGTTTTGTTTTTGCATGTCAGAAATGTTTTTTTCTAAATTTTGTGCAGTTATATTAGTTTACCTGGTAAATGAGAACAGAGACTAAAAATGACGGTCTAACTGATCCAGAAACATCAGTTACCTGGGAGGCAATGCATAAGCATATGTATTTAAATTAAAAGAGAAATGAAGCGCACATAGAGTAATACTGCTATTATACAGGTCCCTCAGACCCCAATTGGTTAAACTCACCTGATGTAGTTGTGAGTGTCACAACTACAATAAAAGCACACAGGAGGTCGCTGCAGGCTCCCAGCTGAGAATTGAAGAATCCAGAAAACAGTAATAAAGAGCTGGAATCAAATGCCGCGCTGACCACAAGGATAAAAACAGAGTAAATCAACCACTCCGTTTATTCTGCCTACACGTGTTTCGTGGCACAAAGCCACTTCCTCAGGGTGCCCTGAGGAAGTGGCTTTGTGCCACGAAACACGTGTAGGCAGAATAAACGGAGTGGTTGATTTACTCTGTTTTTATCCTTGTGGTCAGCGCGGCATTTGATTCCAGCTCTTTATTACTGTTTTCTGGATTAAGCATATGTATTGGCATACTCTCAGGCAGTGTTTTATTTGGACATTATGGTTGTTAGACCCAGGAGTATATCATCCACCCTAGTAATTATATTACTATAAAAAATATTACCATCATAACAATACCGATTGTAGAGTTAATTAGGACCTATAACTTGCTAAAAATTTTTTAGTTAACTACCGTACTTTTGTAAAATCCCTGCGCTCCCCAATTCTGATCTCTTTTCTGTTTTGTGATATTTTGCTCCAATTATTATTATTAATTTATATAGCACCATTAGATTCCATGGCGCTTTACATAAGGAAAGGGTAGATGATGACAGGTACAATATATATGGACAATCAAGTCGTACAGATACAGGAGGGGAGAGAGCTCTGTCCGCAATAGCTCACAGTCTACGAGGGATGGGTGGGGATACAGTAGGAGGGGTTCGTGCCTATCGAGAGATGGTGTGATGGACCGGGTTTCATTGTGGGGTGTAGGCTTGATGGAAGAGGTGGGTCTTCAGGTTTCTTTTGAAGGTTCCCAGGGTAGGCGAGTGTCTAATGTGTTGGGGCAGAGAGTTCCAGAGTATAGCAGAAGCACGGAAGAAATCTTGTATGCGGTTGTGAGAAGAGGAGATGACAGGGGAGTAGAGGAGAAGCTCTTGGGAGGATCGCAGGTTGCATGAGGATAGGTATCGAGAGACCATGTTAGAGATGTATGGAGAAGACAGGATGTGGATGGCTTTGTATGTCATGGTTAGTGTTTTAAACTGGGATCTCTGAGAAATAGGGAGTCAGTGAAGGGCTTGGCAGAGGGGGGAGACGGGGGAGTAGCGGGAAGACAAATGGATTAGTCAGACAGTGAATTTTAGGATAGATTGGAGAGATGCAAGGGAGGTAGCGGGGAGGCCAGTAAGTAGGAGGTTGCAGTAGTCAAGGCGGGGATGATGAGGGCGTGAATGAGTGTTTTAGCAGTGTCGTGGTTAAGGAAAGTGTGAATCCGGGAAATGTTTCTGAGCTGGAGTCGGCAAGAGGTAGAGAGAGCCTGGATGTAGGGCTTGAAGGAGAGGGAAGAGTCAAGGATTACCCCGAGAGAGGTGATGTCGGGGCCAGACAGGTAGATCTGGGTGTCGTCAGCATAGAGATGGTACTGAAGGCCATGGGACTCATTGAGTTGCCCAAGGCTGAGAGTGTAGATGGAGAAGAGTAGTTGTCCCAGAATTGAGCCTTGGGGGACACCGACAAATAGGGAGTAGGGTGAAGAGGAGGTGTGGGAGTGGGTGATGCTGAAAATCTGGTCCGTTAGGTATGAGGAGATCCAGGAGAGGGCTACGTCAGTGATGCCAAGAAATTCCAGGATCTGAAGTAGAAGGAAATGCTCAACAGTGTCGAAGGCGGAAGATAGGTTAAGGAGGAGGAGGATGGAGTAGTGTTGTTTGCTTTTGGTGGTCAGTAGGTCGTTGGTGACTTTGGTTAGGGCTGTTTCGGTGGAGTTGTGGAGTCGGAAACCGGATTGAAGTCGGTTGAGGAGGGAGCAGGAGGAGAGGTGGGAGGACAGTTCTGAATGGACGTGCTGTTCAAGTAGTTTTGATGCGAAGGGGAGAAGAGATATAGGGCGATAGTTAGACACAGACAATGGGTCGAGGGAGAGTTTCTTGAGGATGGGTGTGATCAAGATGTGTTTGAAGGCTAGGGGACGACGTCAATAGTAAGTGATAGTAAGTGATAGGTTGAAGCGATGGGTTAGGGCTGGGATGAAGACAGAGGTGAGGTTGGGAATGAGGTAGGATGGGAGCAGGTCGTGGGCGCTGGTGGTAAGGTGTGATTTTGACAGAAGGGAGGAGAGCTGATTTTCAGTAATGGGGGAGAAGCAACTGATGGATTGAGAGGGCAGTGCAGGTGGGAGGGGAAGCTGTGAGGATAGTGGGTCAAAGCTGTCTCTGATTTTATCGATCTTCTGCTTGAAGAAGGAGGCAAAGTCACCAATGCAGAGATATTCACATTTACTGCTTTTGGAGTGTAATATGTGGAATCTCTGCTTGTAGTGCAACTAGGCATTTCTTTGGAGTCTTCTCTAGAGGCATGTACTTTCACGCCCCCCTCCCATATGCTGCCAATCATAGCTCAGCAGCATCTGAGACTGCTAGACCACTGGATTAGCTGCCAAATTATGATTAGCAGCGTCCGAGAGAAGTAGAAGCACACTCCTCCAGCAAAGACTCTGAAAAGATACCCAGCTTGACTGCAAGCAGAAATTTCTCATGCTGCACTTCAGAAGACACAAATGTGAATGCCTCTGCAATGGAGTGACACAGCACAGAATGGAAAAGAGCAACAGAATCAGGAGACTTAGGATTTTTATACAGTATTTAGCTAATTTCTTGAGCAAGTGATAGATGCTCTTTATTGATGTAATAGAAGGAACATACCCAGTTTCTGAGATCCTTTTTCATCACCATCATAAATTTCAACCACTTCATTACAACCAGCAAGCCCTGGAAGTTCTAAGTCAAATTTTGTAAACGACAGTTTTACTCTGGAGCCAGCATTAACTGAGATTTTCCACTGCAAAATAAGAAAAAACATCAACATAAAGGGCTAACTGAGCCCTGTCTTTTGACCTAACAAAGTTTTCAGTACATGAAAATTATTTATTACAGATTTTCAGTGTGGAACCTACAACTCCTGGCAAAAATTATGGAATCACCTGGCTCGGAGGATGTCCATTCAGTTGTTTAATTTTGTAGAAAAAAAGTAGATCACACACAATGGCACAAAACTAAAATCATTTCAAATGGCAACTCTCTGCCTTGAAGAAACACAATAAAAGAAATTTTGAAAAAAAATGTGTAGCCAGTAACGGTTACTTTTATACATCAAGCAGGGGGAAAAAATTATGGAATCACTCAATTCTGAGGAACAAATTATTGAATCATGACAAACAAACAAACAAAACACTTAAATACATTACTAGTATTTTGTTGCATCACTTCTGTCTTTTATAACAACTTGCAGTTTCTCAGGCATGGACTTAAAGGGAACCAACCATCAAAAAATCCCTATCTAACCTCTAAATATCTGTCCCTGGGGCCCTAAATGACTATTCTAACCATCCCTGACTGACTAAATCTAACTAACTACAGGCACAATAAATCACTTTTATACTTACCAAATTCTTGTCGCCTGGGCGTTCCTCCAGGGTCTCTGTCAGTGAGGCGGGGCTCCTCGCTGCTGTTTGTCTTCTTTCCAGGGCGGCATCTTCTTCCCATGGATTCAAATTACCCGCCCATCGCGTCCTCGCAATGAGCGGGTCACGTGCTGCAGGCCCCGCGTCACTTCCGCCCGCCGTGTCACTCGTACGCTCAGGCCGGCTTCTGAGCATGCGCAGATGGCATGCTGAAGCCGGCCTGGGCGCGTCACAGTCCCAGCGACGCGGCGGCCGGAAGTGCAGAGTTGCCATTTGAAATTACTTTAGTTTTGTGCCATGTGTGTGATCTGCTTTTTTTCTACAAAATTACACAACTGAATGGACAAAAAGTGAGGAGAGCAGCGGCACTCAGGAGATCTTTTTTACATACTTTATTGTGCTTTTTCAAGTTACATCTTAGGTGCAGGGCAGGGAGGTGCAGGGGGAGCATCCTACGAGCCAGGTGATTCCATAATTTTGTTGTAAATTGAAATTCCTCCACAAAACACTATAATGCATGTGAACATGGCAAAAAATTTGTACATGAATTTCAGAATATAATTTTATATAATAATTTACACAGATTTCTCCTTGATTATATCCTTTGTACCCTGTTTCCCTGAAAATAAGACAATGTGTTATATTAATTTTTGCTCCCAAGGATGCACTAAGTCTTATTTTTAGGGGAAGTCTTATTTTTCCATGATCCACATCATTCCCTTGCAGCCCCTATCATCAACATGCAATCCCCAATAACCCCGTTAGGTACAGTACCTGCAAAAAAAAACCCGCATACCATACCCCTCTCCCCCCCCCCCCCCCCACACACACACACCTTTGCTCACTGGTCGTCTGTGCTGTGCCATTTTTATTTTGGCACCACTCTCAGCTCCCTGCCTCAGCTGCCATAAATGTTCATAAGCCGCCAGCCAATCAGAGGCAAGTAGTCGCTGGCCAATCCGAGGCCCATATGTGTCATCATGTGATGATGTGGCACCCCATCGTCTGGATACCATGAGAGTTACTGCACCCAAGCCAAGGGTGTGGTCCTCCAGTAGTCAGAAGGTGGGGGATGGTAGGTGTGGAATCCTCAACACCACACAAACATACACTTAGGACCCAAGGGACCCTGGGCAAACCCTGGGGGGAGGGCCCAGTGGGACAACAATGGTAGAGAAGTATGGGTTGAAGAGGAGAAGTAGCAGGAGGCGCAGTATTGGTGGATCCGCTCTACCCGTGGGGAGCCACTACATCCTAGCTGCCCATCCATTATCTACAGAGATTCTGCAGCAGCAGTGGCTACCCATAGCCGCAAACCACTGGTGGCTTCAAGAATAACTTTCCTTTCAAATCACCCTTTCCTTTATACAAGCCGAAATGCATTGACGCTGAAACCAGGGTCACGGAAGCGGTCTCGACCCCTGTGACTCCACAGAAGTGTTAACAACCCGGTTCCAAGTACCCCACCGGGACAATGACGTTAGCTGCTGGCCTCTGATTGGTTGGCAGCTGCTGGCCTCTGATTGGCCAGTGGCTTATCATGTATTCACAGTA
Source organism: Allobates femoralis (assembly GCA_033576535.1). Taxonomy (NCBI): domain Eukaryota; kingdom Metazoa; phylum Chordata; class Amphibia; order Anura; family Aromobatidae; genus Allobates; species Allobates femoralis. Next base: position 280,016,753 of record JARQOC010000003.1, on the reverse strand, counting down.
GTTGAGGCAGGGAGCTGAGAGTAGCGCCAGAATAAACACAGCAGCGGTCACTGGGACAACGGCAGCGGTGGACAGAACTGAAACAACCGTTATGAATCACAGCAGCATGCCCTGGTCTCTTGTTGAGCGTGCATGCTGCAAAAAAAAAAATTGCTAGGTTTTGTTTTCAGGGGAGGCCTTTTATTAAATACTATAGCAAAACCTCTACTAAGTCTTATTTTTGGGAGATGTTCTATTTTGGGGTAAAGATGGTATTGGTAATGTATAAGAAGATTTGAAATCCTTAGGAAAATCTACTATAAAAGACACATATATATCTATTAAGGGAGTCTTCTAGTCTAAATGCCTGATTTTTATGCTATTATTTAAAACAATTTAGAAAAAGTATTGGTATTGTTGAGATAGAGTTTCTTACAATGTATTTACACATTTGAAGTATGCTTACAAATTTTTATAACATGAAAAGAGTATAAATAAGTACTGCAAAAATGCAGTGAAGTGGGCAAGGAAAACAAAATGGTGGGGAATGGTGGCCAAGTTACTGGCTGTTGTACAAAAAAACAAAGAGATTCTTAACTACTGTGATTGTTGCTATCTGGTAGCTGGAAAAAAAGTGAAAATTAAAAATTGGCATCATGCTGAAAATTGAATATTAATTTTTGGCACTTTTTAGCACTATTGGAGGCCTGTCAAAAAACAGATTTCAACTTGGTTCTGGTACAGGAGATGGGCACTTATATACTGAAAATATGTGCAGAGGCCCAACTCTATTAACCTATAGATTCTGGAAATATCGTGACCACTGAAATGAAAAAAGTGGTTTTGAGAAATTAAAGTGTTTTTTACTGAGTACACAGAGACACGTTTGCTTATGATCAATCAGCTATTCAAGTCCAAGTGAGTGAGTTGTGCACTTAGTTATTTTGTGTTTCTGCTCCAACATAACGTTCCAGCAAATAATCAATGATCGCTCTTCATAAATTGGCTTTATTATCTCCAATAACTCCCCAGTAAGAGGTGGTTTATCGTGATGGATGATTGAGATTGCCCCCTATAAGCTGCTATAACTTTTTAATATTTTGAATCGAGATAAATCATTTTACAGATACTGTATATTCTCCACACTAAATACATGAGAAACCAGAAGAAAAAAATTAGATTTTTCTATCTGCTAGACTAGAAGACCCCCTTAAAACAGACACCTTTACATGTAGATTTTTAAAAGATATAGGCCAATGAGCCTAAAGCCAATTTCAGATGACCATGTTGTTTCACTATACAGTTGTAGCCAAAAGTATTGACACCCCTGCAGTTCTGTCAGATAATACTCAGTTTCTTCCTGAAAATGATTGCAATCACAATTTTTGGTATTATTATCTTCATTTAATTTGTCTTCAATGAAAAAAACACAAAAGAGAATGAAGCAAAAAGCAAAACATTGATCATTTCACACAAAACTCCAAAAATGGGCCAGACAAAAGTATTGGCACCCTAAGCCTAATACTTGGTTGCACAACCTTTAGCCAAACTAACTGCGATCAACTGCTTCCAGTAACCATCAATGAGTTTCTTACAATGCTCTGCTGGAATTTTAGACCATTCTTCTTTGGCAAACTGCTCCAGTCCCTGATATTTGAAGGGTGCCTTCTCCAAACTGCTATTTTTAGATCTCTCCACAGGAGTTCTATGGGATTCAGGTCTGGACTCATTGCTGGCCACCTTAGAAGTCTCCAATGCTTTCTCTCAAACCATTTTCTAGTGCTTTCTGAAGTGTGTTTTGGGTCATTGTCCTGCTGGTAGACCCATGACCTCTGAGGGAGGCCCAGCTTTCTCACGCTGGGCCCTACATTATGCTGCAATAGTTGTTGGTAGTCTTCAGATTCATAATGCCATGCACACGGTCAAGCAGTCCAGTACCAGAGGCAGTAAAGCAACCCCAAAACATCAGGGAACCTCCGCCATGTTTGACTGTAGGGACCGTGTTCTTTTCTTTGAATGCCTCTTTTTTTTTCCTGTAAACTCTATCTTGATGCCTTTGCTCAAAAAGTTCTACTTTTGTCTCAACTGACCAGAGAACATTCTTCCAAAACATTTTAGGATTTCTCAGGTAAGTTTTGGCAAACTCCAGCCTGGCTTTTCTATGTCTTGGGGTAAGAAGTGGGGTCTTCCTGGGTTCTACCATACAGTCTCTTTTCATTCAGACGCCGAAAGATCATACGGGTTGACACTGTTGTACCCTCGGACTGCAGGGCAGCTTTGAACTTGTTTGGATGTTAGTCGAGGTTCTTTATCCACCATCCGCACAATCTTGCGTTGAAATCTCTCGTCAATTTTTCTTTTCCGTCCACATCTAGGGAGGTTAGCCACAATGCCATGGGCTTTAAACTTCTTGATGACACTGCGCACAGTAGACACAGGAACATTCAGGTCTTTGGAGATGGACTTGTAGCCTTGAGATTGCTCATGCTTCCTCACAATTTGGTTTCTCAAGTCCTCAGACAGTTCTTTGGTCTTCTTTCTTTTCTCCATGCTCAATGTGGTACACACAAGGACACAGGACAGAGGTTTCAGGTTTCAAATGAAAGTCTGTAGTCACTTTAGGTGACTGCCGGCTTCTGTATTCTCACAGCGCAAGCACTGCAAAATTTTAGGATTCTCCTGTGCCAATGACCATATGCCGACTTAATGTGTTCGTCCTCACTAAATTCACTAAATTGAGCGAGGCCACTCATGTCTAGTTGGAATGTGACTGCATGTATGTAAATGTAATACTTGCAGTTTTGTGACCTCCCACTCCCACCACCGGCACCAGAGAATTCTAACAGCATGAATGTGCGCACTGTGAGAATTCAGAAGTCTACAATCACATAAAGTGACCTATAGAGTGACTGCAGACTTTTATCATAAAGTTGGGACAACCCTTTGATTCTCTTAACAAATAAAAACATAGAGAAATAGGAGGAAAAAGTCTAGTGGTCAAATCCACTCTGGATGTAATAAAAAGTAATATTTATTTAATCCATGTTACAGTTATAGAAATCTTTCTGAATAGGAATCTGACTCGTTTCTTTTTTCAAATAAAAACATAGTAATGTCACGGTGGGTTGACCCAGTCCGTGATCCCCTCATTGGGCGATCAGTAAAAAAAAGGAAAATTGAAAGAGGGATAAAAGAAAAATATAAAAATAAAATAAAAGCGTTTTTGTTGTGACGCCACCCGTGGAATGTGGCCGGTATAGCTGCTGCTGCAGTTGGGACCTCTGGGGATGATGGGAGTAGCAGCTGCGATGATTTAGCTCTCCACGGGAAAAGCGGGTCACCGGGCAAGCATATAGTCTGTGGAGGTGATTTGGGGAATGGGAGGCCAGCGGGGCTGAGCTGGCTGCTAGCAGAGGATCAGGGACACTGTCAGGCAGGCTACTGCTGCCGGCTTGGCGATTCAGTTTAATTCTCCTCAGGCACAGAAATAACAGTCTCACACAGTGCTGAGCTTCAATCCGGTTTACTTGGCTTTCTCAGCAGGTGTTCAAGTTACAAAACAGTTCAATGGCGGCTCCGGTAGTCTTTTAGCAGCTGGGATGGCTCGTCCAGCTCACCCCGTTTTGTGTACCTTTCCATGGGCTTCTCTTCCTTACACTTCTGCTTGCAAAGCTACGATCCATTGGCCACTGGCCTTTGTTGGGTGACCTGCCTGGTCCCTGACCCTAGCACGGCGGCCTTTTCTTCGCTGCACCAGGGTTTGGGTCACGAGATATAAAGACCCCACAACCGACGAGTATTGTGGTTGGAGAATGGAGCGTCCAGGCCACCTCAGATCCGGCACACTGGTTTATGCCCAGTCCTTGAGCTTTCCTGCTAATTTGGGCAGACAGGTGGATTGCTCACTACCTGTGCCCCTAGGACTTCTTCTGCCTCTCTCTACGGTCTGTAGCCCAGGACCCGGAACAGCCAAAGGATGGTACAGGCCGCTGGGTCTGTGTGCTTTCAGTCTCGTGTTATGATGGTGTTCTCTCCTTCTGACTGAACTGGCTAACTGGACAAACTAGACTTAACTGACTGCACTCCTTCTTGTGGTGTTTTCTGTTTTTCTTTGTTTCCTCCCCTGACCGTTTCCTGTCCTAACTTCTCCACCCTCTACTTGTCTTCTCCTCCATCCCGTTGCTGGGCATAGAGTCCCTAGTCTCGAGATCGGAGTGTGTTGGGTGTCTGTTTGGGTGACTGGACTTACTGATCCCAGTTGCTGCAACTTCTAGTGGTGACCAGACCGAAGTGGAGCCACACTCCCCCTGAGCAAAGGTCTCATGCTAGGACCGGTTAGGTGGAACGAAGAAACTCAAAATTTTTTTTAATAAACATTTAATAACAAACTTACAAGAGTGCTTCTTCTTCCCGGACGGGAGGTTCGTGACATAAACGTTACATAACAAAAAACATACTATTTATAAAAGTAGAAAAGTAGAAAAAAAAGTGCCAAAGTCAGTTCGGCGATAGTCTTTCACCTATTGTCTCTTAGTCTTCGGGGGAACCCACCACAAGAAAAACCCCAGAACATGCCCTGGGCGTGGCGACAGGGACTAAAGAGACCGATTCTTCCGCTGCGCTAGTGGGTTTTTGTTTGTTGCGGTCATAAGTGCAATGTCTATTCATGTTCAAGACACTTCAAATACACATAATATAAGCATAGCATAAAACCAACAGGAAGCACACTGTAGTGAGCTAACTATACGCATTTCAGTCCTGATCGAGCACTGTCCAAGATTAAATGTGCATGGTTAAACAGGGGACACGCTAATTACGAAAACTGGGACAACAAGGGAAAGAAATTGCATTCCATGTCTGCTGCTGGTCCTGGCTACTATTGCTGCCAGTTCCGGCATTCGACTACTCCCAATGGTCCTCTGGAGTCCATTGAGGTAGCGCCCCCCCAGAGTGGAGCCGTCTCTCTCTACCTCTCCGACTCCACCTGACAAGTGTGTTCATCTGGATCCTGGCAAGCACCGCTCCATCTCTGTGACGTCTGGGGTCATCAGAAAGTTGGGAGTCCGCACCACTCAGGATTGTAGTGGCTGGTGGCCCGGCAGGTTTCCGGCCTCTGAGTGGGCGGATCATGTGTGCATCGGGGCTACGCGACACACTGGGACACCGTGCGACCCCCTCAACCCCAGTGCAGTGCTCTCTGCGGGTCTGCGAACCACTGGCCTCATCGGTTTCTGGGTCCTATCCGGGCCATCAGGGGGTCTGCCTCCTCGATCCCATGTGCCTGGATACTCCGAGTGCCGCTTGCCGTGGCGTGGTTACAGTTCCCTGCCTGCAGGAATCGATGACCCAGTGGGGGCATCCGGTCCATATCCAGCTGGAGCAACTGGCTCTGGTCCTTCTCCGGTGAGCTGGAGGAGTCCTCCATTGCCACCCCACTCTTAGGCTTGCCTTGGCCCTGTTCCGCCATTTCAGTAGTTAGCAGGATCCGTCACTTTCCTTGCAGCACTCATCGAAGTCTCTCTCTTCTTCCTCCCTTCTTGGTTGTCTCCGTTTCTCGTCATCGGCGGTCACACCCTTGGGCAGGATGATACAGTTTATGGGTCTGCTTTCCCAAGGGTGGAAAGGGTGTAGGCCATTTTTTTGCCTCATGCTGGCCTGGTCCATGATGGGAGACTGTGACATGCCCCTTTTCCAGCACATGTTTTCAGTCTCTTAGGGCCGCCATTACTCAGGCCCAAAACACAGTCTTTTTGTTACAGTCTGTGAGGCACACATGACCCAATGATATCGGATCGGTAGATCCTGTTCATGATGCCAGCAAGCTGAGCACCAGAAAGCTGACTAATTATGGTATTCTCTCCTCTCCTTCTGACTGAACTGGCTAACTGGACTCAACTGACTGCACTCCTTCCTGTGGTGTTTTCTGTTGTTTTTTTGTTTCCTTCCCTGATCGTTTCCTGTTCTAACTTCCCCACCCTTCACTTGCCTCCTCCGGTCATCCCAATACTGGGCATAGAGTCCCTAGTCTTGGAATTGGAGTGTGTTGGGTGTGTGTTTAGGTGACTGGAATTACCGATCCCTGTTGCTGCAACTTCTAGTGGCCACCGGACCGCAGTTGCGCCACAGTAACCCATAACTTGTCAGACAACACAACACTTTTATAACATAGCCATGTATCACTTATGGCCACTTTACACGCGGCTACATTTCTAGCTTATCCACAGGTAACTTACTGGCTGTAGTGAAATCATGGAGACATTATTCCATTTGTACACAGCAACAAGATAGAACCATGTCACCATGATTTCACTGCAGCCAGTAAGTTACCTGTGGATAAGCTAGCAAATGTAGCCGCGTGTAAAGTGGCCATTAGGCTTACAAGTTATGAATTGTTATATGTGTACAGGATCAGAACCAAGAACAGCACAAACATACATCACCAGAAATACCAGAGGTACAGAAATACTTACCTAGAGCCCTCATCAGTTCACAAACACAGCATTACAACCCTCATCAGCAGATAAATTTATCCTCAGAAACACCCCAAAAAAATCATCAGAACCACCAGTAGTGCAGAAATTCATCATAAGAACCACCAGCAGCACAGAAATACATCACTAGAACCCCAATCAGTAAAGGAACACAGCATCACAACCCTCCGCAGTACAGAAATTCATCATCAGAACTGCCATCAGTACATGGTAATTGCAATGTCACATCTGATCCATTTACTTGTACTGCATGAACCCCACAACTCCCACTACATCCTTAACAATGGTGAGGAGATATTCGGAGTTGTTACTATCAGTCCTCATCAGACAGAGGATCATAAGGAGCTACAGTACTGATGAAAATTAATCAGTACCACAAATAAACATTTATTACCAAGGTACTTAATAGAAGACCTTGTCTCTGATTGGAGTCATTCTCATTCTTTTCTTCATCTTGTCTATACATCGTGATGACTTTTCACGGCCACAACTCTCTTCTGCAGAATTCCATTTTCTTAGGTCTCGTGTAGCACATCACAGCACAATTACCATAAAAATGGTAGAATGATTATAATGCTCCTGAATAAAAATATCTGCCCTATGCTGTGCCCCTGAATAAATAATTGCCCCTTACTTCCCTGCATAAAATATGATTTACATACTGTCTCTCTTATGGTATATCCCCTCCACACAGCCCTCCCTTTCCATACTGGGCCCCCTCATCACACTATCATCTTAAAATGTGTCCCCTATACTGCCCAGTCTCTATACTGTCCTCCTCATAACACTCCCCCTCATCATCATACTGTCACCCCTGGCTGTAGCCTCACATTGTTCCCGCATGTTGTCCCCTATCCATACAGCTCCACAATACTCAGTCTTTATTCTGTGCCCCCTCACATTTTTCTCATCCCTACTGTTTCCTCACTATCGTAACCCCCCTCACTCTACATACTCTGTCGGCAGCCATTTCTCTCTTACTCCACATATTGTGTCCATACCTATCCCCCTCTTACACCACATAATGTGTCCATACCCATCCCCCTTCGCTCCTCATACTGTGTACCCACTCATTCCCCCTTGATATCACATATTGTGTCCACATCCATCCCCCTTACTCCCCATACTGTGTCTGCAGCCATTCCCCCTCACTCTTCATACTGGATCCTCAAATTTCCCCCATTGCTTCCCATACTGTCCTCTCTATACTGTGTCCTATTTCTCTCTCGTTCAATAATCTGTGTCCTCAAATCTTCCCTGTTTGCTCCCCAATCTGTGTACACATACGCTACTCCATCCTCTCCTCCTTCCCCTTATTACAGTAAATCTTTGGTGTATTCAGGTCCACTGGAGCACTTATCACCAACCTTTTGCCACATATGCAGTGCTGAATAGTGATGTCACACTGCTGATGTTGCCCTGACCCAAGTAAGTGCAGGTGGTCAGGGCTTCAATGGTATTTGTGTCTGACAGACTTGAGTACAATTGATTGCTGGAAGCCGGAGCGCTGCAACTTCTCTGATCCAGCTGACAGCATGACAGCCGCATCAGAGAAGGCCCACTCCCACATACTATGTGGGGGGGGACAAAATGCAGCCATCGGGGAAACACCTTGGACCACCGCAGCAGGCAGCACAACGGCACCCCCTGCCTGCTGCACCTGTGAACGATGACCAGATTGCCCTTGATATGCCTCTGCTTTAGTTGTAATCAGGTAACACCATCATAAATCATATTTTTTCCCTTTTTATTAACTTGCACAACTCTGTGACCCACCTTTGCTTTGATAATGCTTTCCAACTTCCAAGAATGTACAGTTGTGGCCAAAAGTATTGACACCCCTGCAATTCTGTCAGATAATACTCAGTTTCTTTCTGAAAATGATTGCAATCACAAATTCTTTGGTATTATTATCTTCATTTAATTTGCCTTCAATGAAAAAACACAAAAAGAATTGTCCTAAAGCCAAATTGGATCTAATTCCACACCAAACATAAAGAAGGGGGTGGACAAAAGTATTGGCACCCTTAGAAAAATCATGTGATGCTTCTCTAATTTCTGTAATTAACAGCACCTGTAACTTACCTGTGGCACCTAACAGGTATTGGCAATAACTAAATCACACTAGCAGCCAGTTGAAATGGATTAAAGTTGACTCATCCTCTGTCCTGTGTCCTTGTGTGTACCACATTGAGCATGGAGAAAAGAAAGAAGACCAAAGGACTGTCTGAGGACTTGAGAAACCAAAATGTGAAGAAGCAATCTCAAGGCTACAAGTCCATCTCCAAAGACCTGAATGTTCCTGTGTCTACCGTGCGCAGTGTCATCAAGAAGTTTAAAGCTCATGCAACTGTGGCTAACCTCCATAGATGTGGACGGAAAAGAAAAATTGACGAGAGATTTAAACGCAAGATTGTGCGGATGGTGGAAAAAGAACCTCGACTAAATCCAAACAAGTTCACCCTGCCCTGCAGTCCGAGGGTACAACAGTGTCAACCCGTACTATCCATCGGCGTCTGAATGAAAAGGGACTGTATGGTAGGATACCCAGGAAAACCTCACTTCTTACCCCGAGACATAAAAAAGCCAGGCTGGAGTTTGCCAAAACTTACCTGAGAAATCCTAAAATGTTTTGGGGTCATTCCATGTCAAGTGAACCAATGATTATTACCTCTATATTTTTAATTCTTTTGAGATTTTGTTATTTGATAATAGCATGTCAGACAATGCAAAATGTGAAGAGAAAAATTTTTTAAAAAATTTATTTTTTTTAAAAATGATTTTCAAAGTTCGGAAAAAGTGTGAATTTCGCTGTTGCCTGCCTTTACGTTTCTCCTCATAACTCAGGCTAGGAATAAGATAGAGAGACAAAATAAACACCATTCTACTCAGAACTATACAGGCTTTCACCAGATATGTCACAAGAGGATCTTTGTTAATATTTTACCCATGTGATCACAAGCGCAAAACTTTAAAACGTATTTCCGAAAAATCGGCGCGCTTTAAATATTTCAAAAACTGCCCATGTGTCTGCTTTGCTCTTAGCCACATCTGTACCAAATTTCAAGTTGGGATCGCAATGGGATCATATTTTAACATATTTTACTAGTAATAGCGTCAATGGGTCATTCCATATCAAGTGATCTAAATATGAATATTTTTTTTTACCTGACGTCTTTAGATTTTTTTTTTTTTTTTCCTTTATGAAGTACTACTTCAGTTAATTACAAATTAAAAGTTTGGAATTTTTTTCTTCATCAGTTAATTTTTTACAGATTTTTAAAGTTTAAAAAAAGGGTGAATTTTGGCCTGGTATGACTTTACATTTTTTTATCTCGGGCTAGAAATAAGATAGAGAAACAAAATAAACACCATTCTACTCAGAACTGTCCAGGCTTTTACCAGATATGTCACAAGAGTATATTTGTTAATTTTAATTTTTTACCCATGCGAATGCAAACGCAACATTTTGAAACGCATTTCCGAAAAAACGTTTTAATAAAATTTTTCCAAAACTGCCCATGTGTCTTTTATGCTCTTAGCCACATCTGTACCAAATTTCAAGTTGGGATCATGATGGGATCATATTTTAAAATATTTAACTATGGTTAATCTCATTTTTATTAAATTTTGAAAAAAACATATGAAAGACATACATTCAATCTTTTAACAAAATCTTGAGACATATAAAATATACAAAAAGAGAATTCACAAAGTTATTATTAACTTTAAGATAAGCTGCAAATTTACTTTTGCGCTTATCTCTGGTGCAATATATACTACAATCTAAATATAATTCCAAACACTCAAGTATACAACCTTTCTCAGGGTTTTGAGATGTTCTGATGTCAAGGGGACAAGCAGCCCCAGCAGAATGATCTTTATCACTTGGCCCCTTCTAACAGGTTGACCACATAAGTGGGTCATTACCCGTTGAGGCCTAGTTGGAATAGTCTATTGACTGGTGTACCGGAAAGGAAGGCCGAAATATTAATGATCTACTCAGAGTTTCCGATACCTGTCTAATGTTCACTAGAATTCTGAAGGTATAGGTGTAGAAAGGAAATACCTAGACTGAATGTATCAGATGGGAAGAAAAGAGAGATAGAAAAGAAGAGAGAGAGAAGAGAAACAAAAACCATTAGAAAAAATTATACTGGGAAAGAAAAGCCACGTAAGAAAAAAAGAAAAAAAGGAGGGGGGGGGACGGGTGAGGTATGGGAAGGAGAAAGGGTACTCATCCCACTGGCTCCCCATCAGCCAGAGGTCGAGCCATATTATCTGTGCTGGAAAAGATACTCCTACATTCTGCAGAGTCGTGAAAAAGAATCCATTCAACCCAAATCCCTAAGAATTTGTTCCAAGATCCCGACGCATCAGCTGCGAGCTCCTCCATTCGATATATGGCCATCAATTCTTTGAACCAATCAAGTAGAGATGGAGCCCGGCTTGATTTCCAGAACCTCGGGATCACAGGACGAGCAGCTGAGATGCAAAGCGGAGAATATCCCTCTTCTGTAGCCCAATAGGACCTGGAAAAATGGATAACATTGCCGATTCTGGGCAGCATTCGGCTTGTTTACCTGTTATCCGGGCGTATGCATTGAAAACCTCAGACCAGAACCGCCGGATTTCCCCACAACTCCACCAAATGTGTATCATTGTACCCTTCTCTTCCCCACAGCGCCAGCAGGTATCAGGGGTTCCAGGGAACATGTTCCGGAGTGTCGTCGGGCACAAGTACCATCTAGTGAGCAGCTTATAGCTTCTTTCTTGTGCAGAACAAGCGCTAGCTAGTGAGTGAGTAAATATAAAGCATTTCTGCCAATTAGCTTCTGAAATGCTACACCCCAATTCCCTCTCCCAAGCACGTTGGAAGTAAAGGGTGCCCTGCTCTCTCATGGACCCTAAGGCCTGGTATAGAACTGATATTTTGCGCCTCGGTGGAGCCTCCAGTTGGAATAACCTCTCCAATACGTTGGGCGTCAATCTTACCCTGCAAGAGTGGTCAGCTGAATATAAGTATGCTCTGTATTGGTGAAATTCGAATCACTTAAGAGGTCTCGTAGGTTCTTTGAGTTGTAGCTCTGCCATCGGGGGCAAACCACCACTGGACAGAGTCTGTCCTACTCGGGTGTCATCCACAATCCGCCAACATAAAAATCTCTGCCTGTCAAATCTGGGTGGGAAAGATGGGTTGGAAAAAAGGGGAGTCAAAGGGCTAAGTCTGTCGTTTAAGCGGAGGGTTTTCGTCACTAGGTGTCATACCTTCAAGGTGTTTCTGGTCATGTCTGTCAAAGGTACTAGGTCTGTGGAGTCTTTAGGGGAAATCCAAAGCAGGTGTTTCAGCGGAATCCCCAAACCCTCTTGCTCCACCCCTACCCATTTCTTGGAGGACGCATGATAATGCCAATCTAGAGCTCTAACAAGAGAGGAAGCCACAAAGTACGCTCGTATGTTGGGTAGTCCAACCCCTTCTCTGGCTCTGGTCTTGGGCAAGGATAGGATATTCATTCGCAATCTGGACCTCTTGCCCCCCAGACAAATCTAAGGATCATAGATAGCATTTTGGAGAGGAAGCCTTTATCCAATAGAACAGGAACTGTCTGAAAAGTATATAAGAGTCGGGGCAAGACATCCATCTTGACTACCTTTATTCTCCCGAACCAGGATAGCTTTAATTGTCTATATTAGGTAAATGCCGATTCCGCGTTAGTCAAAAGGGGTTGATAATTTAAATTGAATATTTGTTTAAGATCTTTTGGTATAAGGACTCCCAAGTACTTAATGGCTTCTACTTTCCATTTAAATGGGAACTGTTTAGATAGATGAGAAACCAATTCTCCAGGCAAAGAAATATTGAGTGCCTCGGTTTTGGAGCAATTCACTTTAAAGTTGCTCAATTGTCCGAACCGTTCAAACTCCATTGAGACCGAAGGGATGGAGACCAGGGGCTGGGAGATGTAAAGTAGCAGGTCATCTGCAAATAAGGCTAATTTGTGATGACTCTGTCCCAGCTTGACCCCATGGATGCATTCATTGGACCTAAGTGCAAAATATTTAACTATTATAGTGTCAATTCAAAAATCACCAAGAACACAATCAGTCATTTTTCCACAATTGCCCGTCAATAGTTTGAATTTGATATAAAGAAACATAGTCTTGTAACATCTCAAATGAAAGCTGTTACCGTTCTGAGTAAAAAGATGCCTCTCCCACTTCATTATCTTATTTCTAGCCTGAGATAAAAAAATATAAAGTCATACCAGGCCAAAATTCACCCTTTTTTTAAACTTTAAAAATCTGTAAAAAATTAACTGATGAAGAAAAAAATTCTAAACTTTTAATTTGTAATTAACTAAAGTTGTACTTCATAAAGGAAAAAAAAAAAAAAATCTAAAGACGTCAGGTAAAAAAAAAATATTCATATTTAGATCACTTGATATGGAATGACCCATTGACGCTATTACTAGTAAAATATGTTAAAATATGATCCCATTGCGATCCCAACTTGAAATTTGGTACAGATGTGGCTAAGAGCAAAGCAGACACATGGGCAGTTTTTGAAATATTTAAAGCGCGCCGATTTTTCGGAAATGCGTTTTAAAGTTTTGCGCTTGCGATCACATGGGTAAAATATTAACAAAGATCCTCTTGTGACATATCTGATGAAAGCCTGGACAGTTCTGAGTAGATTGGTGTTTATTTTGTTTCTCTATCTTATTTCTAGCCCGAGATATGATAGAAAATGTAAAGCCATACCAGGCCAAAATTCGCACTTTTTTAAAACTTTAAAAATCTGTAAAAAATTAACTGATAAAGAAAAAAATTCAAAACTTTTTTTTTGTAATTAGATAAAGTTGTTCTTCATATAGAAAAAAAATATAAAAAATCTGAGGACGTCAGGGAAAAAAAATATTCATTTTTGGATCACTTGACATGGAATGACCCTTTGGAAGAATGTTCTCTGGTCAGTTGAGACAAAAGTAGAACTTTTTGAGCAAAGGCATCAAGATAGAGTTTACAGGAAAAAAAAAGAGGCATTCAAAGAAAAGAACACGGTCCCTACAGTCAAACATGGCGGAGGTTCCCTGATGTTTTGGGGTTGCTTTACTGCCTCTGGTACTGGACTGCTTGACCGTGTGCATGGCATTATGAACTCTGAAGACTACCAACAACTATTGCAGCATAATGTAGGGCCCAGTGTGAGAAAGCTGGGTCTCCCTCAGAGGTCATGGGTCTTCCAGCAGGACAATGACCTAAAACACACTTCAAAATGCACTAGAAAATGGTTTGAGAGAAAGCACTGGAGACTTCTAAGGTGGCCAGCAATGAGTCCAGACCTGAATCCCATAGAACACCTGTGGAGAGATCTAAAATGGCAGTTTGGAGAAGGCATCCTTCAAATAGCAGGGACCTGGAGCAGTTTGCCAAAGAAGAATGGTCTAAAATTCCAGCAGAGCATTGTAAGAAACTCATTGATGGTTACTGGAAGCGGTTGATCGCAGTTAGTTTGGCTAAAGGTTGTGCAACCAAGTATTAGGCTTAGGGTGCCAATACTTTTGTCTGGCCCATTTTTGGAGTTTTGTGTGAAATGATCAATGTTTTGCTTTTTGCTTCATTCTTTTTTGTGTTTTTTCATTGAAGACAAATTAAATGAAGATAATAATACCAAAGAATTTGTGATTGCAATCATTTTCAGGAAGAAACTGAGTATTATCTGACAGAGTTGCAGGGGTGTCAATACTTTTGGACACAACTTTACATCAGGGAGATTATTAAAGCCCAATCCAGCCTATTTCTACTCTTTTCTTAAAGATCACATATGTGAGTGTATTAAATGTTGTTTCATTCTCACTGGTAGGTGTCTTCATCTGTTCTCAACGCTGCTCTGGTTGCAACAGAGGCTGCGAAAGCACTTGGCTTGTACTTACAGGTCTCCAGTTCTCATCTCCTCATCCCAGTATAGTTTTCCTGTCTGTGACTAACAGGCCACTCTTCTCTGTGACATGTCCCACTGCATGAGATCTCATGCAAGTGGCATCATTCCCAGGAGCATGGCATGTGCAGTAAGGTTCTGATAGCACTGTGAGAGCTGGAATATCTATCTGGCCATGCACCACCCAAGGGTATAATGACACTTGTGCGAGATTTTGGCCGGGCAGTAGTTCACAGAGAAGAGTGTTAGGCTGGCTTGACACCACCAGTTTTGACTGTCAGGTTCTGTCCGGTGTTTTGTAGGATACATCGGACAGAACCTGACAGCCCCGGAGGAGCAGAATCGGAGGGCAAATCTGCACTCCAATCCTGCTTTTTGCCGTTTCATCTTTTCCGCTGTCCAGTGCTGAAATTTCAGCACTGCGAGTGCAGGGGAGCTGGCCGCTGTGCTGAAATTTCAGCCGTGGAGCTCTCCAGGTGCTGAATGTCAGCGGTGGCTTTGAAATGCTCTGCTGTCCAGGTGCTGAACGAGTGTGACTATTTCAGCACCAGGTGTCTGGGAACCGGTTAATTTTTTTGCCAGATCCGGCGCGATCTGGTGCCCATAAACTCCCATGCTATGGGCTCCAAATCGCCCCAGATCCGTGAGGATTTGGTTTTGTTCTTTTTTGCCAAAGGACACATCCAGATCCAGCCGGAAAGTAACTAACCCGGACTCCAAATAGGCACAATCCCGCGCCATGGGGATACATGGGGGGGAAATCGGATCTGGGTATGTCTGGTTTACACCGGACAGACCAGACCCGAAAAATCACGGTGTGAAGCTGGCCTTAGTTACAGGTAGGAGGCCAGCAGTAGGAGGAGAAAGAGGCCAAAGAAGTCAGACAGCTGTAAGTGCAAGTCAAGCCTCTGCACTTGTGAGCGCTTTGCAGAAAGATTCACCATGCCATTCATACAAAATGGAATGGACTTTTAATGCAAAGATATGGACATTATCAACATTTTTGCTTCACATCAAGGGTAATAAACCTTTTGTCCTGTCTGGGCCACACTGAAAGAATTGTCTTAGGCCACATAAGGACATTTGGCCACAACACTATGATGTCAACAAGTGACCCTGCAAACAGCGTTAATTATAGAGAACAAGCATTATCAGTGTAGTTCCTTTTTTTTAATAAAAGTGATCCAGCCACTAAACATCCCACTAGACCTGATGCTGTCCTATTTGTGGATGAGGCCCTTGGCAAAAAAAACAGTTCTCCTTCCCCTACCACCCTATCAGTACAGGCCCAGAATAGTCCCACCAAGGATAATCCAATGAGCATGTCTGACAGTAAGTGCAGAATTTGGTCAAGACAGCCTATTAGTGAGATCACAGCCAAGGCATTGATGGGGCCTGTTTGCTATTTGGGGGTCTCACCTGGAATAGCTTACAGCTATGTAGCATCCCTCCCGACTCCTGCCTCTTTTGGCTTACTTCCCCTTCTGCTTTCTTCTTCTTGTCTTCTTTCATTCATTTTCACTCCTTATTCTATCTCAGCGGTGCAACTAGGTTACATGGCGCCCGGGGCAAAGATCTATTTTGGCCCCCCCCTCCCAGAGTGAGTGGGTGAGGAGCGGGAGAGGGGGTGCTGTCAGCTTTCAGCCCCACTGCCCCTGCAGCTTTGCTTGAGGAGCGGGGGGTGCCGCCGGCGCCCCCCTCTGGTTGCGCCCGGGGCAAAGTATCCGGCTGCACCCCCCTAGATACACCCTTGTTCTATCTCCATGCTTTATGCTCCACTTTCACATTATAACCTCCCTCCTGCTCCTTCCTCTGGTACCTGGCCCCTGCCTGTGGACTGCCAGACGGGAACAATCAGTTGTTTGTTTCCTGCCTCTATTCATTGCAGCTTCCTTTGGCAATCCTAATCCCTCCATCAAAATTCAAAATGAATCAGTGAACTAAGGGCAGTACTAGCAAGTGGAGCTACACAAGCCTCTGCGTCACGCACAGCTTTGTAAGTAAAGCAGTGTGTCACAGCTTTAAATATAATCAACTTTATTTTAAATAGTGGCATTAGTAAGATTTGATGGAATTTTAATTTGGGACGCTTGTTCAGAATAACAGTGCCTACCAATGCAGCTGCACACCCCTCTGGTGCGTGGCTGGCGATTTGTAAGATGTTGCTGAGCTGCGAAAGTTATGTTAATAATCAAAAAAGGAATGTTTAACTAACTTTTAAATAGCATTAAACGCTTAATTTTGCAATTACTGTATATTTAATGGCCTTCAGCTTGATCTTGAGCCATGCTGCTTTAATGGATGAATGCTCTATAGGAAGAATGATCTTGTGCAAGCCTAGATGGGTCCACCATGGTCTTATCCACCATTTTCTTGATTTCATTAAGCTATCTGGTTGCTGTTATTCCAGTTCTGTGTTCCAGAATATGCAAGTCATAGCTTGGTGATTCTTGCTTCAAGTGACATGGCTTGATTTGTTCCAAAATTGGTTTGTTTGTTCTTCCTGCTATCCATACCAAAATTGCCCTTATCAAAATCACTAATGACTTACTAATTGCCAAGAGCAAGCGACACTACTCTATTCTCCTCCTCCTGGACCCGTCTTCCGCTCTTTGAAACCATGGACCATTCCCTCTTGAAACAGATTCTCTCATCTCTTGGTATCACAGACTTGGCCCTCTCCTGGACCTCTTCATATCTAACATTACTAACATTGCTTTCCCATACCACCACCTCATCTCACTTCCTGTCTGTCGATGTTTCCCAAGGCTCAGTTCAAGGACCTCCTACTTTTCTCAATGTACACCTTTGGCCTGGAAAAGCTCATAGAGTCTCACAGCTTTCAGTATCATGTCTGCGCAGACAACTCACAGATCTACCTCTCCGGACCTGATATCACCTCCTTACTAACCAAAATCCAACAATGTCTGTCTGCTATTTCATCTTTCTTTTTATGCTCGCTTTCTAAACCTGAATATGGACAAAACAAAATCCATCATCTTTCCCCCATCTCACTCTAACACACCACCAGACCTATCCATCAGAGTCAATGGCTTCTCACTTTCCCAAGTCCCGCATGCTCAGTTCCTGAAGGTGATCCTCGACACTACCCTTTCCTTCAAATGGTATATCCAAGCCCTTGTGACCTCCTGCCGTCTCCATTCAAAAATATCTCCCGGATCCATACATTCCTTGACCAAGAATCTGCAAAAACACTTGTGCATGGCTTTATCATTCCCGCCTCGACTACTGCAACCTCCTGCTCTTCTGGCCTCCCCTCTAGCACTCTTACACCCCTCCAACCTATCCTAAGTCCTGCTGCCTGACTAATCTACCTGTCTCTCCGCTTTCAGTCCCCTCCATATACCTGTAATATGGTCTCTTGGTACTTACCTACACATAATCTGTAATGGCCACTTTACACGTGGCAACAGGAAGATAGAAACCGACAGGTGTCGGAGACAATTGTACCTTTTACCTTCAAAACACCTTGAAGTGGCTGCGTGTAATTCAGGTATCTGCAAGGTGTTTTGAAGGTAAAAGGTACAATTGTCTCCGACACCTGCCGTTTTCTATCTTCCTGTTGCCACGTGTAAAGTGGCCATAATCTTCTCAAGATCTTCTCCTCTATTCCACTCTTATCTCTTCCTCCAACAACCGCATACAAGATTTCTCCCATGCATCCCCCATACTCTGGAACTCTTTTCTCCAACACATCAAACTCTCGCATACAGTGGAAACCTTCAAAAGAAACCTGAAGACCTACCTCTTCAATAAGCCTACAACCTGCAGTGATTCTCATTCCACCAACTACCGCACAACCAGCTCTACCCTCTCCTAGTGTATCCCCAACCTTCCCTTGTAGACAGTGAGCTATCACGGGCAGGGTCCTTTCTCCTTCTTTTCCTGTGCGTGCATTGTATCGTTCATAATTATTGTACTTGTCTATGTACACCCTTTTTGACATGTACAGTGCCATGGAATAAGTTGCGCTCCAATAATAAATAAATTATATCAATAATAATCCACTATATTGATAATGTGGCGCCCCTGCGGGTATTAGCCACAGTATAAGATCATAATAGTTGCACTCACTTAGAAAGCCATGCCACTGCACTACCACCTTTGGCCAGTAGGGGGAGCTCCAGAGACACCAGAGACTTCCCTAGAGATAAAACACTGGTCTGAGGTAAATTTTCAGACAGTTGGAGCCAGGAGCTCAGAGTGACAGGAGCTGCATTGAGTTCCTGAGGACTGACTGACAATTTCCAGGGCCAAGCCATCGGTCTGAGGAGGAGAAAACTGATAAGAGGAACACTTTCACAATCGGGTAGCATCATTATCTACCCTAGATAAAAAGCGCAGATACGGATACCGGATCCGTGGCTGCATTAGTTATATACAATACAGCAACAGGAAAAACGTGAGGTAACAACAAGCTTCACAGGGCCAGACACAGCAACATACTAAGAGTTCAGCAGTACTCCCGGAGGGGGTAAGCAGAGAGAGACAAAGGACTCAAGTTGCCTGTTGAGTGGGACCCAGAGAGGACAGATTTGGGCCGGCAGCGAGTTCACACACGGCAGCAGGGCCACATAGACAGCGCAAGCAGGAGGTAAAGGACCCGGTGGGGCCTGAGCAACTGAACCCCTATTGCAGACTCCGGAGACGGGACTTGTTGTATTATAGTTTGGTTGAAAGTAAACCAGTTAAACCTCATCTGTGCCTCAGCCTCTGATTTAACAGCTACCATCTATCCAGGATTGGGACCATCACCGCTGAGAGAATTTGCTGTGAATCAAGTAAGTGTCTGTGCCCTTAACATCTCCTTACCATACTTCCATCTTCATCCATCATTAACTTTAACATCACCTGTCCAGGGGACCCTACAGCCCTACCTGGAAAAGGGCTATACCATCTCAGCTGCCTCTCACCATCATCCCCTGGCCAGTACAAGGCAGCGGTGGCCATATATAGCCATATTATTCCGGGTGGCGTCACGACAATAACATCTACAAACTTTATAAATTATATAAACTTCTAAATCCCCTGTAAATACCCCCTTTTAGGAGTGTGCCAGCCTGGGGCCACGGCCTGGGTCCAGCCACCAGTGACTCCCCCAAGGAAAGGGACCCTGCGCCGGGTATCCCGGTCCCCTAAGCTGGGCGGCACAATAACATCCTTCTCCTGACTACATTTCCAAGGCGTTGATTTTTTTTCTGTTTTGATTATTTATCATCCAGGTTTTACATCCATATGTTATTATGAAAAGGCCAGACTATGTATGAGCCGTGCTTTCATTGTAAGAGAAATATTCCTCGATTTGAGGACCTTGTCCAGTGACTTTATTATTAATTTGTCCATAGCTATTCTATTGGCTTTCGGTGTTGTCGCTGCATCTTAAGTGATTATTGATCTGAGTAGGTTGAAGTCCTTTACAACTTCCAGTTCATTGCCTTCTATCTCAAATGTTTCCTGGCCATACATGACAGTAGTTAATATGTTTGTCTTCTATATATTAAGTAGGAGTTTCTTGTTTGAGCTTACCACCTTGATACTCTGTAATATGTCCTTCATTCAGGGCCGGTTTTAGACTAAGTGGGGCCCTAGGCGAGATTGAGAGTGGGGCCCCAAACTATGAAATAAAAATAGTACCCGTACAGTTGTATACAGTATATACAGCAGCCCCAGTGGTATATACAGGCCGCAGTAGTATATACAGCAGCCCCAGTGGTATCCAGCAGCCTCCCCAGTGCTATATACAGGCCCCAGCAGTATTACAGCAGCCTCCCCAGTGGTATACACAGGCCCCAGCAGTATTACAGCAGCCTCCCCAGTGCTATATACAGGCCCCAGCAGTAATACAGCAGCCTCCCCAGTTGTATATACAGGCCCCAGCAGTATATACAGCAGCCCCAGTGGTATACAGCAGCCTCCCCAGTGGTGTATACAGGCTCCAGCAGTATATACAGCAGCCCCAGTGGTGGTGTATACAGGCAGCCCCAGTCAGTGGTGGTGTATACAGGGCCCCAGTCAGTGGTGGTGTATACAGGGCCCCAGTCAGTGGTGGTGTATACAGGGCCCCAGTCAGTGGTGGTGTATACAGGGCCCCAGTCAGTGGTGGTGTATACAGGGCCCCAGTGGTGGTGTATACAGGGGCCCCAGTGGTGTTGTATACAGGGCACCAGTGGTGGTGTATACAGGGCCCCAGTCAGTGGTGGTGTATACAGGGCCCCAGTGGTGGTGTATACAGGGACCCCAGTGGTGTTGTATACAGGGCCCCAGTGGTGGTGTATACAGGGCCCCAGGGCCCACTGGTGGTGTATACAGGGCCCCAGGGCCCACTGCTGGTGTATACAGGGCCCCAGGGTCCACTGGTGGTGTATACAGGGCCCCAGGGCCCACTGGTGGTGTATACAGGGCCCCAGGGCCCAGTGGTGGTGTATACAGGGCCCCAGGGCCCACTGCTGGTGTATACAGGGCCCCAGGGCCCACTGCTGGTGCATACAGGGCCCCAGGGACCACTGGTGGTGTATACAGGGCCCCAGGGCCCACTGCTGGTGTATACAGGGCCCCAGGGCCCACTGCTGGTGACTGTATACAGGGCCCCCTCCCCTCCCTGTAAAAGAATACACATCATGATACTTACTCTGCCGCTGCCGCTGTTCGCCACTCTGCACCGCGCTCCGACTTCTTCCTGGTTGCTTCCTGTGACGGATTCCGCCTGCGGCTGCGCCCGGCGCCGGTCACCAGGAAGAAGCCAGATGAAGCTGTAGCGCGGTGCAGAGCACTGCAAGCGGCCGCGGCGCTGCCGCGCCAGCTATAATCCGGCCGGGCCAGGGGGCCCTCTGAAGCTTGGGGGCCCTAGGCAAATGCCTAGGCTGCCTGCCCCTAACGCCGGCCCTGCCTTCATTCCATCTATTGATATCAATGATAGGTTGAAATAATATTGATATCTGCTGTCTCGCAAAGTTACCATAAGCACATGTAGTGTCTGACTATTCTACTGTCTGTGCTTGGAAAGGAACACACTGTAAGCTGCATACCACCACATGCATAAAAAGAGCGAGAGTGTATATACCATTATTTTATGCAACACTGCAACTAAGGATGCTTTCGGATCCAGATCCGGATGTATATACATTGGGGAAGTGAAAGTACCCTGTTGCCTGCGCTTTGCAGGCTCGAGCTCCTCCACCTCTTTCTGTGTCCGTATCCGTGAAAATCATGGACCCGGACACAGAAATGGAATCCAGAGGCACACATCCGATCCTGTCCTTTCTTGTCCGTGTGGTCTTGGAAAAAACAGGATCCCCACGGATAGGAAAAAATTGCGATGCGAAAGTAGCCTTAGTCACAAAAAGTCTCATAATATTTTAAGTAAGTTAAGTAAGTAAGTTCAAATAAAAACATCTCAGGTAATCCTACACGTGGGTATGAATAGGTTACCAAAACAAATGAGAGGTATTGTTTCGCATGTGTTAATAGCCGCTCGTATGACGGTAGCAACCAAATGGAAAGAGGTCAATCCTCCTCTTATAAAAAATGTAATAGAGAGGGTAAACATACAGTGTCAAAATGAAATGATGTTATACCAATCTAGATCCAGAGGAGAGGAAATTCGAAAGATGTGGAGACCATGGGTGAAGTGTAAATATTATAAAGGTTAATTTATAAAAGAGTGTATCTGCTTTTGTAATATTGTGAACAAGGGTGTTTTTTTTTTTTTTTCTTTTTTTGTTTTTGTTTTTTTTGTTTTGTGTGTTTAATTTTTTTGTTATTTGTACAGGAAATTCCAAATAATGGGGATTTTGTAGTGTCTTGTATTATATTGTGTTGGAATGTATTTTTTTTTTTTTCTTGTGTGTATTGTTAAGGAGGAAAATTAAAAAAAATTAAAAAAAAAAAAAAAAAAAAAAAAAAAAAAAAATAATAATTTTAAGTAAGTTTAGAGTTTTGTGTTGGGCCTTATTTATGACCATCCTGAGCAACATTTCACCCTCAGCCACAGGTTGGACAACCCTGCTTTACATAGGCTGGTTTCACACTGCAGTTTTTTTCCCTGATCAGGTTCCATCCAGTTTGTGTGCCAAAACCAGGAGTGTCTCCAAAACTCAGAACAGGTGTTAATCTTTCAATTATACTTTTTCTCTGCACACAAAACTTGATGAACCCTGATCAGGGAAAATCTGCAGTGTGAAACCAGCCATAGAATCGTTTAGGGTCCAAAAACCTGCTGACAGGCTGCCTTTAAACATAAAAAACTGATTAGCACCTCCAAGAGTAAGGCCAGCTTCACACCACGGTTTTGAGCTGTCAGGCGGTGTCCGGTGTTTTGAAGGAAGCACCGGACACAGCCTGACAGCTCCGGACAGAACAGAACTGAAGGCCATATATGCCCTCTGGTCCGGTTTTCTGCCGTAATCGGCAGTCTACAGCTTCAGGAGCTGTCCCTCGCTGTTCTGAAATCTCAACAGGGAGCTGTCCAGGTGCTGAAGTACAGCACTGGTCGCTGCTGAACTTCTGCACCCGGCGTCTGGAAGCCAGATCCGATTTTCTGTTGGATCTGGTGCAATCTGGCGCCCATACACTCCCATGGTATTGGGCGCCGAATCATGCCGGATTTGGTAAGATCTGGGAGGAACCGATTTTGTTTAATTTTTTGCCCCGGACACAAAAATGTTGCAAGCTCTGATTTTGTGTCCAGGGCAAAAATCGAATGCAGCCTGATGCTGCCGGACAGGGACAAAACCGGATGGCAAATCACTGCCATCCCGCCCTATCCAGCACCATAGGGCTACATTTTGTCCAAAATCGGTCCAGGGCTGTCAGGTTCACACCGGACAGCCCCGGACCTGATAAAACTGTGGTGTGAAGCCGGCCTAAGACAAGTGTTAACAGGTGAAAGCTGAGACTAGTCAATGTAACAAAAAATATACAGCTGACCTCCGAAATGCTATAATATGTAAACATTGAGTAAATTAATTTGGAATTCTATTGCATCACTGCTATAGAAATTATGTTAAAAAATTACGTTTGTAGCGCACAAATTAGTTAATTCATATAAGACATACACCCGGTGACAAAGTGTACCTTTTTGTTGGGACCCTAATCTCATATATCTCTACCTGGGCTCAAAACCCACAAGCAAAGGCCAAACAAGATCTAGCTCTATTTAAAAACACCCTAGATTGTTTGGAGATTGCTCAGACAGAAAGGAGTGCACCACAAATATGAAAAAACTGACCAGCACATCCAAGAATAAAGGCCAGGTTACATATAGCGATGTTGCAGCGACCCGACCAACAATCGCGATCGCTGGAACATCGCTGTGTGATTGCTGGTGAGATGCCACACAAGCATACCTACCAGCGATCAGCTAGCAATGCGCCTGACACCCGATGGTCGCTTGGATCGTTCAGAAAGGGCAGGGAACCCCTAAGGTGGAATGGCCCCATGACATTCGGGGAGGGAGTTAATAGGGGATGGTAGATCTGGGGGGATTTGTAAACATGCAGAGGGAGCACATTGGTTGAGGGTTAGGGCTAAAGTAGGAAGAGGGGGAGCTAGAAGGGGTCTGTATAGGGTGAAGAGGAGGAAGTAGCCCTCACTTCAATTCCAGGGGAAAGCCAGGACAGTTTCCTGCCCGCCCTTGTTTTGGTTGGGTTCAGGATTGTTGAGGGGGAATGGCCTGAGAATGCTTGGTGGTGTGAGTTGATCAACTATGTTATGTTTGGTGTGTTTTGGAGTTGTCACGGCAGCGTGGGTAGGTCTGGTCAGAAGAGTGAATCTTCACTAATATTTGGGAGTGGAGCCACTTGGAAGGTATAGTGGCTCCGGTTACAAGTACCTTGCAGGCACGGGGTTCTGCAAGGTTGGGGTATTGGTTCTCGGTAATCAATACCTCTCCCCTGGGGTCGGTGTGTTGCTGCCAGGGACAAAAAGTTTAGGAGGCTTCTGGACTAGACCTATCCATGTGTGATATGTGGGGTGCCTATTGTTTTAAGTCGGGATGCTCGTTGGACGGTGTACCCGTTGGTTCTTATTAGTCTGTAAACAATAGGCAATAAAGGCTGCTGTGGCCAAAATTGTTTACCAAGTCACTAGCAGTGTTGTGTCATTATTTAAGAATTGCAGAGTGTTTTCAGATGGAGTTTGGTCTGATGAACAACCGGGAAATTCCTCCCTGAACTGTCAAGGGTTTCGGGCGCAGACTGGGGATCGTGGTCGTTGCCTGTCACACATGCCGATGCATGCGTGACAGCGGCAGACCAGCAACCAAAAAATGGTCTTGGCCATTACGCAGCAATCAGCAATCAGCGAGCTCATCACAAAACCTGTGACTTTGCAGCGATATCGTTAGCGATATTGCTACGTGTAACTGGGCCTTAGGACAAGTGTCAATCAAGTGCAAGCTGAGAAAACTAGTCAATATAACAAAAAAAAAATACACCTTGTCGCTGGCTGTTGGGTTCTCATGAACTGGCCAATTTGGGCTCAAAGACACTTTTAACATAGTGTTTATAGCAGTGATGCAATTCAAATTTCACATACTCATTATGTACTTACATTTAAGCATTTCAGAGTGCAGCTGTATTTTTTTAGGATCCTTTTAAAACTATAAAGTGTTCATGATTTCATTCCCCTCTCACAGAGGTATCTAAGCTACAAACAGCACATTAGTAAGTGAATAACTATACTGCATTAAACCATTTGTACACAATATTTTTAAGAAAAAAAACCCTTTAGCAGCACCAAATGTCACAGTATGAACCAAGCCTAAGACAAGTTGTTACTTCCCATGAGATTGAGAAAAACACCCATGATGATCATTAGTCTGTTAGCATAATTATGTTTAGGTATATGATTTATTATGAGATAATAATATGTAATATTGGATTTTCACTTCTACTTCAGTGATCGATTGACCTTATACAATTGTTTATTGCATGTTTCATCCTAAGTGATAATTAAGTTTAATAGACATTCATTTATGCTAGAATTGCAAGCCTTGAGTGATTTGACAGTAATTGTAGTCTTATTTTCATAGGACACAATTTAGTAGTTAAAGCTGCACCTGGTCTTAATTCCCAATCCAAATAAAGTAAGCCAATACTGTGCTTCAAGGAAATCCTTCATCACTCTTAAATGGAGAGAAGTAATTACCTGGTACAGGTCGTAATTCTTGGTTGTTGTACGTGCTTGGGGACTGGAACTCTCCTGTGTTGCCCTCTAAATATCCTCCACCTCCCACAATATCTGAATAAAATAAAATATTTAAAATATTCTTAATCACTGACATACAAAAGTTTGGACATTTGCTTTTATTATACTTATAATAATACTATATTTTAATAATTTAATGCCACAAGGCAAGTACATATGGCAATAATCCCTAGATCTTCATTGGTTGCAGACATGGGCTATGTTGTGACAACCTGTTTAATCCTCTATTCAAAGAATACAAGCTTATGTGCATCAGATCCTGCATTGTGTTGGCTGCAGTAGGGTACCTACCGGGGGCAAGGAGGGCTGACGCCCCTGTGCCAGTGAGCTGGAAGGGCCCACCCAGAGCAATTACTGCCCGTAGACTAACTATAGAAATAACATCCATGCACTGCCGCTTTCAGTTCTGCGGCTGCAGGTCACTTTTGGCTCATAGAGCGGCATGTTTCAGGGTCCATGCGCCGGAGCCAGACCATGCACTGGACCGGCTACATAGGAAAGGACAGCGCCACAGACACAGATGGTGCAAATAAACTTCTGGTCTTTATTCCAGGGTCATAACAGGTGACGTTTCAATCACCAGTGTGATCTTTATACATGCACCGGACCGGAACTGACGTCCATCTGGTGCATCAGACTACATGGAGGAGGCGGGAATTTCAAAAGAGGACAAACAGGAGCCAGAATGAGGACACCCAGCCTAACCGCAACCGCATGTGTGACCCTAGCCTAAATCAGTGGTACTTGTAATCAAAGAATTTTGTGTCTTTGGCTAAGGTCAGACTACCGTTTTTAGCAGATGTCACTTCATGCAGCGTTTCCCTGTCCGCTCTGCTAAAGCGGGCGCTATTCAGCTTGATGTGTGGCTGGTTACCACGATCAACATCGGGAAACTGGGGGCAGCGTTGAGCAGCAGCGCGCTAAATAGCACATAAGCTGAATATGCTGAAAAAAAGACTACGTTTTTAGCGGATGTTAGTGACATCTGCTAAAAACAGTAGTCTGACCCTAGCCTCTCTCCTCCAGCACTGGTCAGTAATTTTTAAAATTTTCAATTCACGGGTAAAATCTGTTTTCAGTGAAGACTTTCCAATTACTGAGGTAGGAGATGGCAGTTGCTACCATGTTGAGGGAAGGAGATAGAGCTCTTTCCTCTTTCTCCCCCTCCCATGTACATAGAATCTTATCACCTAGAATAAAAGCATAGGGCCCAATTCATCAAAGCCTTTTCTAGTATTCTTTGTAAAAAGCTTTGAGAAGTTGCATAATTTTGGTGCTACTGGAGGCTGCGCTAATGTTATGCAACGTTTGGCATTCTTAAGCCATTTTCACCCATTTCTGACAAAGTGGGCAGAGTTGTGGTGGGACAGGACATTGCAACCGCAGCTCCTCAAAGTCATGAGTGACTGTAAACGTTATGCCACATATCTTACTCCTGCAGGGACTGGAGTAGGATTTAGGGCAAGTCGCACAGAAAACTGTTACTGATTCATGAAGAGCATCTGACTCCAGCACAAACAATGCTGATCTTGATCTATCAGGCCAATAATGTGTAAGCATGTTGCCTAAAAGGAAATAGTAACAAATGCAAAAGACATAGGTTACTTAGTGCTTTTTTAAAATGAAATAAAATGCATCCTATCACGACAAGGTATACCCAATCAAGATGTCCCCAACTAAAGTGTCTCACCTCGCTTAACATAAGTTAAGTGTTGGTTACTCTTTAAATATTTCTGGTCCCTTATTTTTTTAGTGAGCAGATGTAGTGGTAAAAGAATTATTCATTTCTAAGGTCGGCTTCAGACTGCGTTTGAGATCCGATCTGTAGCTGTCCGCGTGAAGCAGACAGCCGCGGACCGGATCAGCACACAGGACTGGGGGGCTATTATGCCCTCCGATCCTGTGTGCAGCTGCACGTAGTTCCTGCTGCTGATAGGTGAGGACCGCGGGCGCCGCAGTCCTCACCTGTCAGCGGCTGGGGCTGCGTGAGGCTGCACACAGGATCGGAGGGCATAATAGCCCCCCAGTCCTGTGTGCTGATCCGGTCCGCGGCTGTCTGCTTCACGCGGACAGCTACGGATCGGATCTCAAACGCAGTCTGAAGCCGGCCTTAGAAACATGCTGAAATGGATTGTGCTTAGCATTATCAGACAGCATGAGTTAAATGTTGAGAGCCTTACCCAGCTAATATTGCTATGATTAAAGGTTTAATTCACAGTACTAAACTAGAAACAGGGTCCAGTTATCATTAATAACAGACAGAGGAGTGCTAATAATAAATCTTTCTGTGAAGTACAGACAATTGGCCCTGCAGTGCGATCTATTTTTCTATTTGCTGCTAAATTATTTTTAGCTGAATTTATTGCTCAGGTAGTGTTCATTGTTTATTGTTTTTAAGGGAAAAGGGTATTTTGCTTGATCAATAGCTACTTTGCCTGAAGTCACACAGCATAGAGGCTGTAATTCAAGCATGAGGATGCGACTCTAGATAAGGATTCTCTTTAAAATATATATATCACATCCCTACCCAAATCTGTTCCACTTATGTGTCTGCTCAGTCCCAAGCTTCACATCTGTGTGATTTTTTCCGAAAAAAAAAGGGTTTTTTGGTTACCCTGAAATGCGTAGAAAATAAAATCACATAATTACTAATTTTTCGGTGAAGAAGAATCTCTTTCTATACCAACAGGAGCGCGGTCATACTCACAATTTCTTTTGTTTTTATTGTTTTATCCCATCCAGAGAGGGGGAGGCCATCCTGGGTGAATGATCAGAGACTTGTGCGAGTAACTCGTGTGTCACTCGGACAGTGTGTTTTCAGCTTTATGGTTCTGCTCAGCCAGGGTATTGGCTTCATCCAACAGGTGCTACTGTGGCCAATCAGACAGTACCACACCCTATTTGAGCTCTCAGTGCTCTACTTTAGTTGCCAGATATTGTGCTTGGAATCTTCCTGGACATTAGTATCCTGCATGCTTTTATATCCAAAATATAGACCTGGATTGCACAATACCTTTGCCTCATACTGTTTTTCCCTCCTGTTTCTGACCTTGGCTTGTCTGACTTCTCTCTTGACTGACCTTCAGTATCTGATTCCAGTTTCAACTTTGACCTCTAACTTCAATTTTTGTCTGTTGTTCCGTCATAATTTTGATCTGCCTTTGTTTCACTATCATTGCCTCAGGTTCACTCCTTCAGTCAGCAGCCATTGTGTTTTAAGCATCGTAGAGGAAACAGCAATCCCACTATAGGGGTTTAAAGGTGAGGGCTGGGGTATCCTCTGAACGGAGCGGCTAGTGCCAACTCTGTATGAGGTAGCCTTTTTGAGCCAACAGCCTTGGACAGATTTTACACTGAGGTATTCTATGCGTTTATTCAAATACTTTCAAGCCCAGTGTTAGGCTGATTTCCCACTACTGGTTTTAGAATCGTGTGAATACAGCTGAAACCAGGTGCACCACATCTATTTTAAGCCCCAATTGCAGAACTTGTGTGTTCTTGCGGGTGCATACGGTTGTTTGCGGTTCCCCTGGATCCGGGTGTCTACGGTTTTTAACTGAAACCAAAAACGCATTTTGAAATGTTTTTGATGGCCGTTTAAAAACTGAGAACACCTGGATCCGGGGCAATGTGGGTTAAATTATAATGGTGCTCTATGGAACCTGGATCCGACGAACTCTGAATCCAGATTTCTCAAGTTTCTTGACAATTAAAAACAGTCCAAAACTGATACATTTTAGTTATTTTTCATCAGCCAGATTGTTATTTTTGCAGAACATTGACTTACAGGTAACACCATCCTTTTGTGACTGAGACTAGTGATGTGTCATATAGTGCTTAACTCCCTCAGCTTCCTCCCACTAACACACTTGCTGGAGATAAAGGAAATCAATTATGGCCTTTATTTAGTAGTACTATTGTCTAGGAAGCTGGTGTCAGTGATTGTGAATGTGATGCTTTTGATCCTACTAGCAATTCCCTCATTCTTACTCATAGTATGTTTTTTTTTCATTTTAAACTACACCCTCTGTTAGCATTTTTACTTTTAAGATTTTGTACAGTGATGAAATTAACTTTTATTCAACCATTGCTAAAAAACACGTAACAAAATATACTGTATATATAATGACAGAGAAAAAATCTGGCAGCAGGTAGCCATACAGTGAGCTTTATTATGTGCAGCAGGTACCAACAGTGTAGCTTGTATAGTAATGTGGCAGCAGGTAGCCATACAGGTGTAGCTTGTATAGTAATGTGGCAGCAGGTAGCCATACAGTGTAGCTTATAGTAATGTGGCAGCAGTGCATACAGTGTAGCTTGTATAGTTGTCAAATTGGATGAGTAAAACAGGTGTGCAAAAATAGATGTCCACAGTTAAAGGGGCATTCTGGTCTAAAATAACATGTCTGTAGTCACTCTATGTGACTTCAGACTAGTATGTTTTTTTTTTCATTTTAAACTACACCCTCTATTAGCATTTTTACTTTTAAGATTTTGTACAATGATGAAATTAACTTTTATTCAACCATTGCTAAAAAGCACGTAACAAAATATACTATACATGTATGTACATGTACAGAGAGAAAAATGTGCAGCAGTAGCCATAAGTTAGCTGTATAGTAAGTGCAGCAGTACATACAGGTGTAGCTGTATAGTATGTGGCAGCAGTAGCCATAAGGTGTAGCTTTATAGTAATGTGGCAGCAGGTAGCCATATAGGTGTAGCTTGTATAGTAATGTGGCACAGGTACCATATAGGTGTAGCTTGTATAGTTTCAAATTGACAGTAAACAGGTGTGCAAAAATAGATGTCCACAGTTAAAGGGGCATTCTGGTCTAAAATAACATATCTGTAGTCACTCTATGTGACTTCAGACTAGTATGTTTTTTTTTTTCATTTTAAACTACACCCTCTATTAGCATTTTTACTTTTAAGATTTTGTACAATGATGAAATTAACTTTTATTCAACCATTGCTAAAAAGCACGTAATAAAATATACTATACATGTATGTACATGTACAGAGAGAAAAATGTGGCAGCAGGTAGCCATGCAGGTGTAGCTTGTATAGTAATGTGCAGTGGGTAGCCATACAGGTGTAGCTTGTATAGTATTGTGGCAGCAGGTAGCCATACAGGTGTAGCTTGTATAGTAATGTGGCAGCAGGTAGCCATACAGGTGTAGCTTGTATAGTAATGTGGCTGCAGGTAGGCATACAGGTGTAGCTTGTATAGTTGTCAAATTGGACTAGTAAAACAGGTGTGCAAAAATAGATGTCCACAGTTAAAGGGGCATTCTGGCTAAAATAACATATCTGTAGTCAACTCTGTGACTTCAGACTGTATGTTTTTTTTTATTTTAAACTACATCCTCTATTAGCATTTTTACTTTTAAGATTTTGTACAATGATGAAATTAACTTTTTATTCAACCATTGCTAAAAAGCACTAACAAAATATACTATATATGTATGTACATGTACAGAGAGAAAAATGTGCAGCGTCATAGGTATGTTTATGTCACGTACATACAGTGTAGTGTAAAATGTGGAGCAGGTAGCCATACAGGTGTAGCTTGTATAGTAATGTGGCGCAGGTAGCCATACAGGGTGTAGCTTGTATAGTAATGTGGCTGCAGGTAGACATACAGGTGTAGCTTGTATAGTTGTCAAATTGGACTAGTAAAACAGGTGTGCAAAAATAGATGTCCACAGTTAAAGGGACATTCTGGTCTAAAATAACATATCTGTAGTACTCTATGTGACTGCAGACTAGTGAATCCTAACATCACACACCGTGCACTGCGAGGATTCCCCAGAGTCAAAGCCGGAAAATGGTGGTCACATTGTCATAAGTATGCAATATCCCTTACTCCTGGACAGAATCTGACTAGATGATGCCACCTTGATTAATATACCCCTTTAAATGTCTGCATTTTTAAACAATTTTTTTCTATTTCTTTTCACAAAATTCAACCCCTTCCCAAAAATGACATAATAAGAAATGCTAGGTAGTTACACTTCCAAATAGCCACTTTTGTAAGCAACAGAAAACTACATTATTTCCTCCATGAGCTAAAATGGGATGATAATGTCTGGAGGAACAACTGATAAGTGTAACTATATCTAATAAATCAATGGAAATGTTCTCTGCACTTTTCTGCTTGTAAAAATCTACTGAAAAGCAAAGAAGAAAAGAAGAAAAAATAGTTTACTCACCTGCAATACTTTTGGGATCTATAGCTTCATATTTGGCCAGAAATCCTTTGTCATTGTTTTTACTATTAGTGATAAATGTCACAAAAATTCTGTTCCCGGCTGAAACTAGCCGCTTAGGGACTGTGTGTCCACAGTATTTACCTGATAAGAGATGAAGAAAAAAGGTTCATAAATCGATGTAGATTTATCAATAAAAGCACCTGTGACTAGCCAGCCAACTAATGCCCTAAATTGTGGAAGGACCATGCACTGCACTGAAGTGCTCTACTGTACTGTAATCACACCAAAACTAGAAGTGTTGCTTCTCAGACATGGGACTGATTTATTGAGTTTGGGGCACCTTTCCTATTTCAGCATATTAATAAACTGTTTATATATAAAGTGTAAATGTCATTTCATTGAGAACAAAAAAAACAATACTGCACTGGTTGTTAATGATAAGTCACGTAGCAGCTAAGAGGCTGCTTTTTTGTGCCATATGAATTATTTTCTCACATTTTTATGTGCTCGTTTAAAAACTGCATTTTATGGCTGTATGGGCGTAGTCAACATCTGCCAGCACTGTGCGTGTATATCCACAGCTTCTGAAAGTAGGCTGATAGGGAGCTAGCAGACAAGGGGTTAACAGAGATTGTGACTGAGCTGTGTGGAGCCATATGACAGATATTTCCTTTGCACAAGCTTCTGAGGAGTTTGCACTGATCTTGACCTTCTGACATTGCTTAGCAACTGTACTGTATGTTGAGCTAATTTGATACATTGTTTCCTCATGAGATGCAGTCAGTAGTGTAGGCTCGCCCCCTCCCTTATATGGTTACATGCCCCGTATTCACTGTGAAGATGTATCTGACTGATAATAAACATATGTCTGCTTCACACACAGTGCAGTGAGGACCAGGGGCGTAACTACAATAGGTACAGGGGTTGCGATCGCACCCGGGCCCTGCAGCCTAGGGGGGCCCCAAAAGTCCCTTTGGCCTATAGAAAAAGACTAATACTATTAAAGATTTGCAATAATTCGGGGCCCCGTTGGAGCTTTCGCATCGGGGCCCCTGGACCTGAAGTTACGCCACTGGTGAGGACATATTGTGGAAGGTTTATGAATGGTTTTCAACCAGAATTTTCTGATGAAGTATATTTGAAAGTTTATTAAAATCACTAGCTCTACATTATCATTAAATAAAAATTTGAATGGTAGTTACACTTTAAATTTTAAACATGTCTAAATATATTAATTTTTCAAGTTGCAAATTATTTTACTTTGTCTATATTTTTAAGCTGATACACCCTTTAAAGGAATCTGTCAGTAGGATGTCTCATTCCATAGAAAACAACATTATTCTTGTATATGAATGAGCTGTTAAATCTATGGACTGGACAAAGATTTCCATGAGAATCTGCCTCCACAGCTAATTTTAAATGAAAGGAGGTGTTACATGTGTGATACGTACTAGCTGCTCTATGATCTCCTGATCTCACTGCAGAGCTGTGTGATTATAATTGACCCACTACAGCATTAAAAGTGTACAGTTGTCCTCTCATAGTGCATCAGCTACCATTTCAGAGGCAGTAAGTGTTGCAATACAGCAGAGCTGTGAGAACTGAAGCTGAAAATG
This sequence comes from Allobates femoralis, assembly GCA_033576535.1. Classification (NCBI taxonomy): domain Eukaryota; kingdom Metazoa; phylum Chordata; class Amphibia; order Anura; family Aromobatidae; genus Allobates; species Allobates femoralis. The sequence continues at coordinate 279,983,287 of JARQOC010000003.1, read as the reverse complement.
TGTTTGTAATGAGGCAAAGTTTAGTTCTACTGTATTTTATTAGATACATGTCTCACACTGGAAATGTGTCCTTTCATTTAAAATAATCTCTAGAGGCAGATTCTCATGCGATCTGTGTCCTTCCAATATATCTTAACAGCTCATTTACATACAAGAAAGACATGGATTTCTCTGAAATAATAAAGCAGATTGCAGATATCAAGATATCATGATATTCAAATTTCTATGACCTACAGACCTATATACAATCATGGCCAAAAGTGTTGGCACCCTTGAAATTGGTTCTCTGAAGTATTTTTCCCAGAAAATTATTACAATTACACGTTTTGTCATACACATGTTTATTTGCTTTGTGTGCATTGAAACAACACAAAAAACAACCAAACAAAAAAAGGGCAAATTTGACATAATTTCACACAAAACTCAAAAAATTGGCTGGGAAAAAATGTTGGCACCTTTAACTTAACATCTTGTTGCTCACCCTTTGAAATAAATAATGGCAATCAATTGCTTCCTATAACCATTAACAAGCTTCTTACTCCTTTCATCTGGAATTTTGCACCACTCTTCCTTTGCAAACTGCTCCCGGTCTCTCATATTTGAAGGGTGCCTTCTCCCAACAGTAATTTTATGATCTCTGCCCAGGTGTTCAATGGACTTTAAGTCTGGACTTATTTCTGCCACTTCAGAACTTTACAGTGCTTTGTTTCCATCTATTTCTAGGGGCTTCTTGAAATATGTTTGGGGTAATTGCCTTGCTGGAAGACTCATTACCTAGGATGCAAACCCAGTTTTCAGACACTAGGCACTACATTGTGACCCAAAATCCTTTGGTAATTTTTCGATTTCATGATGCTTTACACACAGTCAAGGCTACCAGTGCAAGGGACAGTAAAACAACCACAAAACATTTTCAAGCCTCCACCATATTTGACTATAGATACTATGTTCTTTTCTTCTAGGTCTCATTCTATTTTTTTGGAAATAGTAGAATGATGTTCTTTAACAAAAACAAGATGCTTTTCCAGAAGGATTTTGGCTTACTCACATACATTTTGCCGAACTGCAGTCTAGCTTTTTTATGTTTTAAAGGAGAACTACTGGTGCATTCATCATTCCAAACCTTTATTTCATATAAAAATTAAAAGCATCAAAAGTGCCTACCAGGGATGGCCATCCCTGGTAGGCGCTTTTGATGCTTTTAATTTATATATGAAAAAAAGGATTGGAGAGATGAATGCATTGGTAGTTCTCCTTTAAAACTTTGATCCAGACGGAAGCCATACCATCAAACCTGGTGCAGGAATCCAGGAGTAATTGACTGTGGAGCAGCTTCCTTTCCATATTTCCTGACTATTTATTAGCTTTTCTATGCATGTTTGTCAGCAGTGGGATCCTCCTGGGTCTCCTGCCATTGCATTTCATTACAATGTCGACAGATAGTTTATGCTGACACCGATACTCCCTGGACCTGCAAGACAGCTTAAGTTTCTTTGGAACTTGATTGGCGTTGCTTATCCACCATGCAGACTATCCTGCATTGCAACATTTCCTCAAGTTGTAAAGTTCTTGATTTTGTTGCACACAGATGACAAAGGAGGATCAATATCTCTTGGGATGGACTTGGAACCTTGAGATTGTTGACATCTTTCATAGTCCTCTCCTCTTTCTGTTCTCCATGCTTAGCGTGGCATGCACAAACACACAATGCAAAGCTTGAGTCCACTTCTCTTTATCTGCTTTCATCTGTGATTTCCATATTGCCAACACCTGTTACTTGCCACAGATGAGTTTGAAGGAGCATCATATGCTTGAAACAAAGTTGATTACCGAAAAATGTGGAAAGGTGCCAACAATTTTGTCTGGACCATTTTGGGGATTTTGTGTGAAATTTATATCTAATTTGCCTTTTTTTCTTGTTTTTGTTTTTTGTATTGTTCCAATACACACAAAGGAAATAATCATGTGTATGACACAACATGTGTAATTGTAATAATTTTCAGGGAGAAATTCTTAACTTTCTAGAACAATTTCAAGGATACCAACACTTTCGGCTCTTATGAGTTACTCCTAAAGGCTGCTTTACACGTCGCAATATCGTTCCGATATTGCATACGATTTCACGGGAGCGCGCACGTTGGCACTTGTCCAAGACCGCATAGGAGCTGTCACACAGAGAGATATCGGAAGGCAACGCAACTACGATGTGGTACGCCCCTTTCCCACGCTGAGTTTGAGCAACCCAGGAAACGAGCATTTAACATTGTAGTGAATAGGGGAAGTTGCGCTCCAAATCCTAGTTGCGCTGTCACACAGCACGATCATGCCACATCACATATATACATATATAATATACAATATTGTACGGTTAAAGGGCTTACACAATCTTCTTGCAATATCGTAGTTAGGTTGTTTTCGCATCGCATTACCCATTTACACCAGACAACGCAGAACGATATCAACTGCAACGGCCACACCACGTGACTTTTTATCGATGTTGTGTTGCGATATCACGACGTGTAAAGCGGCCCTAACAGATTTCCTCTAACATACTATTAGAAAGCCTTTAGTTACGGCTGCAGGCATAGACAATTTCACTAGATATATTTTTGTCCGTGTTTAGGTAAGTAGGGGATGGAGAGCTCTGTAAAAGAACAATGGAATTCCTTATCTCTTACACAGTAGATAAATAAACTTGACTTTTACAATTACATAGAATACATTTTTAAAAATAGTTTTTCACTCTACATACCCAAAACGCCAACGTTATCTTCTAAAGTGACATGATCGTCACTACAAAATGTGCTGGTTTCTACATGGAACTCCTCAAACCAGAAATGGACAACCTGCAAAGTGTTTGTAAAATAAGTTCAGTTATTTAATATTAGTAACTGCTGTGTCAGCCTTTACATCATGGATGCATATTGGCGTTACTGTAATTATATACAATACAATATCGGAGTCAATAAAAATCAGAATGAACTACTATGATTCATATACAGCAACATTTTAGGCCTGGGACCACTTACCTTATTATCAGGAACTGTGATCTCCCATGCACAAGATTTACTGTTGTCGTAATTTGATGGATAGTTTAAGCTGGAAACGGATCCTGAAGATCCAGAGAGATGGTATATGGAACTGCAATCTGCTGAAACTAGAGAAAATATGATTATTTTCATTTATTTCTATAGGCAATATTTGTAGACATACTATTTAGGTAACTATCATGTATCACAGATAAATTACAAAAGAAGTAATTGATCTTGATGTGGTGCATCCTCTCTGTTTTTGCAATCGGCAACCTCAATCCCTGCTTCATGTGGATGATGCGTCCTACATCGTCCACATAGTGTCCTCCATTGCACTCCTGCATACACTAACGTTCAAACGTTTGGGGTCACCCAAACAATTTTGTGTTTTCCATGAAAACTCATACTTTTATTTATCAAATGAGTTGCAAAATGAATAGAAAATATAGTCCAGACATTGACAAGGTTAGAAATAATGATTTTTATTTGAAATAATAATTTACTCCTTCAAACTTTGCTTTAGTCAAAGAATGCTCCCTTTGCAGTAATTGCAGCATGGCATGGTGTTGCAAAATGGAGTGATAGCATTCCTTATTCAAAATCCCTTTTATCTTGTATAAATCTCCCACTTTACCAGCACCAAAGCAACCCCAGACCATCACATTACCTCCACCATGCTTGAGAGATGGCATCAGGCACTCTTCCAGCATCTTTTAAGTTGTTCTGCGTCTCACAAATGTTCTTCTGTGTGGTCCAAACACCTCAAACTTTGATTTGTCTGTCCATAAAACTCTGTTACAATCTACCTCTGTCCAATGTCTGTGTTCTTTTGCCCATATTAATCTTTTCCTTTTATTGGCCAGTCTCAGATATGGCTTTTTCTTTGCCACTCTGCCCTGAAGGCCAGTTTCCAGGACTCGTCTCTTCACTGTAGACGTTGACACTGGTGTTTTGCGGGTACTATTTAATGAAGCTGCCAGTTGAAGAGCTGTGGGTCTCTAATGTACTTGTCTTGTTGCTCAGCTGTGTAGCGAGGCCTCCCACTGCTCTTTCTACTCTTGTTAGAGCCTGTTTGTGCTCTCCTCTGAAGTGAGTAGGACACACCGTTGTAGAAAACCTTCAGTTTCTTGGCAACTGCTCGCATGGAATAGCCTTGATTTCTAAGAACAAGAATAGACTGTCGAGTTTCAAATGAAAGTTCTCTTTTTCTGGCCATTTTGAGAGTTTCATAGAACAAGCAAATGTAATGCTCCAGATTCTCAACTAGCTCAAAGGAAGGTTAATTTTATAGCTTCTCTAATCAGCCAAACCATTTTTAGCTGTGCTAACATACTTGTACAAGGGTTTTCTAAGGTTTTCTAAACATCCATTAGCCTTCTTACACAGTTAGCAAACACAATGTAACATTAAAACACTGGAGTTGTGGTTGTTGGAAATGGGCCTGTATACACCTATGTAGATATTGCATTAAAAAATAGACGTTTGCAGCTAGAATAGTCATTTACCACATTAACAATGTATAGAGTGATTTCTGATTAATTTAATGTTAGCTTCATTGAAAAAAAAAAAAGGGCCTTTCTTTCAAAAATAAGGAAATTCCTAACTGACCCAAACTTTTGAACAGCAATGTATGTGCATTTCCCTCTGCCCTGTAAAGGGCAGAGCAAAGTTTTGTAGTGCACAGGCATGGGCGTTCTTTGACCTTTCTTCCCGCCTGCACATTACAGTACTTTGTTCTGCTCTTGGCAAGGCAGAGAGAAGTCTACGTGTACAGGAGCACAATGGAGGACATTGTGTGGAGGACATAGGACTATGAAACAGGGAAGGAGAATGGCGATCACAAGAGGAGAAGAGGCAGAGCAGTGATACCCATCGGACCGTACCGTCCCTTAGGTGAGTGTGACAAAACTTTTTTTTTTTTGTTATGCAGATAGGTTGGGGACTTACATACAGCTTTATAGAATGATTGCATCATTAGGCTGACCTGCACACAATAAAGCTTTCTCTTTATATCTATATGGATACACCTAAATAAAATGGGAGTGGTTGTGATATTAACTTCTTGTTTGTGGCACATTAGTATATGGGAGGGGGTAAACTTTTCCAGATGGCAGTCATTTTTAAGTCAGCCATTTTGGATTAAACTTTATTTTTTTCAGTGGGAAGAGGGCCATGTGACACATCTAACTTATTGAGAATTTCATAAGAAAAACAATGGTGTGCTTGGTTTTAACATACGGTAACTTTATTCTTTCATTAGTTTTTTCAAGTTGATATCACCATTCATTCCCATTTTATTTAGGTGTATCCATATAAATGGCCCACCTGGGCAATTGGGCCATCTATATGGATACACCTAAATAAAATTATTATTATTAATATTATTATTATTTATTTATATAGCACCATTAGATTTCATTGCACTTTAGATATGGAAAGGGCAAATGAGGACAAGTACAATATGTATGGACAATCAAGTCATACAGATACGGGAGGGGAAACCTGTCCACGAGGGATCACAGTCTACAAATGGGAATGAATGGTGATATCAGCTTGAAATAACTCATGAAAGAATAAAGTCACGTTAAAACCAAGCACACCATTGTGTCTTATGACATTCTCAATAAGTTTGATTTGTCACATAAGCCTCTTCCAATTGAAAAAAATAAAGTTGGATCCAAATGGCGACTTCAAATGCCACATGTCACAACCATCTGTAAAGCTTTCCCCCTCCCATATACTAATGTGCCACAAACAGGAAGTTGATATCACCAACCATTCCCATTTTATTTAGGTGTATCCATATAGATGGCCCACCCTGTACATATATATATATATACATATATATATATATATATTAGTTGAAGGTGATGGGCAGCAGTGCGTGGTTTGCAGCCGGGATAAGTCAGGTCACCACTGCAGTCGAATTCCAAGACTGGCAACAGGAGGCCAACATGGAGAGCATGCTGTGTCAGCGGGAGGCTAGGGCAGGAAATATATTGTGTTCTTAAAACTATTGCACTGAAAATATTTGTGAATATTTGAAAAAAAAAAAGTGTGTATAAAAGGATAATCCTCAAAGGCAACAATGTTTAGGGAAATGCAGCATCCAGTTCAGAACTGTCCAAGCTACCAGGAAGTTTTCAAGTAAGCAGTTCACTTTTCCTAGCTCTCATGGATTTTTAAAAAGGGTTGTCCACTATTCTAGACAACTTTTTCTCAATTTGTGAATTCCACCATCTAAAAAAACCCACAATGAACTAGCCTCTGGTGCTATTCAAGTGACATTGGCACTGAAACCTTAGTTATCACACGAACCCTGCAGCCAATCAGTGGCTCTCATTTCCTTTAGGCTTAAATGAGATTCAGTTGAAGTCAGAGATCATCAGCAGCTCTTACTTCTTCTGGATGTGAGAGCAAACCAGAGTATGAGCGGCTGCTGATTGGCTGCAAGGCTCATGTAACATAACAAAGTCAACGTCACTAAATACCGTTTTGACCTCTCTGATAGTGACATGACGTACCAACTTCTATAGGTCACAGTAGTCAATTAGAAAACATGTTATTATTTCAACCCTTCCTTTTTTTATCATAGCAGCAATATATCAGGAGAACTTAGGTCCAAAGTATTTTAATTCAGGCCTTTTAAGATAAGAAAAGAATTGCAAGTTTTGAAGGAGAAATGCAACGTCATGAAGGTCTGTTCCAAGATAGGCATTATCTATTAACCTTTGAAATTATGGACATACTGTAAACCACAACCAGTCACTAGGGAATGCTGTATCAATGTCCCTAGAAGAAAATTCTGGAACGTGTCAGTTACTCAATATTGTTTTTTTTTTTATCAATTTTATTCTTGACTGTTTTAATCTTATTAAAGAGGACCTGTCACCCCCCTGGTGCTTGGCAAACTGAATGTAGCACTGAATGCAGCATGTCTGCTGCATTCAGAGAAGGGGTCCCTCATGTCTCTAGCCCCCCTGTAAGCTTTAAAAAAGACTTTAGAAACCTTACAGTTAAGAGGTCACCTAGGTGGGATCTTATTAAGAGGTCCTGCCTGCTGGCACAATCCTCCATGCCTTCTCCTTGAGTGTTCCTCCCCCTCTATGTGTCTGCAGCCGCCTCCTCTTCTCCTGGGTCTTTCCTCCTCTTCTGCTCCTGCTCCTTGTGACGTCAGGAGCAGAAGAGGAGAGCAGACCCAGGAGAAGGGAACACACAAGGAGAAGGCAGGGAGGACTGTGCCAGCAGCCAGGACTTCTTAATAAGATCCCACCCAGGCGACCTCTTAACTGTATGGATTCTAAAGTCTTTTTAAAAGCTTACACGGGGGCTAGAGACATGGGGGACCCCTTCCCTGAATGCAGTAGACATGCTTAAATACATGATAAACCAAATTAACTTTCTGGTATCAATTCAACATTTTATATGGATTCATCAATTTGTAGCAGATGCTAATAGATCTGAGATTTGAAACATTTACTGCTCTCTTCTACTTTTATTAATGTCTTTCAGCTGCTTATAACAAGCCACATCTATGCCAACATCCATCTGGATACAATTCAATCAAATTTTAGGTGACACTAGCGGTTTTAAAAGCACCTGTCAGCATGATTTAGTAATGTAAAGTGGCCATAATGGTGCTGTTATACTGATTATATTGATATCTTTGATGAAGAAATCTGCTTTGTGGTTCTTGTTTAATCAGCATTTGAAATTGTTGTCTAATGATATTTTGGTGTGTAAGGGCAGGACTGTACACTGGGTCTTCTCCTCTTTCCCTGTCCCCTCTCCAGTGTTTGAATGACAGGTCATTGAGTTTTTAGTTACCTGCCTCTCATTTTAAATTTCATGCCACCTCCATCATTGATATGGGTTGCATTTGCGCAATTCAAGTTGATGGCTGGTCTTCTACGAAATATCTTCATTAAAATATCTTAATTGAGCCAAGAGATCTCAATCTGTGCAAATGCCGACCCCGGGTGTCATTTTATTGATGACCATCCATGAAATCAAGCTGCACAGGTGTTTTCCACGGCAATGGGGTTGGCAGTACAAAACTTTAAATAGAAAGTGGGTCACTGAAAAATAAGTGACCTGGCATTCAACTGGTGGCAGGCGGCGGGGCTTGGAGGAGAAGACTCTAGGCACCAAAATGTCATTAGTAAAATGTTTTAAATGATATTTAAACAAGAACCACAAAAGTGGATTTCTATAGTATAGCAGCGCCAGTATATCCATGACTTTGTTTTACATTCCAAAACTGTACTGACAAGGTCTCAGGTTCCCATGATGAGTATTTTGATGTTGCAGATTTTCTGCACCATTTTTGCACCTATCGGAAAAGTTAGGTTACATGTTTTTTTCATTGCATTTTTTTCCATGCCTTTTTATCTTGTTTTTGGAACTACAGATTTCGACTCTTGTTGGTATGCCATGTTTTAAATTAAGGTTTATTTTTATGCTTCCTGATATTTGGCTTAGTCAAAACTTGATTGAATCATGTGTGGATTGCATGCATTTTCTGTCTACAGACTGCATGCCTCTGATAAAATTTTATGGGAAAAATCCACATATAAAACTCAGCGTACCCAAAAGAAAAATAGATATGATACAAATTTAAAAAATGCACCACAATTTAGTTGGCTTTGTATTAAAAAAGCACAGTGGGCATGAGATTTCTGTACAGAAACTGTACAAAAACTATGTTTTTTGTGAGGTAAAATATGCATTAAAATCTCAGCAAAATCTCAATGTGGGCACTTAACCTAAAAGTGATTAGTGATGCGTTTTTGAGATAAGCACAAAATCCAACGTTCTCCAGCTTCTATGGAGTGGCTGTGAGCATCCTCAGCATGGAAAATAAGGGTATGTGCCCGCTATCAGTATTAGCAGTTTTGTGGATGCAGCGCACTTTTGCTGCATCCAAAACGCTGATTTCTGCATCACTTTATTAGTAAAGCTGAAAAGGTTTCAGGTACATTAAAAATATTGCATCAAAGCAAAAAACAACTTCTTTAGGAGATAGAACTGTCCTTAGTCATGGTATGGTGTTACAGACAAGATTTACATTTTTTAAAAAAAAATCAGATAATACAAGAGATATCCAATTGATTAGGAAAATAGGAGAAGCAGAAATAATGTGAAACTATTAACTAATACACAAAGAAGAATCACCTGAGTACGTTTATTAACATAGATGGTAAGTCAGCAATTCACCCAACAGCAAAGAGAATCTTTTCTCTACACCATGCTAACAATCAGGACCGGCCCCAGGTTCTTGTGGGCCCTCGCGAAAGAGTCTCAGTGGACACTTTAACCCACAATTCATGATTATAATATAGAGGTTGTGTATATAATATAGAATCTGTAGGCTGTATGTATATAATATAGAGGTTGTGGACTGTATATACAGTGTTATATATATATACATATATAGGGAGGCTGTGTGCAGTATATATACAATACAATCCCTGTAAATATAATCCCTCTTGTGCGCTGTTTTCTCCCCTTATGCTGTCTTTTCCCCCTGTGTGCTGTCTTCTCCTCCTGGGTGCTGTCTTCTCCTCCTGTGACTTTTCCCTTCCTGTGCACTTTTGCAACATGCGCACTTTCTCCCCTTGTGTGCTGTGTCCGCTTGTGTACAGTCTTCCCCTCCGTGGGCTGTGTCTCTCCTCTTGTGCACTGTCCCCCCATGCGTTGTCTTCACCTTGTGCACTGTCTTCACTCCCTGTGTGCTGTCATCTCCTCCTGTTCACTCCTCTTCTCAAGTGTGCTGTCTTCATCCCCTATTCACTGTCTTCTCCCTCAGTGCACTGGGTTCCCCCTGTGCACTCTGTCCCCAACCACTTTGTGCGGTCTCCCCCATGCACTGTTTCTCCCCCCTTGCGCTGCATTCTCCCCTTTGTGCACTGTCCCCCACTTTATGCTGGTTTCTTCTCCTGTGCGCCATCTTCTCCACGTATGTGCTGTTCCCACCTTTGTGCTGCCTTCTCCTCTTATTTTCAGTCTTCTCCCTCCTGAACACTGTCCCACCTTCCCTGCATTGTCTTCTCCTGTGCTTTGTCTTCTCCCCATGTGAACTGTGCAGTGATGAGCACAGCATCTGACTGCTGATGGCTTATTAATAAATTAAGCCAGCAGTGGTGTCACTATCCCCAGCAAAGACAAGTTATGTTTCTTGCGGAGTGGTGCTGATCTCCTGCTGTCGGCTTATTATTACTCATAAGCAGTCAGGAGCAGTCAGACGCTGCGCTCATCACAGCACAGCTAATGAGGGGAGAAGACAGTGCACAGGAAAAGCACATTGCAGGGGTGCTGGGAAGGAGAGTCAGCTCAAGGAAGTCATGAATTGCTGGAGACACTGTAAGCGGCATGGTTATTGTCAAAATTTTGTAAAGTTTTTAATATTTAATTTAGGTGCTCCCAACTACTTTTTTCAGTGGACGTTATGTACAACCATTGTGTATCATATTACAAAATGCACAAGTAATGGCAGAGACAGCATGATAAGAATCCCAGTTTATATAATTTTCTATTTGAAATGTTTTGATATTGTTAACTTATTGAAATTGTGTCTTAAATTAACACATTTTTACATTTAGCAAAGTACTGTATGTACCCACACCAAAAACGTTCCTTTCTTGTGTAATCAGGTTTCTTGCGACTGGAATTCAAAATAAAACCATAACAGAGACTATGTCCCAAGGTAAGTGTTTTGTGGGCTACTGTCTGAAAACCATTATGAAAAATCTAATATAACTTTTATCCTCAAAGAAAGTAGCTGGAACCACTGATAAATTAAAAAAAACAAATGTTGGTTTGCTAATTAGGCCCCTCTCACATCAGCGTTTTTGCTGATTTGCGGCAGATACGGCAGATTTACCACATCTACCGCGTAACGCCCGCCTTGCGGCAAGCCCCCATTCATTCTCTATGGGATGTGCTGCAAGTGAGGGTTTTGCCACGATCCGGCAGTTGCTGCAGGTTAAACAAAATATGGTTAGCTATGCTAGCTGACGGACTGTAAGGTCGCAGCAAAAAACACACTTGCTGCGCCTGCCGCAAGTCCCATAGATGATTAACAATACCTGAATTGGCATCATATTTAGTATGCTACCTGCCCTATGAGATATCTATCCTAGGGACAGTGCAAAAGCAAGTCATACTCAATATACATCATTATAAAACTATCCTTAAAAACTTCGTCCAATTGTTTCAGCCACATATGGTGTCGTGACTGAAAATTAATTTTTGGTCACAGGACCATACGTGGCTGAAACAATTGGACGAAGTTTTTAAGGATGTTTTTTTTCCCGTGTGTCTCTCATTTACTGATCATTTATGATTGCTGACTCTGCACTAAGCACTTTGAGATTACACACTGAAGTTTTGCACCTTGATTTACTTGCATGCACAGGTCACTTTATTATGGTATGCTCAATGCTGTATAGCTCTATTTTACTTGGTGATGTAAATTTTGTACCGGCAATGCAATTGTATAGGGTCCCTGCGTGGACACCTTTTTGACGCCAATTTTTGATTACTGTATTATAGCAATATTCATTGTGGTCTCTCTAGCCCAATTTTTGGATAGATACACATTGTTTCCCCCCCTCTTTTTGAAACACCTTTTCTTTCTATTTTTAAGGCTTAAATAAAAAAAAGCTTTAGTTTACTGCATGGTACTCGTTTATTTATACAAGTCCCATAGAGAATGACAGGAGGCTTGCCGCAATCAGCCGTTACGCGGCAGATGCGGTAATTATGCCGGATCTACAGTGATTCAGCAAAAACGCTGAAGTGAAAGGGGTCTTTCTTGACATTTGAATTTGCTTTGAAAAAACAATTTGTAATTTTTTTTCTCAACCAGGCTGATCTCACACAGCAGCATCCAGTCTGGATACCCACATTGTTTGAAAACAGCTCGGTAGCCTGTGGCTCATAGTTGTCTTGAAATATAGGGAATTTCCACATTACTAGTACAGTAGACTAAAGACTCTGAAACAGTGACAGCTCCCACCTCCTCAAATAAAATGTAGTGAACTCTGCACTCCCAAATCCAAATGCCCCTCTCCTTCTTAACTTAAACTGCAGTAAATGACCACATATATGTCAATGCTGTAGCGGTGAGAGCCCAATTAACAATTTACAGAGTGTCTCCAGAAGCACAAGCTGGGCACAGTATATGGGAACCATGCTGTAATAGATGTAATTCTCCAGAAAAAAATATGGAGCGGACGTTACAAAGTGAAAACCCCTGTGGGGCCAAAATAGTCTCTTCAGTCGTGGATGAATTCATTGAGAGGTGCAATATCTAAAAATTGGTCATTATTGGGGAGAGTTTCTGCTGCTGTAGCACCTTCAGGCTCTACAAATGGCACTCTCAAACCATTCCAGCAAAGTCTGGGCTACAAATATCACTTCAAATATGACTCTTTCCTTCTCAGCCCTGTTGTGTGGTGAACAATAGTTTCTGATCACATAAGGGGCATCACCGCATTTGCTGAATTAAGCAAGAAAGGTGGGTTCTATTCACCTATTAACATTTGTGTAAATGAAATTCATTTTGCATTTTTTCAATCCACTTTGCCTTAATTCCAGTGTGGAACCTGAAGGGTTAAAACATATATTTTAGGTTAGATTAATTTGGGGGCAGGGGGATTAATTAAAATCACTTCTTGGGGGGTTTCGATTTATAAGCCGCTCAAAGTATCGTACCTTCAAAACTGAATAGGTCTATAAAAAAAATTACATTTGTAAATTTCCTTAAAAAAATTAAAAATTGCTCCAAAATTTTAACCCTTCTAATATCATAACAAAATAAAAGGGCATTTGAGAAATGATGTTGTTGTACAGATGAAATATGGGAAATATTAACTATTTTGTATTGTATGACTATCTGTTTTTTGGATATAAGAATTGAAATTTTGAAAATCGCAAATTTTTCTAAATTTCCATCAAATTTAGGATATATTTACAAAAAGTAATAAAATATATTGACCTGAATATACCAATAACTTGAGACGATCTGACCAATGACTGTTTAGGTTTAACACTAAGTAGTACTGATGGTGGCGTAATCAATACTTACAAACTACAGGTGAGCTAACAGTGCCCATTGTTAACATGTTATTAGGGAATACCGGTAGGTGAATTAACGAGACTCAAATGTAATTGCAGTTGTTAAGACGACAGTGAGGCAGAGGCTGGCAAGCGGTATTCATGTCTCAAACAACATGGGTATCTGGACTAGATGGTGTGGCGTGCTAAAAGCTTTGTTGACGATAAAAAGTAGACACAATTTAGTTTTTCCAAATTAAATCCAAACACAAAACAAATAAAAAAATTATAACATTGATTTTGGAACTTATCAACAAGTTTCTGGTTATTAATCGCATTATTTATCGGTTCTCTTCGAGGATTATAAGTTACATTATATTGTAAAGAATGGCTGTCAGATAGTAACCTTAAGGCTGGAAACACACTGGCGTGTTAAAAAACAGTCCGATTGATGTATCCGAGAGTCGGACGAGTGTCATGTGACTTTTCTCAGTGTGGCTTCCATGTGCTGTCCGAGTGCAATCCGTTTTTTTTCTCAGCAGCAATTTACTATATATTCATTTACAGGAGCATTTTTACAGTTGTCTGAGCTACAGAATGGTAATGTATCAGTGAAAAATCGCATCAGACTCAGATGGTGCGAGTGCGGTCTGACTGCGGTCCGTGAGTTTTTTCGACCCATAGACTTGCATTGGCGAGTCTCGCGCGTGAATCGCATGCTGTTGCATCATGTTGCGACTGCTCTCTCGTCCGTCTCTCGGACGAGAAAAAAGCGCCTGACACTTGCAAATGTCGCATTGCAGTTGTCCGACTTACACGCCAGTGTGTCTGTACCCTAAGGGTGGAAACACACTGATGTTTACAAAAATCTGTCCGTTTTTCATCCAGGAGAGTTGGACGAGTGTCATCATTTTTTTGATCCGTGTGGCATCCATGTGCTGTCCGTGTACAATCTGTTTTTTTCTCAGCAGCTATTTACTTTATAATCATTTACAGGAATATTTTACAGTTTTCTGAGCTACAAATGATAATGTATCAATTAATAATCGCATCCGACTCGAATGGTCCGTGTGCTGTCAGTGTGCTGTCCGTGAGTTTTGTCGGGCCCATTGACTTGCATTGGGGAGTCTTGGCCGTGACTCGCATACTGTCGCAGCATGCTGCAACTTTTTACTCATCCAGATTCTGGATGAGAAAATTGCGTCCGACACACACAAATCTGTTCTGAGTCATTAAATAACATTGGTCAGAGTGTCAGATTTTCTCTCATTGCACTTGTCCATTTTTCACGCCAGTGTGTCCTTACCCTAAGACACGTAGCAAAGGAATAGTCTCTCCCATAGTATCTGTTTGATCCCCCCAATCACAAATAACCTGGTTAAACAAGAAAAGATTTTTTCACTTCAGACACATCTGTTAAAATGTGCAAAGGCAAACTTTTAATAACATGCACACCAAGGCACTTTAAATTAAAAGTTATATTAACTGTGATTCGGATCACACTGTTTCTGCCATAAATTGTGTTCTTTGTATATGATCCACATTGGATGTCCAGCACGTTCACTAACAAAACTTATTTTGCACCTAAATGACATCATCAAACCTTTGCAACACGGCACATCCAATACTGCCAGACATTTCATTTCACATTCATTACAAGTTAAAGGAATTGAAAAATGAACCAAAAACTAAAAGAGGCAATTTAAAATATCTATTACTAACTGTGAAAACTTCTATTAACTTAGATATAAGGCTTCCAGAAGGGATAACTCTCAAAAGGGATGTAGTATTTCATTATTAAACACCTTTATCATCTCTCTTGGCGAAATGCATGGTTACTTATTTTACAATACTCACTAATAGGGATATTTGGCTTTCAGGTGAAATTTATGGAGAATGTAAAAAGGTTCACACTACAGTGATATTTAATCATGAAAGTAGGGCATTTAAGTAGAAGCATGTAATAGGGATTTATTTATCTTAAGAAATTTATTGAAAGAAAAACCAACAGCAATGGGTATGGCCTTAAGCATCAATTACAGCTTGATAACAATATCTCATATTGTTCACAAGTCTAATTATTGCTGCTGAGGCATGGCATCCAGCTCTTCTTGAAGGGTGGCCCTTAGGCCCAATGAGGTTCTTGGGTACAGAGTTATGAGCCTCTACATGGCGACTTAGCTGATCCCACAGCTTTTTTATGGGAGTCAGATCTTGAAAAAAGGCAGGTCACTCCAATTGACGTAAGCCAGTCTTCAATAGCCATTCCCTATTGATGAAACCTTGATGTGTTGAAGCATTGTCGTCTTTGAAGATGGAATTAGGCTTTTGTTGTTCATTCAGAAGCACAGTGACTGGATTAATTATGTTATTCAAGTAGTAAGGTTTCTCACTGTATCTTTGACAAATCGTAGGCCTGTTATGTATTGACTAGGCACACCTATCGACACTGTAAGGCCACCTCCACAAAAGACTCATCTGGTGATGCAGTGGCTGATGCATAGCACCCTCCTTGACGTCTCCAACATTGTCGGTGGAATAAATAGCAGAAGACATAAAAAATATCAGAAACAGGTCACCACTAAATTAATGCAAAGCAGAAACGTGGCTAAAATGTAACTTATATTAGCATAATTGTATAAAAATACAATTATTCTAACATTGTTGGTGGCCATCATTTCTGCTCAGTGTGAATTACCGTTCATCAGTGAACAGCACTGAGACCCACTGGACCCTCATCCAGCGTAAATGCTTCCCTGACTCATGTAAGACAATGAAGCCTACATCTGGTGGTGTGGTCAGGCACCCTTGCAGGTCTTATAGCATGCAGGCCATCCTGATGTAAATGTTTTTTGAACAAGCTGATGTGACACTTGGGTGCCTCCCTTAAATGTGCCTGGAGTTGTGTGGCTTTATGATTTGGTTTTGAAGGCCATTGTTCACAATGAAGCAGTGTGGGATGTAGCCACTTCTATGGCTTTCTTTTTCTGTTTCTCTGTATCTCTATTGCACCTGTTGATGAGACTCTGTGACACCCTAAGCTCAGCTGCCACTTCCGTCTGAGAACATCCTGCTTGAAGCTTCACAATGGCGAGGTACTGTTGATTAATTGTTAAGTGTCATCTTGGTCTCATTATGTCAAAATGTGATCAGCATGATGAAGAGGACTGTTAAAATACCATTTCTAATTAAACCATAAAATGGATGAGGCGATTCATGGGTCAATCACCTGTTGTGAATTTTGCCATTAAGCTCCTTGTTAGAGAATAGCAAGTTGTGCAAAAAGTTCTAAAACATTAAACAGTTGGACATGTGAATTCAAAAGAGTGGAGAATATTGCTTTAAGTTCATCTGAAAATGTTAGAGTGCATTTTGGTTTCATCCTGAAATTTCACCCGAAAACCAAATATCCCTGACTTTTGGTTAGTAGTGTATATCCAAATGTGTTTGTGTATTATTGTTTTTTTAACACTGAGTGTGAACTGTGGATTTACAATCTATGAAAATGGATGAACTCGGGTGATGCTTTCTTAGATATCAGTCAATAGTTTCTTACTATTAGGCGGCCGTCACACGGTTCAATTTCTTGAACGATATCGTTTAAGCGATCTGCTTTTTGATCGCTTAAGCAATATCGTTTGTGCATCGCTACGTGCGATCAAGCGATTTTACAATGTAAAATCGCTTGATCGTGACATCGCAGATATGAGAGCCGGAGCTCATATCAAGCGATAAACGCTTGAACAATTTGCTTCATCGTGGTGTGTGACACCACGATGAACGATCTCCCAGTGGCAGAGCCTATGCTGGGAGATGGTATCTATGGTAAACGTCGGGTTACTAAGCGCCGCGCGGCGCCTAGTAACCCGATGTGTACCATAGTTACCAGCGATCTCGCTGCTCCACATCGCTGGTGAGTCTGTCTGTGTGACAGCTCACCAGCGATGTGAGCGATATCGTTAGCGATCGCGCGTGCATGTGATCGCTAACAATATCGCTCGCGATATTGTAGCGTGTGACGGCCGCTTTAGACAGATGTGTCTAAGTTGTCAGGATGCATTGTTACCATATTCATTTTTTTTTCTTTTTATTGTGTGTGAATTGTTGACTTACAGTCTATGCCAAAAAAATGAACTCAAGTGATGCTTCTTCATGTTTTAGTCAACAGTTTCACACTCTTCCTAGTTTTCATTTTTTACCTCTCAGTTGGGTGTATCGTGTTCCAGCTGTTTACTACATTTAAAGAAAAACTGTCAGGTCAAAAATCCATATGTAACTGCTATCATTTTCTAATTCCTCATCCTAAACTCTTTCTATTGATGTATTTCTTTTATTTATATTCCCCTCCTATCTTCTGTAAACTGCAAATAAAGAGATTAATTCCATCTGTCACTCACAGTGAGAACAGATAGTTCTCTGCTGTCCACTCCCCATATGATGAATATGCATGTCACATCCTCACACCACATCACTGCACAGGAGATCACTGAAGGGGGGGCTTTATTCTCCTCTCTGCTCTCTGTGCAGAAACTGTCACTGCAGGATATCTGCTTACAGAAATAAATGGAGTCTAGATAAGCACAAATCTGTAATAGCTCTTTCCCCCCCCCCCCCGACCTCCTGTAAGTAAAACCGGTCACTGCACTCTTAGCAAAAGGAAGAGGGAGGAGAGAGCTGCTGAGACGGAGTGCATAATTACATGACAATTTATACAGCACTGGACTATTCCTGTTTGCTTATAATGGAGAGGACCAATCTCACTGCAGGGTATGACAATGGTGACAACATGGAAACTACAAACGGTACAATAATGATTTTACATGTTTTTAAAAGGTATGCCCAAGCACTATTCAAGGGTAATATTAGTATTATAGTGAAAAATGACCTGATAGTGTCCCTTTAAATCATGTCTGCAAAGCCTCATTCACACTTTGATATTTAAACACATTAGAGAAAAAAATTGTACCAATATCATCAGTGTTTTGGATCAGTATGTCATAAGTGTGTCATCCGTCTGTCTGGTTTTACCATCAGTGTGTGTTCAGAGTTTTGGACCAGTGTGCCATCAGTGTATTGTCCGTGTGACCATTTTTACCATCAATGTGTCATCAGAGCTTTCATAGATGGATAAATAAATACATTACACAGCTATTCCTATACTTTGCCATGGTAAATACATGTAGCACACAGATGCAGGGTATGTATGATTCTCTGACCCATAGACTTGTACTGGCCCTTGTGTCGAGCCCCAGGCTCGGGGGGTACTCGGGTATTAGGCTCAGAGGGGTTCACGGGGATGTCACAGGTGGCGGTGCCTGAGCCCGAGGCCTGGGTGACACTTCAAAAAGGGGTTATGTACAAGGAAAAAGAGTTATTGTCTCGTGACACCACCTGTAGTACCTGGTGAGGGATCACCAGCACCGCCACAGTCCTCCGTAGGGTGATGGTATTACGGCAAGAATGGTAAAGCTTCCTAAAGGTGGAGCTGATTCTCTGGGGCAGCGTTGCTGTAAGCAAAAAGGTTGTATTTTGGTAGCACAAAGACACGGAGGCAAAGTCACTCTCCCGGGTACTTTACGGTAAACAGTCAGCAGCAGTATACAATGTCCACAGCTCAGCAAGATGTTAAACAAACAGGTAGCTCTACGGGTGGCTGCAAGTGGATGCCAGGTGGTATGGAGGTACCCGTGGTATGCCTTAGTTGATGAACCTGTGACCTTTCTTCCCCACCTAGGATTAGTCCAGACCCATTTAGTCCTTGAAGGTACTTTAGGGCTCCCCTCCCTCGCAGTGAAGAAGCACGTGGACTGCTCTGTGTGGCAGGGTGCTGCAGCCGGTGAACAGACCGCAGCAGCTGGTTGACGACTTTAGAGCTGGATTCTGGCCGTCTCCTCGGTTCCCGAGTTCCCGTGGTGGACTGGGGAAGCTCCCTGGAGTATGGACGCTCCACGCTGGGGTTCCCCCTTTCTCTCTCGGGCCCAGACTCACGCGTCAGGCACCCTCTCTCAGGATCCCCTCAGGATCCCCTTTCATCTTTCGTCAGGAGCAGCCTGGAGCTGGCCTGTTAAATCTCCCGACTCGCTCCACACTCCTCCTCGACTCTCTTCTTACTCTACCTAACTTTCTACTCCCCCTAGAGATGACTATCCCTCCCAGGAGTAACCTCCCACCACTAATCTAGTGTGGGAGTGCAGGAATTGGTCCCACCCACCAGCCCAGCATCCACTTGCAGTTGGGGAAAATTACACTGCTTTTATTAGTGTACCCTGAAAACACTGACATGTGACTAGCACCATAGGTTATAAAGTATATATGTTACATCTGTGAAAAATGGATACAACAGGTACAGTTGTGGCCAAAAGTATTGACACCCCTGCAATTCTGTCTGATAATACTCAGTTTCTTCCTGAAAATGATTGCAATCACAAATTCTTTGGATTATTATTTTCATTTAATTTGTCTTCAATGAAAAAACACAAAAGAGAATGAAGCAAAAAGCAAAACATTGATCATTTCACACAAAACTCCAAAAATGGGCCAGACAAAAGTATTAGCACCCTCAGCCTAATATTTGGTTGCACAACCTTTAGCCAAAATAACTGCGATCAACCGCTTCCGATAACCATCAATGAGTTTCTTACAATGCTCTGCTGGAATTTTAGACCATTCTTTTTTGGAAACTGCTCCAGATTCCCTGATATTTGAAGGGTGCCTTCTCCAAACTGCCATTTTTAGATCTCTCCACAGGTGTTCTATGGGATTCAGGTCTGGACTCATTGCTGGCCACCTTAGAAGTCTCCAGTGCTTTCTCTCAAACCATTTTCTAGTGCTTTTTGAAGTGTGTTTTGGGTCATTGTCCTGCTGGAAGACCCATGACCTCTGAGGGAGACCGAGCTTTCTCACACTGGGCCCTACATTATGCTGCAAAATTTGTTGGTAGTCTTCAGACTTCATAATGCCATGCACACGGTCAAGCAGTCCAGTGCTAGAGGCAGCAAAGCAACCCCAAAACATCAGGGAACCTCCGCTATGTTTGACTGTAGGGACCGTGTTCTTTTCTTTGAATGCCTCTTTTTTTCTCCTGTAAACTCTATGTTGATGCCTTTGCCCAAAAAGCTCTACCTTTGTCTCATCTGACCAAAGAACATTCTTCCAAGACGTTTTAGGCCAGGTAAGCACCCCCTCCCTGAATCCGTGTTATGTTCCCACAATAAAGGACACCGCTGATTCTCCTTCTTCCCGGTGAGTGCCGTCTTCTCTTTCTGCATGGTTTCCCAGGTAAGTTTTGGCAAACTCCAGCCTCGCTTTTTTATGTCTCGGGGTAAGAAGTGGGGTCTTCATGGGTATCCTACCATACAGTCCCTTTTCATTCAGACGCCGACGGAAAGTATGGATTAACACTGTTGCACCCTCGGACTGCAGGGCAGCTTGAACTTGTTTGGATGTTAGTCGAGGTTCTTTATTCACCATCCGCACAATCTTGCGTTGAAATCTCTCGTCAATTTTTATTTTACGTCCACATCTAGGGAGGTTAGCCACAGTGCCATAGGCTTTAAACTTCTTGATGACACTGCGCACAGTAGACACAGGAACATTCAGGTCTTTGGAGATGGACTTGTAGCCTTGAGATTGCTCATGTTTCCTCACAATTCGGTTTCTCAAGTCCTCAGACAGTTCTTTGAGCATGGAGAAAAGAAAGAAGACCAATGTGGTACACACAAGGACACAGGACAGAGGTTGAGTCAACTTTAATCCATGTCAACTGGCTGCAAGTGTGATTTAGTTATTGCCAACACCTGTTAGGTGCCACAGGTAAGTTACAGGTGCTGTTAGTTACACAAATTAGAGAAGCATCACATGATTTTTCAAGGTGCCAATACTTTTGACCACCTCCTTTTATGTTTGGCGTGGAATTATATTCAATTTGGCTTTAGGACAATTCTTTTGTGTTTTTCATTGAAGTCAAATTAAATGAAGATAATAATACCAAAGAATTTGTGATTGCAATACATTTTCAGGAAGAAACTGAGTATTATCTGACAGAATTGCAGGGTTCAATACTTTTGGCCACAACTGTACAATCCCACGTGTACGTCTGAATGAGGCCAAAGGTGCATTCAGATGATCATATAAATCAAACCAAGATCAGACCACAATGCTTGAACTGGCCATGCATCTCCAACCTGAACGTGACAGTGAACATAAATATGTGAAGTTATCACACTATGGTCATGAGAGCCAAGCCAGTACAAGCATTGTCTAATTTAGGGTTGTCTGAGTGCACCCAATTATAGCTATTCAACCATGTCTAAGGACAGTTCATGTTTGAAATGCATCAGTTTTTGCCTTGATATAATATTTTTAATGTAGATCAATGATAAATACCCATGCTACTACCAAAAACCCTTAATGAATTACGGTATTTAAAATGTAAATCCGCACAAGTAGAAGTAAAAGCAGCAAGTGTATCAGAAAGTGTACAAAAATAGATTTTAATCCAAATAGGTCATAAACCACCATGCTAAAATGATCCTATATTGAGTTAGTTGTCTTTTGTTCTTTATGCTGACTCTCCTCAGCCCAATATTTTGTCTGGACTTATTTATTGAAGTGACGGACACTATATAATAAATGCATCACTTAAATATTATTTTAGCAATTTGTTTGGTCAATATTCCTGGAAACTTTTAAGTTGTACTAATAAAGAGTAAGTTTTATATTCAAAAGCTGGGCATCTTCATTGGCTTGTATACATTTTTGGGACCCTCTTACCCAGATATCCCACGTGACATCCCATAATACTGCCTCATAATGGGTATTCTGCAGTTTCTCCTTGTCATCTAAGCTTCTTTTTAATATAGTTTTATCTGCACTAGTCAACATCTGTGTGTAAGATATATTAAAAGAGGAATGTATTGCTCGGAGAATTCAATGTATCACTTTTGAAATATAAAGTATTTCCACTCAAAGGAAGTGACCTAACCTTTCCTCCCAGAAACAGGAGGGCTGATAACAGACTGACCTCTATTCTTGGTAGCCGCCTTCTGCACGGAGTTTTTTAATTTCCATCAGTCATTCTTAATGAAGTCCCTATTGGCCTTCTCTATACTTAATTATTCTCTCCTACCTTACATTTTATTCAGTCATTGGTAAATGAGAGATCATTTAACATCTTCTACTAAGGTAGCACAATTTCGATGCTGGAGGACGAACTGATGTGTCACCTGCTTTTCTACCATAATGTGCAGTGCATGAATATTCGTATATAGACTGAAACAGAATAATGTACAAAAGATGTAGGCTGTAGTAAAAATTGGAATTGTTTTGTTTAACAAGCTTTTATATTATTTTTTTTATTAAATTATGATTGTAAAATAAAAGTGTTTATTTTGTTTGTGGATTGTCAGCTTTATTGTATCCAAAACATATCATGTGTCCATGATTTCACTGCAACCAGAGATCTGTTCAGACGTTGGACACAGATTCTGTGTGTGTAAAGTGGCCTTTATATAGACAGGTGTGTGCCACTCCAAATTAAGTCCTATCAGTTTAATTAAACACAACTGGACTCAAATGAAAGGAATCATCTCAAGGAGGATCACAAGGAAATGGACAGCATGTGACTTAAATATGATGTCTGAGCAAAGGGTCTGAATACTTATGACCAAGTGATATTTCAGTTTTTCTTTATTAATAAATTAGCAAATATTTCTATATTCCAGTTTTTTCAATCAAGATGGGGTGCAGAGGTAACACTAATGAGAAAAAAATGACCTTTTTTGTTTACCAAATGGCTGAACTGAAACAAAGAGTGAAACATTTAAAGGGGTCTGAATACTGTCCATACCCACTGTAAGTACTATTTAAGAATATGTGGCTGTGTAATTGCAAGTGCAACTGTAGGGGAAAATTTCTGCATATTCTCCAGGCACTGTTTTTTTTTGACAGGTACTCTCTATAGTATAATCTTACAAATGTTTTGTAATAAATTCTGTACCCCAAACGTCCAACTATCTCCTACACTCGGAACCTTCAAGCGGAACCTGAAAACCCATCTCTTCAGAACAGCAACAGCCTGCAATGACCATAGTGCCAGCTTACCACCACTGCACCTGGCACTCGACCATCACTGGATCTGGTGCTCCACCACCATCGGACCCGGCGCTCCACCACCATCGGACCCAGCGCTCCCCCACCATGGCCCTGTAGAATGTAAGCCTGCAAGGGCAGGGTCCACTCTCCCCTCTGTATCGGTCTGTTACTGTAAGTTTGCTCATTGTATTTTTAGCTTGTTTGTATGTAACCCTTTCTCATGTACTGACCATGGAATCAATGTGCTCTATAAATAAATAATAATAATGGCTCATAGGCATTTTACTTTGGACCTTCATAATACTAAAAAGCTAGGTTCCAGACAATTTGCAATACTTTATGTTTTGTGTTTATCTGTTTTTAATAATTTCAGAATAATCTGTAGTAAATGAATTTGACCTGTAATAGAGAAGAAAATCTAGGCCAGCCCTAGTAAATTACAAGGATCCTTATTTATCAGCAGCACTTACAACATTCTTTAAATGTCAAGATAACACATGGACTGTGCTCTAGAATATTTTGTCCTGATAATTTACAGTGCTATAACAGATACTAAAGTGTAAAATGGATATAAATACACTTGGCACAATCTATTCTCTACCAAAATAATCCTGAAGAAGGTACCACCTGATAAAATGCAGAATCCAATTTCCACAATATTTCTGACTTATCTGGCAATCAGAATAAATCCCTGGATCAGTAACCCATGTGCAGTGATCTATTGCAAGTATTTTACTGCTGACCTGGCAAAGTACAACCTGTGGCGAAATCTGATGGCCACTTACACACACCAACTTATCTATCCAACTTCTGAACAACTTACTGGTTGCAGTGAAATCATGGACACATTGTTCATTGTACACAGCCACAAAATGGAGCAATGTGTCCATGATTTCACTGCAACATGAGTTGTTCAGAAGTTGGACAGATAGTTGGTGTGTGTAAAGTGGCCCTAACCCTCTGCGTTATATCTGTGGAATGAGACAGCAGAAGGGCTGAAAACAGTGGCCCACGAATCGCTCCATATGGCACCCTTCCCTGTCTGGTGTCCTGCTAAGTTCATGTATAGGATGCAGAAAGTGATGAGAATAATGGTGGAGGAGGAAGTTGCCGGTCTCCTTCTTCCATTATTCGTTCTAGACAGCATACATGAAGGCGTCATTACTTCATGTCTGCTGTGCGAGAATCAGAGCAAACCGCAAAGACTGGAACAGAGTGCTGGGAGAATAGGAGAAAGGCGTGTATTTGTTTGTTTTAGTTATTTTTTTTATATGGTTAAGTATGTGGGGGACTGTGTATGGGCTCATACTGTATATAGTGTAGCTGTGCATTGGCTCATACTGTATATGGGAGGTTGTGTGTGGGATCATACTGTATATGTATGGGGCACTATGAAGACCTTCATACCATGAGTGGCAGACTGCATGGAAGGGATGTGAGAGCAGTCATACTATTTGTGGGGGACTGTGGGGCCATTATACTGTGTGTGAGGTTGGCAGTAGGGGCCATAATTCTATGTGGGAGGAGGGCTGTATGTGAGAGTTTTGGGAAGCATACTGGGTGATGACCAACATATCATGTGTACAGGGCTGTGAGGAATATCATGTGTGTACAGACTGTGATATGTATCAAATTGTGTGTTGGGAGGTGTGGGGCCATCATATTGTGTGTGTGGGTCATCATATTATACTGGGGAGCCATGGAAGAGATAATACTGTGTTGGAGTACTGTGTGGGTGGCACGATGGCTAAATAAATAGCACTGTTGCAACGCAAGGGTCCTGAGTTCAAAGTCCACCTAGGACAACATCTTCAAGGAGTTTGTATGTTCTCCTTGTGTTTCCTTTCATTTCCTTCAGGTACTCCGAGTTTCCAGGTACCCCAAAGACAGACTCATCGGTAATTTAATTGTGAGCCCCAATGGGGACAGTGATAATAATAGCTGTAAAGCTATGGAATTAATGGTGCTATATAAGAAAAAAATATAGGGATATTGTATTGTGTTGTGAGGCTATAAAGGCATCATATTGCATGTGAGAAGGTTAATGGGACATCATACGTTTGTGAAAGGCCTGTAGGAGGTATCATACTGTGTATGTGAGAGGACATTATACTAATTTGGGGGCTCTGGGGACAATATTTTTTGGGGGACAGTAGGGAGATCATACTGTTTGGATGGCTGGGGAGGTATTATACTTTATGGGGTCTCTGGATACATCATACTGTGCTCAATGTACAAAGGCTGAATAACAGAAGCAAATGATTTACAAACTTTATAAAAAGCAGAAAATCATATGGTTTAATTCATGTTACAATTAATCCCATTGTACCATGTATTAGCAGAAGCAGTGAGTCAGCAGAATTAATTCTCTTCAATTTTAAATGAAATTATACAATATCAATCTAAATTAATAATAATTTTAATGACTATATTAACATTGAGCAGAATTAAAGGAACCGTCACGTGAAAAATGCTATTGACCTGAAGATATTGAGTTAATTTGCAGGTTAATAGTGTTTGGAACTTGCCAGGTGCCGGAACACTGAACCCCACTGTCGGGAAGAAATTAAATTTATTCCTATGGAAGAATTTGGATTTCAGTCATGGAGGAGGCACTGGAGCAGGTTCACTCATTGCTCTGTGTATTGAGAGTGGTGGCTGTGGCAACACCCCCAGAACTGGTGCTAAACACTCAGCATTAGATCTGGCTGTCAGTCAGTCCAGGGGGCAGTTACAGCTGCCACTCTCATACACAGAGCAGTGACTGAACCGGCACCACTCCCTTGACTGAAACCTGAACACTGGCGAGAAGTAAAGTTTCATTTCTTCCTGGCAGTGATGCTCAATATGCAGGCGTTGGACAGCTTCCAAATGCTATATCCTGCAGATTAACCCCATGCCCCAGGTCTGCAGGTTAATAACATTTTTTGCAAGGACAGGTTCTCTTTAATTTCAACCTACTATTTCAGCCCTCCACAGCAGTCACGGTCTCTCATGTGGCCCCTCAGGAAAATGAATTGCTAACTCCTTACTGCACTGTACTATTACACTAATTATGGCAAGTTGCCAAAGATGTGGTTTATGTCTGCTGGCTATTTTGTTTTTCTGACACTGATTGTACAGATACTGTCTCTGATATTAAATCATTTAATTTGACTATTTTTATTTGAATAAGAATGTTTGAAAATGTCTCCGTATAGCCCGAGGCTTGAGCAGGATAAATTTTTACAGGTATGTGGGACACAATAGCTCTTATAGCTTAACAGTAAAGGTTTTCCACAATTTAGATGGTAAACCACCGCTAACCATCTCCTTCCACAACTCTTCCTAATGCACGACGCCTTATTAGAAGAGCACAGGACAAAATAGTAAAACTTCAAATTAGACAATACAAGTTGACACAATTGTTACATTTCTATGTTACGTAAGTATATGAAAAGAATAATTTGACTTCATAGTTCTATTCTCCTTTCAACGTTTATTAGGCAATGGATGAGTTAATGTGGGATAATTACTAGCTCTTGTGTGAATGTTCTGTACTCAGGAGACAGCTACAAGAAAATACTATCTTGGTATTTTTAATGATCCTTGAATAAATGAATAAAGTTAAATCATTAAGAGCCTCAAACATCTTAGAAAGGGAGATGCCTATCTCTATCTATATCTATGTGTATGTATATGTACCAAAATATTAATTAGTAACAGCATAATAAAGTCTTTACACAATCGAGTCTAATAAGTTAGAGTGATGGTAAACTTATTTTACATCTTAACAACCCATTTTTTTTTATAAAGTTATACAGATGTTTTCAGAACTTACCTTTCTTTTCCTGGGGATTTACAAAATGAAGCACTATTAATGCAACACATGCCCCAGTCATCAACACAAAGAGGACAATCAGGAATATCTCTAAAGTTGTTAATTTTTTCGACTTCATCCTTCCCGCAGTTAGAGCCCTCTGTGCAAAGACAACATCTGATGGAAATGTGGATCAGGTGAGGTCCAGCTGAATAGTCACTAGGATAATATACCCTGTCATTTTATCTATATTACTGTGGACTTTGGTCAGTTATCTATAAAGATTCTGCAAGTGCAAAAAAATACAGCTTTTAGTCATGTAAAATGTGTTTCTATTTATTTATTTTACTAGCTGGGTGCCCGATGCACATGCATCGGGATTCTAGAAGAGCGAGTCTCTGACTCGCAATGGCCGCTTCGCGGCCAATGCTTCGCGCTGCTAAGGCGACTCGCCATGCCCGCTGCGCGGGCATAGCGAGTCGCCTTAGAACTGCTCGCAATGGCCGCTGCGCGGCCAATGCTTCGGGCGTATCCACATGACGACACTGACTCGCAGCGTGAGCGGACTCAAAAGGGGCAAAAATCCCATTCGTGATTATATAATAGATAGTATATTTCTTGTGCACTCAGAAAATAATTTTCTTTACTGTTTCCTAGTTTAGTTCTTACCTTATAGTCTTTCTAAAAAACAAGAAAGGTTTTTCTCATCAATGTACATAGAATAACTCAAGTTTATAGACGTTTGCGTAAATATATTAAAGACTAGAAATGACTGTATTAATTAACTGCAAATCAACTTTGTGTTGAATTTTAATAAAGTAAAATATATTTTCGAAAGCTTATAACTCTCGAACGTTTGCTATTTATTACAGTACCATCTTTTCAGTTAGTCAATAAAAAGTATCAACCACTGAGGACTCAGATTTTATTAATGTTTTTAAGGAATTTGTTGAGCCAGAGGAATTTAAATAATTTTTTATTTGATTTGTACAAATTGCGTATAATGGCCCCTGCCATTTTACACAGTCATGGATGAAAGTCTTGTTCGTAATGAGTACTTTGTAATACTCGTGTACTCGTCCAAATAGCGAGTCCAATGTCAGTCAACACAGACATCCAGCTATAAAACTAGCATTTCCAAGACAGAGTGGGAGGGTGGTATTTTTTTATGCATTTTTAATGCATAAACACCTTGCAGTGCCCCCCAGAGAGAGCCTAACATTCAATCTGCACTCACTAGGGTGCCGACTTCCTTTGTGTACTGAAGGGAGCTGGCAATTGGTGTCAGATCGTTCACGATCGACACATCACTCACAAGCACCAGCGTTACTAGCCAAGTAACGAGTATCGCGAATACTGTACCAGTCATCCAAGTGGCGAATAATAACAATTACACTCATTACTCATTACTAGTTGGCTCCAGGAAATTGTTCCAGAAAACTAAGTATTTCCTTTGTATTAGAACAACACAAAAAAAAATGGAAAAAAAAAAGAAAATTGGACATAATTTCCCGCAGACCCCCCCAAAATGGACCTGACCATACTGTAGGCACCCTCAATTTAATATTTAGTTTCAAATAATTGCAATCAATTGTTTCCTAAATATCTGCAATCTATTGTTTACTATCAACAAGCTTCTTACACCACTTATCTTGAAGTTAGCACTACTCTTCTTTTGCAAACTGCTTTATTTTTCTCATATTTGAAGGGTGCCTTCTTCCGACAGCAAGTTTAGGATCTCTCCACAGGTGTTCACTGGGATTTATATCGTGCTCATTGTTACAACGCTCAAGAGTTTGTTTCCATTCACTTCAGAGTGCTTTTTGAAGTATGTTTGGGGTCATTATCCTGCTGGAAGACACATGACCTAGGACACAAACCCAGCTTTCTGGCACTGGACACTTCATTGAGACCAAAATCAAAAGATTTCATGATGCCTTGTACACAGTCAAGGCACCAAGTGACAGCAACACAGCCTCAAAACATCTTTGAACCTCCACCATATTTAACTGTAGGCACTGTGTTCTATTCTTTGTAGGCCCAATTCCATTTTCCATAAAGAGTCAAATGATGTGCTTCACCAAAAAGCTGTATCTTGACCTCATCTGTCTATAAGACACTTTCCCTATAGGGATTTTGACTTACTCATGTACATTTTGGCAAACTGTACTCTAGCTTTTTATGTCTCTTTGTCAGCAGTGCAGGCCTCATGTCATAGCTTTTTATTTACTTGAAATGTAGTCAGGACAACTTGAATTTCTCTGAATCTTGAATGGGGTTGCTTATCCAACATCTGGACTATCTTGCATTGTAACCTTTAATCAATTTTTCTATGCCATCTACGTCCAGGTAGATTAGCTACAATGCCATGGGCTGTAAACTTCTTTATTATGTTGCTCACAGTGCACAAATAAATATCAAGATCTATGGAGATGGACTTGTAACCTTGACATTAATATTTTTGACCAATTTTGGTTCTCAAGTCCTCAGGCAGTTCTCTTTTCCTATGTTGTATCCTCCGTGCTTAGTGTATCACACACAGACACACAATGCAAAGATTCAGTCAACTTTTCCCCTTTTTATCTGGTTTCAGGTATGATTTTCATATTGCCCACAACTTTACTTGCCACAGTTGAGTTTGAATGAGCATCACATGCTTGAAACAAAGTTTTTTACCCTCAATTTTGGGAAGATTCCAACAATTTTGTCTGGCCGATTTTTGTGGTTTTGTGTGAAATTATGTCAAAAAGGTAGTAAATATGTTTAAAATAAAACGTGTTTTTGCAATATCTTTATAGGAGAAATACTTCAGTTTTTGGAACGACATCACTGGTGCCAACATTTTTGGCAATGACTGTAGCAGAAGATTCTATCAACTCGAGAAGGCTAGCATGACCTTAGGCATTGCATGGCTGGATTCCCGTAATGGTTTGCAGCCATCACATCACATGGTATAGTGCAGCCAATCAAGAAGGACTTTTATAGTCTGTTTAAAAGTAGAGTTAGCCATTTTGTAGTGAATCTGGATAGTGAGAGAAAAACATAACTCTCAACCTTCCCATATAGATAGGGAGAGAACATCATAAAAAGTGAATACACATTACAGATAGTGTGTGACAGCACAAGAGAACAGTTAGCAGATATTTACCTGTAACCATATGGGTTCAGGTCATTTTATTATTACTAAGTCTGCATTTACATTAAAGACCTTGAAAGTGATTGGATTAAGTTGCAGGAGACCTCCCAACCTTTTAGGAGTATTTGTGATTTGCCCCAAACTACTGCAATACAATTTACCAAATTTTAGGCACATTTTTAATTAAAAAAATTTTGCTCATCTCTAATTCATGCCCTTCTTTAGTTTTTTTTTTTTTTTTAGCTATTACAGGTATAAGTTATGAGCTGTAAGATCCTACAATCTTGAAATAGTTTCTTTTCAAAATCTTCGGTGTTTATCGGGTTAAGAAGTGTTGTTGTTTTAAAGTTTTCAGGTCTTCCAATGATGTCCGGTGTTGTTGAAGTCTAGGCTCTGGCCTGGCCACTTATTGATATTGTGAAATTTATCTTAAAGCTTATTTCGCAGCAAGAAGAATCTTTCTTCTGTCTAATATCCAGAGCTGCCTGGATCAAATTTTAAAGGGATCCTGTCACCTCCAGAACGCCTTATAAGCTAGCAAAACATGTCCCTGCAGCATATTATCACTAATCTCACACTCCTTTTGTCTCCTAAAAGCATCCTGTGAAAGTGCATAAAAACATTTTAATACTCACTCATTAGTTATTATAATTAGCAGGGGCTATATTCTTTAGTCACAAGGGCGTGTTGTTTTGCAGCTCCACGATCCACCCTGTCTGTGTTCCTCTGCTTGTGCAGGCTTTGCCCTCCCCCTCTCTATCACTCACAGAATGCAAATCATTAGTCCTGCGTTCAGCTCCACATCACAGCAGCACAGACAGAGAGAGGGTGGATCATTCAGGCTGCAAAACAACACGCCCTAAGGGCTAAAGAATATAGCCCTGCTAATTATAATCACTAATGAGTAAGTATTAAAACGTTTTTATGCACTTTCACAGGATGCTTTTAGGAGACAAAAGGAGTGTGGGATTACTGACGGGATGCTGCAGGGACATGATTTGGTAGCTTATGAGGCATTTTGGAGGTGACAGGATCCCTTTAATCAAAATCTATGTGTACTTTACACCTTTCATCTTTACCTCAATTCCAAATTGTCTCTCAGTTCCTGCAACTGAGAAATATGTCCACAGAATGATGCTGTCATCACCATTATTTACAGTAGGGACACTATAGTCCTTGTCATCAATCATGCATAGTAGTGTTTGAAATTCAGGCCAATCTTAATTTCATCAGATTTCTCACACAAATGTCTATGTGGCTTTTGGTAAACATCAAATGAGATATCTTTCCTGAAGTATTTGGTTCTAATTTATCATAAAGTTCTGTTGGGGGAATTAATGAAGATATTTGGTTGTCCTTCAAGAAGCCTGTACAATGTTTACAATGGATGTCTGTAACTCTGACAGACTGACCATCAAGTTATTTCTCACCTCGATTCCAAGGCTGTTTTTCCTCATTTGCCAGACAACCAACTATGGAAAGGGTCTTGGTGGTACTGTATTTTTTTCCCGTTAAAGAATGATGAATGAATTTTAATCTTTCCAAATATGTGTCAAAACAAAATCTTGCCCTTGTAGTCCATAGACAATTAACTGGACTTCATGTCTTTGTTTTTGTTTGACATACTATTATTTGAGGCACATATGTTGTCAGGTATTTACCAAGAACAAATTAATTTATATCTCAAGTAAAACTAATAGGGACCGCAATTAATAATCCTGCTCTCTAAACTTTCAGTGTCAAGGGTGTGAAGACTTTTAACTGGAGAAAACCAACATACACACTATATTGTAGACTGTACAAGACTTTTTATGCTTCCTTATTAATTAGGAGCCATATGAGGGCAGAAGTCTCATATTCCATATGACAGCCATCTTATGGTATTCCTTCAAAAAAGAGATACAATAGGACAGCGTGCATTAACTCTTATCTATGTTGGCATAAATCTGTAGAAGTAAAAAGTGGGTTCTAAATACTGTACTTTATAGATGCAATGTTTAGAGGTGAGTGTATTGAAACAATACATGATTACTAGAATTTGTCATTTATAAATTGACTATACATTTAACACCAATAACATACACACATTGATTTCATTTTGTATGTTGCAAAGACATTCATTATTTTTATATATTGCTGCTAAAAAATATTTACAAAATGTTTAAATTACTAAAATTAAAGAGTTTTATATCTTTAAATTTCATGTTAAAATAGTTAACATGCATTAAGATGTATCACATACTAATTAAAACTTTCTCTAGCTGAAATGCTTCTGTCAGCAAGTCTTAAATGCAGTTACATGTCTATGCCTCTAGTGGGTATGTCCATACTCTAAACTTGTATTCCTTGCCTTTTCCCTTATTGCATGGGACATTACACTTTATATATCTTTAATCCCCACTGCTACCTGACTTTACTCTCTTCCTTTCTAAGGCTGGCTTCACATTAGCGTTTGTGTCTGCATGCTGATGGCATGCAGACACAAACGCTGTCAGAAGCAGGGACACTTTGATGTGTCCGCAGCGGATAATGTCCGCCTGCGGACACATCACTATGGAGCCCGGCAGCCAATCGGCGCTGTCCGGGGGCGGGCCGGAGGCGGAGATCAGCGCCGGAGATCTCCGCCCCCCGGCCGCCGGTAAGCTCCGGGACTGTCGGCGGGGAGAACAGCTGATCTGAGAGCTGTTTGAATCTTCCCGCGCCGACACTGTGAGGAGATGTCGGCGCGGGAAGATTCAAACAGCTTTCAGATCAGCTGTTCTCCCCGCCGACATCGCTATGAGATTACAGGCGGCGGGGAGAAGGAGGACAGCAGAGGGTCAGCTGATCTCCCGGTGGCCGTCGGTGAGCTCCTGTGACATCACCGGCGGCCACCGGGAGATTTTTCAATGGGTCCGCAGCGTTCTCCTGCTGTGTCATGCAGAGGACACTGCGGACCCATTGAAGACAATGCTTTTTTTGTTCGCTTGGGGACGCTTGCTGATTGTCCAAGCTCCCCAAACGCACAAAAAAACCCAACATGCTGCGTCCCGGGTGCGGATGCTGGACACCGGAAGCAGCAGATATCGTCCGCATCCGCACCCGAACGCAGCAAACGCAGGCACCATGCGTTCCTATGTTAAACATAGGAACGCAGTGCGCATGCGTTTAACTGCGTATGGGAACGCAGCAAAACGCTGCCTTCCCATACGCAAATGTGAAGCCAGCCTAAGTAAGTATCACGTTTCACATGCTGGGCAGCAGATGCACTGCCGAGTGAGTAGAACATCAGAGCATAAGAGTTGAATGCAGGTAGCTGTGTTTAGAGATCAATGGGGGAGAGGAGGATCTGTAATGCCTTACATTATAATAATTCCTAGAGCAAGATCTAGCACTTAGAATAATGCACCTATACAAACTTGAGCAAGTTAACAAAATTCAAAAGAGATTTTTTTTTGCTTTAGTGAAATTACCTTTAGAGTGTTCTGAAGCATATAGGATTTTTTTTTCTGTAGGTGTTATTCCTTGAAAAATCCTTTTAAATAAAAAATAATATTATGAAATGTTCATACATATTATTATTGTTAAGAAATAAATATTTTATCTGTTGAAGCAGATATTTTATCTCTGAAGGACATCAACCTTTGGTCTGATAAAGAAGTGTATACTTCAGCTCTACTGATTTCTGTACTTTACACATATGAAGATTAAACAGTTCTACTAAAC
The DNA here is from genome assembly GCA_033576535.1 of Allobates femoralis. Lineage (NCBI taxonomy): Eukaryota > Metazoa > Chordata > Amphibia > Anura > Aromobatidae > Allobates > Allobates femoralis. The sequence continues at coordinate 279,949,464 of JARQOC010000003.1, read as the reverse complement.
CAGTATACAAAATGTGGATAAGGTTTAAAGGGTCAGTCTGAGGCCAGCAAGTTTCCTCTCAAATCTCTAATTTATCCCTCTAATCTAAGCTATTTTCTAATATATTTGCTTTATTAATTCCCTACGGTTCCCTCTCTATACTATCTAACAACTATTGTTTTTTTCCCATTTCCTGGTTTAGGCCGTGTGAGTGCCCCAGTGCTTCCTGGAATCCTCACATGGAGCATCATCAAGCTGACAGGCCCCAGGCACTTCCTTAGCCTCTCCCTGAAACAAAGCATCACTGTGTCACTGGTTCCAGGGGAAGGTCTGTCAAATGTTTACAAAGGTCTCCAGCCCACCCTTCTCCCCTCCATGCATTGTTAATTTTCAGCCCCATTCCCTTCTCCCCTCCCCACAGTCCACATTCACAGCCCACCTTCTCTCCTCCGAGCAGTCCGCATTTTTAGTCCCCCTTCTTCAATGCTCCCCAGAGTGTGTATTCTTAGCCCCCCACTTTCTTCTGCCTATGCCCATTCTTACCCGCTCCCCGCAGTGTGGTGTCACATCTTCCCTGACATGCTGCGTCTCTCCCTCTGTTCAATCGTGAATGTCAGACCAGTGATGCAAGAGAGTATAAGCACCGCCCGCAAATGATGTAAGTGGAAGCTACCATGTCTTTAATATGCATTAGCCCCGGGATACCCACTGACATCACTTATGTGCTCCTGCAAGGCCGGTCTGACATTTGTGATCGCACAGAGGGAGAGAGACAGCATGTCAGGAAAGATGTGACACGGTGCGGGGAATGGGTAAGAACAGGGGTTAGTAGGGGGAAGAAGGTGGGGGCGCAGAGAAAGAACACTGCGGGGAGGGGAGGGGGTAGGGACTGAGAGTTCATAAAGTGGGGAGGTGAGAAGGGGAGGCTGGAGATTTTAGTAAACATTTGTGCAGCCGAGCCCCTGGAACTAGTGTCACAGTGACGCTTTGTTTCAAGGAGGGGCTGATGAAGTACCTGGGGCCTGTCAGCTTGCTGATGCTCTATGTGAAGATCCCAGGATGCACTGGGGCACTCACACGTTATGTCATGAAGCAGGAAATAGGAAAAAACATAACAATAGCAGTTAGATAGTATAGAGAGGCAACCATAGGGAATTCATAAAACAAGTATATTAGAAACTGGCGTGTAATAACATACCGTGCAAGACATCTTCCTGGACATTATCAAAGAAAACTTTTACATTTTTTGAGACCAACACTTTGTCTAAAACGTAAAACATATTGGAGTATTTTCACAAGACCTTACTGCAGTACCCTGTAAATATTTTCATCAGCTGTAAGAAGAGAGTTAACATTAATTAATGTAGTATATTTAATCGTTCTGACAAGCTGTCATGTGAAATCATTTATTTCTCTTTTAGCTTCTGAAGACTCATACATGTTTAGTTTAATAACTCTAGCAACTAATTACATGGAACAAAGTTTGAAACTATGAAGAAAATATATTGATTAACAATATACCTCCTGTAATATAGCTTACACATTTACACATGCTATGTTCTCAATAATAATAAAGAGCATTTTTCTCATTGTGCTAGTTATTATTATTTTTGAGAGATCTTGATAAATATCTACTCTATAATTGTCTAAGACGTTTTTGTGTCGGACCAAAAAAACGTGCCGTGGATATGTCACACTGTGACGTCACCACGGTGAAGCATTGGCCGCGTAGCGGCCAATGCGAGGCGTCAGTTGCGCGAGCAATGGCCGCGAGGCCATTGCGAGTCGCTAGCTTTAGTGCGAGCAATGGCCGCGAAGCGGCCATTGCGAGTCGCTGGCCGAAAATAGAACCAGAGGCTCGGCCACAAAGCTAGCGATTTCCCGGTCAGGTAGCGACTCGCTAGCCTCAGCGGGAACTCGCTAGCTTTGTGGCCGAGCCTCGCGAGTCGCTACCACAGTATATCTCCCTATACCTTCTAAGGGGATCATCATCATCATCATCATCATCATCATCATCATCATCATCATCCTCCTACTACCCGCACAGACCCCCCCCTCAATGGCCGCACAGACCCCCCCCCTCAATGGCCGCACAGACCCCCCCCCTCAATGGCCGCACAGACCCCCCCCCTCAATGGCCGCACAGACCCCCCCCCTCAATGGCCGCACAGACCCCCCCCTCAATGGCCGCACAGACCCCCCCCCTCAATGGCCGCACAGCCCCCCCCCCCTCAATGGCCGCACAGACCCCCCCCCCTCAATGGCCGCACAGACCCCCCCCCCCCCCCTCAATGGCCGCACAGCCCCCCCCCTCAATGTCCCAAAGTCAGCTGTGACCGCCTGGCCCTTGGACACTGGCTGCCATGCACACATCAGCTGGTAGGCTCCCATCACTTACCCACTGAGGACGGATCACTTCCAGCACCTCTTCACATGGCAGTGCTCAGAACTTCTGAATCATCCTCTCCTCACTCAGACACCTGGCAGGTTCCTATCCAGCCTACTCACTCCCAGCTGCAACCCAGTGAGTCAATCAGCACATCTTCACTCACACACAGACCTGACATGTGATTAACCCCCTGTGCACCATTCAGGTTTAGCCCAGCAAAGCACTCCAAAAAGTATAGAACACACCCCAATAAGTATTGAACGCGCCCCAAAAAGTATTGAACGCACCCCAATAAGTATTGAACGCGCCCCAAAAAGTATTGAACGCGCCCCAAAAAGTATTGAACACACCCCAATAAGTATTGAACGCGTCACAATAAGTATTGAACGCGCCCCAAAAAGTATTGAACGCGTCCCAATAAGTATTGAACACACCCCAAAAAGTATTGAACACACCCCAATAAGTATTGAACGCGCCCCAAAAAGTATTGAACGCACCCCAATAAGTATTGAACGTGCCCCAAAAAGTATTGAACGCGCCCCAAAAAGTATTGAACACACCCCAATAAGTATTGAACACACCCCAATAAGTATTGAACGCGCCCCAAAAAGTATTGAACGCACCCCAATAAGTATTGAACGCGCCCCAAAAAGTATTGAACGCGCCACAAAAAGTATTGAACGCGTCCCAATAAGTATTGAACACACCCCAATAAGTATTGAACGCGCCCCAAAAAGTATTGAACGCACCCCAATAAGTATTGAACGCGCCCCAAAAAGTATTGAACGCGCCACAAAAAGTATTGAACGCTTCCCAATAAGTATTGAACACACCCCAATAAGTATTGAACGCGCCCAAAAACGTATTCAACGCACCCCAATAAGTATTGAACGCGCCCCAAAAAGTATTGAACGCGCCCCAAAAAGTATTGAACACACCCCAATAAGTATTGAACGCCCCCCAAAAAGTATTGAACACGCCCCAAAAAGCATTGAACGCGCCCCAAAAAGCATTGAACGCGCCCCAATAAGTATTGAACGCACCCCAAAAAGCATTGAACGCGCCCCAATAAGTATTGCACCCCCCCAAAAAAGTATTGGACCCCCCAAAAAAAGTATTGGACTCCCTCAAAAAGTAGCTATAACTACTATAATCACATTAATGCACGTTCTAGAATCCCGATGCATTTGCATCGGGCTCACAGCTAGTAGTTAATAAATGGCTATGAAGGTGAAAAGCTGGGATTGACAAGTGTAATGCAAGTAATAAGAAATTAGCTAAACAATTTGATGAAATGTTTGAATTTAAATGTTAGGAAATTCACATGTCCTTGTGAATTTGAACAAGTTCAGATACGATGTGAATGTCCTAAAAAATGTCTACCACTTTTTTACACATTGCAGAAGGTTGTGTGCCGCCCCTGTGGTTCGGTTGCCTCTATGGCAGCGCTGGACTGGAGTGTTTGGGGCCTACCAGGAAAATTGACTCCAGGGGCCCACTCACCCGGGCCCACCCATTCTTCAGCTAAATACAAGTACCTGTTATCCGTTATACCTTTTATAGTGGAGCATGGACTGTAAAACACAGGCGGCTTCTGCACATCACTGTGCGCTCACCATTACTGCGATGTATCATTACTGTAGTTTGCATTAAAGGAATTTTTTGGTGAAAACAAGTTCTCAGCGATCTGCAGGTTTGGGAAGGTGATCACTTATTTGTTGGTGGAATCCGCACCATCAGTAGAATGTGGAGCTTTGAGCATTTGGTGAGTTTTTTCTTCAGTATTTGTAAGACAAAACCAGGAGGGGAGCAATCAGAGGTAATTTTTTCTGCATTTCTCACCCTCTCCTGGTTTTGTCTTATAAATACTGAGGTGAAAATCTCACCAAATGCTCAACTTGCTTTCTCTGGCGAACCTCTGTAACTGTATCTCTGCTGCTATGTCACAGGACAGGAGGGGTTAAACATCCAAGTGTTTAATATCTATTGGGAATAAAGAAGTTTCCCCTTATTGATATCAGATAAAACAAATGTCTGACCACAATCCACTCTACCAAGACCAATAATACCAGATAGAAGGCAGAAATACCACCACACCATGACCAGATCACATATTACCACCACATAGTGCCCAAATAATGCCACATACCAGACAAATACTGCCACACCATGACCAAAGCACATAATACCACCACATAGTGATCAAATGCTACCAGATATAAGGTATAAATACTGCCACACCTTGAGACCACATATTACCACCACATAGTGACCGAATAATACTACATACAAGGGACAAATAATGTCATGTCATGGCCAAAGCACATAATGCCACCACATAGTGACAAATAATACTAAAATAATAAAATTGTAAAAAAGCTCTGTATATAGTGTCAGTGTACAGGTAATGCAATTATCACCATTGACATTATACACAGGAGCTCTGTATATAGTGTCAGTGTGTGTGTATAAGTAATACAGATACTCACCAGTGATGTCTCTAGGTGAAGTTCTTTATCTGTCGCAGACCGATATCACGTCTTCTATGCAGGACTTATCTCTGCAGAAAATAACGTAGTTAGCTATACCTGACTCACTTCCTGAGCACGATCCACACTTTTTCCAAGATTTCTACACTAAATGAAATGACAAAAAAAAAAACCATAGTGCCGCACTACACAGTAACAGTGCTCCAGTGTCATTCTGTGCCTGCTCATCCTTTTCGGCAGACATATTTGTCTGACGGCAAAGATGTAGCAGAGCTGAAGACAGAAGACCCGTGGATTTCGTCGGAACGAGGATTTTTTTTAGTTAAAGGTGGAGTCCCTAAATGTGTTTTGTGTTTTATTTTTATAAAATAAAAAAAATTCAGTTTTGTTTTCTGTTTACTAGAAATTCATGCTGGACATGTCTAATTTGGCATGACACCATGAAGTTTGGGCTTAGTACCAGCTGATAATACAAAGCTGGCCTGGTACTTACCCTTTTATTACCCAAGGTGCCACTCACCACCAGAGCCACTGGAACAGCAGGGTAAAGTGCCTGGAAATGGAGCTATGATGAATGCGCCATTTTCAGGGGTGGCTGCGTGCTGCGATTTTCAGTGTAGGGGGCCAAGAACGCTTGGGCCCTACCATGCTGAGAATTCCAGCCCCCAGCTGCCTTGTTTTTTCTGGCTGGCCATCAACATATGGCGGGAGCCCACATATTTAAAAAAAATATATATTTAACATAAGTTAAAAACAAATATTAGGCTTCTCTGTCTTTTGATCGCCAGCCAAGGTAAAGCCAGGCAGCTGGGGGTGGCAGGTCGTAGCTGGCTGCTTTATCTGCGGTGAGAATCAAAAAGTCTTTGGAGCGCTACATCATGTTTTTAAAAATGATTTCTTTTCTCACTTCTATATGTGACAGACCCAACAGCCAATCACAGATGCTGTTGTGGCGCCCAGCAACGAGTGCGTCACAGGAAAGTATTGCATCCCTGACTGAAGATGCAATATCGTCCGTCTCAGTGGTGAACAAGTTAAATCCAAAGCTCCATGTACCACATGCACCATCCAGAGGCAGAGGACCAATCAGTTCCTGGTGGGAGAGTGTGAGGTGTAGTGTGAGGGAAGAATAGCAGAAGAAAGTTAGAACATGGGAGAGACAAGGTCAAGGACAGACGTCCAGACAGATCTAACTGGGAGGGCACCAACAATCAGTCCACCCGCCCCGCTCCAGAACCGGAGACCAGGCCGGTTACCGGAGGAGACGCACCATCGCCAATGGGTGCGGAGGAGGCTGAAGCAGAAGAAGCGGGTGTGACGAAATGGACCCCTTCAATGTAGGAAGATTTCTTATGTAACCCAGATAGATTATATATAGGCTTGTAAACTTGTAATGGCCAAGGAGAATTTCCTACAGTATTTTCATAGATTACTTTAAGTTTAGCATGGTAATGTAATTATCTAACTTGTTTGTCATAGCAGGCCAGAGAACTTAATTATGCTAATCGTTCATTGTCTATTACCCTGTGAATGTTGATTGTGGCTCCATCCACTATTGTGTTAATGTCATGGTTTGCAGACTGAATGTCTCCTACTAACATTCCATTGTAAGGTGCTATATCAATCAGCATTTGGCTCTCTATGTCAGGAGTACAATACTACTACAATATGTTAAATGAGGATTGGAGTTCAGCCAATGAAAAGACAGTGTTATTGCACCAATCGTGACGTTCCCAATATCATGCAATGAGGGCTGAAGGTATATAAGGAGATGTGTTCATTAACCAGTGAGTTAGATTCTGTCTAGTGGCCTCAGTCTAGGGATTTCGGTCCTGGCTAGAGGTCCACTGGATTGGAGATTGGAGATTGAAGATTGGATACAGGCAGCTAATCTAGGGTCTTTGGGTCCGATTAGCGAGCCATAACCCCAGGCCTAGGCATTTTGGTGCCGACCAAGGGGATCAGAACACGGACTAAAGAACCACAAGGACTTCAGTATCGGATTATCGGATTCGGCTGTGATAAAGACTGCATAAGGACAAGGAAGCAACCCAGGTTGGGATGATACAGTCACCTGGCTATAGACTTTGCTGTGCTATATTCTAAACCCTGGTGAGCCAGCGGAAGGGTGAGACTCTGTTGCCTGTTACATTTATGTGTTGTGCTTGGTTATGCATTATATGCTGTTAACTGTTTGGGGATCCAATAAAGCCTTAATATTGTGATTCCCTGACCCTGTGTTGTCTGAGTAGTGTTCCGCCGACGGTTAAGGAGCTCGGGCGTTCAGTTGGGGATGAGCCCTGGTCCACGTTGTCTTTGTAAAGGCAGCTGGGCCTGCGGACGAGAGCACCCACTGATCCCCGGGTCTCCACAGTGGGCAGCCCAGAAGCCCCGCGGGACAAGACCGAGGAAGAAGAGGAGGACCTCGCGGTTGCAGTACCAGACCAACCGGATAACCCCGACCTAGAGAGGGAGCCCCAACCTACCGAGGAGCTGGATGTTATCGTTGAAGCCGTGGAGGGAGAAGACGACTCGAGTCCCAGTGAACGAGAGGACTCAGCGCACACCAGTTCCGAGGAGGAGGGCGAGTTGGAAGTTCTCGCCAAGCAGCCACAAGCAGCTCGGGTCGAGTGGGCTGGCGCCGCCGCAGCGTCCGTCTCCAACGGCAACAATCGTACCCCGGTGCAGAGCTACCGCCAGACCCAAACACGGAACAGCGCCGTGAATCAGTGGGATTATGTCCAAACCGTCCACCGGTCCGACGATGCCGAACGCCAGCGCCGCAGAGCCGAAAAGTGGGCCCGAGAACAGGAAAATCTACGGGCTCGCACTGAAGCTCGCCGCCAGCCACCACTACCGGATGAACTCCGCAAACGAGGTACAGTTATTACCTTTAACCTGGACAACGGGTGGGGTTTTGTCCGGGAGGAGGGGGTATACGAGGAGATTTTTGTATCCCGCTGGGACTTTGAGTCCTATCTCCCCAAAGGACACCCCGACCGAGACCTGTACCGGGGAAAAATAATCTCATATGAACGCCATGCCGGACACCGGGGGTGGTATGCTATCCAGGTCCGCAAATGTGAACTTCATCACTAAAAGTAGTTGTCCCTTTTGCATAACTTCGTCTTTAGAGTTTGAAAGAGACTTTGCATAAGGACACTTTTCAGTTAAATTGTGTGCCAGTAAGCGGCCCGGCGGTAAAACGGACATTGGCGAAAATACAGTGACACTGCCCGCCGGGTCTGCAAGAGTTAACCGGTTCCGTTATAATAAAAGTTTGAAACATTCCAAGATAATGTGCCTCCCGGACGGGAAGAAAAACAAGCGTTAATGTTGTTAATAAAAATGTTTATTTTCTTTTATGTTGCTAATTTATAAAAATAATTTCTCTGTACTGTTTGGGTTCCGTGACACTTTGGGACAAGTGTAATTTCCCAAGGGGGAGTGTGACGCCCCGCAACGAGTGCGTCACAGGAAGGTATTGCATCCCTGACTGAAGATGCAATATCGTATCGTCCGTCTCAGTGGTGAACAAGTTAAATCCAAAGCTCCATGTACCACATGCACCAGCCAGAGGCAGAGGACCAATCAGGTCCTGGTGGGAGGAGTGTGAGGTGTAGTGTGGGGGAAGAATAGGAGAAGAAAGTTAGAACGTGGGAGAGACAAGGTCAAGGACAGAAGTCCAGACAGATCAAACTGGGAGGGCACCAACAATCCGTGACCCAGACGAGAAGGTGGGCAGACAGCAAAGCAACGGGTTCAAAAACACCCATGCCCAGTCCTGCCGGATACCGGTTCCGAGGTAGACAGTCGTCCATCGCTGTACTACAAACTGGAGTGACGGAATAGCTTCATAGGAGCCCCTCACTAAAGCCACAACTTCTGCAGTCTTACCAGGGGGATACCAGCCACGGAGTTTAGGACCCTTTGTAGCCGGTTGAAGAACATGTAACAGGTAATCCAATAAAGAAACCCCAGCATCCCAACCTGGTGCAACAAGGCAGCACGGCAACAGAAAAAGGACAGTTAGTAGCGAAGGAACACTGTGGAGCTTTGGACAGGTACTGTTTATCACTGGGACCACCCGGTCCGTTACCTAAAGAACTGTATTACCGTGTACTGTACCAGAATTACAGTAAAGACCTGTTGCAGAGGAGCATCGTGTCAGTGCCTTTCCTTCAGAACTGTTATTAACCCATGCAGTCATCAAACTAGCTGAGCTGCCGTATTCCACTCAGTGCAGCTCCTGGCCCCGGGGACTACTGCTCATCCTGTGGGGAGCATCCCATCTAGCTGCCGCACATCCCCTGGAGGCCCAAGAAGCGCTGGTGCCATCACCGGACACCCACGGGTGGCGTCACGAAACAAATAAGACTTTATTCCACATTCCCCCAACCCGTCAATTTGACCACCGGGCCCCACAGCCTCAGGCACGGAACCGTGACAGTGGAGCAACGCCTGAGACCTGAGAACCCGGCAACGGTGGGTCACTGTCAAAGAGGATGAGCATCTATGATTGGCTGTTTGAGTAATCTACAATCAGCCCATACATTCTAGTATGGTATTATGTATGGGCTGCTTTCAGGTTACTCAAGCAGGCAATCACAGACGCCCATTCTCTGTGTCAGCGTCTGTGATTAGCTGTTGGGTCTGTCATATATACAATAGTGTGGAAAAAAATAAGTAATAAAAAAAAATGACAGCGCTCCGCAGAATTTTTGATTCTTAGCGCAGATAAAGTAGACAGCTACAGCCTGCTACCCCCAGCTGCTTGGCTTTACCTTGTCTGGGGATCAAAAGGCAGGAAAGCCCAATGTTTTTTTTAAGTTATTAAAAAAAAATAATGCCATCCCTGGAACTGGCACATTCATCATAGCGCCATTTCCAGGTGCTTTATCCGGCTCTTCCAGCGGCCCTGGTGGGGGGTGGCACGCTGAGTAATAATAGGGTTAGTACAAGCTTTGTATTATCAGCTTGTACTAAGCCTGAAATTCATGGTGTCACGCCAAACTAGACATGGCCACCGTGAATTTCTAGTAAACAGAAAAAAAAACACAACACAGAGAAAAACATTTTTTGATAAAAATCAAACACAAAACACATTTAGAGACTCCATCTTTAATAAAAAAAAATCCTCGCTCCGATGTAATCCACAGGTCTGTCTGCTACATCATTGCCATCAAACAAATGTCTGCTGACAGAGATAAGCAGGCACAGAATAAAGGCCCCGTTACACGCTGCGATGTTCCAGTGATCCCACCAGTGATACGACCTGGCAGGCATCACTGGAACATCGCTGTGTGGTCGCTGGTGAGCTGTCACATAGGCAGACTCACCAGTGAGCATCATAATGCTAGTAACCAGGGTACACATTGGGTAACTAAGCACAGCGCTGTGCCTAGTTACCCGATGTGTACCTTGGTTACCAGCCTGCTCCCATTTGCCCAGCCTGTCAGAATGGACATCGCTGGTTGCGGATGCATGCGTGACAGCGGCAGACCAACGACCGAAAAATGGTCCCGGCCATTCCGCAACAATCAGCACACACAGCGACATCGCTGCGAGGTTGCTGCAGCGTCACAAACCGGTGACGTTGCAAGGATATTGTTAGCGATGTCGTTGTGTGTAACGGTGCCTTTACACTAGAACACAGCTGTGAGAGAAGTGCTTAGCTGGCCTCCACCCAGCGACCATGTTTTCCTGTGCGTTGCAAATAATGCATACTTTCAAACACATGCCTATTTTTGCAAGCGTTAGTATGCATTTTTGCAATGCAAGTCTACGGTACATCGCATTTGTGCTGATTTACAATGGATCCATTGTAACACGCAGCATAAATGCAATGATAACCCAGCCTAACAGCAGCGAGGAGGGGAGACGGAGCCCTGGAGACTGCCTAGTCAGTTTACTGGTGGTACTGTCATGCCCATTGCCCAGTATGTCCTCCCAGCCTCTGTGGTACTATTATGCCCATTGCCCAGTATGTACTGCCAGCCTCTGTAGTACTATCATGCTAGTACTACCACCAGTGACTGTGAGGACATGCTGGGTGGGCATGATAGTACCGCAGACGCTAGCAGGACATACTAAGCAATGGGCATGCATGATAGTACCACCCGAGGCTGGCATCACAAAGTTACCTCCTCATCCGTCCTGCTGCTGGCTCGGAGTCCTGTACAGTGCAGCATGAAGTGTGAATGCCACACTATGGAGATGCTGCTTCTAATACTACCAAGTGGAGGCGAGGGCCACATAGAGATTACAGGGGCCCCCTCAGGGGCGGACATGGGTCCCTATCAGGGGCATACATAGAGATCATGTGGCCAATCAGGGGAGTATATAAGGATGAGGGGCATACATAGAGATCATGGGGCCTCATCAGGGGCGTACATAGAGATCATGGGGCCTCATCAGGGGCTTACATAGAGATCATGGGGCCTCATCAGGGGCGTACATAGAGATCATGGGGCCTCATCAGGGGCATACATAGAGATCATGAGGCCCCATCAGAGGCGTACATAGAGATCATGGGGCCTCATCAGGGGTATACATAGAAATCATCATGGGGACCACTCAGAGGCGTATATAGAGATTATGGGGCCCACTCAGGGGCGTGCATAGAGATTACTGGGCCCACACAGAGGCGCACATAGAGATCATCATGGGACCCATTCGGAGGCATACATACAGATTACGGGGCCCACTCAGGGGCATGCATAGAGATCCTCATGGGGCCCACTCAGAGGCATACATAGAGATTACGGGGCCCACACAGAGGCGCACATAGAGATCATGGGGCCCTCTCAGATGCGTACATAGAGATCATCATGGGGTCCACTCAGAGGCGTACATACTGTAATGGATGCCCTCCACACCTTTCGGGTGGGCTGTCCTCTTAAGTGTCTGCTGCCAAATTGGATGCTTTGTCTGAGTGTGTGCACGCCACCGTAAGAGCCACGCTGACAACAAGTCAAAGTAGAGCTTAATGACAAAGACCTTTATTTTCCGCTGCAGCGCACAGCGTTTAATGCTGTGTGCTGCCAGACAACGGAGCCCATAGAAACCCGCAGTTTACCTTGCCAACCAGTGGGTTTCTATGGGCTCCGTTGTCTGACAGCGCACAGCATTAAACGCTGTGTGCCGCAGCGGAAAATACTGGCGTCAGGCTAGGGTCACAACGCAAGTGTGACCCTAGCCCTCAGGGGCCCCTGAGCACTGCCCCCAAAGCTCACCCTCAGGGGGCCCCTGAGCACTGACCCCACAGACAGCCTGTCCTGACCTGTAGTGAGATCACTACAGCCATCTATTTCCTGTATCTCCGCACACAGAAAATAGAGCAGCTGCAGGCAGCTCACACTACATGACAGGAGAGGTCTGAGAGATCACCGGCTGCAGCATTAAGGTTAGAAGGGAGGAAGGGAGGCAGCTCTAAGGGGCCCCTGAGGGTCCCCCCAGTGTGGGTGCAAGGCTCAGGGGCCCCCCAGTGTAAGTGTAGTGCTCAGGGGCCCCCCAGTGTGGGAGCAGCGCTCAGGGGCCCCCCAGTGTGGGAGCAATACTCAGAGGCCCCCCAGTGTGGGTGCAGCACTCAGGGGCTCCCCAGTGTGGGTGCAGCACTCAGGGGCCCCCCAGAGTGGGAGCAGCGCTCAGGGGCCCCCAGGTTTTGGGGGAAGCGCTCAGGGCCCCCTTGGTGTGGGGGATGCGCTCAGGGGCCCCCCAGTGTGGGTGCAGCACTCAGGGGCCCCCCCAGTGTGGGGGCAGCACTCAGGGGCCCCCAGAGTGGGAGCAGCGCTCAGGGGTCCCCCGGTTTTGGGGAAAGCGCTCAGGGCCCCCCTGGTGTGGGGGATGTGCTCAGGGGGCCCCTGGTGTTGGGTGTAGTGCTTGGGGCCCCCTGGTGTGGGGGCAGCGCAAAGGGGCTCCCCAGTGTTGGGAGAAGTGCTCAGGGGCCCCCTTGTGTGGGGGATGTGCTCAGGGGCCCCCTGGTGTTGGGGGAAGCACTTGGGGCCCCCCGGTGTGGGGGCAGCACTCAGGGGCCCCCGAGGGTGAGGTGTGGGGCAGCGCAGGGCCCCTGAGGGTGCGGTGTGGGGCAGCACTCAGGGAGCCCTGTCAGGGGCAAATTACACCAGCGGGTAAGACAGGCACAGGGAGGAGACACAGCGTACAGGGGAAGGGACAGGCACAGGGGGAAGACAGGCGCGCAGGGGGAGATAGGTGCACAGGGGGGACACAGCGCACAGGAAAGAGACAGGCAAAGGGGGAGACAGGTGTAGGGGAGAGACACAGTGCACAGGGAGGGGAACAAGCACAGGTAAGAGACAGGCTCAAGGGAGAGACAGCGCACAGGGGAGAAAGACTGCACAGAGAGAGGAGAGACCGCACAAGGGGAGAGATATGCACAGAGAGGGGAGAGACAGTGCACAGGATGGGAGAGACAGCATGGTAGGGAATACATTTGCGAGGGATATATTTATATATACACACATATATAGGTTGTGGACTATATATATATATATATATATATATATATATATGTATATAATTATAGTCCGCAACCTATATATATATATATATATATATATATATCTATTATATAATTGCCGTAGCGACTTCCGTCGGAGCGGCGCTGCTTCCGGTCGCTTGGTTAGCGAGTCCGAGCTGCTTCTCCTGGACTCTCCCCGTGGCCGCGTAGCGGCCAAGGCGACTCACGAAGCAATGCCCGCAAAGCGGGCATTGCGAGTCGTTGCAGCCTAGCGAAGCAATGCCCGCGAAGCGGGCATTGCGAGTCGCTACACCGCTAACCAAGCCACCGAAGCCCATACTCCTGTAGTCTACACCGCTATACTATACTACAGTCCCATGCCCATAAGCGCCATGGGACTGTAGTATACCATCGCGCTGTACACTACAGACCCCTGCCGCGACTCGCTACACCGCTAACCAAGCCACCGAAGCCCATACTCCTGTAGTGTACACCGCTATAGTATACTACAGTCCCATGCCCATAAGCGCCATGGGACTGTAGTATACCATCGCGCTGTACACTACAGCCCCCTACCGCTCTAAGCCACTACGCGCTGCTGTACTGTACACCGCTATAGTATACTACAGTCCCATGCCCATAAGCGCCATGGGACTGTAGTATACCATCGCGCTGTACACTACAGCCCCCTGCCGCTCTAAGCCTACCCCCTAAGGCACCGCCGCCCCTAACCCCCTACCCCCTAAGCCCCGCAGCAGCCCCGACCACCTAACCCCCGACCCGCACCATCCAAAGCCGCCGCCGATACCCCCTAAGCCCCGCCGTCTACCTCCTAAGCCATCGCCGCCCCTACCTAAGCCCCTACCCCCTAAGCACCCTACCCCCTAAGCCCCGCAGCAGCCCCGACCACCTAACCCCCGACCCGCACCATCCAAAGCCGCCGCCGATACCCCCTAAGCCCCGCCGTCTACCCCCTAAGCCATCGCCGCCCCTACCTAAGCCCCTACCCCCTAAGCACCGCAGCAGCCCCCGACCACCTACAACCCCCGACCCGCAGCATCCAAACCCGCCCCCGATACCCCCTAAGCCATCGCCGCCCCTACCCCCTAGGCCCCCGCCGATACCCCTAAGCCATGCCGCCTACCCCCTAAGGCACCGCCGCCCCTAAACCCCCTACCCCCTAGACCCCCGACGATACCCCCCTAAGCCATGCCGCCTACCCCCTAAGGCACCGCCGCCCCTAACCCCCTAAACCCCGCAGCAGCCCCGCCACCTAACCCCCGACTCGCACCATCCAAACCCGCCGCCGATACCCCCTAAGCCCCGACTACCTAACCCCCGACTCGCACCATCCAAAACCGCCGCCGATACCCCCTAAGCCCCGCCGTCTACCCCCTAAGCCATCGCTGCCCCTACCTAAGCTCCTACCCCCTAGGCCCCCGCCGATACCCCCTAAGCTCCCGCCGCTGTCCCCTGCCCCTGTCGCTAAAGCCCTACACCCTAACCCCCCGCCGTCCCCTAACCTAATGCCGCTCTCACCTAAGGCCCTACACCCGAAGCCCCCGTCCATCACTTACATGCCTTCAAGTCATCTGATCGTCCGTCCGATCGTCCGTCCGATCCTCCGTCCGGCCAGGCGTCCTCTTCCTCCGGCCCCGGGGGTCTTCTCTCTTCTTTCCGCCATCTCCGCCTCTTCGTCCGGCCCCGGGGATCTTCTGTCTTCTTTTCCGAAAATTCCACCTCCGACGTCCTCTTCCTTCTCATTAAGATAGAATGGAGGAAAAATCCCCCATTCTACCTCAATGAAATCTCACGCCGTCTTCTGATTGGTCGCTGGATAATGCCCTCAGCCAATCAGAAGAGCTCCTCATTCAGTTTTCATTCAGGTCCGCCTTTTTTCCCCATTGACATACATTACCGGTGTGTCGGCGATTTTATGGCCGCCCCCCTGGTTCTATTTGTCGGCCCTAAAATCGCGGACACACCGCTAATGCATCTCTATGGGCAGTCAGCTCGACTTCTGATTGGTTGCCGTTCAATCCGAAATCGGGCTGACTGCCCATAGAGATGCATTAGCGGTGTGTCCGCGATTTTAGGGCCGACAAATAGAACCAGGTGGGCGGCCATAAAATCGCTGACACACCGGTAATGTATGTCAATGGGCAAAAAAAAGGCGGACCTGAATGAGAACTGCGTCTCAGTCAAACTTAAAAAAATAAATAAATTAAATAATAAAAAAAATAATTAAAAAAGAATTAAAAAATAATAAAAATATTAATTAAAAATAATAAACAATTCAATAAAAATAATAATAAAAAAATAAAATATATGCTAATAAGATCAGCCCTTTGCGGACCTCAATGAGAACTGCGTCTCAGCCTAAATAATAAATTAAATAATAAAAAAAATAATTAAAAAAGAATTAAAAAATAATAAAAAAAATTAATTAAAAATAATAAAAAATTCAATAAAAATAATAATAAAAAAATAAAATATATGCTAATAAGATCAGCCCTTTGCGGACCTGAATGAGAACTGCCTCTCAGCCTAAATAATAAATTAAATAATAAAAAAAATAATTAAAAAAGAATTAAAAAATAAAAAAAAAAAAATAATTAAAAATAATAAAAAATTCAATAAAAATAATAATAAAAAAATAAAATATATGCTAATAAGATCAGCCCTTTGCGGACCTGAATGAGAACTGCGTCTCAGCCTAAATAATAAATTAAATAATAAAAAAAATAATTAAAAAAGAATTAAAAAATAATAAAAAAAAATAATTAAAAATAATAAAAAATTCAATAAAAATAATAATAAAAAAATAAAATATATGCTAATAAGATCAGCCCTTTGCGGACCTGAATGAGAACTGCGTCTCAGCCTAAATAATAAATTAAATAATAAAAAAAATAATTAAAAAAGAATTAAAAATTAATAAAAAAAAATAATTAAAAATAATAAAAAATTCAATAAAAATAATAATAATAAAATAAAATATATGCTAATAAGATCAGCCCTTTGCGGACCTGAATGAGAACTGCGTCTCAGCCTAAATAATAAATTAAATAATAAAAAAAAATTAAAAAAGAATTAAAAAATAATAAAAAAAAATAATTAAAAATAATAAAAAATTCAATAAAAATAATAATATAAAAATAAAATATATGCTAATAAGATCAGCCCTTTGCGGACCTGAATGAGAACTGCCTCTCAGCCTAAATAATAAATTAAATAATAAAAAAAATAATTAAAAAAGAATTAAAAAATAATAAAAAAATTAATTAAAAATAATAAAAAATTCAATAAAAATAATAATAAAAAAATAAAATATATGCTAATAAGATCAGCCCTTTAGCGCACCTGAATGACAACTGCCTCTCAGCCTAAATAATAAATTTAATAATAAAAAAATAATTAAAAAATAATAAAAAAATTATAAAAAAATAAATAAAACATAATTAAAAAATAAATAACAAATAATAAATAATAATTTAAAAAAAAATGCTAATAATAATATTACTGCTAATAATAATGCTATTAATGCTAATAATTATGTTATTAATGCTATTATTAATGCTAATAATGCTATTATTAATTCTATTAATGCTAATAATAATGCTATTAATGCTATTAATAATGTTATTAATGCTATTATTAATGCTAATAATCCTATTATTAATGCTATTTATGCTAATAATAATGATATTAATGCTATTAATAATGTTATTAATGCTATTAATAATGCTAATAATGCTATTATTAATGCTATTAATGCTCATAATAATGCTATTAATGCTATTAATAATGTTATTAATGCTATTAATAATGCTAATAATGCTATTATTAATGCTATTAATGCTAATAATAATCCTATTAATGCTATTAATAATGCTATTCATGCTATTAATAATACTATTAA
Organism: Allobates femoralis; assembly: GCA_033576535.1. Taxonomy (NCBI): domain Eukaryota; kingdom Metazoa; phylum Chordata; class Amphibia; order Anura; family Aromobatidae; genus Allobates; species Allobates femoralis. The sequence goes on along the minus strand of JARQOC010000003.1, from coordinate 279,932,206 downwards.
TGCTATTAATGCTAATAATAATGCTATTAATGCTATTAATAATGTTATTAATGCTATTTTTAATGCTAATAATGCTATTATTAATTCTATTAATTTTAATAATAATGCTATTAATGCTATTAATAATGTTATTAATACTATTAATAATGCTAATAATCCTATTATTAATGCTATTATGCTAATAATAATGCTATTAATGCTATTAATAATGTTATTAATGCTATTAATAATGCTAATAATGCTATTATTAATGCTATTAATGCTAATAATAATGCTATTAATGCTATTAATAATGTTATTAATGCTATTATTAATGCTAATAATGCTATTATTAATTCTATTAATGCTAATAATAATGCTATTAATGCTATTAATAATGTTATTAATGCTATTATAATGCTAATAATGCTATTATTAATGCTATTAATGTCAATATTTATCCTATTAATGGTATTATTAATGCTATTAATGCTAATAATAATGCTATTAATGCTATTAATGCTAATAATAAATGCTATTAATGCTATTAATAATGTTATTAATGCTATTATTAATGCTAATAATGCTATTATTAATGCTATTTATGCTAATAATAATGCTATTAATGCTATTAATAATGCTATTAATGCTATTAATAATGCTATTAATCCTATTATTTATGCTATTAATGCTATTAATGCTAATATTTATCCTATTGATGGTATTATTAATGCTATTAATGCTAATAATAATGCTTTTAATGCTAATAATAATGCTATTAATGCTATTAATAAATGTTATTAATGCTATTATTAATGCTAATAATGCTATTATTAATTCTATTAATGCTAATAATAATGCTAATTAATGCTATTAATAATGTTATTAATGCTATTATTAATGCTAATAATCCTATTATTAATGCTATTTATGCTAATAATAATGCTATTTATGCTATTAATAATGTTATTAATGCTATTAATAATGCTAATAATGCTATTATTAATGCTATTAATGCTAATAATAATGCTATTAATGCTATTAATAATGTTATTAATGCTATTAATAATGCTAATAATGCTATTATTAATGCTATTAATGCTAATAATAATCCTATTAATGGTATTAATAATGCTATTCATGCTATTAATAATACTATTAATGCTATTAATGCTAATAATAATGCTATTAATGCTATTAATAATGTTATTAATGCTATTATTTATGCTAATAATGCTATTATTAATTCTATTAATTTTAATAATAATGCTATTAATGCTATTAATAATGTTATTAATGCTATTATTAATGCTAATAATGCTATTTATGCTAATAATAATGCTATTAATGCTATTAATAATGCTATTAATGCTCTTATTTATGCTATTAATGCTATTAATGCTAATATTTATCCTATTAATGGTATTATTAATGCTATTAATGCTAATAATAATGCTATTAATGCTATTAATGCTAATAATAATGCTATTAATGCTATTAATAATGTTATTAATGCTATTATTAATGCTAATAATGCTATTATTAATCCTATTAATGCTAATAATAATGCTATTAATGCTATTAATAATGCTATTAATGCTATTAATAATGTTATTAATGCTATTATTAATACTAATAATGCTATTATTAATGCTATTAATGCTAATAATAATGCTATTAATGCTATTAATAATGCTATTAATGCTATTAATTATGCTATTAATGCTATTAATGCTAATATTTATCCTATTAATGCTATTAATGCTAATAATAATTCTATTAATGCTAATAATAATGCTATATAATGCTATTAATGCTATTAATTATGCTATTAATGCTATTAATGCTAATAATAATGCTATTAATGCTATTAATAATGTTATTAATGCTATTATTAATGCTAATAATGCCAATAATAATGCTAATAATAATGCTATTAATGCTATTAATGCTAATATTTATCCTATTAATGCTAATAATAATGCTATTAATGCTATTAATAATTCTATTAATGCTATTAATTATGCTATTAATGCTATCAATGCTAATATTTATCCTATTAATGGCATTATTAATGCTATTAATGCTAATAATGCTATTAATAATGCTATTAATGCTAATAATAATGCTATTAATGCTATTAATACTTTTATTAATGCTCATAATACTGCTAATAATGCTATTAATACTGCTATTACTGCTAATAATAATGCTATGGCTTATATTATTGCTATTGATGATGCGATTATTATTTAAAAATCTTTAAAAAAACAATAAACATATTTTAGATACCCGATGCATTTGCATCAGGCTAACAGCTATAACTACTATAATCAAATTAATGCACGTTCTAGAATCCCGATGCATTTGCATATATATATATATATATATATATAATATACATACATGATGCAGCAGTATGTACTAAAGGGGGCCCACTGAGACTCTTTCGCCTGGGACCCGCAGAAACCTGGAGCCGGCCCTGATGGTAACTGCTGTGGTTAGCAGATATCATGGCACCCGAGCTGTGTTCCCGGGTGACTTCACTGATTCACCACTCAGTCAGAAGCTTCTGTCGGTTCTGTCATTCTGTGCTCAGAGGCTGCGATGAAAGGATGCTTCTTTTTCAGCACAGTCTCTGATGCAGCATAGCTTTGATTGTAATGTGGGACCTTGTGGTGGATTATCGTTGGAGGGAATGTGTTTGGAGTTAATAAATTGGATAATAAGGTTCGTTTGTGTGTTTTATATGTGATAAAGGATTTTTCTGTGTGTTTATTAACTATTCACTTACTGGATTGGTAATGGGCGGGTATTAGAAGACTCTTGACATTACCAAACTAGGACTTAATGACAAGCTGTCAATACAAAGCTGTCATTAACCTCTTCTATCACCCTTATAAGACCGCACTAAGGACCTCAGGAAAAGCTGGGAATGGGACAGAAATTGGCACTTCTAATGAATATGCCAAATTCTGGGGTGGCTTCTATTCTTATCCTGGGGAGGCAATAACTATCTGCTTCCCCAGGGAAAGAATAACAATCCCCATCCGTTTGCTTTCTCCTGGCTGAGTATCAAATTGGAGGAACCCCATATTGCTGGTTTTTAAATTATTTATTTAGTTAAAAAAAACTGCATGGGGACCCCTTTTTGATACACAGCCAAGATAAAGGGCATAGTTGGGGGCTGCAGCCCACAGCTGTTCGCTTTATCTGTGCTGAGAATGAAAAATTTTGGGGGCCCCCTACAAATTTTTCCCATTATTTATTTTACACACTATGCTGACAGGTTGGTTGTCATACATTCATGTGTATGGTAACCAAGCGCAGATATCAGTACAGATTGTCAGAGCGCAGTCTGATTGCAACAGCCAATCACAGACGATCTAACAGAGAGTGAGCATCTGTGCCATTGTCGATCAGTGCTGTGAATATGCATGAAACTTAATGAGTGGCCCTGGAGCAAGCAGCTGGAGGCTCGTACAGTTGTAGCCAAAAGTATTGACACCCCTGCAATTCTGTCAGACAATACTCAGTTTCTTCTTGAAAATGATTGTAATCACAAATTCTTTGGTATTATTATCTTCATTTAATTTGTCTTCAATAAAAAAAACACAAAAAGAATTGTCCTAAAGCCAAATTGGATATAATTCCACACCAAACATAAAAAAGGGGGTGGAGAAAAGTATTGGGACTGTTAGAAAAATCATGTGATGCTTCTCTAGATGTGGACGGAAAAGAAAAATTGACGAGAGATTTCAATCCAAGATTGTGTGGATGGTGGATAAAGAACCTCGACTAACATCCAAACAAGTTCAAGGTGCCCTGCAGTCCGAGGGTACAACAGTGTCAACCCGTACTATCCGTTGGTGTCTGAATGAAAAGGGACTGTATAGTAGGATACCCAGGGAGACCCCACTTCTTACCCTGAGACATAAAAAAGCCAGGCTGGAGTTTGCCAAAACTTACCTGAGAAAGCCTAAAACATTTTGGAAGAATGTTCTCTGGTCAGATGAGACAAAAGTAGAGCTTTTTGGGCAAAGGCATCAACATAGAGTTTATAGGAGAAAAAAGAGGCATTCAAAGAAAAGAACACGGTGCCTACAGTCAAACATGGCGGAGGTTCCCTGATGTTTTGGGGTTGCTTTGCTGCCTCTGGCACTGGACTGCTTGACCGTGTGCATGGCATTATGAAGTCAAAACTCATTGATGATTACCGGAAGCGGTTGATCGTAGTTATTTTGGCTAAAGGTTGTGCAACCAAGTATTAGGCTGAGGGTGCCAATACTTTTGTCTGGCCCATTTTTGGAGTTTTGTGTGAAATTATTAATGTTTTGCTTTTTGCTTCATTCTCTTTTGTGTTTTTTCATTGAAGACAAATTAAATGAAGATAATAATACCAAAGAATTTGTGATTGCAATCATTTTCAGAAAGAAACTGAATATTATCTGACAGAATTGCAGGGGTGTCAATACTTTTGGCCACAACTGTAAGATCGATTCAGCTATGCTATCATCTACAAGTGCATCTCAATAAACTGAAATAACATCAAAACGTTTTTATTTCAGTAATTCAATACATAAAGTGAAACACATATATTATATACTTTAGAGACATTACAAACAGAGTGATGCTTTTCAAGTGTTTATTTCTGTTTAGTTCTGTTCTGTCTATCCATCTACATATATAATGCATACGTTTTTGACGTCCCAAAAATGTAAAAAAATGCAACTTTTGCAGTTGGTTAAAACGGATCTGTTAAATGGACAGCAAAAACACAATGTGAACCTAGCCTTACCCTTTTAGTTCCTGTAAGATTAAGTACTGTTTTAAAGCTTGTGAGCCGTGCTGAAAAAACCTGGGCGAATTGCTACTCTGCATAAGGAAATATACCCCCTTGAATAAACTGCTTGCTGTGGAGGGCGTCGGGCATTTTAAGTGTTCTTACATGGCAAAGCGCACCCTCCAGGTGTTTAAAAATCAGAATGGTCTGGCTGAGTGCACACTAATTTGTGATGCTGTCATGTGATGGGATTCAGTGCTGGATATGTTGGAGCATCTGTACGAACAATGGAAAGTGGTGACTGAATGTTATATATTGTAACATGCAAACTGGAGGTTGGGTTACGTTCAAATCTACCATTAGCAGCAGAAGAGAGATGCATATTTATATTGAAAAAAACTCACAAAATATAACGCAGGAAGAAATAACAATGAAAATATCTATATGTTCATTTCTACATTGAGGCTGTTGTTACAAGCAGCATAATGTGATGGAAAGGGAGGAGGAGCAGCAGGGGGATGTGATAAGGGACATTAAGTAATCCTAGGCACAGGCTGTGAATGAAGTATGAAATTGATTATCATAATAATTCTGACCATGGCAATGAACCTTCATAGCAGGGTAAACTGAGGTCATATTGGTGAACAAGGCAAGTTGCATGCTTAATTGCATGTGGGATAACAGTCATATCTTTAATATAAAGCAACAAGATGATTATTGGCCAACCACTCTTTTAAATCCTTGCAATAAAAGCAAACTAGGGCTATTTTCTCTGCCTTCTGAATGAAAAGCAAATTTAGTGCATTTCTGGAAACATCGTGTTCACTGTTAGGCAAAATCTTTTGCCATGCAGAGACTTGCCAATCACAAGTCTGACCAGGAAATACCTCTCAGATCAGCCAGGCTCAGTCATACCTGGTCTTTGTACTTTCTTTAGCAGACGAAGCACGGTTCCATGAACTTCTGAGTTAGCAGATAAGACTATTGGCCAGAAATAGCCTGGTTTGTTGTGGGTGTACTGTCTTAGGGCCGCTTCACACTGCGGTGTGATCCGGTCCGGGTCTGTCCGGGAGGACCCAGACAGCCGCGGACCGGATCAGCACACAGGACTGGGGGGCTATTATGCCCTCCGGTCCGGTGTGCAGTGCACGCAGTTCCCGCTGCTGATAAGTCAGGACCGCGGGCGCCGCAGTCCTGACCTGTGAGCGGCTGCAGCTGCGTGCGCTGCACACAGGACCGGAGGGCATAATAGCCCCCCAGTGCTGTGTGCTGATCCGGTCCGCGGCTGTCTGGGTCCTACTGGACAGACCTGGACCGGATCACGCCGCAGTGTGAAGCCGGCCTTATCTAGCCCTTGTGTGGACATCTACTGCTTGATCATCATATTTTTTTCTATACTGTTCTACAAGTGCTTTTGCTCCTGCCACTGACACTAGACAGCCACACATCCCCTGCCTATCCAGTTTGTTATATTGGTACACTGTTCTACTGCTCCCAAAAATTGATCATTTTTCAAAAACTTAGTGAAAACTCTTAGTTTCATTTAACAGACACACCCTAAACGTATACTTTTTGGACCACCACTTGCCAAAAACAGTCATGGATTCTGCCGTGTACAGTATCTGTATAGAGACACGGGCATTGTAGATATCAGCCCCTAGAAAGTACCTTTTTTTAAAAACATAGAAACTCTGTGAGAGCAGTGTGTTATACAGAGTTTTGGTTTCCACCAATTACCATTCATTTTTCCATAGCCACATATAGTTGTGCTCAATGGTTTACATTCCCCAGCAGTTTTTTTTTTTTGCTTTCTTGGCCTTTTTTTCAGAGAATATGAATGATAACACAAAAACATTTTTCCACTCATGGTTAGTGGTTTGGTGAAGCCCTTTATTGTCAAACTACTGTGTTTCTCTTTTTAAATAATAACGATAACCAAAAACATCCAAATGACCCTCGTCAAAATTTCACATACCCCAATTCTAAATACTGTGTATTGCCCCCTTTGAGATCAATGACAGCTTGAAGTCTTTTGTGGTAGTTGTGGATGAGGCTCTTTACTTTCCCAGATAGTAAAGCTGCCTATTCTTCCTTGCAAAAAGTTTCCATCTCCTGTATATTTCTTGCCTTTGTTGCATAAACTGCACACTTGTGTTCTCCCCAGAGTGGCTCAATGATATTGAGGTCAGGCGACTGAGATGGCCACTCCAGAACCTTCACTTTGTTTTGCTGTAGCCAACAACAGGTCGACTTGGCTTTGTGTTTTGGATCATTGTCATGTTGGAACGTCCAAATACGTCCTATTTTCAGCTTCTGGCCGATGAGTGCAAATTTGCTTCCAGTATTTGCTGATAACGTGCTGCATTCATCTTATCTTCAACTTTGACCAAGTTTCCTGTGCCTTTGTAGCTCATATATCCCAATATCATCAGTGATCCACCTCCGTGCTTTACAGTAGGAATGGTGTTCCTTTCATTATAGACTATTATTATGAGAAAAGCTTTTTTCCTCCTGACGTAGAGGATGCCCTTTGTCCTCGTTGCAGGTCTAGGTATAAAAAGATAATTAAAAAGGTCTCTGTACTGTCCCCTCATATATTTTTACATTATGATAAGATCACCCCTAAGCCTTCATTTTTCCACATTAAATAACCCCAAGTTTAACAACCTGTCTTCGTATTGCAGACCCCTCAGTCCTCTAATAACCTTGGTCGCTCTTCTCTGCACCCGCTCTAGTTCAGCTATGTCTTCCTTATACACCAGAGACCACAATTGTACAGCCTTCTGTGTGGCTGCAGTAGTAACTTGCATAGAAGCAAAACTATGTTCTCCCCATGAGCATCTATGCCTCTTTTAATGCATCCCATTATTTTATTAGCTTTGGCCGCAGCTGCCTTACACTGGCCACTAAATGTGAGTTTGCCGTCCACCCATACGCCCAAGTCTTTTTCTGTGATAATTTTACACAGTACATACTTATACATTTATTTCCTCTGCCCAGGTGCACCAAATCCAAAATTAAAGTTCAATTTCCATTTCTCAGCCCACGCCTCCAGCTTACCTTGCTTTTACCATACTTTTTTCTTGCCATCATTCTGGTAGAGGTTGATCTTGGTTTCATCTGTCCAAAGAATGTTCTTCCAGAACTATTGGAACTGTTGTTTTTTTTAAGATTTTTTTTTGTGTCAGAGTTAAATCTAGCCTTCTTATTCTTGAAGCCTATGAGTGGCTTGTGCCGTGCAGTCAACCCTCTGTATTTACTTTCATGCAGTCTTCTCTTTATGGTAGAATTGGATATTGATACACCTACATCCTGGACAGTGATGTTCACTTGGTTGGCTGTTGTGAAGGCATTTATCTTCACCATGGCAATTATTCTGCAATCATCAACCACTGTTGTCTTCCATTGATATCTAGGTCTTTTTGCATTGTTGAGGTCAGCAGCGATTTCTTTTTTTTCTCAGGATGTCCGAAACTGTAGACTTTTCAACTCCTAATATTGTAGTAATTTCTCAGATGTTTTTTTTTGTTTTCGCAGATGAAGGATGGCTTGTTTGGTCAGCATGGAGAGCTCCTTTGCCTGCATGTTTGATTCTTAGCAAAATCTTCAAAATGCAAGCACTACAACTCAAATCAACTCCAGGTCTTTTATGTGCTTAATTGAGAATGAAATAACGAAGGAATTGCACACACCTACCCATGAAACAGCCTTTGAGTCAAATGTAAAATAGCTGAAACTCCTAAATTCTTCATCCAATTTTAATGTGGATGCTCAGAAATGAAAGCTAAAAGTCTGGACATTATGTCTATGTCTATGTCCATTATATAACTATAACTTGAATATGTTTTAGTAAACAGGTACAAAAAAATGTCAGTGTCCAAATATATATTGACCTTATTGTAGCACCACTGAATTTTTTCGAGCCATTGGATGAATCCTCCGAAAAAGATTTTTCAAGTTACTGACAGTGTCAAGCTTCCTTTTCTATTTGGAGTGAACTAGCGGCAGACAGATTCTTACACATAATGCAATACTATCAGGGATGTATCTGATTGTTCCCAAATTTATTTTACAGCAGGGCAACAAATTTAGCCTATACAAGTACTATCTTTAGCTTAATGGAGTCCTGGAAGTTATGATATGTCCCCCACTGAGCCCTTATCTAAATATCATAAAATATGCAAAGATTAAAGAAAAAAGCCTAGATCTACTAAGATTTTATGATAAATTATCCATGTTGTTTGGAATAGCCTCCATGCTGAGTTCCTTCAAAAACTGTATACAAGTGTAGCTGGGAAGCAAAGGGTAGTCACACCAAATATTGATTGGATTCCTTCTTGATTTGATTGATTTCTGTCATTTAATTTGCATTTTTTAATTGAAAAAATATACCATTTACACTTCTATCTTTGAAGTAATCTTACGTTGCAGCATTTTTTTCCATGCCTGCCTTAAAATGTTTGCTCCTTACAGTATTTATACATATTATAGCTCCATACAGCTTTGAAGTTGCCTGATAACATAATACTGTACAGCTATGTACGTAAAGCGTCTATTTTAATACAAATTTTTTTACTCTTCACAATTTACTGGAATATACTGACTCTTCCAAAGATGGTAAGGCTAAGTTCACATGTCCATGTCAAATTGTGCAGACACAACTTTTTAGGCCGGCTTCACACTACGATTTTGGAGTTTCTGAGTGTATCCTTGTCAAAGTGGATATACTCGGATCCGATTTTGCCTCCCATGTATTGCTATGGGGCACGGATTGTGCTGGGATGTGTCCTTTTTGCCATCCGATTTACGCACAATCCTAGCCCCATAGGGATACATGGGAGGCAAAATCGCATCCGAGTATATCCAATTTAACACGGATACACTCAGATGCCTCAAAATCGTAATGTGAAGCCGCCCTTAGCGTTGCTAAAAAAACTGATTTCATCTGGATCCATTTTTTTTCACTTTGACGCCTATGGTAAACTGATCTGATAAATTGCAATCCAATTTCTTCCATCTGAAACTGATCCAATAAAAAAAATGGATAATTTTCAAACAAAAGTAAGGGCGGCTTCACACTGCGGTGTGATCCGGTCCGGAGTTGTCCGTGATGAACCTGACAGACTCGGACTGGATCAGCACACAGAACTGGAGGGCTAATTTGCCCTCTGTCCGGTGTGCAGCCACGTGCAGTTGCAGCCGCTGATAGGTCAGGACCACAGCGCCGTGGTCCTGACCTATCGGCAGCAGGAGCTGCATGCGGCTGCACACTGGACCGGAGGGCAAATTAGCCCTCCAGTTCGGTGTGCTGATCCAGTCCACCGCAGTGTGAAGCCGCCCTAAAACAGATGACTATTAATGGACTCATAGGTAATGGTCTGTTTTAAAAATAAAATTAAAGGGCGCCGTCAGAAAAAAAGAAAATGATCTCTTCAGTTGTTTTTGGATTGCTGGCTGATTGCATAGAACTCTCAATTATCTAAAGATACCTATTTTAGAATAGCTCTTTTGGACTTATCTGTTCATTTTCAATGTCACCTGAGAAATCTCTTTTGTGGTCATTCAACTGCATAATCTCAGACTCCATGCTGGCCATTGGATTGTCTTTAGTTAGAGTTTCTGCCCAAAAAGAAAGATTACAATAGAAAAATATTGAAAAAGGTGCAATAATGGGCAAAAGACAGCATAAATAGAAAAGTATGGGTCTTTTGTGTGTGATTACACCTTTTTGCACATTTTTCAACATTGAAGCTACAATGTGGGGAGGGGATGGAGATGGGGAGCAGTGAATATTCATAGAGAGCAGTGAATATTCATTTTCTTCAATATCGAGCACATATGATCGCCCCAGCTGCCATCTTACTGCAGCGGCTGTGGAGATCACGCGTGTCCTCTACTAAAGCAAATTAAAATTCCCTGCTCCCATAATCCCACCCACCTCAGCAATATTCATTTTGGATTAGATGGTAGCTGACGTCAGCGTGTAACTGGAGGTACATGGCAGTGACTTTATGCGCTGCCCCGCTTACATGCCAAAGTCAGTGGCTGGCCTCAGAATAGGCCTCCATGCACCAAGGGAGTGGAGGAATGGTGAGTTTAACTGTTTCTTTTCATATGTGCGGCATAATAGGAGGTGTAAATCAAGGCCATATTTGCCATTAGGCACTCGTAGGCACGTGCCTAGGGCGGCGCCATTCATAGGGGGCGGAGTCTCAGCGTCTTTTCTTTTTTTCTTTTTTTTGCCTGCCTGTGTTGGCCGGGTCGTAAGCCCCGCCCCCTCATACACCCCCCCCCCCCCGATCATCATTAGGCTCGCTCGTGCCTGTGTTGGCCGGGTCGTAAGCCCCCCGCCCCCTCATACACCCCCGTTCCCACCCTCCTCCTCGTCATCAGGCCCGCTCATTGGCCCGTGCTCTTGCCCTCCTGCACTGCGCGGGAAGAGAAGAAATGAGAGCCGATGAAGAGGATTAGAGGAGCAACATGCTGGAGGATGAGGAGAAGCAGCTCCAACCTCAGGGTAAAAAGGTGAAAGACCTCCTGCTGTGACTGTGCTGTGCAGGCAGAGAGAAGGAGTGAGTGGGGGAGGGGCTGCCTGGGGACAGCTGCTGGGAGCAGGGGAAGCTGGATATGTACCCCCTTCATGCAGCAGAAAGAAGTGTATGTGTGAGGTATCTGTAAAATGTGTGTGTGAGTTGTGTGTGTGTCTGTATGTGTGTTTGAGTGAGTTGTGTGTCTTCTGTGTGAGTTGTGTCTGTGTCTTCTGTGTGTAAGTTGTGTGTCTATGTGTGTGAGTTGTGTCTTCTGTGTTTGTGCTGTATGTGTCTTCTGTGTGAGTTGTGTGTCTATGTGTGTGAGTTGTGTCTTCTGTGTTTGAGCTGTGTCTGTGTCTTCTGTGTGAGTTGTGTGTCTTCTGTGTGAGTTGTGTCTGTGTCTTCTGTGTGTAAGTTGTGTGTCTATGTGTGTGAGTTGTGTCTTCTGTGTTTGTGTTGTATGTGTCTTCTGTGTGAGTTGTGTGTCTATGTGTGTGAGTTTGTCTTCCGTGTTTGAGCTGTGTCTGTGTCTTCTGTGTGAGTTGTGTGTCTATGTGTGTCATGTGTCTGTGTGAGTTGTGTCTCTATGAGTTGTGTCTCTGTGTGCGAGTTGTATCTGTGTGTGATGTCTCTGTGTGTGAATTGTGGGGTGCAGAAGGACAGAAGAGCAGCAGGAGGGACAACAGAGAGGAGGACAGGGGTGCAGGAGGACAGAGGAGCAGCAGGAGGGACAAAGGAGAGGAGGACAGGGGTGCAGGAGCACAGAGGAGCAGCAGGAGGGACAAAGGAGAGGAGGACGGGGGTGCAAGAGGAGCAGCAGGAGGGACAGAGGAGAGGAGGACGGGGGCAGGAGGGACAGAGGAGAGGAGGACGGGGGTGCAGGAGGACAGAGGAGAGGAGGACGGGGGTGCAGGAGGACAGAGGAGCAACAGGACGGGGGTGCAGGAGGACAGAGGAGAGGAGGACGGGGGTGCAGGAGTACAGAGGAGCAACAGGACGGGGGTGCAGGAGGACAGAGGAGCAGCAGGAGGGACAGCGGAGAGGAGGACAGGGGTGCAGGAGGGCCGAGGAGCAGTAGGAGGGACAAAGGAGAGGAGGATGGGGGTGCAAGAGGAGCAGCAGGAGGGACAGAGGAGAGCAGGACGGGGGTGCAGAAGGACAGAGGAGAGCAGGACGGGGTGCAGAAGGACAGAGGAGAAGAGGATGGGGGTGCAGGAGGACAGGAGAGGAGGACAGGGGTGCAGGAGGACAGAGGAGAGGAGGACGGGGGTGCAGGAGGACAGAGGAGAGGAGGACAGGAGTGCAGAAGGACAGAGGAGCAACAGGACGGGGGTGCAGGAGGACAGAGGAGCAGCAGGAGGGACAGCGGAGAGGAGGATAGGGGTGCAGGAGGGCAGAGGAGCAGCAGAAGGGACAAATGAGAGGAGGACAGGGGTGCAAGAGGAGCAGCAGGAGGGACAGAGGAGAGCAGGACGGGGGTGCAGAAGGACACAGGAGAGCAGGACGGGGGTGCAGAAGGACAGAGGAGAGGAGGACGGGGGTGCAGGAGGACAGAGGAGAGGAGGACGGGGGTGCAGGAGGACAGAGGAGCAACAGGACGGGGGTGCAGGAGGACAGAGGAGAGGAGGACGGGGGTGCAGGAGTACAGAGGAGCAACAGGACGGGGGTGCAGGAGGACAGAGGAGCAGCAGGAGGGACAGCGGAGAGGAGGACAGGGGTGCAGAAGGACAGAGGAGCAGCAGGAGGGACAGCGGAGAGGAGGACAGGGGTGCAGGAGGGCCGAGGAGCAGTAGGAGGGACAAAGGAGAGGAGGATGGGGGTGCAAGAGGAGCAGCAGGAGGGACAGAGGAGAGCAGGACGGGGGTGCAGAAGGACAGAGGAGAGCAGGACGGGGTGCAGAAGGACAGAGGAGAGGAGGACGGGGGTGCAGGAGGACAGGAGAGGAGGACAGGGGTGCAGGAGGACAGAGGAGAGGAGGACGGGGGTGCAGGAGGACAGAGGAGAGGAGGACAGGAGTGCAGGAGGACAGAGGAGCAACAGGACGGGGGTGCAGGAGGACAGAGGAGCAGCAGGAGGGACAGCGGAGAGGAGGATAGGGGTGCAGGAGGACAGAGGAGCAGCAGAAGGGACAAATGAGAGGAGGACAGGGGTGCAAGAGAGCAGCAGCAGGAGGGACAGAGGAGAGCAGGACGGGGGTGCAGAAGGACACAGGAGAGCAGGACGGGGGTGCAGAAGGACAGAGGAGAGGAGGACGGGGGTGCAGGAGGACAGAGGAGAGGAGGACAGAGGAGAGGAGGACGGGGGTGCAGGAGGACAGAGGAGAGGAGGACAGGGGTGCAGGAGGACAGAGGAGAGGAGGACGGGGGTGCAGGAGGACAGAGGAGGGAGGACGGGGGTGCAGGAGGACAGAGGAGCAACAGGACGGGGGTTCAGGAGGACAGAGGAGCAGCAGGAGGGACAGCGGAGAGGAGGATAGGGGTGCAGGAGGACAGAGGAGCAGCAGAAGGGACAAATGAGAGGCGGACAGGGTGCAAGAGGAGCAGCAGGAGGGACAGGAGAGGAGGACGGGGTGCAGGAGGACAGCCGAGAAGCAGGAGGGACAGGGAAGAGGAGGACGGGGGTGCAAGAGGAGCAGCAGGAGGGACAGAGGAGAGCAAGACGGGGGTGCAGGAGGAGAGAGGACGGGGGTGCAGGAGGACAGAGGAGCAACAGGACGGGGGTGCAGGAGGACAGAGGAGCAGCAGGAGGGACAGCGAAGAGGAGGACAGGGGTGCAGGAGGACAGAGGAGCAGCAGGAGGGACAGCGGAGAGGAGGACAGGGGTGCAGGAGGACAGAGGAGCAGCAGGGGGACAAAGGAAAGGAGGACGGGGGTGCAAGAGGAGCAGCAGGAGGGACAGAGGAGAGCAGGACAGGGGTGCAGGAGGACAGAGGAGAGGAGGACGGGAGTGCAGGAGCACAGAGGAGAGGAGGACGGGGGTGCGGGAGGACAGAGGAGAGGAGGACGGGGGTGCAGGAGCACAGAGGAGAGGAGGATGGGGGTGCAGGAGGACAGAGGAGCAGCAGGAGGGAGAGGGGAAAGGAGGACAGGAGCAGCAGGAGGGACAAAGGAGAGGAGGACGGGGGTGCAAGAGGAGCAGCAGGAGGGACAGGAGAGGAGGATGAGGTGAAGGAGGACAGCCGAGCAGCAGGAGGGACAGGGAAGAGGAGGACGGGGGTGCAGGAGGACAGAGGAGAGCAGGATGGTGGTGCAGGAGGACAGAGGAGAGAAGGAAAGTGGTGCAGGAGGACAGAGGAGAGCAGGACGTGGTGCAGGAGGACAGAGGAGAGCAGGATGGGGGTGCAGGACAGAGGAGAGGAGGACGGGGGTGCTGGAGGACAGAGGAGAGGAGGATGGGGCTGCAGGAGGATAGAGGAGCAGCAGGAGGGACAGAGGAGAGGAGGACGGGGTGTAGTAGGGACAGAGGAGAGGAGGACGGGGTGCAGGAGGGACAGAAGAGAGGAGGACGGGGGTGCTGGAGAACAGAGGAGAAGAGGATGGGGGTGCAGGAGGATAGAGGAGCAGCAGGAGGGGCAGAGGAGAGGAGGACAGAGGAGAAGAGGACGGAGGTGCAGTAGGACAGGAGCAGCAGGAGGAACAGAGGAGAGAAGGACGGGGATGCAGGAGGACTCGGGCTGTGGCGGCGCTGTGTGTGGTGATAATGGCGGCTGTACCGTGTGTCTGCCTCCATGCAGCTGCTACCACCTTCCTGTGTTGGCAGGGTGTGGCATGCTGGGAGTTGTAGTTCTCCTGCCTGTCCTATATGATTTCTGGGCAGTGTGTTGGGGGCTGGGAGTTGTTGTTCTTCCAGGTGGGCTCAGTGTTGTCCCTCTGCCCGCCTGTGGCCTGTCTGTCTCTTCTGGGATGTCCTCAGCTCTGTGCTGTATACAGACAGTGTACCACCATCTCCCCAGCTCCGTGCTGTGCACAGTGTACCACCATGTCCTCAGCTTCGTGCTGTGCACAGACAGTGTACCGTACACTGTCTGTGCACAACACAGAGCTGAGGAGATGGTGGTACACTGTCTGTGCACAGCACGGAGCTGAGGATATGGTGGTACACTGTGCACTGCACGGAGCTGGGGAGATGGTGGTACACTGTCTGTGCACAGCACGGAGCTGAGGATATGGTGGCACACTGTCTATGCACAGAGCTGAGGACATGGTGGTACACTGTGCACAGCACCAGCATAGAGCTGAGGACATGGTGGTACACTGTCTGTGCACAGCAGGGAGCTAAGGACATGGTGGTACACTGTCTATGCACAGCACGGAGCTGCGGACATGGTGATACACTGTCTGTGCACAGCACGGAGCTGAGGACATGATGCTACACTGTCTGTGCACAGCAAGGAGCTGAGGACATAGTGGTACACTGTGCACAGCACGGAGCTGTGGACATGGTGGTACACTGTCTGCGCACAGCACAGAGTTGAGGACATGGTGCTACACTGTCTCCCGCCGCCTTAAAATTGGTCAGTTTCTCATCCAGGAGAGTTGGATGAGTGTCATCGGTTTTTGGTCCATTTGGCATCCAACTGCTGTGCGAGTGTCCGACATTTCTCTCAGATCAAAAAGTGAGGAGAGCAGCGGCACTCAGGAGATCTTTTTTACATACCGGCTTTATTGTGCTTTTTCAGGTTACATCTTAGGTGCAGGGCAGGGAAGTGCAGGGGGAGCAACGGTCCGCTTTGCGGACTTCCGCTTCAACAAGCTTCAACAGGCTCCCGGGGGGAGGAGCCATGATGGGGGAGGGGCCGCAATGGGGGGGAGGAGCCGTGATTGGGGGGGGGGGGCGGCTGCTGACAATGCCTAGGGCAGCAGGAACTCCAAATACGGCCCTGGTGTAAATACCCGGATGAGGGACACATACACCAAGGTGGCTCAGGATGGGTATGATATATACCACAATTGGGGACATATATATATCATCCATATCCTGGCATATATCTCCCCCATCCTGGTATATATCATCCCCATTCTGGGCCCATCTGTGTATATATCAGGATGGGGGAGATATTTACCAGGATGGACAACAAATATACAAGAATGGGGGACATACCGTATTTTCCAGATGATAAAACATACTTTTCTCCCCTCCCAAATTGGGAAAAAGTTTGTCATACAATCCAGATATAGCTGTCTAGGGGGGTGCGGTGGTGGAGCAGGATCACAGGAAGAAGGGTTGCCAATGCTGCAGGCCCATGGCTCAGAGGAGGGCATGATGCAGTGGTTTGAGGCAGGTGCCAATTATATGCCAGCTGCTTCTGACATGATAGACTTCAGGAAAATGGCTGTGGAGGTGGTGTGTGAGAAGGTTGAGATCTCGGATCTACAAGATCAATCTGCAGATGCGCTGCTTCTGTGGCCATTTTCCTGAAGTCCATTGTGTTCACCACGGATTAATGGTGCCCACATCGCACCGTCACAACAGCATCCTCCACTGGTGCCTCCGCGACACTCTCTCCTTCACGCCCAGGGCACACAGCATTGCCCCAATGGTGCGGCCACTGATTTTCTACATCAGCAATCCTGATCCACCGCCACATTCCCCCCAGTAAGATACACGTTAGACTTGGAATATAAAACAGACTCTTAAGGGGGGTTTACACGTTGCGATATCGGCGTTCAATTTCAATGAAAAGTCACGTGGTTCGATCGTTGGAGCCGATATCGTTCCTGCGTTGTATGGTGTGAACGTCCAATTACGATGCAGGAACGATGTCAATGCGATATCGGGGATTGAATGAGCGTGCTATTCAATGCTCCGATATTGAATGGAGATTGGAGCCGGATCGTGCTGTGAGACAGCCCAACTCCGATGTGAAGTTCAACGTCACCCATTCACTCCCATGTTAAATGGTCGTTCCTGGGTTGGGGGGCGTAGACATCGTACGGACGTTGGATCAAGAAATCGCAACGTGTAAACCTCCGATGCGAGAAACGTGCACTAAATGCGCGCTCCCGCGCCATTGAATTGCGATATCGCAACGATATTGAAACGTGTAAACCCACCCTAAGATTATAAGATGGACCCCAATTTTAATATTAAAAATGATTATTTTTCTATTTTCCTCTAAATTTGATACTTACACCAGACTCTGCTTGTACAGTTTCTTTGGTGCCATATTTTTAGTCCATATCTAATTTTTTCTGTCTTATTGGTTCTAGATTGCCATCACCCTATAATTGATGTATTGTTGTCTAGTGTTTTGGCCATTAAGGTGCGTGCACATGATTTGGAATTGCAGCATTTTGGACGCAGCATAATGCCACTGTGTCCAAAACGCTGCATTGTGCAGAACCGGCATAGTGGAAGGGATTTCTGGAAGCTCACTATGCTTCTTCCCACTGCAGCGTTATATCACCTGCAGTGCAGGTTGCTGGACTTCCGCATCTTCGCAGGATGTTAATTTAATACTGCGGAGTTAGGATCGATCTATATTGGGTGAATGCAGGGAGATGCCATGCTGCACTACTCTGCGTTCACCCCAGCTTCCAGCAGGTCCAGAGGCGCTGCATCCAAAATGCAGTACCTTCGGATCATGTGCACACAGCCTTAGATTGTGCGCAAAATTGATTTCAACTAAATTAATTTATTGATTTTAATTAATTTAATTAATTATTTTGACTGAGATGAAGATATGGAAGATCCCCCTAGTTTTTTACAAATTGGATTTTTAAATTAGTTTTCCTTTCCTTAAACAGTTACAATGTATCTACCTTTGCATACAAACAGTTCATAGTGAGTGATCTAGACAGTGTATGTTGTAGGAATACACAGGAGCAGTTTTCTGAAAGTTCACAAATGCCTGAGAATTTTGCAGAACCAGAAATAACCAATATCCTGCTGCTCTATTTAACAGGACTTTCAAATCAATGCCTTGTGTACACAGCTACAGCTGCCTCACTTTAATTAATCCCAGTATCCTCCATACCTCTCACACACTAGCACAGATTTCTACCATCAGATTCTCTTATCAGCCTACATTTTAGATATAAGCTTTATACAGTGTTTTGTTGCATTCGTATGTGTATTAAATATATGTGTAAAAGTCATATTTTTAATCCAAAATATCTAGTTGCAGTGTTGCAAAAACAATTCAAGTAGGTTCAATAAGTACTTGTATTTGACCAGGGGACACGCATACAAGGGATTTCTAAATTTGTGTCCTTAAAAAGTTATGGGGACTAGACTTTTTTATGTAAAAAATATGTCTGGCATGGGAAAAATCATTACGATATTTAGAAGTATGTTATATGTATTTTATGTAGCTAGCAGATTTTCAGCTTCGAGGAGGTATTCTTGATCTCATCTAGCAAGGATACTAAAGGGGCTGTCTGTGCAAAATCTAAATGTTACCAGTGGCTTGGTATAATAAAAAACAACAAACAAGCCAATAATCACTTACCGACACTTAACTGGATCCAGCGCAGGCCACTCCATGAACTTAGTTTATGCTCGAAATGAGACATCAACATTTAAGTAACAGCAGGATGCTATAGCCTCCGTCACACTAAGCGAGATCGCTGCTGAGTCACAAGTTTTGTGATGCAACAGTGACCGCAACAGCGATCTCGCTAGTCTGACACGTAGCAGCGATCAGGCCCCTGCTGTGAGATTGCTGATCGTTACAAACCGTTCTGGAAAATTTTTTGGTCATTGCGCTCCCGTTGGGCAGCACACATCGCTGTGTTTGACAGGGACAATGACCCACAATCTCAATACTACGCCCGAGAGTGACAGGGTCCTAACGACCGCTGTATCATTGCTGTGTCGCTGGTGAGATCTGACTGTTCGACATCTCACCAGCGATCACGTAGTGACGCACCAGCGATCCCGGCCAGGTTGGATCGTTGTCGGGATCGCTGGTGCATCGCCAAGTGTGACAGTACCCTTAGGCCTGTTATTGGCTGCATTGGTCAACCGACTTCAGCAACTTGTTAATGTCAGCAATCCTGCACTTTTTAAGTCACCATAACAGGCCACTATGGTTTTGCTTTGGTGTCACACACACGTAGGGTGGGAAACCATAGTCTCTCTGTTGCTGCATCTCCACCCAACTGTACAAACTAATACTCCAACTGCACAGTTCCTAAGTGCATCTGCACAGATTGTAATATCCTTAACAGCAGGACTAGGAGATGACTGCTCATGATTAGCTTACCGATTGGCCGTCGAGAGTTTCACGTACCTCCTAAGGAACCAAGGGAGAAGTTGCTAAGCACAACAATCAAGCTGCAGAGAAAGACAATATGCCTGTGAGGTAGCAGTGACAATGTGTACCTAAGCTGTCCCTCCAGCTGAGGAACACTAGGCTAATTCCTGTCCATAAGATTACTTCCGAAGGTGGGGATGCCTGAGTCACATACTTTACAAGACTCCTAGATAAAACTCACTTAGATGTACCCCCTGCCCCTCAAGGGAGTGAAGCTGCAAGAAAATGTGGCACCACAAGGGTTAATGTACCACAGAAACATCAACACGGGTTTACTCCCCACACAACACTACACTAGAAAGTGAGAGGAGCTTAGGTGGCACCTGCAAGAGTGGGAGGAGCTAATGTTGTCCTCAGAGCAGGAGTGACAGTTAGTCAGTTTAGTCTGAGTTTGAGTGAGTGAAGAGGGACTGAAGAAAGACTGGTGGTGTAAAAGGGGCGACCTTAAGCCTCTCCACAGCTTGCTACCCACTTCCAGGCCTAGCCAGGGTCCGAGGGAAGGAGTCAGAGAAACAGAGGAACACACCCAGGACAAGGAGTTACCCTGAACTCACCCCGGAGAGGTGCTTAGGACGGATACCAGATCCGATCCTGTGCCTGGGACAGCCAGGACAGTGAAT
Organism: Allobates femoralis; assembly: GCA_033576535.1. Classification (NCBI taxonomy): domain Eukaryota; kingdom Metazoa; phylum Chordata; class Amphibia; order Anura; family Aromobatidae; genus Allobates; species Allobates femoralis. The sequence goes on along the minus strand of JARQOC010000003.1, from coordinate 279,912,037 downwards.
ACCGGAATAGTGAAGGTCCACCATCTTCACTGTACCATAGCAAAGCAACATGGAGGGGTCAGTGACACAGAGGACTCAAGTTGCCTAGCAGATTGGTACCCGTGTGGGGAGACGGGGCCAGCAGTTCAGCTAAAAGCGGCAGCAGGGCCACACACAAAGCGCAGAAGTAGGAAGCCAAGGACCCGGTCAGGGTGGGAGCAACCCGGCTCCGGTACAGACTCCGTGGACAATAGTCTGCTTTACCATCTGCACAGTAAAGACTTGGAAAACGACAACAAATGTGAGTGTGTGTGATCCTTATGCTGAAACCCTACTTTCCCTCATAAACTGCCATTGCCTCCACTCTCATCATCTCTACTACTACCCCTACTATCCTGTAACATCTATAACAACCATCACAAACTTTATTTACCACTGACCAGGGGAACCAGGTTCTACCTGCGGGGAGCCGTTCCATCTTCAGCTGCCAAACATCATCCCCGGAGGTTCTGCAGCAGCGGTGGTCACCCTGACCACAACCCGTGGGTGGCGTCACGACAAACCTAATCCCTTGTAAATACACCCTATTTACTTGTGTGAACCCGGGACACGGTCCGGGCCAGGACCGCCGTGACATCCCCCAGCAGTACCCTGGTCCGGTACCGAGTACCCCGTCCCAGTGGGCTCCACAGAAACAGACAGGGAAACCAGGCCAGACAATGAATATAGCAGGGCTCCAAGAAGTTCTCCTGATAAAGCTTTGCTGCTGCAAATGGAATGACGTCACAATTTAACAGCAACGAGCTCCTCCACAGGTAAGAACAAAAATTCTATTCCTCATGGAATGAGGCCAGAGACAGGTAGATATCACGAGCTGCAGCTGAAATGAAGACTTAGGGTGCCGTCACACACTTCAATTTCCTGCACGATATTGTTAGCGATCACATGCACGCGCGATCGCTAACAATATCGTTCACATCGTTGGTGAGCTGTCACACAGGCAGACTCACCAAAGATGTGGACCAGCGAAGATCGCTGGTAACCATGGTACACATCGGGTTACTAGGCGCCGCGCGGCGCTTAGTAACCCGAAGTTTACCATAGTTACCATCTCCCAGCATTGGCTCTGCCGCTGGGAGATGGATCATTGTGGTGTCACACACCACGATGATGCAGATTGATCAAGCGTTTATCGCTTGATTTGAGCTCCTGCTCACAAATCAAACAATCAAGCGATTTTACACAGATATCGCTTAAGGACACTGGGAGTTGGCGGATAGGGGAGAATTTATTATTTTTTTTTTAACCATCCATTGACTTAATTTCACTTTAGCAGTGTATATTCATACACTGCTAAAGTGAAAGTGGACAGCGCCAACAGCACTTGTCTAGCTCAGCTCCCCCCTGCTCTTTCTGTGTCTGGATACCGGACCTGGACACAGAAATGGCATCTGGAGTTGCCAATCCGGTGCTGTCCGTTCCTGTTCATTGGATCTTGCAAAAAACAGGATCTCACGAACAGGAACAAAAACACAGTGTGAAGCCAGCCTTAGAGAATACTGAGCCAGCAGGGAAGAGGTACTTGACCCCTTCAGCATAGAAAAGGACATACATCAGCAAAATATAAACAAAGTCAGCTTTACAGAAGGCCTGCAATCTTTTAACCCCTTAGTGACTGAGCCAATTTCCACCTTAATGACCAGACCGTTTTTTGTAATTCTTACCATTGTCCCTTTATGAGGTTATATCTCTGGAACTCTTCAACGGATCCTAGCGATTCTGAGATTGTTTTTTCGTGACATATTGGGCTTCATGTTAGTGGTAAATATAGGTTAATAATTTTTGCGTTTATTTGTGAAAAAATAAAAAATTTGGCGAAAATTTTGAAAATTTAGCAATTTTCAAATTTTGAATTTTTATTCTGGTAAACCAGAGAGTTATATGACACAAAATTGTTAATAAATAACATTTCCCACATGTCTACTTTACATTAGCACAATTTTGGAAAAAAAAAAAAAATTTGTTAGGAAGTTATAAGGGTTCAAAGTTCATCAGCAATTTTTCATTTTTCAAGCAAAATTTACAAAACCATTTTTTTTGTGACCACATCACATTTGAAGTCACTTTGAGGGGTGTACATGACAGAAAACACCTAAAAGTGACACCATTCCAAAAACTGCACCCCTCAAGCTACTCAAAACTACATTCAAGAAGATTATTAACCCTTCAGGTGCTTCACAGCAGCTAAAGCAAAGTGGAAATAAAAAATGGACATTTTAATTTTTCCAACAAAAATGTCCCTTTAGCCTAAATTTTTTCATTTTCACATGGGCAACAGGATAAAATGGATCCTAAAATTTGTTGGGCAATTTCTCCTGAGTACACCGATACATCATATGTGGTCATAAACCAATGTTTGGGCGCACGGCAGGGCTCAGAAGGGAGGGAGCGCAGTTTTACTTTTGGAGCTAATTTACCATTCAAAAAGTCAAATGGCGCTCCTTCCCTTCTGAGCCCTGCCGTGCGCCCAAACAGTGGTTTATGACTGCATATGAGGTATCGGTGTACTCAGGAGAAATTGCCCAACAAATTTTAGGATGAAATTTATCCTGTTGCTCATGTGAAAATGAAAAAATTGAGGACAAAAGAAAATTTTTGTGGAATAGAAAGTACTTTTTAAATTTTACGGATCAATTTGTAAAGCACCAGAAGGTTCAACGTGCTCACTATGCATCTAGATACGTTCCTTGGGGGGTCTAGTTTCCAAAATGGGGTCACTTGTGGGGAGCTCCAAAGTTTGGGCACACAGGGGCTCTCAAAACGTGACATGGTGTCCGCTAACAATTTGAATGGAAAATTAGCTCCAATTGTTAGCGGACACCAAGTCACGTATGGAGAGCCCCTGTGTGCCTAAACATTGGAGCTTCCCCACAAGTGACCCCATTTTGGAGACTAGACCCCCCAAGGAACTTATCTAGATGGGTGGTGAGCACTTTGAACCCCAAGGTGCTTCACAAATGAATCCGTAAAAATGAAAAAAGAACATTTTTGTGGAATAGAAAGTACTTTTTAAATTTTATGGATCAATTTGTAAAGCACCAGAAGGTTCAACGTGCTCACTATGCATCTAGATACGTTCCTTGGGGGTCTAGTTTCCAAAATGGGGTCACTTGTGGGGGAGCTCCAATGTTTAGGCACACAGGGGCTCTCCAAACGCGACATGGTGTCCGCTAACAATTTAAATGGAAAATTAGCTCCAATTGTTAGCGGACACCAAGTCACGTATGGAGAGCCCCTGCGTGCCTAAACATTGGAGCTCCCCCACAAGTGACCCCATTTGGAAACTAGACCCCCAAGGAACTTATCTAGATGGGTGGTGAGCACTTTGAACCCCAAGGTGCTTCACAAATGAATCCGTAAAAATGAAAAAAGAACATTTTTGTAGAATAGAAAGTACTTTTTAAATTTTACGGATCAATTTGTAAAGCACCAGAGGGATCAACGTGCTCACTATGCATCTAGATACGTTCCTTGGGGGTCTAATTTCCAAAATGGGGTCACTTGTGGGGGAGCTCCAATGGTTAGGCACACATGGGCTCTCCATAAGCGACATGGTGTCCACTAACAATTTGAATGGAAAATTAGCTCCAATTGTTAGCGGACACCAAGTCACATATGGAGAGCCCCTGCGTGCCTAAACATTGGAGCTCCCCCACAAGTGACCCCATTTTGGAAACTAGACCCCCCAAGGAACATATCTAGATGCACAGTGAGCACTTTCAACCCCCTGGTGCTTCACAAATTAGTCCGTAAAAAGGAAAAAAAGATTTTTGTGAAAAAAAAAAAGTACTTTTTCATTTTTACGGATCAATTTGTGAAGCACCTGGGGTTTCAAAGCGCTCACTATGCATCTAAATAAGTTCCTTGGGGGGTCTAGTTTCCAAAATGGGGTCACTTGTGCGGGAGCTCCAATGTTTAGGCACACAGGGGCTCTCCATACATGACATGGTATGCGCTTACAATTCCAATTGTTAGTTGACACCATGTCACGTATGAAGAGACTCTATGTGCCTAAACATTGGGGCTCCCCCACAAGTGACCCCATTTTGTAAACTAGACGCCCCAAGGAACTTATCTAGATGCATAGTGAGCATTTTGAACCCCCAGGTGCTTCACAAACTGATCCGTAAAAATGAAAAAGTACTTTTTTCCACAAAATCTTCTTTTTTTCCTTTTTACGGACTAATTTGTGAAGCACCTGGGGTTGAAAGTGCTCATTATGCATCTAGATATGTTCCTTGGTGGGTCTAGTTTCCAAAATGGGGTCACTTGTGGGGGAGCTCCAATGTTTAGGCACACAGGGGCTCTCCATATGCGGCATGGTGTCTGCTAACAATTTGTATGGAAAATTAGCTCCAATAGTTAGCGGACACCATGTCGCATATGGGGGGCTCCTATGTGCCTAAACATTGGAGCTTCCGCACAAGTCACCCCATTTTGGAAACTAGACGCCTCAAGGATTATATCTAGGAGTATAGTGAGCATTTTGAACCCCCAGGTGCTTCACAAACTGATCCGTAAAAATGAAAAAGTACTTTTTTCCACAAAATCTTCTTTTTTTCCTTTTTACGGACTAATTTGTGAAGCACCTGGGGGTTGAAAGTGCTCATTATGCATCTAGATATGTTCCTTGGTGGGTCTAGTTTCCAAAATGGGGTCACTTGTGGGGGAGCTCCAATGTTTAGGCACACAGGGGCTCTCCATATGCGGCATGGTGTCTGCTAACAATTTGTATGGAAAATTAGCTCCAATAGTTAGCGGACACCATGTCGCATATGGGGGGCTCCTATGTGCCTAAACATTGGAGCTTCCGCACAAGTCACCCCATTTTGGAAACTAGACGCCTCAAGGATTATATCTAGGAGTATAGTGAGCATTTTGAACCCCCAGGTGCTTCACAAACTGATCCGTAAAAATGAAAAAGTACTTTTTTCCACAAAATCTTCTTTTTTTCCTTTTTACGGACTAATTTGTGAAGCACCTGGGGGTTGAAAGTGCTCATTATGCATCTAGATATGTTCCTTGGTGGGTCTAGTTTCCAAAATGGGGTCACTTGTGGGGGAGCTCCAATGTTTAGGCACACAGGGGCTCTCCATATGCGGCATGGTGTCTGCTAACAATTTGTATGGAAAATTAGCTCCAATAGTTAGCGGACACCATGTCGCATATGGGGGGCTCCTATGTGCCTAAACATTGGAGCTTCCGCACAAGTCACCCCATTTTGGAAACTAGACGCCTCAAGGATTATATCTAGGAGTATAGTGAGCATTTTGAACTTACAGCTACTTCACAAAATTTGATAAAGTCATATTGAACATTTTCTTTTTTTCACACAATTTCTCACTTTTAGAGCATGTGCACAAGATACGGAGACACCGTGTCCTGGTCGTCTCCTCTCCTGCTTTTTTTTTAGTATTTCTTTATTAAATTTTAAAAAAAAAAACGACGTGGGGCTTCGCCATATTTTTGGTCCAGCCAGGTACAGCAGGCAGCTACGGGCTGCCACCAACCCCTTCTGCCTAGTTTTACCTGGCTGGAAACCAAAAATATAGGGAAGCCCTATTGTTTTTTTAATTATTTCTTGAAATAATAAAAAAAAAAATGGCGTGGGCTTCGCCACATTTTTGGGCCAGCCAGGTACAACTAGGCAGCTGGGGGCTGGAATCCTCAGCGTAGGGAGGCCCAAGCTTTCTGGGCCCCCCCCGCTGCGAATTGCAGTCCGCAGCCACCCCAGAAAATGGCGCATTCATAGAAGCGCCATTTTCTGGCGCTGTATCCAGCTCTTCCAGCTGCCGTGTAGCGGTGGCAGACTGGGTAATAAGGGGTTAATGCCAGCTTTTTTTGCAGCTGGTACTAAGCCCGAGATTCTTAATGTCTGGCCAATATTAGACCGGGCCATTAAGAATCCCTAGTAAATTGTAAAGAAGACACAAGACAGAAAAAAATATTTTTATTAGAAAAAACACACAGACACTATTTAGACCCCATCTTTATTATTCTTTGGCATCCGACGTAGTCCAGTAGGAAGGTCCGACGTAGTCCAGCAGGAAGGTCCGACGTAGTCAGGTGGGAGGTCCCTCGATGATTTTCAGTCTTTTACAGCATATGGGGGCGTCCCCCATATGCTATAAAATCTGGCATTCTTCCAGGAGAATGACAGGTCATGACCTCAGTAGGATGATATCAGGTCAGGATCCTTGGTTCACAAAGCGTCAATTGTAATCCCATCATGGGATCACAATTGACCCTTTGTGAACCAAGGATCCTGACCTAACATGACCTCACTGAGATCATGAGCTGTCAGTCTATGCAGAGACTGCTCTGTCTGCTAACAGACTGACAGTTCATGACCTCAGTGAGGTCATGGCAGGTCAGGATCTTTGGTTCACACAGGGGTCAATTGTGATCCCATCATGGGATCACAATTGACCCTTTGTGAAATAAGGATTCTGACCTGACATGACCTCACTGCGATCATGAGCTGTCAGTCTAATCACAGACAGTGCAGTCTCTGCATAGACTGACAGCTCATGATCGCAGTGAGGTCATGTCAGGTCAGGATCCTTTGTTCACAAAGGGTCAATTGTGATCCCATCATGAAATCACAATTGACCCTTTGTGAACAAAGGATCCTGACCTGACATGACCTCACTGCGATCATGAGCTGTCAGTCTATGCAGAGACTGCACTGTCTGTCATTAGACTGACAGCTCATGATCACAGTGAGGTCATGTCAGGTCAGGATCCTTTGTTCACAAAGGGTCAATTGTGATTTCATGATGGGATCACAATTGACCCTTTGTGAACAAAGGATCCTGACCTGACATGACCTCACTGCGATCATGAGCTGTCAGTCTAATCACAGACAGTGCAGTCTCTGCATAGACTGACAGCTCATGATCGCAGTGAGGTCATGTCAGGTCAGGATCCTTTGTTCACAAAGGGTCAATTGTGATCCCATCATGAAATCACAATTGACCCTTTGTGAACAAAGGATCCTGACCTGACATGACCTCACTGCGATCATGAGCTGTCAGTCTATGCAGAGACTGCACTGTCTGTCATTAGACTGACAGCTCATGATCACAGTGAGGTCATGTCAGGTCAGGATCCTTTGTTCACAAAGGGTCAATTGTGATCCCATCATGGGATCAAAATTGACCCTTTGTGAACAAAGGATCCTGACCTAACATGACCTCATTGAGATCATGAGCTGTCAGTCTATGCAGAGACTGCACTGTCTGTGATTAGACTGACAGCTCATGATCTCAATGAGGTCATGTTAGGTCAGGATCCTTTGTTCACAAAGGGTCAATTGTGATCCCATCATGGATCACAATTGACCCTTTGTGAACAAAGGATCCTGACCAGCCATGACCTCACTGAGGTCATGAACTGTCTATTAGCAGACAGAGCATTATCTGCTCTGTCTGCGCATGAAGCCGGCAGACAGCACAGGGAGCCAGGAGAAGAAGGAGCCGCTCCAGGGAGATGAAGACAGGTGAGATCGGGGGATGACCGGGGGGGGAGGGGGCTGTTAGAAACAGGGGGCAGGGGGCCAGGGTGCATTAGATCTCTCCCCGATGTGACATGTGTGACATGTCACATCGGGGAGGATTGTGCAGGAGGGGGCAGCCGGCGGTTCCTGAGCGCTGCGGCGCTGTTTTAGAGAGGGGAGGAGGAGGAGGGAGGACGAAGGAGCGAGCTGGGCAGGAGGAACGTGGGGGGAACCGGAGGGGGCTGATGGGCATTGGGCACAGAATGAGGCTGATGGGCACAGGAGGAGGCTGTCGGGCACCAGCACTGACATTTCCATGCGATCTGACATGTCAGATCGCATGGAGATGCAGCAGCGGTGGCGGGTTTTAGCGCCCGCCGCCGCCATTTTGAGACAGATCGGGGGAGGGGTGGGGGTGGGAGGAAGATCCCCGGTACCGGGGGTCTTAGGACACTTAGGGGTTAATGCTTCACTGTCATCCGACGTGTGTTTTCACGTCGGATGAAAGTGAAAGCATTTTTTACCGGCAGTCTCATTTTTTGTAATGTGATGACCGGTAAACGGTGCTTACCGGTCATCACATTACCGGTGATGTTAAAAAAGCCCCCGATTCATAATCTTGGGGGTCTCAGCTACCCCCGGTAGCTGAAACCCCGGAGATTTTTGACCACTGGGGGGCGCTAGAGCACTTTCCCTGGCTGACGTCTACAGACGTCAGCCAGGCATAAGTACCCATTTTTTCCGACGTCTCTGGGCGTTAGGCCGTCGTTATGGGGTTAAACACTGAGACCGCTTCACGGTAGGTCCAGAGTCCACTTCAGGACATGGCACACTCATGACATTTAGCTTGAACAACGAAGTCTCCCTGCCCCTAAATGTTGACCGCACAGCTACCTGTGTTGGACCCATGTAAATGTTGGTGGGTGAATAAAGCTTTGTTTGCTATTTTTTTAAATATATCAAGCTAATTATAAAATAAAATTTTGGTATGACAGCCTCTTTAAACAGTATGAACCTTCCATTTTATAATTAGCCATGCATCCTTTCAAGTGATGTTTTTGTGGAGCAAGCAGGGCCGGGGTACTCAGCATTAGGGTCCGGTCAGTCAATATCACGGTAACTGACCCAGTGCTGTAGCCCTGGACCACATTAAAAAGGGGAAAAGTTAAAATGGAGAAAAAGAAAATAAAAATAAAAAATGTACATGATGCCAGCTGAAGTTTTCCAGCCACTAGGTGGCCAGCACTGCATGTATGTAATTCCCAAAAGATAGTTGTTATGGCAGTGTGTTGGTAATACCCCCCCTCCAGTACAGAGAAGGCCCTTGAGAAATGTATAAGGTGGATGACGGTGGTTGTAGTCAGAGGTTTCTTCTTTACCTTCTACTTTGGAGTTGTTAATACAGCCAGTCCAGAACACATGTGGACAACGAGGCATACAGTTCGGCCAGTCCGGAGAGAGATAACTCCACCCTGCTGTAATAAGGTGTATCAGCCTTCCTGATGATTTCTAATCCTAGTTACAAGTTGCTCTCTGTGTCCTCTAGCTTTATCTGGGCTGTGGTTACCCCCCAACTGGGTAAGTGATGCGATCCCTGTGAGCGACACTTCAGTCCTCTGGCTCTCTTTGTCACTGTGCCCCCAAGCGTGGCTACTAGGCATGAAATCCAATAGCCTTCAGGTTCTGTGACCAAGTCCTAAAAACGTGGACACTTATGGTCTGGTACCCTTCTGCAGCTTTGTTCCTCTGCCCAGCTACTCTGAGCTGGCAGCAGATACGACCAGTCAGCCTCATTGCCCGACATCCAGCCAATACAACTCCTTTGTCTACCTCTCCCTGTCCTAACTCCTCCCACCAACCAGAAGTGGGGTCTGCCCCAAGGTGGGTCTCTTCCACCCTGCACCTTCTAATTGGAATTGGGAAATGTTGGATGTGAAGGGGAATTCCAGCAATATGATCCTCACCTTTTTCCAGACATAACAATACAAGAATATTTAATGCATTACCATTTGTGGCAGCTGGACAGCAGAGGCACCACATTCCCCTCTATTTAATCGCAGTACATACTGGACTATAAGAGAGTATAAAAGACTAGTTAAGTACATTTTTGTCAACAATAAATAATAATAATTTTAATACAAAACATTTGCAAACAAGTTTCTCATTGTAAAAATTCAGTTAGGAAGGCACATATTATAAACATACAGTTTCAAACAAAAACTGTAATAACATCGTGGATTACAGCCCCAAACCACCCCTGAGATATCGTCCCTTGGTGCGGTCACAGAGCACACAGACCATATTTTTGACTTTCACCCCACTGGCTGTTTTATCTTCACATTTAACACATACATGGCCTTAGCCATGGCTCCTTTTTGGCAGTAATGCAAACAAGTCATGTCAAGGCAGCAAAATGCAACATGTTCAAGTGCAATAGTCTTTGGATTTGCACCCTGTTACCCTTTGGTGAAAACCTGCCGAAAAGGGCACAACAGGTGCAATGACAGTAAATGGTAAATTCACTGTCCTGGGGCGTAAGATAGCCCTTTTTGCAGGATTGTCCATTATGCATATATTTTAAAACAAAAGGCTATCTGGCCAACGGTTTGGTAAACAAAATCTCTTTAAGAACATAATACTTATTCCTATACTATCTATTTCAATTCTAACCTATGCTACCTTATAATGGAGCTTATACAATACAAATCTACCTTATCCTATCCTTAAGCCCCCGTCACACGGGGCGACATCGCCGCCTATTACATAGGCGACGTAGGGGCGTAGTCTATCGGTGGCGTCATCGCCCCTACGTCGCCTCATGTAAAGGGGCGATCCCTTCCTTCTCTATTCTCATCCGCTACATGCATGACACGCTCTTTTTTGGTGCCTGTGACGAAATGGACTCTTTTAATATATAACATAGGATGATTTCTTATATAGCCAGACAATTCTTTCTATTTTGTGCTCTACCTTGTGATATGCAACTCATTGTTCCTACATGTCTTCTAGATGCCTGATAGTGTTAACATGGGCAGTGCAATTATCTCACCACTTTGTACTGTATTTTATTTCCTACCTTGTGAGGGGCCACTCATTGTTCCTACAAGTCTTGTAGACGCCTGGTGATGTTTGCTGTGTGTAATGTAATTATCTTCTCTCTTTGTTATAGAAGGCCAGAGAACTTAATCATCCTAAAAGTCCTTTGTATTACTAAGTATATTCCTGATTCTATGTAAATTACTTCAGCCACCATTGTTTGTGGTCAGGATGGTATACTAAATGTCACCCTCCTTGGCTCCTCTCTGTCAAACATCATTTAAATGAATATTGTCCAGGAAGCTTGAAATTGAACCAATGAGGACACTGTCTTATTTCACCAGTCGTGAAGTCCCCAATATCCTGCATTGAGTTGTCGGGGAATATAATCAGAGCTATTCATTAACCAAGGAGATTTTATCTAGTGACCTTGGTCTAGGAGCTTCGGCCCCGACTAGAGGCGCACAGGACTTGTTACAGGCAGCTAATCTAGGATCTACGGATTCGATTGGCAAGCCATAATCCCAGGCCTAGGCACTTCGGTGGCAACCAAGAGGATCAGAACCTGGATTACAATACTACAAGGACCTCAGCATCGAATGTTCAGATTCAGCTGGGATATCAAAGACTGCATGAAGAAGCAACACAGGTTGGGACAATCCAGTCACCTGGCTACAGACTTTGCAGTGCTATATTCTAAATCTGAAGAACTAGAAATTATTTTTATATATATTAGGAGGTAACGATTATGTTTTTATCAGGACCAGATGATACCAGCTTAGTTGAATAAAAAACTTTTTTATTAGAATCAAAGTTAAAAAGTCACACCTACAATTATAGACAAACTTAGCACACATAAATGGGGATCGGAAACATATTGATTTATAAATATGCAGATGAGAGCTGCTTTGATAAGGGAGGTCAGCCTTTTCCCACAGCGGATTATGGGTATACCACATTAAAGAGAAAACTTTATATTTTACATGAGTGTTCTGGTGTCAAAGGATAGATATCTGTCAGGCCTCTACCCTGTCATCCGTGCCACCCGTGACAGTACCCCCCCGTCCACGAGTGGCCCCCGGACACTCAGGACCAGGCTTATCTGGATGGGAACGGTGAAAAGCGCGGACCAGCCTAGCGGCGGAGACTTCCGACGCCGGCACCCACATCCGCTCCTCAGGACCGTATCCCCTCCAGTGCACCAAATACTGAAGAGAACGGCGCAACCTGCGAGAATCAACCACCTTTGAGATCTCAAATTCCAAATTCCCCGCCACGCAGATGGGTCTTTCAGGGGCATTTACCTTCTGTGTAGATAGAGAGAAGGTATGATAAGATCTCCCTATCATGGGGAGACGGCTGGGAAGGTCTTGTGCTCGGTCTGGTTTCTACACCAGTATTCTGGGTCACTAGGACCCAGCAGGTTCTTCCCACCTTTATAAGGAGTTTCATTGCCCTCCCTCGGTGCAGGTGATATTTCCTTGTGCACTCATTATCCTTGCTCCAGCAGAAGCTGAGGTTGTGGAGGTTGCTGTGCTCTGCTGCAAGATAAGTGTTTTCTTTCCCCATTGTCTGTTTTTCCTTGTGTTTGTCTTTAGTTGTTAGTGGAGGGGTCTAGTGAACCTCTCCATCTGATCCTTAGATAAGGTAGTGCTAGGATCAGAGAGGGACGAGGTTCGTGGTCGGCGACAGTTGAGGAAACTGTATAGGGACGTCAGGGCAGACAGGGTCAGCCCCAGTAAGACTAGGGGTCACCCTCTCCCTCTTGTGCCCATAGCTTTAGGGACTTCTTATTCCCCCCCCCGTCGTTGTCCTACGCTGAGTGTCTCTCCCGCTCCCAGCGTGACACAGGTAGAGCTAATCCTCCGGGGCAGTGTTACCTGATGCTGGCACAATGCAAACCATTAAGAAAAGTCAATGAAGCAGGACAGAGACACAGAGGCACTTCACTCTTCCAGGTACTTTACTTGTTGGACCAAACCGAACAAGATGGTGGTACAGTTCACAGTACTCCATCAGGACGGCCGGCCAGGTAGTCACAGCAGAATGCAGAATCTGTGGAAGTCTCTGGTGGTACCTCCTTGGATCTACCCTTGTCTTATCCCTTCTCTCTCTTCGGTGCCTGCTTCATGAGTAGAAGTACGACCCAGGGGATAAACACCCTGAGAGCGTCTTCGGAGCCGGGATGAGTATGGTCAGAGGATGAACACTCCAGGCCGCGTTGTCAGACCCGTGTACTCCGGGTGTGAATCTCAACCCCAGTTCGTTCAAATTTAATCTCTCAATAAAGTTCTTAAATGACTGTGTGTCGCCCCTCCAGAGGATCATGATGTCATCAATATATTGTCCCCAGAATAATATCTGGGGACTCCACCAGGCTGTTTCATCCTCTGAGAAGATGACTGTGTCCTCCCACCAGCCCAGGAGCAAATTGGCATAACTGGAGGCACATGAGCTCCCCATAGAAGTGCCCCTGAGCTGGTAGAAGAACCTCCCATCAAAGAGAAAAAAAAAAAGAGAGATCCATGGAGGAAATCATAAGTGCTTTAGCTTTCAAATCATAGAGGTGGTGGAGAGATCTACTAGAGGAGGTTATTGGGACAAGCAGATCCTAAAAAAGGAAACAAAGTGGATTTATAGAATGGAATCAGCAGGAGCTAATGGTCTGAATGAACAACTCACATATGCACCCTTTCTTTGAGTCCTCATGTCTTGGTGGAATCTCAGCGCACATTGTCTACTAATCCATAATGGGATCTGGGACATACTAAATATCTTGTTATCACTGTATAACTTCATTATCGATAATGCATCTGATATCAGAGTGTTAATAGTATAAGCTCCTATAGCCATCTGCTGTAGGATTTAAGATATTTCCATTTGCTCCCATAAACCATCCTAGTTATACCCCTTCTTTCTGAGTTTTTCTCCTCATGAATACCTGAGTGCCTTTTACTTAGCCACCTAGTACTCTCACAAGCGGGGGTTAATGTATGCTGCCTGTTTGCTGGAACACTCGGGCGGAACTATTATGTTATTATGTGACCGCTGCGCTTCCGGTGGGGCCTGAGTATGGCGATGGACGCTGAGAACATGTGACTCTTGGGGGCATTCCCGGCATTATTACAACATCCAGCCGGTGGAACGCAATGAGGAGGGAGGAGAGAGGTTTGGAGCGCACGCTTGTACCGCCCCCATCATCTCAGGCTGACTAGGAGCGGACATAAAAGGGAGTGAATGGGGCTATCAGGGGTCACTATCCATTGTGAAAGGGGGAGGGGGGCTGTTTGATCATAAGCCCGCTACCCTGGCGTCCGGAGGTCTGACACAGACCGAACACATGGGAAACACTCCTGATGAAGCCATGGAGTAACATCTACGTGGGGGAAACGCGTTGAGTGTCCTGACATCTGACCCAGATGGGTATATAGGGTCTTATTTGATGTGAAGTTTATTTCTACCCTACCGATTATTGTGCCACTGGCCAGTGGATGACCAGGATAGGGACGGAACCTTGACTAATGGGATATGGGTCCATAGTGGATACTGACAAGTGGTGATACACTGTATTTTTTGTGGATTGAGGTGGAGGAGTGTGAACCAGGATTAGCATTTGTGAGAGTGTTATATCAAGGTCACGAACGGCTATATATACATCTATTTAGTTACTGGTTGTCATGGACAGACAAAAAACATGAGCCATCTAAACAGCACTAGCCTCAATATTACACTCACTACCTGTTAAAAAAGGTGGTCCACGGAACACCATTGAGTCTCAGGGATAGACCCAGACTCTAAGGATGAAGGTGAACATAGGTCTATTGATCTGATCCCATTACCGATACCTCTATTTTGGGGAGGTTCGTAGTCAGCAGTGATTTGGCCCTGTCAGGTCCTAAGCAGGGTCAGTAGGGCTAGTCATCTTGGAATGGGGACACCTGGGGTATACGTGTTGAAAACTCTGTTGCTAGGTTGGGCGAAATAGGGAGAGATTAGGGGCATAGACCATACACCCCCCCTCCACCCTTTACAGGTATCTACTGATTATTGCATATAGTAGGACTCATAGTCCATGTTTTTAGAATTATCATAAGGGTACCTTTACACGCCGCAACCGCAGCGAGAAATCTGACAGGCAATCAGTAGCTTCGTCACCATCGCTGTGAAATTGCCTCGAAATTGCGGCGTGTAATTGGGGAATCTGGCAGCGATTAAAAAGGTTGCGCCTGGTCCTGATTTCACAGCAATGCTCCAAAACCAGAGGCAACCATGAAGGGGAAATTCCCTGCTTTTGGCGTGTGAAGGGGCGATAGGGATGGAATCAGCGTCGCCTACTGATTTCCCGGAGGCGTGCCACAGCATGCTGGACACCGCACCCCGTCAGTGATGATTGGTGGTGGCTACTGCGCTCCCATTGACTGTCAGTTGATAGCGCGCCATATTTGAGCGTTTATTGGTGCTAAACTCCGACACACAATGGCGTCAAGTGTTAGCCACCCTTCCAGCGCAGGCTGGCCAATCACAACGCTATTGTGTTGTCCAATGAGCGTGGTTGGGGCATGGTGTATAACAATTTGGCACGCCTATGTTTTTGCCGTGCTGAACAGGTACGCCCACATTCCTTTGGGGATTGTGGCGTGTGAAGTGGCGACGGGAGTCTACCGGATGTTTCCCACTGTTTGTGTGGCAACTTCTGGGGAGACACGTTGCCTTACGTTGAGGGCGAAATTGCGGCGTGTAAAAGTGCCTTCAGTGTTCGGAGGCAACCATGAAAAATGTGCATGCGCACGTTAGGTTACCTCCGATCGCCGCCAAAGGTTGCGGCGTGTAAAGGTACCCTAAAAGTTATATTTTAGGTAATACCTTTGTTAGATGATACTTAAGTGTGAAACTAGGCTAACATCTGAATCAAGCATTAGGCATTGAAAATACTCAAGAGGTTTTAGGCTAGCTTCACACCACGGTTTTTGGCTGTCAGTGTGGATCCTGTTTTTTGCAGAACCTGACAGGACGGGATGTGTTGAAAGTGTTGCCAAATATGGTCCCGGATCCTGTTTTTTGCAGGATTTTTTTCTGCTGCTGTCCATGGTCCTGAAGTCTGCCTGTGTCTGCTCTGCCGCTGTCCTTGGTGCTGAATTCACAGCCTGTGCATGAAGTAGTGCTGTTCATGGTGCTGAAGTTTGCATGGCAGGATTTCTGAGCATGCTCTGTGCTTAAAATTGGATCCAGGAAACAATCCGATTTTTTCACGGGGTCAGCGCCCAAAGACTCCCATGTTACAGGTGCTGGATTGCCCCGGATCCGTTTCTGTCTGATTTTGTCTGATTTTTTCACCGGAGCCCAAACATGCTTCAGGCTCCGTTTTTGGGGACAGTAAAAAATGGATAAAAACGAATCCGGCACAGAATACACAAAACTGGATGGCAAATAGGACCAGTCCGGCATCATAGGGATACATGGGAGGCAAAACCAGATCCTGTTCTGTCCTGTTCAAACCAGACAGAAAAGGATCTCAAAAACCGTGGTGTGAAGCTAGCCTTAGCCAAATGAAGAAAAACATCCCTTACCTACTTAAAGGGAACCTGACCTCAAAAAATGTGCCACCAGCCTTTATATACGTGTCCCTGCCGCATGGTAATAGCTTTCTAGCCATCCCTTTGTGCTTGTAAATTGATATAGTAAAGTTTAGAAAGGTAGTTTTGATACCTTATGATCTGCGGCTTCTCATTATTTGAGAAGCCGCAAAAGGTGTTCCTTTCTGGGCCTCCCCGCCGCCTGCTTTGTAATTATTCACGCCCCGATGGGCGTCTACAGTGCAGGGAAACAGTGCTCGTCATGAAAGGGGCGGTAAAGCCGCTATGACTCTAATCGCGTCATATCCAGCTTTACCAGATCAATACACACATTAGGTGTACAGTGAACAGACCTCGCGCATGAGTACTCGGCATCGCGAGGTCGACAGTACACCCTCATCGGCTTTACCGCCCCTTACATGACTGAGCACTGTCTCCCTGCACTCAGGGGTGCACCAAGCCGCGGCACCGATTATGGGGGGGGGTTGCTAGCTAGTGGAGCCCAGCACTGCCGCCCCTTCTACATCGCTACTGCCGCCTAAGCCGCGGCAGTGATTGCCGGCCGCGGCCGTGAGTACCGGGGGGGGGGGTGCTGGTGAAGCCCAGCGCTGCCGCCCCTTCTATTCTTGTCCCCCCGCGCGCGGTGCGCGGGGTGAGCGGCCGGCGCCATGACAGGGGGAGGCTGTGTGCATGAGGCGCCGCCCCCTTCTGCACTGCCGCTCCCCCTGCCTGCTGCCGCCTGAATGACAGGGCTCACACTGTCCAATGGACGGTGCGGCCCTGCCTGCACTGTAGCACGCCCATCGGGGCGTCAATAATTACAAAGCAGGCGGCGGGGAGGCCCAGAAAGGAACGCCTTTTCCGGCTTTTCAAATAATGAGAAGCTGCAGATCATAAGGTATCATAACAACTTATCTAAACTTTACTATATCGATTTACAAGCACCAAGAGATGGCTAGAAAGCTATTACCATGGTGCAGGGACACGTATATAGAGGCTGGGGGCACATTTTTTGAGGTCAGGTTCCCTTTAGCCAACTCAGCTACAGAACTGCATTGAGCATTGTATATTGTGGAATTGGATACATTGAAACAGTTATGGTGGGTTTACACACACCAATCATTGTATCCAATCTCTGAACCAATCTTGGTTGCAGTGAAATCATGGACACATAGTTCCATTTTGTGGCTGTGTACAACATGGAGCAATCTGTCCATGATTTCACTGCAACCAGAGATTGGTTCAGAGATTGGATACAATGATTGGTGTGTGTAAACCACCATTATTCTTAGAGCCTATTCAATTCACAAGTAAATTAGATACCAGTTATAAATCATTTCTGCACTAGATATGTCAATGCTGGTTTTATAATACACTCTTAAATGTTGAAAATGACAGCAGAACACCCTGAACCTTTGCATTTTTGTAGTTAAGTTTCTTACAACTGTAAACAACAAGACAGTGACTAATTACTGAGTAGCATTTAGCCCCAGAAAAGGAACCTAGTATGTCACAACAACTAAAACCATAAGGAGAAAATGAGATGGCAAATAACTCAGCATTAAATTAAAAGGACCAAATATTGTGGGAAAACAATTATTTCCACACTAGTGGATTTGGGTGTTCTCAGGTACATTGATTTATTCATTAAGGAAAATTCTGTTCCAGATTGTGGGCCCTTGGAACAGGTACATTATGGAGCTTTCTCCATTTTTTTTTACCTGTAAGGCTACTTTCACATTACGATTTTGTTAAATCCGATGCTGTCCGCTGAATATCGGACAGCATCGGATGCTCAAAATCGGATGCCATCCGATCCGATTTTTTATCGGATCCGATTTAAATGGCTGGGGGAGGGCTGTGGGAAGTTTTGGAAGTGGTCTAGGGTATTGAGCATGCTCAATACACAAGATCGGATCCGATTTTCCATCCGATCCGATCCCCCATAGACTCCCATATTATTTTAATCGGATCGTATCGGATCACATCGGATCCGATGCGATCCAATTTTTGAATCGGATACCAAAATCGGAGCAGTCTCTGATTTTGGCTCCTGAAAAAAATCGGACAGAATCGGATCGGATGCAAATCAGATGCCATTAAGTGCACATCCAATCTGATCCCCATTGGAGAACATGGCGGCTAAATCGGATACGATGCTGTCTGAGTTTTATCGGACAGCATCGGATTTAACAAAATCGTAGTGGGAAACCAGCCTTAGGCTACATTCAGATGCGGGGTAATTTCCGCATAATCCCGCATTTATGTGGCGCTTATGAGCGCTGGCGAAAATGCAGCTCAAAACAAAGCTGGATACACATTCCAGCAAAAGCTTTGGCTATTGCTGAAAGGCGTTCAGGCGCCGCGTATTCTGGCGTATTTTTGCAGACGCACTTTCACTGCAAAGCGCGTCCGCAAAAAGAATGAACATGGCAATTCTATGTGCCTTTTTTGGCGCGCTTTTCCCATAGGTCACATAATAAAATGGGCTCGAGAAACGCGCGCCATGAAAAGTGCGGCGTCTGAATGCAGTTGTGCTTTTTAGCGCGAGACAAGCGAGAAAAAGTGCCACTGTAAAATTATGCGTGAATTTCGCCGCGTCTTTACATTGCCTAATTGTTAGAAGATGGGAAGAAAAAGGCTACGGCTTACATCCATGAGTTGAGGTCGGCTAGGGTCACATTTCCGTTTTTTTTGTAAAATCCTGATCCGGTTTTGAGCTTTCAAAAAGCTCAAAACCGGACCAGGAAACGCTCCTCATAGGAGCCTATGCAAAACACCGGATGGCTTCACAAGCCATCCGGTGGCCGGATCCGGCACTGCTGCCTGCGTTTAAAATCATGCAGGCAGCAGTTTTCGCAGCGGTTCC
This sequence comes from Allobates femoralis, assembly GCA_033576535.1. Taxonomy (NCBI): domain Eukaryota; kingdom Metazoa; phylum Chordata; class Amphibia; order Anura; family Aromobatidae; genus Allobates; species Allobates femoralis. The sequence goes on along the minus strand of JARQOC010000003.1, from coordinate 279,893,022 downwards.
AGGGACCGCACTGCGGTAACCGGATGGCTCAGGATGTGTAATCCTGAGCCATCCGGTAACTGCAGAGTTTGCGTTTCCCGGCTCAGCAAACCTAGTAAAGAGTTAAATAGCTGACCTAAATGACTGTTAGAGGTCTGTAGGGGGGCTTAGACCCCCCTACAGACCGGCCGGCGACTTCTATAGTATTCTTCAACAATTTCTTACTGTGCACGGGCGAGGAGCCCGTGCATGTCATCCAAAGTTGCCCCTACCCCCCCGTATCACTATAGAGGGGTGCATACACCCCTCTATTACAATTATGCTTTAATTATGTGATGTACACCAATAAGTGTCACAATCGTCATGTAAGAATATATTTACATGTTCCGGAGGCAGAGTGAAGGGAATTCCATGGGCGGGGCTGTGTGAAGTAGCCTCCGCCCGCTCCTTCTTGATGGCCGCCCCCTCTGGCCGTAATCCAGTCTTGTGAGGGCGGGCACGTCGTTAAAGGGGCGTGGCTAACCGCGGCACTTAGTTAGCCACGCCCCTTTAACGACGTGCCCGCCCTCACAAGACTGGATTACGGCCAGAGGGGGCGGCCATCAAGAAGGAGCGGGCGGAGGCTACTGCACACAGCCCCGCCCATGGAATTCCCTTCACTCTGCCTCCGGAACATGTAAATATATTCTTACATGACGATTGTGACACTTATTGGTGTACATCACATAATTAAAGCATAATTGTAATAGAGGGGTGTATGCACCCCTCTATAGTGATACGGGGGGGTAGGGGCAACTTTGGATGACATGCACGGGCTCCTCGCCCGTGCACAGTAAGAAATTGTTGAAGAACACTATAGAAGTCGCCGGCCGGTCTGTAGGGGGGTCTAAGCCCCCCTACAGACCTCTAACAGTCATTTAGGTCAGCTATTTAACTCTTTAATAGGTTTGCTGAGCCGGGAAACGCAAACTCTGCAGTTACCGGATGGCTCAGGATTACACATCCTGAGCCATCCGGTGACCGCAGTCCGGTATTCAGCACACATTTTTGTAAAAAAATGTGTGTGCTCGGCATTGCGTTCACCGCATCCGGATCCGGATGCGGTGAATGCAATTTATGTTTTCAATGTGACCCTACCCGTCCTTGAGCTGAACAGAACAGTAAATAATGTTATTTTGAGTGGTACCTATTTTGCAATTTAAGGCTTAAATTTTTTATCATTTGTAATGAGATTCAAATCATGCTACAAATTCAACTAAATCTCCCATGCTTAAAACTAGTGACACTGACATCATTTCACTAACTATGGCCATGTTCACACACATGCGTTTTTTTGACCATCTCTGCGTTTTTTGGTGTGTTAAAAAAAACGCAGGTGCGTTAACGCAGGGTACATTTGAGTGTACATGCGTTTTTCACCTCCACCTGCGTTTCTTTCCCCCAGTCCAAAAAACACTGCATGCAGCGTTTTTGGGTGCTTGAAAAAAACGCAGGGGTGGTTTTCCAAAAACGCATGCGTTTTTTTTAACATGGGCCCCTATGGGAAACGCATGCGTTAACGCAGGTGCCTATATGTGCCCTGCGTTAACGCATGCGTTTCCCATAGGGGCCCATGTTAAAAAAACGCATGCGTTTTTGGGAAAACGCACATGCGTTTCCATAACATGGGGCCCTATGGGAAACGCATGCGTTTTTAAAAGGCACATTTATGCACCCTGCGTTAACGCTTGCGTTTTTGCCTGCGTTTTTGAGGAAAGTCCAAAAAGGCTAAATTTCCTTTCTGACACACAAGGGACATTTTTTAGCACTCCTAAAAAAACGCATGTGGTTTTAGGAGTGCTAAAAAAACGCAAATTGTGTGTGAACAATGCCTATCAAGGATTTACAGAGCTGCGAGTTCCATACTCCCCCGGGGAGAGTGATTTTGAATTTCTAACTGTTGGGTACATAGATCTTAGGCCGGTTTCACACTAGTCTTCAGCTGCGTTGAGTTCAGCTGCGTAGCAATGTGTGAGTGTACGCATCTGCTTTCCTTCCCTATTTTTAACATGGAGACACACTTTGGATGCATTTGTCTGCGGATGCATGCGTTTGCATATAGATGAGTTTTTTCATAGGAGGTGCATTTTTTGTGCATTCCAGGGTGCTTGATTTTTACACAAGCATCCTGAAGCGCACTTTTCATACATTGAACCGTATGTAGACGCATAGCCATCCGGATGCCAATGCAGACAAATGCTGCGTCTCTCTCTCTTCCCAACCGCTATAATGGTGTCCTATGGGACTGAGCACATTATGATGTATCCCTATGGAGTTTTTCAACTTGTGAGTATCCAGAGAATTTCCGCTGCGTTTGCATCAGGATGTCTGCGTTCGACCATGTGTCTGCTGCTATGCGTTCAGACGCATGCAGATCGAATGCTAATATGAAACCGGCTTTACTTGGGATACACACACCCAAAACACGCATTTCACTCGCATCACTGTTGTTCATCAAACACGCTCCATATTTGATGCATGACAGTGTGCCTCCAGCCTAAAAGTAATGGCATTCACTAGCCATATACCTTTATTTAAGAATGTGCAGGGTTTCTTCAAAGCATTATTCAGCTGCAATAACCTAGAATTATGAGGTTTGCTGTAGGCTATATAAACTTCTTCACAAATGCTAGCTAAGTCAGAACTTTCTTTGACATCTTGTCTTGTTGTCATTCATGTAACAGAAATACAAAAGAAAAGTCTAATTATAATCTAATTCACATTTAGTTTCATCATAAATGTGAAGAAAAAAAGGAAAAAAAATAAAGACAACTTGCCTCTGCCATGTCATTAGTTTGAAGTACAGCTGGAAGCATATTTTCACCTTCATTGTCAGCATGATTTATAGTCAAAGGCACTGTTCTCCACACTACACAGAATCCTTAGAATTTATACTCATGCTCTAACAAACTTTAGACACCAAATGCTAATAGCATAGATTGTGGCAGTTGTTACCGTATATACTCGTGTATAAGCCGACCCGTGTATAAGCCGACCCCCCTACTTTTGCCCCCAAAACCTGGGAAAACCTATTGACTCGTGTATAAGCCGAGGGTGGACCCCAGCACAGGTATACAGGCCTCCCCAGTCGTAGTATACAGCAGCCTCCCCAGTGGTGTATACAGGCCCCAGCAGTATTACAGCAGCCTCCCCAGTGGTGTATACAGCAGCCTCCCCAGTGGTGTATACACAGGCAGCCCCAGCCCCAGTGGTGTATACACAGGCAGCCCCAGCCCCAGTGGTGTATACACAGGCAGCCCCAGCCCCAGTGGTGTATACACAGGCAGCCCCAGCCCCAGTGGTGTATACACAGGCAGCCCCAGCCCCAGTGGTGTATACACAGGCAGTTCCAGCCCCAGTGGTGTATACACAGGCAGTTCCAGCCCCAGTGGTGTATACACAGGCAGCCCCAGCCCCAGTGGTGTATACACAGGCAGCCCCAGCCCCAGTGGTGTATACACAAGCAGCCCCAGCCCCAGTGGTGTATACACAGGCAGCCCCAGCCCCAGTGGTGTATACACAGGCAGCCCCAGAGGTGTATACACAGGCAGCCCCAGAGGTGTATACACAGGCAGCCCCAGTGGTGTATACACAGGCTGCCCCAGAGGTATATACACAGGCAGCCCCAGAGGTGTATACACAGGCAGCCCCAGAGGTGTATACACAGGCTGCCCCAGAGGTGTATACACAGGCTGCCCCAGAGGTGTATACACAGGCTGCCCCAGAGGTGTATACACAGGCAGCCCCAGAGGTGTATACACAGGCTGCCCCAGAGGTGTATACACAGGCAGCCCCAGAGGTGTATGCTGGCACTTGCCCCCCTGCTTTTAAGCCCCCCCGGCTGCTTAACTTACCATCCTCTCCTCTGTCTTCATCGCGCGCGCAGGTGCCTCGGTGCTCCCGTCCTCCATGCATCCGGGTCCCCGGCCGTCGCATAGCGATGACGTCATGCGACCGGCCGGTCACATGACCCCGGATGCTACTGAGGACGGGAGCACAGAGGGACTTGCGCGCGATGAAGACAGAGGAGAGGATGGTAATAATAGCAGCCGGGGGGGGCCTTACAAGCAGGGGGGGCAAGTGCCAGCACTTGGGGGGGATATATTTAGTTATGCACTGCTTCCCCCTGCCGCTGATTGACAGGGGGAAGCAGTGCATATGTAATGAGCGGCCCCATGTGACGGGGCCGCTCATTCAGCAGCCTCCCCCCGCCTCCCCAGCCCCCCAGCCCGGACACAGCCCCCACCAACCACGTATATGACCCGTGTATAAGCCGAGGGGAGACTTTTCAGCCCAATTTTTGGGCTGAAAAACTCGGCTTATACACGAGTATATACGGTAAGTAATTAAAGGATAAATTACAACAAAGTCAGACATAATTATACATGTCAAGTGTTGCATTGTTTATAAGGAGAATTGTAGGAACCCATGAATAATAATGTGATATCGGCTATCAATCACTGGTAATTTGACACACCTATGAGTTTAAAAGTTACACTTGATATCATAATTTCTATAGACCATGAGGGTCTGTGCACGTGTTTATGTTGCGTCTTTTCTGCACAGTTTTGTCACAAAACTTAAAGGTCCCTCCAGTAGTCAGCATCCCCCTCTAGTGTCAAGAGGAATGCCGCTGCCGGGTCTCCTTGCGTGATTTTGGCCTGCTCCTCGACCTCGCGCACAATGTCTCTCCAACGGGGTGCCACCATGCTGCTGGATACGAAGGACCCTTGGTCATTCTGTCCTTCTCTTTCGGTTTGTCTCTTTATTGGCAGCCACTCCCGGAGAATTTCCTGTGGGCCGCCCCCCTGATTGATTGATGGCAATCGGGGCGGCCACACTTTTGGGCGCCTCTGTCTTGGCCCTCCTTTTCCTAGGGGCTGAGGCACACCCCTGGGCCTACAAATGGTGCTTAGTACATGGCTACGGCGCCATCTTGGGTCCTTCTGCAGTAATGGCGGGAAAAGTTCGTTTCAATAGTCCAAGGCACACAATCGGCCAGAGGTAGATGGTAGTGCGGCTGAGTTGGCAAAGCTCCCTACAGGTAGAGCTGGTCCTCCGGGGCAGAGTTCCTGCAAGCAAACAGGTTGATGTAGATACTCATACACAGGCAAAGTCACTTTCTCCTGGGTACTTTACTGTCAACTTATAGCAGCATCATACAAAGTTCACAGTCTAGCATCAGATGTTAAAATAACAGGTAGCTCTACGGGTGGCTGCAAGTGGATCCCAGGTGGTATGGTGGAACCCGTGGTGTACCTTAGTTGACGAACTCGTGTCCTTTCTTCCCCGCCTAGGATGGGCCTATACCCAATGGCTCCGTGTAGGTAGTATTGGGGGTCCTCACCCACGTGGTGAGGAAGCAGGCAGACCACTCAGTCTGGCAGGGTGCTGTGGCGACATACGGACCATAGCAGCAAGTTGCCGACTGCAAAGATGGACTTTGTCTGGATCCTCGGGCCCATCATTCCCGTGGTGGACTGGAGAATCCCCTGGAGTATGGGCACTCCACTCTGGGGTTCCCCCTTTCTCTCTAGGGCCTTGACTCCACTCGTCGAGCGCCCTCTTTCAGGATCTCCTCAAGACCCCTTCTCCTTCCCTCCGGATCAGCTTCAAACCGTCCAGGTAACCCTTCCGCCTCGTTCCACACTCTTTCCAACTTTCCTCCTTCTCCGACTGTTCCGACCCTCTCCCTCTCTCACTGACTAGAGAGAGACTACTCTTTCTCCTTGCTGGCCATTCTGCTGAAGACTTTCTTTATCCCCCTAGAGGTGAATATATCCCCTCCCGGGTAACCTCCCACCGCTCAGCTAATGTGGGAGTGCAGGAATGGGTCCCACCCACCAACCTAGGGTCCACTTGCAGCTGGGACAACTACACCTCTTTTAAGGGTGTAATACCCCTCTGTGACGCCTGACTACGTGGGGTGCCACATATGCACTTTATTTCTCATGCATGTTTATTATGGAGAAAAAAATCAAAGCATGGTGTGATCTGTGCTTATATTGGATGGTGCGCACCCATACAAATCTCTGGATGCATGTGTGGAGCCCACTGGGACGAGGTACTCGGTGCCGGACCGGGGTACTTCTGGGGGATGTCACGCCGGTCCTGGTCCGGACCGTGTCCCGGGCCCGCACAATAAAATGGGGTGTATTTACAAGGGATTTGTCAGTCGTGACGCCACCCACGGGTTGTGGTCAGTAATGGGACCACCGCTGCTGCAGAACCTCCGGGGATGATGTTTTGGCAGCTTTAGATGGAATGGCTCTCCGCAGGTAGAGCCTGGTTCCCTGGGGCAGTGGTGATTAAAGTTTGAGCTGGTTATTGTAGGTGTTGCAGGGAAAGGGGATGATGTGGAGATGGCTCCTGACAGGGTCAAATGGAGGACTGACAGTTCCTCATACTTGAAATCAGACACAGACAACGTAGCAGGGTTCACCCAGGTTTACTTCTCCAATTCTCTTGTCAGACAGGACACGGTACAATACAGTTCTTTACAGCTTTACTCAGTTGAATCCTGTACACTTGAACCCACTGCAGCCAGGTTATCTCTCCTAGACTCCTCAGTCCCTCTACGTGTCCTTTCAGGCTTATTCTCGGTATTTCTCCTTAAAGTGAATTGCGGAGCGGCAGCTCGGTCCCTAATAGCAGCTTCCCCCTAAGTCTCTGGGCGGTAAGCTGGGTCCTCTCTGTTGCTGCTGTGCTCCCAATCCTCTGGTGGGAATACAGATCTGGAGGCTGCGTCCCCCGTCAGTTTGTCTGGGGCACCGGGTTAATCTTCAGCCCCCCTCAGAGCTGACACTCTGGTTTCAGCCAAACCACAGGTATCCCTATATCTCAAGAGATCACCAGGTCCTTTCCTTCCAGTGTAACTTCCTAATATTATAAGGGAGGCTCCTCTGTCAGTTAGTTGCTGGCCTGCTCATCTTCCCTGGACCTGATGGTACTGGTCTTGTCTTTACTGCTCGGCACCTGCCTACTCCTTGGTCTTCATCTGTTCCTCTCAGCACCCACTGGCCTACTGGCTAACCGCTTCCTGTTGCTCCCTTATATACTTATCTGTTACCATGACTACGCTCATCCACTCATATCTAGCCCTACTACGCCTTGTCTGCCTAGAGTCCCAGACTCTGGGTTAGGTCCCCATGTCAGTGGATATGTGTGTTGAGGTGTTTGTTAAACAAACTGTCTACCCTCCTGCCTAGCTGCAGTTACTAACTGTGGCCACCCTGGTTGCAGGGGCGCCACACATGCAAAACATCTCACTGTACTCGGATGTCACCCAAGTCCCATCCGACATAAGCCGACACAGACAATGGAGGAGATGGAGAAATAAAGCTCTTTATATTATCCTCACCTGTGCTCAGATTCTTGCATGTGAGGAAATCACATCACAGTCAAGGCCCCGTTACATGGTACAAGATCGTGAGCAATATCGCTCAAATGTCATGACTTTGGAGTCGTTCAAGCGACATCGTTAGGACGTCGTTGCGTGTAACACAGAGATTCAACTACGATAAGTCGTTGGATCGCTGATCGCAGGTTTGAGAACATGTTCTCAAACCACATGATCAACAATCAGCCAACCTGCTATATCGTTGTGTCTGATACCACAATAACGATGTCGTTGACGACTTCGCCCATTCACAGCAATGAGCAGGTATCCTTCGCTGGGTTGTGCGAACGATAACTGCTCACTACATTGTTGGTGCGTCATCCACGATATGTGACATCTCACCAACGATGTCAAAACGATGTCGGAAACTACCGCGCGCCCACGAGATCGTTGCCAACATCGTTTCAACGTTGTGACGTGTAACGGGGCCTTAAATGACACTTGACTCGAACTCTGATTAGAGCCTGAGACAAGTGTCATTAACATAATTGGCCCGATTATACCTCATTTTTATATTTTAAAATAAAAAATGTCATTAGACTTATCAGTATTACTTGTTTTTTTATTATATTTTTACTTTAAACTCAAAAATATACCAAAAAAAGACATATGCAAATTTGCACTTCACTAAGGAAGTTGAGAAACTCCCGTGCCACATTTAAGCAGCTTCCTCAAAGTCATAATCGCTTTCCTACAAGCTTTTAATATAACTAAGGGATTTGTGCCAGATCAGAACCCCAAACTACAGACGCTGCGTTTCGGGGTACCTGCCCCTCATCAGTGTAGTGTGTGGGATATTCTGATCTGGCAGAGTACCAAAAAAAGACAACATTTATCACTTAATAACAAAATATACGAAGTATGCTCCTAGTGGTACCAGGTCACGTTCTTGGGGCGAAAAGCTGTTGTAACTCAGTTTGACTTAAAATAACAATTATGTATAAAATATAAATTTTGAAGAACAACATTAACTTTCTTTTGAGATATTAAGCGTGTTTTTATTATTTACCGTTCTGGAGTTATGGCTCCATATATCAGCTTTTTGGCCAAAAATTTGGATTTTTTCAAACTTTGAGTGACGAGCGGCACGGGTTAACGTCGTTTGATCGAGCTCAAATTTTGGCTATCTCAATATCTGGAAAGGGGAATCGTTTTGTGGGGTCCAGACGGACAAAATTCTGACATCGATTTTTTGTGGTCACCCTATTGTACACCATATACCACACCATACCGTCAATTTTTGTGTTCCAACAGTCTTGGAGGGATCTGTCCATTGGGGGTTTGTGTCAGACCAATAGCGGTGGTTTTGTTTGTTAACTTCACCATTCACAAAAAAGCCTGCCTCATCACTCATTTGAAGGCAATTGTCTATGCTGTTGTAATGAAGTGGGTAGCCCTGACTGTGTTGTTATTCAAATGGACACTGCAGTGAACATTACACAGTCTGATCCCCTCCCCCAACAGCCTTGTGCTGAGGAAGAAAAAGGGCGGGAGATGATGATTAGAGATCCAGAGCTCTGTCAGGACAGACTGTGTGGTGTCTCCCGACATAGGGCTCTTTTGCAGCCGGATTCTTGGGAAGAAATACCCCGTGAGGATCGCTGTTGCAACCCCCGGTCTGCAGGACCTTGTCTTACCGAGGGTCCCACTCAAATTCAGGACATTGCCTCCGGAATTCAGGACATTGCCACTGGATTACATGTGCAGGGGCTGTGACTGACATAAGGGAGCCATCTGTGCGACTGTGATCTCCCTTCTGCTCATCGGTTTGCCCCGAGACTGAGAGAGACTTCTGTGCTGCTGTGGGCTCCCTTCTGCTCCTCTGTGTGCCCTGAGACTGGGAGAGACTAACAAAGAAAGATTCTGTTACCTGCGGAAGGAGACCACAGAAGAAGACTGAGGAGTTTCCCCCTTCAGCGCTGCACCGGGACCCGTCATCGTGAGACCCCAGGCCTGCTACGTGGGAGCGACACCTTCTTCTGTGATAGACTGGTACGTGATTTTAGGGAAAGTTAGGGAAAGATATCTCCATTGTTGTGTCTTTTTTCTTTGCTTGCTGCGTACCCGGAAGAAGTGAAGATCCAGAGACTCTAATATATACATGTGTGCAGCTAGATCAGTTGACTGTGTTATAGACATGTTTTACAGTAAAGAAAAGTTACTACCGGTTAAATCTGAGTATGGGGATTCTGTTGAGAAAGATCATACACACACACCCGCGGCCTTACCACCGGTCGCTACACTGTGAAGACAGGAGATGAGCAGCATCTGAAACAACAGATACTGGAAGCCTGTGCTAGCATTTCTTCTGTGGTGTTGCTATCAGTGTGTCAAGAGTTGGAGAAGAGGGTTGCATTGACAATCTAACAACAGGATGTTAAGGTGCAGGTGGAGAAGCAGCATGTGGCTGTGAAGTTATCCACATGCCATGTACAAGCAGGAGACCAGGCTGAAATTAAGTGTGAAATTGAAGATGATAATAATGCTAGCCATGATAACCAACCATTGCAGAAGGAGACAGAAAGTTAACCAATAAGGACCTCCGTCATGCTGGCAAGTTGCACACTTAACTGCTTGTTGGTTTACAGGCGTTACTTTAGTGTCAAGGAAATGGATAACTATTGAATAGCCACACATTATATTCTCACTAGAGAAACAAAATTGGGGATTTTTTTTTCCAGCTTCCAAAAGAATAGAATCAAATTTGATGCATCACCAGGAGAAGCTATGCTCCCTGCTTGGAGATAGCTTTGACTACTGACAACATTTCTGATTAGAATACCCTTCTCTGCTTCCCATTGAGCCAATGCTCCCTCTCCCATGCCAGTGCTATAGTTATAACAAGTAGCCGAGGCAACAGCAATGATTACTGTAAATATGACATAAACTGCACCGACCTGAAGCACATCAGCAGAGATGCACCGCCTGAACTACCAAGTTCAGTCATACTTGGAATGTGTTTTTTCTTTGGAAAATACCCTAAGCCATGACCCCATGCATGCCTGAGTTAGCAGATTCAACCATTGGAAAGAACTCACCTAGTTTGCAACGAGCATGCTATTCAGCTTCCAGTGTTCTGTCAACGAGGGTATTCAGTATAGTATGGCTTTGTCATGCCCAAGCGGACAAGATTGTCCTCTGTAAGTGACCAGATTGTCAATATAAATCAGGCATGAATAGAGAAAGACCTTTACAGCCACATATCTCCTGCTTACTTATTTTGTTTTGTGTCTATATTCTACTGCTTCTGGGAATACTACTTAGCACAGGGTACATAAAACTAAAACTGCTAGAAATAAGTGATTAGTTGTAGACAGTTTTTTAAAAAGCCATTTATTCTTTAGTTTTCAAGCACCACATCTATTGCAGCTCCCGAACAGGGATAAGTTATTAAAATAGCCTACACTTTGTTTTACAAACAGTCAACCTGTTGCGAATTCTAAAAATAGATAATTACTAGTGATGAGCAAACCTACTCATCACTATACGGTACTCACATGGATATTAGGATATTCGTGCTACTCAATTCCTGCTAAGTATATGTGTGTGCTCAACTTCGCGAGATTCGAGTATCCCGCTCAGCATGTTTGGTGCCTGATTTTCAGCCACAAAAAATGCTGTGCTTGCTTGCCAATCACAGTAATGCCATAGCCATCTTTGTTGTGGCATTACTGTGATTGGCTGGCCGCATAGGGTCTGTGTATTACCCCTGCTGCCGCCATCTTGCATACAATGTATGCAGAAACAGCGTAGTGTGAGCATAGGGAGAGAGCAAGCCGCATGTAGGGAGAATGTTTATGCCACGTAAATATAACACAACAGCTCTTTTGAGAGCTACATTGAGTCTCTAGTATCTCAGAATAGTATAGGGAGAGTTTTTGAAGCAAGTACAGAGAAAGTAGAGTAGTGATCGAGAACCTGTATATTACACGAACAGCTCTTTTAAGATCTACATTGAGTCTCTACTAGCTGAGAATAGTGTAGGAACAGTTTTTAGTGCAGGGAGAAAGAGAGCAGAGTAGCGTTACAGTAACTGCATATTAGAGCCACAGCTCTTTTTAGAACTACATTTTCACCACACATTGCAAACTATATAATAGAGTAGTTCCATTTTCTGGAACACTAGTCCTTCTGCCACCTCTAATTTTTGGGTTAACATTTTGATTGGCCTGTGCCAAAAAGTCAAAAATATTAACAGCATCCTATTGAGCTATTTTAAATCCTGTCAAATAGAGTTCTTCCATTATCTGGTGTCCTTTAAAAAACACTGGTCCCTCTGCCACCTCTAATTTTTGGAGTCACATTTTGCTTGGCCTCTGCCAAAAAGTCCAAAATAGTACCAGTATCATAGTGAGCTAATTCAAATACTGTCAATTTTTTGTTGCTATGTAAAAACTGGGACCTCAGCACCCCACTTGCCACTTGAAGTATATATCATATACATCCCAAAAAGATCTATATGCCAAAGACTGGCATTAAGGGACAGGCACGGGGACGTGGTCTTGACAGTGGTGCCTGCCAAGACAGTGTGACAGGTCAGAAGAAGGTTGATGTATCTACTTCTATTTCCTATCAAGCTTTTCTAGTCTGCACCATAAAGCTGTTGAAGTCAGCATATTCTGGGTTCGGATGGCAGCCAATTAGTGATGAACAAGTGTAATCGTTACTATTCGTATAAATAGTACATTATTCACGATACTTGTTACTCGGCGAGTAACCCTGGTGCTCATGAGTGATGTGTCGATAGTTATCGATCTGACACATATTGCCGACTCCCTGCAGTACACAAAGTGAGCTGGCACCTCAGAGACAGCAGATTGTATGTTAGACTCTCTCTGGGGGGCATATAAATTTAAGGGTAAAACTCGTTTCAAGGTTATACATCTGAATTTTATTTAAAAACTGGTGTTGTTCTAGTGACAATGTGACTTGTGTTCAACCCACCCCCCAAACAAACAATACAATTACACATAAAAACAGAAAGATCTGTTACTTCTGGGAAGACAGCTTGAGGATTTACACAGTTAGGGCCCTTTCACATCAGCGTTTTTTGAAATTTGCGGCAGATGCGGTGAAAAAACCGCATCTGCCGCAATTACCGCATACCGGCTGCACTTGCGGCGCGGTTGCGGTAAACGCCATGCAAAGTATAGGCGTACTTGCGGCAGGTGCGGCAAGTGCGGTTTTGCACTTGCGGCAGGTGCGGCCGCGAAAAAAACGCTGATGTGAAAAGGCCCTAAGTGAGAGCGGTAGTCGTCCCCAGATTCACAGTCCTGGACACAATATTGTCTCCAAGGAATGTTCAGGGAGTACTTTTGATTCCAGTGTATTTCAGGTTCTACACTGCTAATTTCTCTACGCTCCTAATCATTAAATTTAGGGTGTGAGCCTTAATTGTGGTTCGTATTCTCAAATTCTGTCTGTGCTACTGTCAGTAGTCCCTGTCAGAGTATTAGATTGGTAACTTTTTGGTCTTTACCATGAGTATTGGTTGGTCCCCCCAGCCTGACGAGTTTTGCCTTTGTTTGTGGTGCAAAGGCTCATCAGGGGCTAATTGTGTATTTACAGTTTCAAATTTAGCAAAAAAGTACTATCGGGTTTCCTGATATGATAAGGACACCTGTGTTATGTGAGGTTCAGACCCACTCTTTAGTCCATATGAGTTACATCAAAACTATACAAGTTATACAAGTTCCTCCAGCGATAACTTGGGTGTGAGGATGATCCAACGGGATGCTTTCAGTCCCAGAGAATGGAGGTCCTGTGGAATAATAGATGGTTACCGTAATATTACTTACTTCCCCCTCTGTTCCTGCGTAGGAGAATCAAATGTTTATTCATTTAGTTTACCCAAGTTACTATCGTGCCTATGGTTGAGGGGTCATAACAGTACTTCACCTGGTGAAAGAGTTTTACTGTATCAAGGGGAGGTGTTAACCTTATTTTCTTTGTACCACAGATCCTGTGTCTCTTGATGTAAATTTGTCTTTCTTTACACCTAACTGTAAAAAAAGGGAAGGAGATGAAAAGTTTGTTCCTATACTGGACAGAGTGGTATAGGAACTAGGACCTACCCCGGTTTGTTATGGCTCTGCATGTGAATAGTCCCGTATCCTCAGCCTCTTTGCTCATCTTTTTTCTTTTTGACCTGTAGTATAATATGCAATATTTATTTATAACCCAAGTTATCTCATGTTAAATGATGTTATTAGTTAACTAACCTGATCTTATAGTCAACTGGATGCGTTTCCCTTTTAGGGTCCCATCAAACTTGGTGACGTTCCAGCGATCCCAACAACTATAAGACCTGGTAAGGATCGCTGGAACGTTGCTACGTGGTCGATGGTGAGATGTCAAACAGTCCGATCTACTCAATGACGCAGCAACGATACGTCGACCCGTATAACGACGTCGGTGGTTGTTAAGACCCTGTTACACAGCAGCTAGTCTGATGACTCAGACCTCGATAGGGGTGTAGTGTTTGACGCTGTAGCCACCTAGGCGTGCTATTGCGTTGCCTTTTCCGTGCTCCCTGAGCTCCAATTGATGGCCACTATTGCGCTCTGATTGGGCGACTTTGCCGGAAAAGAATGTAACGTAGTAGTACCGTACTTTGTTCCTGAGTGCGTGCTGGTTTACGGATCATAGTAGAGCTCGATTTTGCCACGCGATTTGCTTCACCGTCCCAGTCGGAGTCGCTAGTGCACTGTGGGAGAGTCGCTGGTTGCGGATTGTACTAAAGCTCTCTGGGCTGCGACTCCACACTGGTTCATCTGGCGCCTTCTGAAACAGCTATACTCCATCTGCACGGTAGGCATCGTTTGGGGTCCCAAATTAGGATCTTTGTAGTATTTCCATTTTTACTTTTAGGATATCTACCAACTATCATAGCCCTATTCTACATTGTGGTCATGCTTCTACACTTGTAAGCAAATGGATGGCTTGGATTCTATCTGTGTACATACGCATTTGCATTGGCAGCCATTTAGGCAATCTTTTCTTTATTTCAGATGTCCTCCAATAGCCAGGAGTTTATTCGTGAAGTGATCGAATTGTATCGCTCCCTGCCTTTGGAAGATTAAATCTGCCAACTATAGTAATAGATATAAAAAAAAAGGAGGCATATGACAAAATAGTTGCCCTCTTCAAGCAGCACAACCCCAGCGACACGGTGGATGAGAGTGTTGTGAAGAAAAAGATTCAGGGACTACGCACTGTCTATAAAAAGTAGCTGAACAAGGTCGAGAAGTCCTCGAAGTCTGGTGCTGAAACAGATGAAGTGTATGTACCCAAGTTATGGAAATACAACTTGCTTGCCTTTACTCGTGACCAAGAGGTACCTCGCCCAATGACATCTATGATGCGGCTGACCGAGGAAGAACACCCAGAGATCCGGACTAACTCCCCTGTCGGAGATGTAAGCACCTTCTTTGCCTCCCTGTAAATAGCATTTAAACTTTGTATGTATATGGCATAGTTGAATAGAAAATAGTAACTCCGGTTTTCCATGATTAATTCTACAGATTACAAAAGTTATTCCTTCTTGTTCAGATAAGTATACTCTTTTACTAGTTTCGGCCCACTTAGTTTCATACCGTTGAATGACATTTCATATCCCATAGTACTAGTCCCGCCCCTCACATTTGTTTCCAGTGCACGTGTACCTATGTGACTATTGCTCATAATATCCAATGCAAATGCATTTCTGTGGTGAGATGGAGCTGTATGATGTAAAATAATTTTTGGGTTTTGCTTTAACATGAATTTTCTGTTCCCGCAGGAACGTCAGCAAGATTTGTCCACGCCAACAACATGTGACAGTACGCAAAGTAATAGCGAGGAGGCTAGTGAAGAAGCTGCACCCTCAACTCTACCTCGGCGAGTATCAACATGTCGTAAAAGAAAGGCCACCACGTCGTCATCACCTGATCTCCTGCTTTGGCGAACAAAGTTTTGAGTCAGCAGAACAACCCCGGCCTTGACACCTTTACAAACTTTGCTGCTGAGAGACTGCGTAAGCTGGATGAAACAGGATGTGCAGAAAGGGTGATATTTGAGGCACTAACTAAAGCGGCAGCGGGTAAACTGGCTGTAACATCTGCTGAAACTAGTAGGATCGAGCATGATCCATGTTCCCAGTACTCATGGCCCCAAATGCAAGAGCCACTTCATAGCACACCTATGAGGAGGATTGGGCCTCCACAAAACCTGCAGTTGGCCCCCCACAGTATCCCATGTTTCCTCACTCTTCAGAACTTTGTTCTCCCCCCAAGCAACGATATGCCAATTCAGACAACTACTATCAAGATTTGCAGTTCTAGTGATGTTTTAGTTGTATTGTTAACATATTTGTTTGATTCAAATAAAAATGTTCTTTTGCTACGAACTTGTGACCTGCTTTAATTAATTCAGCATATAATTATTAGCTGGCCTACTAAGGTGAGGTAATGGGCTGAGTGCAGGTCAGGGCCGCCATCAGGGCAGTACTCCTGCTACAGATGCACAGATATAATGGGTGTTAGCGATGAAAAAATGTTTTTTCATTTAAGAATTTTACATAGCAGCGGATATAAACTTTAAGTTTTTTTTAAAAGATCCCAAAATGAACAGTGTTACTCTACAATATAAGAATTAAAATGAGCTTTTGTGCAAGGTGAAAAGGCAATTGCAAAAACAATATCAAAAGTGCTGAAGTACTATAACCAGATCTGGCAGTCTAGACTACAAATGTCCAAAGAAGAGTACAAATTTCATAGCCAAAACTTCCATTTCCATTGGACTTTGCCTTTGAGAACTTAACCCCAGCCCGAGCATCTGAGTGCCCAGATCAGCAGCTATTATCCTAATATCCGTGATGGGTGATCTATAACCAGATCTGGCAAATCAGACTTCAAATGTCCATAGGAGAAGTAAAAAGTCCTTAGCCAAAATGTTCATTTCTAGTGAGTTTTGCCTTTGTTAGTTTTATCCCACTTGACCGTCTAAGTGCCCCAGTCGGCAGCTGCTATCCCAGTGTCCGTAATACAAGAAACCCCAGATGCAAATGGTGGTGTCACCTAAATTAGCTACGAAGGCCTGCTAGATCTAATACACTGTTATCCTACGCCTTCCAGACAATGCAGTCTCCTTCATCAGGGATGGGTTTAGCACAGCTATCACATCCTTTTCTAGAGTTCTGTGCCTGCTCATTGAAAGATAAACACTCCCAGATACTATGCAAATGCAAACAATAACAATTGAGAAATAAAAAAATGTAACATTTAAAGGTTCAACATAAGCCGTTCTTGTGGATATAACAGGACCAGAATGCCAGCTCTGTAGATGTGGCCAGGAAGCTTAATGCCCTATCCACGAAATACCAGCAGAGTGCGGGGTCTTTATGTCCCAAGTCCTTCATGTTGGGTTAGCCAATTAGTGGCTGCCACCCTGCTGTTGGGCCACCACAAACCTCTCCAGCATCACTCCATGGACATCCACTACTTCTGTCAGTGCCCGGCATGCCAACATCATCCGCCTATGTGATGTCAGCAGGTCTTGTAATGTAGGGATTTCTGAGGAGGGAATGGTAAAAGTTAACAAAGTTCTGTTCTGTTCATGCATCTAATTAACAGGTACATGTTTGTTGTTTAACACTTACAGTTTTGGGGTTCCTCCTTTTCTTCGGCAGATGATGCTGAGCTGATGACCCACCCGGATCCCCTGACACCACCGGCTAGGGAAACAAACAACACTTCATAGTACACGACAGATCTCCATCCTTTTAACACCCATGTATCCTTTCCAACTTGTATGGGCTTATTTTTATGTGCTATAACTGCCGGAAAGCAAGCCTGCACCCATGTCACGGAATAATGCTAGCAAGAATTCTGGCATTGTACCACCTGGAGGTGACCCGGATGATGGCTGCACATCTGGAGGCGGTGTCCCTTCTGGTGGAGGTGTCCCTTCCGGAGGCGGTGTTCCTTCTGGAGGTGGTGTCCCTTCTAGAAAATACCACATCATAAGCCATAAACCATCTCAAAAAGTGCAAATGTCATAACAGTGCCCAGCGGCGAATGCACAGTACGCACATGATGCCGCCGGGCAGCCAGTACATAGGGCTCTTCCAGAGCCCCGTGCTGACGATTGGTGGGAGTAGGAGATAACTTCTATTGAGTGGAATACTCCTTAATCTAACTTGATTGCCTTGATTATAATTTATTGCTATGCTTAACATCATTGCATTATCCTTATTATAACTGAAGCCTAAAACAGTTACTAATTTAGCTGTATCATTTTTTTTAGTGCGGCAACTCTGCAGTTGACTTGGGGGGTTCAGGGGAGGGGCTCGAGCGAGGCCCCATTAAGAAGTTTGCTATGGGGCCAGTAACTTCTAGTTATGCCCCTGGGTGGGGGAATGGATTATGTGTGTGTGTGTGCGCACTTGTACCATCTGCCACTACACTTCTGTGAAGTGTTGCTGCCGCTTAAGCTGCCGCTACACTTCTGGTGCTCGGGTTCTCGGTGCACCCGAGCGCTGCTGGAAGAAAGTGGGCACAGCAATGTAAGCCTGCGGGGAAGCAATATACATAGCGGTGATTATTAGGCACTATACTGCTATGTATTGTGCCTCCTATTTGGGTAAATCGGGTATTGAAAAAAAAAAAAAGAGTTATTAACAAACAGAATGTCTCCAGACCCGCTCAACACGACTCAACACGATGGCTCTGGATCTGTGCCCAGAAGCTGGCGATATGCTCGCTTGATCTGTGCCGCAGGTCCGCCAGCTTCTTTCAAATCTGTCTTGTGGAGCTCTCCACCCCGAATCTCCTTGATAGGCCGTGATGGATCCTCTGCAGCACAGTATGCTTGATTAGGACAGGATGCTGATGCTCAGCATTGCAGGCATAATCCCTGGCATAAACCATGAAACATTCAGAAAAAATCCCCGAAAAGAGGACATAAATTCAGAAAAACTCACCGAAAATTAGCCATGTAAAACATGCATTGCACCTAGCAGGAGGCTGTTAGCTCTGCTGTAAAGTAACACAAGTGTCAGGTTGCAGCCTATTGGTCACGCCCTGCTATTAGATCAGGCAGGCTGAACCTCACTATGTATGTGCATCACAAATGACCGACGCCCCCCAGAGGGCTTAGCCACATACTGCAAAAGATAAAAAGGTGCAATAAAACACTAAAAGATGAAGATGTGAGGTGTTTGTGGATATTTGGCCAAATACGTAAGCTCGTAACTCACATCAAGGGCCCTCACGCTTACGAGTCCTAACCATAAATTGGATAGTGGTAAACCACCAAACATTCAGAAAAGATCATAGAAAAGAGGACATAAATTCAGAAAAACTCACCGAAAATTAGCTTTGGTCTGATGAGTCCAAATTTGAGATCTTTGGGTCCAACCACCGTGTCTTTGTGCGACGCAGAAAAGGTGAACGGATGGACTCTACATGCCTGGTTCCCACCGTGAAGCATGGAGGAGGAGGTGTGATGGTGTGGGGGTGCTTTGCTGGTGAAACTGTTGGGGATTTATTCAAAATTGAAGGCATACTGAACCAGCATGGCTACCACTGCATCTTGCAGCGGCACGCTATTCCATCTGGTTTGCATTTAGTTGGACCATCATTTATTTTTCAACATGACAATGACCCTAAACACACCTCCAGGCTGTGTAAGGGCTATTTTACAAAGAAGGAGAGTGATGGGGTGCTACGTCAGATGACCTGGCCTCCACACCATAGGTCATATCCTCCCTGGTTAAGACTATGGTTCTAGGTTGTTACAACACCAATAGCTCCTTCACACAGAAATAGTAGCTATGCTTTCAACTTTCATTACCCTAGACTTCACTACCATCTAATACATATCATTTCCAGTTAACCCTTCCTCCCTAAATTCTGACTCTGAACTCTAACCTGTTCTCTCTTTCATCCCGGTACACTAGTCCTTGATGTACTCTATTGTACTATAATGATCAATTGTTGAAACCATGTCTCTATATTTTGAACCAACTTCTAGGAGCATGATTCTGATGATGATGTATACCATATTGTATATATGTATAGTCACTTGAAATCCTTGTTCACTTCTTTACACTTGTGTTCCATTTGTTTTAATTCCAGCGACACTTTGAGAAAGGTCCAATGTTGTGGACCGAAACGGCGTCAGTGGTCGCTTGTTGTTCAAATCCAATAAAAATTCTTCACCTTGCATCATATATGACTCTGAGAGTGCAGTGATTTTCCTGATCCATTAGTACGGGTTCTAGTAACCCCTTCACTTGCACCTCATAAAACTGCAATACTGTGTGCACGCCATTCACACAAGCCTCTGGCCTCCACAGTCACCAGACCTGAACCCAATCGAGATGGTTTGGGGTGAGCTGGACCGCAGAGTGAAGGCAAAAGGGCCAACAAGTGCTAAGCAACCATGGAAAATGTGCAGACGCACGTCGCTGGTTCTTAAAAATTATAAAAACTCTAAATGCACTGTTCCAAATTATTAGGCACAGTAGAGTTTATAAACATTTGATATGTTTTAAAGAACTGAAAATGCTTATTTCTTGAATTTGCAGCATTAGGAGGTCACATTCACTGAAATAAAAAGCTATTTCATGACGCCATTTTCTTTCGGAGTTTGGCACCAATACACACTGAAATATGGCGCAGTGTCAACTGACAGCCAATGGGAAGATAGTAGCCGCCACCCCCACAGCATCACTGACGGAGCGCGGTCTCCAGCACGCAGTGGCATGCCTTCGGGAAATCAATAATCGACGCAGATTCCATCCCTATCGCCCCTTCACACGCCAAAAGCAGGGAATTTCGCCTTCATGATTGCCTCTGATTTTGGAGCAGTGCTGTGAAATCCCCCAATTACACGCCGCAATTGTGAGGCAATTTCACGGCGATGGTGACGGGGCAACAGATTGCCGGTCAGATTCCTCCCCGCGGTTGCGGAGTGTAAAGGTACCCTAATGGAGACTTGAGTATTGACAAAGCTTACAGAATTCCTAAACCTCTCCATATTAATAAGTCCCTGCCACCAAATTTTACAGGCCATGAGGCAAAATCCCACTCTTCCTCCTCAATTTGCTGAACTGTCAGTTTTTCAAGATCTCTCAGCAGGAACGCTCGCTAGGAGGCGAGAGTTTGCACCACAATGCAAAGTTCTCCATGGTAAAGGCATCATATACAGCTGGGGTGCTCCGGTGAAACTGAAATTTACATACAAGGGGTCTATCCAAACATTCCACTCCCCTAGTAAACTAGGGAGAGCCCTCAAAACTTGGGACTTGATTCCAGACTCTGAAAAGACACCCCCCTCATGCTTGCTAACCCGCAAAATCCCCAAGAAAGTGATGGCAGAATGGGAGAGGGTTGGAGGACAATCCACCTGAAGCTACTTGGTTAGGAGGGTGAATCCACCTGAAGCTACTTGGTAAGGAGGGTGCTGGGACTTTGTCATTGGTACTTTTCTTTTTGCTCTCCTGCTGGCTAGACAAAACCCGCCTCTGGACATGTGACGGGAGGACGGATGTCGTGATCCTCCGTTTGTCTGGGGGGCCTTGATATTGTTCGCCGGACTTATATCCTTTTCTGGCGACCCTCTCTTGACTGCCCGAGAGAGGAGTTGGGATTCTCCCCCTGACTGCAGGCTTCACCTCAGTGGTTGTTTACATGCATGTTTATTGTTTCTGTTTTTACCCCTATCGATCCCCCTCCTCCTCCTTCCCTTTATTTCCCTTTCCAGCAGTGCCTATTCCTCTCCTGCATTATGATGTACGCATACTGGCCTTATCTTTATATACTTTCCCCGCATATACTTTCCCCGAGTGTGAATATAGTCTCCTTTAATGTAAGGGGACTGAATTCCCTGGTAAAAAGGTCGCTATTTTGGAGGGAGATAATACGCTCTAAAGCGGACATTGTGTGTGTACAAGAGCCCCACCTCCTTGAGGACGATAACTTCAGGCTGATGCACCGTTTATTTCCTAATAGATTTTTTGGTAATTGCACAAAAAAAAAGCCGGGGTATGTATCCTGGCGAAGAACTCGGTGCCCTTCCATCTGGTGGATCTAAGTGTTGATTCATCAGGTAGATATATTATCCTGACTAGCACTTTAGCTGACACTAGGGTTACTATAGCCAACGTATATGCACCTAATGAAGGCCAGGTTCAATTTCCTCACCCCTTATTAGAAAAGATCGAGAAGCAAGCCCAGGGTAGAGAGTCATCTGCAGAGATTTTAACATAGTCCCAAGCTATGCTCTGGATTGCTCCCCTGGGTCTCCTGGGAGAAGACGTGATCTGGGCTCAATTGCATGGGAATTCCATTTACACGATATCTGGAGGTACTTGCATGCGACAGAAAGGGATTACTCCTTCTTCTCGCACTGGTACAGGTCCTGTTCCAGGATTGATTTTTTTTCCTGGTAGGCGATTCCTCTCTAGCGGCCTGTGTCTGAGCGGAAGTGGGACTGATCACGTGGTCCGATCATGCCCCAGTATCTCTCAGGTTAGCGTTAACCAGACCTCGGGCCCCGTGTAGCTTGAGATTAAACGTGGGAATTTTGTCCGAGCCGGGTGTCATTGGGGAGATGGAAAAATGCCTCATGGATTTATTCCTTTCCAATGATAATGGAGAAGTCTCCAATGAGGTCCTCTGGGCGACCCATAAGGCATACACACGGAGAATGCTCCTACAAAAGGTTTCCCAAATAAAATGTAATTGGAATAAACGGAGGTCGGAGCTTCTTATTCGCTTCGGACAGTTGGAGGAGAGGAATAAAGTGGACCCGTCCCCTCAATGCACCGCCCTCATTCTACAAACTAGATCCCAGCTGAGGGAGTTTCTTCTTCTGCAGCATGAGAGATGCCTTAGGCGGCTCAAGACCTCCTTCTATGATTCAGGAGATAAGGCGGGTGCAATCTTGGCTAGAAGGATTAAAAAGAGGGAGTCCAAAAGTATGATAGATAAAAGGATAGATGTCGATGGAGGGGTGGCAAGGAACCCGTTGGATATTGCAGCAATTTTTGCTCGCTATTGTTCTAAACTTTATAATCTTAGAGACGACCGGGAAGCACCTCAGCCATCCAGTGCAGACATTGAGGCATTCTTGGAGAGTCTGAACCTTCCAAAACTGTTGGACTCACAGATACAAAGTTTAAATCTGCCCTTTACAATCAAAGAGGTAGAGGTGGTAGTCAAGGCTACTAAAACCCACTCAGCCCCGGGCTCGGACGGGTTGCCAAATGACTATTACCGAGCTTTTTTTTTGGCTGGTTCCATTCCTCCTAAGAATCTTCAAGTGTTGGCAAGAGACAGGCTCCATCACCCCTGAACATCATATTAACAATATCCAAACCGGGAAATACCTAGGACTTACCCGCTAACTACCAACCCATATCACTCCTCAACTGTGATCTTAAAATTTATTCGAAGCTATTAGCAAACAGGTTGATGGAGGTGGTGCCAAGCTTGGTCGGTCCGGATCAGGTGGGGTTCGTGGCTGGAAGGCAGGTGAAGGACGGGACCAGACGGATGATTGACCTGATTCAGGTGCTTGAGAGGTCGAGTGCCCCCGGTGTATTCCTGTCCCTGGACGTGGAGAAAGCGTTCGACAGGGTACACTGAGGATACCTCGCGTCTGTCTTGGGGAAATTTGGACTGCAAGGTCCTATCCTCTCGGCGATATTGTCTCTTTACTCCACCTAATGCTAGGATCTCTCATCTGGCTTCCTCTCGCCTCTCAAATCACTAATGGCAAAGAAATGTGTTAGAGTGGCACTAGAAGGCGATCCACCAGTCACATGCTATACACCAATAATGAAAGGGAGGAAAGAACCAGAAAGCATGTATGAGACGGGATCAGAGAAACAGACCAATAATTCAAAAATGTGTAAATCTTTATTAACAATAATACAGGAAAATAAATTCTCTCTATTATGTTATAAAGATTTACAAATTTTTGAATTATTGGTCTGTTTCTCTGATCCCGGTCATCCATACATGCTTTCTGGTTCTTTCCTCCCTTTCAAATCACTAATGGAACCCGGCAAGGATGCCCATTGTCCCCAGTAATCTTTGCCTTGGCCATTGAACCCCTAGTGGCACGGATCCGAGCTGAGCCGAACATAGAGGGGATTCGGGTGGGTCATGATCGGCACGTCATTGGGCTTTACGCTGATGATCATCTCGTGTTCGTCTATTGCCAAATCCCTCCTAACTATCATGAAAGTTCTTGAGGATTACTCTTTGATATCCTATTATAAACTTAACACCTCAAAGTAAGTAATCCTCCCAGTAAACGTACCCCAGAATTTAATAGATGGGTTCTACGCTAAATTTCCATTAAAGGGGTGTCCAAATGGCATCCCGTACCTGGGTATAACACTCTGCACATCACAGAAACTTGCCCAAATCAGTTTTGAAAGCATATATGCTAAACCTGTCAGAGATATATCGTCCCACCCTTTTATAAGCTTTCATGGATGGCCAGACTCAATACCTTTAAGATGATTTTGATGCCCAAGGAAATCTACATTTTTCGGTGCATCCCTATATCAATCTCTCGGAAGCTCTTGGGAAAACTGCAGAAATTGGTGAGCGCTTACATAAGGGCCAATAAGAAACCACGGGTATCCTGCCACATTATGTATTTACCCCTCAATAAAGGGGGCATGGGAGTGCCTAAACTGGTAGATTATCATAGAGCAATAATACTAGAAGAAGCCAGAGCCTGGTGGACCGCCTCAGATCAGGTGAGGTGGATTCAGATAGAATCTCATTATGCACCACACGGCTCACTGCAATCGACCTTGGCTGCCGAGGCATTGGGCCTGATGTCCTGGTCCCATCCCCTATTCACCATGCGCACTCTATTGACCTACTGGAGGGAGATACCCAATGAGTGGACATGTGTTCCTGCGCAATACATATCCATAAAGGCACTGCAAATGCAAATACCGACTTAGATCTAAGGAGCTGGACAGATTCGGGAGCTGGATCCTTAGGGGAGATATTGGAAGGGGGAAAATTTCCGTCCTTTGCATCCTTTTCTGCAAAATTCCCGGCATGTCACTCTTCTTTTTTGTAATTTTTGAGAGTGAGTCACCATATTAAATCAGGCCCATATTTAGCCAGATTTCTAGGGAGCCCACCTGCATCCTCCCTGTTGAAGTTTCTGCTTTCTGATTCACAAAACTCCAGGGGTATGTCTGGAATTTATAGAGAGCTGGTGGATATTTGTAATTCGCCAAGACTGGAATACATGAGGTGGTGGTAATCGGACCTGGGCTTCTCTGCTACTACTGAGGAATGGCATTCTGCAGTTAAAGAGGCCCATAGGGCACAGACACAGCAATCAACAGCAACCACGTCCACTTTGTTGTGCCAGCGAAGCGTTCAGCTGTCCCTGTCACAGATGTTGAAAAGGAAGCATAAATACCCAGCCACGCACCCACAGGCACAAACACTAAGCGCCAACATTGCCAGATTGCTAGCCCCATAAGTGTTGCCGTTTCGACTTTTGGAAATTAAGTCTTTCCATGACCTCTTGGTTCTGGCTACTCCACGATACTTGGTTCTCAGCCTCCACGATTTTGCTTAGAATGCTGTCTTTGCATTACACAAGCACATGTTAAATAATATCAACCATGCTTTGACCAAGGTCCATCTTACAACAGACACGTGGACAAGTTGTTGTGGACAGGTATGATACATTTCTCTGATGCCATATTGGGTGAACCTGGTGATGGATGGAACAAAATTGACAAATAAGGCTCTCCCATATAAGTTGAAAATTAATCATTTTCTTAATTCAGTGTTAAACAAATGTTTTGGTCTGATTATAGACCTTCTTCAGTAATAAATACTGTATGTAAATGGGCATGGATCAAAGCAGTATATGCTGTGAGCCAGGTCCTTTAGTTGCTGCAAGTCTTATCTTAGTATGTGGAGGCACAGCATATACTGCTTTGATCCATGCCACATTTAATGCAGTATTTATTACTGATGAAGGTCTATAATATCATATGTTGGCAAGGATTAGTGAGCAGCATAGGCTAGTAGCTGAATTACAGCGTCAACATGCTGTTAGACTGACACTCAGCCACCACACATAACAACTGTTGAATGGGTGTGTATCGCTGATATTTGTGAGGCTCTTGAAAACTTTGTGTACTGCACGAAGATTGTGAGCAGTGATGACACTATTATCAGCATATGTGGAGCCCACTGGGACGGGGTACTCGGTACCGGACCGGGTTGCTGCTGGGGATGTAACGGAGGGTCTGGTCCGGACCGTGTCCCGGGTTCACACAAGTAAAAGGGGATATATACAGGGGATAAAGTTTGTCGTGACGCCACCCATGGGTTGTTGTCAGTAATGGAACCACCGCTGCTGCAGAACCTCCGGGAATAATGTTTGGAAGCTTTAGATGGAACTGCTCCCCGCAGGTAGAGCCTGGTTCCCTGGGGCAGTGGTAATTAGAGTCTATGATGGATGTTATAGATGCTGCAGGATAGGGATGATAGTGGAGATGATAGAAACAGTTTGTGAGGGAGTTGTGAGGGAGAGCAGGGTTTGCAAGGATTATAATGGGGGTTGTAGTCGACAAAGGCACTTATTTTGCAGTTGCAGCAGTGGTTGTCTTGGTGCTGGATGAGGTATGGTAATAGGTGCAATTCACTTACTTTCCTGCTGCTGCAGCCTTGTGTTCGGCTCTGCAGATGGGGATCTCTGCGGTTGAACATAGGGCAAAAGGTGCAATTAACACACAGACTCATGGTTTTGTAGTTCTCCAAAGCTTTACTGTAGTTGTTGTTCAGCAAGTACTGTTCACGGAGTCTGTAATGGGGCTGGGTTGCTCCCACCCTGTCCATGTCCTTGGCTTCCCACTGCTGCGCTGTATGTGCGGCCCTGCTGCTGCTTTGAGCTGAGCTGCTGGCACTGTCTCTTCTCACAGGTACCCCCTTGGCAAGGCAACTTGAGTCTTCCGTGTGCTTCTGACCCCGCCCTGTTGCTTCGCTCAGGTACAGTGTCGATCTACAGACTCCACTATCCCGATATTTACTGTGCTGTGTGTGTCAGTCACAGTTTCGGATCCGGTATCCGATCTGTGCGCTCCTCCGGGGCGAGTGGTGATGTCACTCAGTCTCCCAGATGTGTTCCTTTGTCTTCTGTTCTCCTTCCCTCAGACCCTGGCTTGGCCTGGGAATCGGTGAGCAGACAGTAGAGAAGCCTGACACAGCTCCTTTACACTACAGTCTCTCTCAGTTCTCCCAGGAACTGGACTCTTCACAGTACTGCTACGTACTGAACTAACTACTTCCTCTTGACCCGGAGTATATAAGGGAGCTGGTTTAGCTCCCCCTCCTGGCCCAGAGGTGCTAGTGTAGTGTCAGTGTTGTGTGGGGAGGGAACCCGTGTGATGTTACTGTGGCACATAAACCCTTGGGGTGCCACACATAACTATCCCACTGCACAATCTGAAAGAGGAAGCTTGAATGCTCAGCAGGTGGCTATGGAGCAAGATTTTCCAATGAATGATACTACCCAGCCCAGCCTCAGCCAATGTTCTCATTCTATTTGTCTGCACTACAGAGGGGACTCCCAACCCCAGCTTTGTGTCTGTCCAGCATGGATTGCCTGAAGACCAGGAGCAGGAGTCGATGCAGCATGAGGCAAAGAGGGTGGTTACTGTTCATCCTGATAGGGACACTAAACCTTTGGCTTTTTGTAGTTTGCCCCACATAGCACAGTTTATGTCCAACAGTCTTTCCCAAGACCGTTGCATAATAGCCATTTTGGCCATAAAAACAAATACTGGTTGTTTACCTTTCTTGACCCACGGTACAAAGGGAAATTTCCTTCTCTCATTTCAGAGTCAGAAAAGGGTTGCACAATATAATCATTCAAGAGGGCCATTGTAGGTCGGTAGATTAAAAGATCACCCTGAGACAAAGCTGGCAGCAGAGGTACTGCCTGCTTTCAACACCAAAGACTACAGGAGAATGATGCACACTAGATACAACAGGGGGGGGGTTAAAATGTGCAATAACTGGACCAGTTTCAATAAACCATCACATCAACAAGGGTTATCTGTGAGTGTAACTAAGACAAAAAGCGAGAATTTGACCAACATCATCAAGGAGTACCGTATATGCTCGTGTATAAGCCGACCCGTGTATAAGCCGACCCCCCTAATTTTGCCCCCAAAACCTGGGAAAACCCATTGACTCGTGTATAAGCCGAGGGTGGATCCCAGCACAGGTATACAGCCCCCAGCAGTGTGGTATACAGCACCCTCCCCAGCAGTGTGGTATACAGCAGCCTCCCCAGCAGTGTGGTATACAGCAGCCTCCCCAGCAGTGTGGTATATACAGCACCCTCCCCAGCAGTGTGGTATATACAGCACCCTCCCCAGCAGTGTGGTATATACAGCACCCTCCCCAGCAGTGTGGTATATACAGCACCCTCCCCAGCAGTGTGGTATATACCACACCCTCCCCAGCAGTGTGGTATATACAGCAGCCTCCCCAGCAGTGTGGTATATACAGCAGCCTCCCCAGCAGTGTGGTATATACAGCAGCCTCCCCAGCAGTGTGGTATATACAGCACCCTCCCCAGCAGTGTGGTATATACAGCAGCCTCCCCAGCAGTGTGGTATATACAGCAGCCTCCCCAGCAGTGTGGTATATACAGCAGCCTCCCCAGCAGTGTGGTATATACAGCAGCCTCCCCAGCAGTGTGGTATATACAGCAGCCTCCCCAGCAGTGTGGTATATACAGCACCCTCCCCAGCAGTGTGGTATATACAGGCCCCCCGATACCCCACCCCTGTAGTTTATACAGGCCCCCCGATTCCCCCCCGCCCCGTAGTATATACGGGCCCCCCGTAGTTTATACAGGCCACCCGATCCCCCCCCCCCGTAGTATATACAGGCCCCCCGATTCCCACCCTCCCTGTAGTATATACAGGCCCCCCGCGCTCTATATACAGGCCCCCGGTTGCAGCCACAGACCTGTAAGAGAATCGCTTTCATACTTACCCTCCTCGCTGTCATCGCGCTTCATCGTCTCCTTCCCGCTTCTACCTGGCGCGTCCACAATGACGTCATTGTGGACGCGCCGGGTAGAAGCGGGAAGGAGACCGGAGGAGCGCGGGTAACAGCAAGGAGGGTAAGTATGAAAGCGATTCTCTTACAGGTCTGTGGCTGCAACCGGGGGCCTGTATATAGAGCGCGGGGGCCTGTATATACTACAGGGTGGGTGGGAATTGGGGGGCCTGTATATACTACGGGGGGGGATCGGGTGGCCTGTATGAACTTTTGGGGGGCCTGTACATACTACGGGGCGGGGGGGGATCGGGGGGCCTGTATAAACTACGGGGGGGGGGGGATCGGGGGGCCTGTATAAACTACTGGGGGAGCGCAATGTAATATACACGGCTCCCCCTGCCGCTGATGGACAGGGGGATGCCGTGCATATTGCATTGCACTAATGAGCGGCCCCACGTGACTGGCCGCTCATAGTGCAGCCTCCCCCTGCCTCCTCCAGCCCCCGGACACCGCCCCCCCCCACTCAGCCGTATAGTGACTCGTGTATAAGCCGGGGGGGGGGCACTTTTCAGCACAATTTTTGTGCTGAAAAACTCGGCTTATACACGAGTATATAGTACTTAGGTTACCATACTAGCATCCTTCCTGATGCTTCAATTCCCTTTAAATATTGGTTGTCAAAGCTGCACATTTAGCCAGACCTAGTACACCTTGGATGTTCCTGCTGCTGGCTATTCCTGCTGCTAGTGTGTTGTCTGAGCATGTTTTTTAATTCCACCAGGGCAATCATAACAGATAGGTGCACACCCCTCTCAATGGAAAATGCAGACAGGCTTACAGTTCTCTCAAAAAATTCAACAAGGACTGGATTTCTCCAGACTTTATAAGCCCTTCGGATGACAGGTATCCAACCTAAATTCACCCAAAATGTTCATTTCTGCAAGTTGTCTTAACGTCCATCCCATACAAACCCATTTTGTTCTTCTTAAATAAAAATCCTACTCCTCCTGCTTCTGCGACATTTGTATCATGGTCAACAACATCCTAACAATATCACATGTATTGATGATTTTATTTGGACAACCTTGTCACGGTCTCTTCCTGTGTGTATGACACAGCCCCCATGGCTAATTTTTTTGAAAGCTGATGCACATTCTGCACTGGCCCAACTATTAGAGTAGTCCTACTGCTACCAATATAAATGTAATGTTTTTCATTGGAGGCCCGTGTCACAGTCAATACCTGCGTGTATGACACAGTGCCTAGGGCTAATTTTTTGAAAGCCGATGCACATTCTGCACTGGCCCAACTGCTAGACTAGTTCTAGTGCCACCAATACGAATTTGATGTTTTTCATTGGACGCTCTTGTCATGGTCTCTTCCTGTGTGTATGACACAGCCCACAGACCTAATTTTTTTTAAAGCTGCTGCACATTATGTACTGACCCAACTACTGTAGTAGTCACACTCCCTACCAATTAAAAAAAAACTACTTTTGTTCTGATGCCCTACTCAAGTTCTCGTTCAGCATGTATCAGAGAGCCGTATTCTGATATTTAGCTATGCACTTGGACAGTTTGGAAAAGCACTATTGTCATGCTTTGGTCTATGAGGTCCTTCACCCAAACTCTAACAGTGCCCATCACCTCATTAATATGCTCCATACACTTCTTCAGGTCTCAGCCTTAAACATAAGAATGCTTATGCTAGGGTCACACATGCCAATCCATTTTTCAGAGTGTTTCCCATGACAAATTTGTTTTTTAGGGTGCTTTTTGAGCCTCCTGTGCCCCTGAACGTTGTTTGGACTTAGTCATTTTTTGCCAAAAAATGATAGGAAAAACGGATCCGTTTTTTTTAAGGCACCAAAAAAACAAATCCGTTTTTCCATAGGGCCCCATGTTAAAAAAATAGATACGTTTTTAAACTGCAGCCAAAAACGTTTCTATCAACATTTTAGGGTAAAAACAGATCCTAGTAACGTTTTTGGGTGCAGTAAAAAATGGATAGGGTTTTTATTACATATAATCCATTTTTGCATTAGTTTTTGGACTTAGAACACAAAAGTGCAAAAGCTGATGCCAAAAACGTACTAAGGGCTTATGTGTGACCCTAGCCTAGGAATGGTTCAAGATTGCCGCTGAGCAGGAAGGATGCTGATGTGTGCTCTTCCTGCCATCCAACCCAGATTGTGGCCATCCTTGCTGGAAAACAGCAGCTGATGTACCCATCACTGCCCCGGAAACTTACTT
Source organism: Allobates femoralis (assembly GCA_033576535.1). Taxonomy (NCBI): domain Eukaryota; kingdom Metazoa; phylum Chordata; class Amphibia; order Anura; family Aromobatidae; genus Allobates; species Allobates femoralis. The sequence goes on along the minus strand of JARQOC010000003.1, from coordinate 279,862,294 downwards.
ATAAGAAGCACAAAGAGGAATCATCTCAGCTGGTCTAGATGGCGGCGCTGCACGGGGATCCCCCCACTGAGAATGGCTGGGAGCCGGAGGCTCCCATCGTCAGGATTACCAGCGCCCTTGGGACTGCGGAACGCACATGCTGCCCTCCGCTAGAGCAGATACATCATCCCACCTGCAGGGCCGGCAGGAAGAAGTAGTGGTTACATGAGGAGGTGAGGGAGAGCTGACAGTAGAGTTACAGCCCTGACTTCAGGCCCAAGCTATGGGATTGTAACGGAGTGGGTAGCCTGATTGTATTATTATTGAAATAGACACTGAAGTGGACATTACACAGTCCGATACTGCCCCCTTGTGGACAAGTGCTGAAATTACTGCAGAGATAATAACACCGACTGCTGATCCCCTCCCACAACAGCCGTGTGCTCAGGAAGAAAAAGTGCGGGAAAGACAGAAGGAGACAGAGCTCGACCAGGACAGACCTGCCTGTGGGTTGTCTCTCTCGAGAGAGGGCTTCCTGGCGACACCTTGCTGGAAAGATCACGCCGCGGAAGTCGTGGTAACAACCTCCAGGCTGTAGAACATTGTTACTTTGAGCCTAGCCTGACTGTGGAACATCGCACTCCCAGAGCATATTCAGAGATTGTGACGGACACAAAGGAGCCATCTTCGAAAGTTATATATTTTTTTCCTTTCTTTTTTTTCTCGGACTGAGAGACTATAAACCGGTACCTGTGGAGAGGACTGAGGAAACCCCCCCTTCATCGTTTCCCCTGGAATCGCCACCGTAGACCCCAGGCCTGCGACGTGGGAGCTACACCTTCTGCTGTTATAGACTGGTAACGTGCAATGAGGGAAAGCTAGAGAAAGAGATTGCCAGTATTGTTTATTTTGTGTTTTTGCCGTGCATCTGGAGCTGAACATCAGGGTATTCAACCTTCCCTATGTGTGCAGCCAAACCAGTTGAATGTGTTATCACCATGTTTAATAGTAAAAAAATGTTTCCTCCCGTTAAATCCGAGTATGGGGATTTTGTTGAAGCAGATCATAAACACACACCCGCGGCCTTACTACCGGTCACTTCATCTGGCGTAGTCAGGATCTGTGATCAACAAAATCCTTTCCCGGTAGTAGTTTATAACCAGACAGCTCCCCCAGTGTCTATTGTCAATCAGGTGAGAAAGTTTAACGGACGGAATTACTCCGTACCTGAATGGACAGAACAACTCAAGATAGTGGGGGAAATGTATAACGTTGATCCTAAGACCTTAGCAGAAATGGCCATTCTAACATTAGAGGGGGAGGCGTGGACGACAGTCAGGCTGGAGACGGTTAGGGGCCGGCATACATTGGATGACTTGGTGCGGGTGCTGGAGAACACCTATGGGCCGACCACATATGCGGGAACATTGCGCTATATGTTCTTCTGGCGTACTCAGCTCGAGTGGGAGGACATCCCTCAATATGCAAACGCCCTCCAAGTACTGCTTGAACAAGCCTGTAGAAAGAAGAACAGATAGCCAGTACAGACTCCCGAGACCTGGTGCTGAGAGATCAATTTGTGACAGGGCTGAGAGACCCGTACCTTAACCGCTCATTGCAAGATCTACTCTGGATAAATCCGGCTCTTACGTTCGCTGAGGTTAAACAGGAAGCGATAGAACGTTCTAGAGGACCTGTCATGGAGACACAGACTTATACCGCGGCTTGCAGGTCCATATCCAGTACCAGAACTCCGAACGGTGACACGGAAGAACTGAAACAGATGGTGGCAGAGTTACAGAAACAGGTGCTACAGCTCAAAACTAGACCAACAGGCGGACAGGCAAGCGAGACAACAACCCAGCCGGCCTAAGGGAAGGTGCTGGAAATGCGGCGACCCCTGCCATAGAGCAAAACCGTTGCCCTCAGAACTTTCAAGTCCACCCGCGGTCCGATTTACCAGAACCAGCAAGCCGTGCCCCTCAACAGCGGCCGCCGTTAAACTAGAGCCGCCAGCGCTCACTCGGCAGGGGAGGCCAAGGAGAAGGGTGTAGGGAAACATATCCAGCAATGGAACAAACTTGCATCAAACAGCCCCACCTTGGAAGTATTGCTGGAAGGGATTGCCGTGCAAGGACTAATGGACACTGGGTCTCAGGCATCCACCATCTCCGAGCAGTTTTATGAAGAATATCTGAAGCCGCGGTTGCCTATGACCTTGATACTGCCATCAAGATCAAAGCAGCCAATAATCTACCCATTCGGTGACGGGGATTGCCTGGATGAACACTGAAATCTGTTGGCAGGACCTCGGGAAGAGGGGGATAATCGTGGTCAAGGAAGACTTTGGATCAGAAACGCCCATGATTATTGGGATGAACATCCTGAAAGACCTGGATCTGGTGCTGTTTACTAAGAGGCGGCCCAAGTACTGGCAGGAGGTGACCGCACACTAGGCCACCCGCCGAGCCTTTTAACAAGTGGTCCGCACCTGCAGCCTCCAGCGATTGGCAGGGGAACAACTGCCGCTGGCCACGATCACCGTACCTCGCCATACTAGAATAACCTTACCGGCTGAGAAGGAGACAGTTATCTCGCTACCCCTTAGCACCACAAGACAGCTTGAAGGCGTGGAGGTGCTGATCGAGCCGCGGACCCCGAAGGAAGGGAAGTTGAATCCACTAGTTGCTCGAACGCTAGCTGTTGTGAGAAAGGGAAGGATTCCTGTTAGGCTAGGCAACACGGCTAACGTGAGCGTCGACCTAGAGGCTGGGACACAGCTCGCCCGAGTTTACGCTCTACCCGAAGAGGTGAATCCTATGAGCCCCTTCCAGTTTGCACCGTCTACAGAGGGAGATTGGACAGTGACTGTCTCTGCCATGGCCACTGCCACTGACGACGCCAAAGCGGGGCGAGAACTGCGAGAAAAATGTCAGTTGGACACATCCCAATACTCCAAACAGGAGGTGTCCCAGATAGAGGAGCTACTACAAGAACACCAGGCGTCCTTTGCCCGGCATGACACCGACTTTGGATGCACCACCAGTATCAAGCACGAGATCCCCACGGGTGACGCCGCTCCTATCCGCGAGAGGTACCGCCAAATACCTCCCAACAATACCAAGAAGTGAAAAACCTCCTGAATTCCATGCTACACGCCGGAGTGGTACGAGAAAGCCAGAGCCCCTGGGCTGCACCGGTGGTGATCGTTAAGAAGAAAGACGGGTCCCTGAGGTTCTGTGTGGACTATCGCCGCTTGAATGCGTGCACCATCAGAGACTCGTACCCTTTGCCAAGGATCGAAGAATCCCTGACAGCCCTGAAGAAAGCCAAGTACTTTTCTTCCTTGGATCTGGCCAGCGGCTATTGGCATGTACCCATGCACGAGAAGGATAGAGAAAAGACTGCTTTCATCCTACCCATGGGCCTGTACGAGTTCGACCGGATGCCCTTTGGCCTGAACAACGCGCCAGGGACTTTCCAGAGGCTGATGGAGCGCTGCTTGGGGGACTTCAATTTCGACTTCACCCTCATCTACCTGGACGACATTGTAGTCTATTCGGCCACATTTGAAGAACACCTACAGCAGCTGGGCCGTGTGTTCCGTAGGTTGAGAGAACATGGCCTGAAGTTCAAACCCAGCAAGTGCCGTCTTCTGCAGCCAGAGATCGATTACCTGGGCTACCGGATCTTGGCCGAAGGTGTTCAACCGTCTCCTAGAGAAAATAGCCGCCGTACGGGACTGGGCACGACCTGCAAATGTCAAGGAGGTCAGGGCTTTCCTGGGGCTGGCTGGCTACTACCGCTGGTTCGTCAAAAACTTCGCCCGGCTTGCTGCACCACTGCACGACCTGCTTCGAGGGACCACCAACAGCCCCAGGGGACGACCTATCAGCTGGGGACCCAGCCAGGAAGAGTCCTTCCAAGCCCTAAAGGGTGCTCTGACGTCCCCCCCATCTTGGCGTATGCGGACTACAATCTGCCCTTTCAACTACATACCGATGCCAGTCTACAGGGTCTAGGGGCAGTACTCTCCCAGGTACAAGAAGGGAAGGAACGTGTCATAGCCTATGCCAGTCGGTCCCTACACGAGGGTGAGAAGAACCCCATCAACTACAGCTCGTTCCGGCTGGAGCTGTTGGCCCTAACGTGGGCTATGACGGAAAAATTTGCAGGATATCTCACGGGGACAGAAGTACTAGTCCTGACAGATAACAATCCGTTGGCCCACTTAGAGAATGCAAAACTCGGAGTCATGGAGCTGCGTTGGATGGCCCGGCTCTCTAAGTTTAACTACAAGATCAGATATAGAGCTGGGGCTGAGAATCAAAATGTGGACAGCCTGTCTAGAGTGACATTCCCCTTACTCACTAGAGACCGGGATGAAGAACTAGAAGGAGACGAGACGCCTGACTTCGCAAGGCTTGCCCGACAGATGATGGATTGCCGCCAGTATGTTGTGGGTGAAGCTGGAACTCAAGTGGGGGCCCCGCTGTCCCCCCAGGAGTGGTGCAGACTCCAGGACCAGAACCCTGAATGGGCCCTACTCAAGCAATGGGTGAAGCAACAGCAGAAGCCTTCCTCCGAGGCAAGGTCGCGACTGTCCACCGGGACCTTGACCCTGCTCAGCCAGTGGGATCGGCTAATTCTGAGAGAAGAGGTACTATATCGGAAGGCTCTCCTGTCCCACATGTTGGAGGAATGTATACAAGTTGTGGTGCCCGCCCAACTGGCCCGTGAGATGGTGGGCGAAGCAGACAAAAGGAACGGTCACTTTGGAATAGACAAGACCTTTCGGTGGATTCAACAGTCCATCTACTGTCCGGGGCTCCGCAAGCTGGTTGAAGACGTCTGCAGAACCTGTCGCACCTGTGATCTTCACAAGTCTACTAAGCAGCGTGCACCTGTCCAGACAATTAAAACATTCAGGCCTCTTGAGCTGTTGATGGTGGACTATCTGTTGATTGGGATGCTGAGTAGTGGTTATCAATACTGCCTAGTCATGGTGGACCACTTCACCAAATTCGCCGTCGCTGTTGCTACCAAAGACCAGACTGCCGAATCAGCTGCATGGGCCATCTGTCGACAGTTCATCCACGTCTATGGGTGTCCAGAGGGGTTGCACTCTGATCAGGGGGCTTGTTTCGAAGGCAGAGTTATCGAAGAGCTGCATCAGATATATGGGATCCAGAAATCAAGGACCACCCCTTACCACCCACAAGGGAACGGTGTGTGCGAGCGCTTTAACCGGACTCTACTCCAGTTGATCCGCACCTTAGCCGATGATAAGAAGGACCAATGGCCCCAATTCCTTCCAGATCTAGTATGGCCTACAACAACCAAGTACACTCTGTGACTGGCTACACCCCACACACCCTTCTCTTTGGCCGCCCGGGAAAAGGGGTCCATGACCTGAACCTGTTCCGCCCTGAAGAAGAGGTCTACAATACCTACTCATCCTTGCTACATGCCCAGCGACAGAAGATGGAAACTGTACACCGGCTGGTGAGTCAGCAAATCCAGAATCAGATACATGCTGACCCACTCCCAGTACAAGAGAAACCCTTGGAGTTGGGACAGTTAGTCCTGCTCCGTATTAGGAAGCCTCAAGGAAAGCTTCGAGCCAATTGGGAGGCCGAAATCTACCGGGAAGTCGAACGCCCCTACCCCAACGGTCATGTATACCGAGTGCGGGGTGAAGACAGTGGCAACACCAGCACCGTACACCGAAACATGTTGCGCCCCTGCTGGTCCCAGCCTGACTCCGCGACCATGGAACCCAGAGGGGGTGACGCTGCTGACATGACTGACGTCATAGATACTATTCAGCATAGCGACCACGTTGACTCCGAGGCTGGTGACTCACCTACCCAGACTAGTTCTTCCCCCGGGGGCCTGACTGAAGTGGAGCGTACAAAAGGTGACGAGGTGGGGAGCAACCGACCCTTGCGGCACACTGGCCGCACCACTGCTGGGGTCCCTCCCGGACAGTTCTACAGGGACCAGTATGTATGGACCACTTCTCAACCAACCCCTGTGACATCTACAGCCATCACTGCCTTGGAGCCAGCAGTTGTTGACAGGGACTGCCAACCTTTAAGTGGGGGGGTATGTAATGGAGTGGGTAGCCCTGACTGTATTATTATTGAAATAGACACTGAAGTGGACATTACACAGTCCGATACTGCCCCCTTGTGGACAAGTGCTGAAATTACTGCAGAGATAATAACACCGACTGCTGATCCCCTCCCACAACAGCCGTGTGCTCAGGAAGAAAAAGTGCGGAAAAGACAGAAGGAGACAGAGCTCGACCAGGACAGACCTGCCTGTGGGTGTCTCTCGAGAGAGGGCTTCCTTGCGACACCTTGCTGGAAAGATCACGCCGCGGAAGTCGTGGCGACAACCTCCAGGCTGTAGAACATTGTTACTTTGAGCCTAGCCTGACTGTGGAACATCGCACTCCCAGAGCATATTCAGAGACTGTGACGGACACAAGGGAGCCATCTTCGAAAGTTATATATTTTTTTCCTTTCTTTTTTCCTCGGACTGAGAGACTATAAACCGGTACCTGTGGAGAGGACTGAGGAAACCCCCCTTCATCGCTTCCCCTGGAATCGCCACCGTAGACCCCAGGCCTGCGACGTGGGAGCTACAACTTCTGCTGTTATAGACTGGTAACGTGCAATGAGGGAAAGCTAGGGAAAGAGATTGCCAGTATTGTTTTTTTGTGTTTTTGCCGTGCATCTGGAGCTGAACATCAGGGTATTCAACCCAGTGGCGTAGCAACTGTTTGTGGCGCCCGGGGCAGTCGAAAAATTTGCCGCCCCTTTGGTTGTTGATAATCCGGAAGTATACATAGTATACACTGTCTGCTCCTATATACAAGAATATAACTACTATACTAAAACATAAAGAGAAGGGGTGCAATTGGGGGGTAAGTATTGGGCCAATTGGCCACTCACCTATTGGGGTTGTCACTGTGCACCGCCACCTCTGCACAACCCCAGTGTACGGCAACAAACCGGACTCAAGGAGGGCCTGGGGCCGGAGCAATTTTTTGCCGCTGTACTGTGGCGTTCATAGTGTAATATAAGTGCAAAAAACGTTATTCTTAATATGATGTCACAATACCGGGATCTGAGGATCTTCGATTTCGAGGTCAGGGGCTCTCTGATGCCGTGTTGCTGTCTGCCTCGCTGTTGTCCTCTTTTGACACTGCAGTGCGGTGGACAAGAGAGCATTAACTGGTTAATATGAGAAGTATGGAGTGTACTAACTGAGCCATAAACCCTCCCCATACCAGTAGGATTACTATATGGATTTTAGTATTAGGGTACAGACACACTGGCGTGAAACTCTGATGAGTGCAATGTGTGATTTTCTTACATTGCAATCAATCTCTGAGAGCACACTGATGAGTGTCGGACGCTTTTTTCTCATCCTGATTCAGGATGAGAAAAAAGTTGCAACATGTTGTGACAGTATGTGATTCACACCGAGACTCACCAATGCAAGTCTACGGGTCCGACAAAATCACGGACCGCACACGGACCATCCGAGAGGCATCTGTTTTTTTCACGGATACATTATCATTCTGTAGCTGAGACAACTGTAAAATGTTCCTGTAAATTATTCTACAGTAATAGCTGCTGAGAAAAAACACGGATTGCACACAGATGTGTTCTGAGAGAAATGTCGGACACTCGCACAGCAGTTGCCAAACGGACCAAAAAACGGATGTAACTCGTCCAACTCTCCTGGATGGGAAACAGACCGATTTTAAGGCGGCGAGAGACAGTGCACCACCGTGTCCTCAGCTCCATGCTGTGCACAGACAGTGTAGCAGCATATGCTCAGCTCCGTGCTGTGCACAGTGTACCATGTCCTCAGCTCCGTGCTGTGCACAGACAGTGTACCACCATGACCCCAGCTCTGTGCTGTGCACAGTGTACCACCATGTCCCCAGCTCTGTGCTGTGCACAGTGTACCACCAAGTCCCCAGCTCCGTGCTGTGCACAGACAGTATACGGTACACTGTCTGTGCACAGCACAAAGATGAAGACATGGTGGTACACTGTGCACAGCACGGATCTGGGGACATGGTGGTACACTGTCTGTGCACAGCTCGGAGCTGAGGACAGCACGGAGCTGGGGACATCCCAGAAGAGGCACAATAACTACAGACAGGAGGCGGGAGAACATTGAGCCCACCCAGGAGAACTACAACTCCCAGCACCCAACACACTGCCCACAAACCATACAGTAACGCCCGAACAGGCAGGAGAGCTACAATTCCCAGCATGCCACACCCTGCCAACACAGGAAGGTGGAGGCTGAGACACCTGGCACAGCTGCCATTATCACCACACACCCCCCCACTCCTCCTGAACCCCCGTCCTCCTCTCCTCTGTCCTCCTGCACCCCCGTCCTCCTCTCCTCTGTCCTCCTGCACCCCCATCCTCCTCTCCTCTGTCCTCCTGCACCCCCATAGTCTTCCATATAATATAATGGGCCACAATAGTTCTCCATATAGTATATTGCACCCCCATTGTCCTCCTATATTATATTATATTGTACATTGCATAGTTTCCCATCAGTGTACTCACTAAAAAAAAACTATTAAAAAAATAAAAAGTAAATACCTCTTCCACTCAGCATCTCCTCTGCCGCTCTGCATGTCTCGGCACAGCGGCGCTAAGTGATGACATCATTGTTCCCCGCCGTGCTGAGCTGCAGAGGGGTGGACAGCGGCGACCGGGACTCGGGAGAATACTGCCGGCAGAGGCGGCCGGGACTATAGGAGTGGCATGTTCGCGGGGCCACCACTGGTACACACATGGCTCCGCTCCGTGCACCTAGTGCACACTAAGCTCTGTACAGCATGCACGCCTCGTACACAAGCGGCTCTGCTCCGTACACCTCGTACACACGCGGCTCTGCTCCGTACGCCTCGTACACAAGCGGCTCTGCTCTGTACACACGTGGCTCCGCTCCGTACACCTTGTACACATATGGCTCCACTCCATACACCTAGTACATACGTGGCTCTGCTTCGTACACACGCGGCTCCGCTTTGTACACACTGGGCTCCACTGCGAACGCCTTGCACACACGGCTCTGCTCCGTACGCCTCGTACACACATGGTTCCGCTCCGTACACCTTGTACACACGGCTCTGCTCTGTACACCTCGTACACATACAGCTCTGCTCCGTACACCTTGTACACACTGCACACTGGTCTCCGCTCCGTACACCTCGTACACATACAGCTCCGCTCTGTACACCTCGTACAAGCGCAGCTCCGCTCCGTACACCTCGTACACACTCGGCTCCGCTCCGTACACCTCGTACACACTCGGCTCCGCTCCGTACACCTCGTACACACTCGGCTCCGCTCCGTACACCTCGTACACACTCGGCTCCGCTCCGTACACCTCGTACACACTCGGCTCCGCTCCGTACACCTCGTACACACTCGGCTCCGCTCCGTACACCTCGTACACACTCGGCTCCGCTCCGTACACCTCGTACACACTCGGCTCCGCTCCGTACACCTCGTACACATTCGGCTCCGCTCCGTACACCTCGTACACACTCGGCTCCGCTCCGTACACCTCGTACACACTCGGCTCCGCTCTGTACACCTCGTACACACACGGCTCCGCTCTGTACACCTCGTACACACACGGCTCCGCTTCGTACACCTCGTACACACACGGCTCCACTCTGCACAACTCATACATACACAGCTCCACTCCATACACCTCGTACACACTCGACTCTGCTCCATACACCTCGTACACACACGGCTCCGCTCTGTACACCTCGTACACACACGGCTCTGCTCTGTACACCTCGCACACACTCGGCTCTGCTCCATACACCTCATACACACACGGCTCCGCTCCGTACACCTCATACACACTCGGCTCCGCTCTGCACAACTCATACATACACAGCTCCACTCTGTACACCTCGTACACTCAGCTCCACTCCATATACCTCATACATACACAGCTCTGCTACATTCATTTACACTGTAAAGCCTCAGCCCCACACATGAACTTCACCTCATCCAGCACCATGGTGGGAGTCCTGGCTGCATACTGAGGAGATGATCATGTGACCCCCGTGACTCCTCCCCTCCTTTGACATCATCACAGGTCCTGTCAATGCGGGGCACTTTGAAGCATGCAGCCGGCTCATGTAGCCGGCTCACACTGCTGGCGGGGGGGGGGGCGGTTTGGAGACCGCAGGCGCTGCAGCAGGAGTCTGCTGAGCCTGGGGCAGACACCCTGCCAGCAGACCCAGTACGTCAAACCTGGTCGCAGCGTCGGCCGCCAGGACTATAGGAGCGGGAACGGCATCAGCAGGGGGGCAGCACTACCACCAGGCGCTCCTGAGGATGCCGCCCTTAAAGGGCGGCCCTTGGTACTAGCAGCAGGGCTCGCCGCCTTCGGGCGGCAATACAGTGCCAGTGGCGCACCCTCCCTCCCCACAAAGACTCCAGTTTTCATATGGAGTCTGGGGGAGGGAGGGAAAGAAAAAAAAAACGCTCACGCTACCCTGCCTTGTAAATGCAGCCCTGCTGCCGCCCCCACACACCTGCCGCCCGGGGCGGACCGCCCCCTCCGCCCCCCCACGCTACGCCACTGATTCAACCTTCCCTATGTGTACAGCCAAACCAGTTGAATGTGTTATCACCATGTTTAATAGTAAAAAAAAAATGTTTCCTCCCGTTAAATCCGAGTATGGGGATTTTGTTGAAGCAGATCATAAACACACACCCGCGGCCTTACTGCCGGTCACTTCATCATAGTGTTTCGGGCACCGTGCTTGTGGAGATGCTGTGAAGACAGCAAGATCACTTCCCCTGCATCTGAGCCACATCACGCCTGGAGGGAAACAGCGGCAGTGGGGCACGGGGACAGACAGGAAAAGGAGGGTGAGTGTGTGTGAGCAGTGACTGCAGTTGTGAGAAAAAACTCCATCCACATAAGTCTCCACTGAAAGGTAAGAAAACTAATAGTAGTTCATGGCCATTAACCCTCATACACCTAGGGGGACTAACAAATCTCAGACAGAAGCAGGCTACCCAGGCTGGAGACCCCCTTTCCCTGCATAACCTGCTGTTAGGGCTACAAACTCCCCTCTTTGCCCCACATTGTACAACTGGGTGTAGAAAACAGGGCATAGCATGCAGTGCCGAAAAAATAAGAGACCTGGCTTTGACAGCCTATGGAATCCCGTCTGTAAAACCCCCCAATTCATATCCACTGTTCGATAGACATAATTGAGGAGAAAATACTTGGTGGTTGAATTGCTGAACTATAACCAAGACACAGCATAACACAACTGAGAATACAGAGGTTTATGTCCTGAGCTCCCCCTTCCTTATGGACATGATGTGATTGCATGATCTAACTGGGCTACCATGGGATGTTTAGCACCTGATGTTTATTAACAGCTGCCATCGAGGGGGGAATACCAGGGAAATATATGAAGAAAGAGGCAGCACTCACCAGTATTGTGCAGCAGTGGTCTCTTTAATCCAGCATATTCAAGGATTCATGACAGGGTGCAGGGAGGTGACCACGGAGGGCGGACAACGCCGCCGATTCGCAAGAAAATTCGCTTCTACGGATCCGTAGAAGCAAATTTTCTTGCAAAACGGCGTCTACTATTACTTGTGCTGTGGATTAGCACCACCAGGGGAAGGACCTGCCTATAGGGCAATTTGCTCGGAGCATGACGGTTGATACTGCCACTTAGTGCCCTGAAGCTCTACCACTTGAATACCAGGGAAATGCCGATCTGACAGTATAGAGCTACAGCCCGCCTCATTTCAAATCACTAAAAAACTATCCAAAACAATAGGACATTACTTTGTATCAACAACTGTGGAGGCGGTTGGGCCAATTCGGACAACGCAGACATCAATGCCTAATCAATCCATGGCACCTCGAGGAAGACCAAGGAAACTCTTAAAAAACAACCCATAAACTCCTTTTCAGGGGGCTTGGGGCAGTCCTCGATAATATGAGCCAGAGTGGATACACATCAATGGGATATATCCCCCTCCACTCCTACAACACCGTCAACTTCCGTCCTCATATACATGGAGTCCTCATATACAGGGCCTACATGCACACAGGCACAATTAGATCTCCAAGCGTTAAAAGATCTAATACAAGCCCTGCCGACAAAGCAGGAAATTGAAGAACTTGCCCACAGGATTGAGACCTCACATCACCAGGCTATAGAAAGCATAAAGAGAGATATATCTACACTGGCCACTAGGGCATTGATTGTTGAAACTTCTATCAAAGACCTCACAGACCAAATCTCCGACCTAAAAGGCAAGCAAGATGCCCTTCACACCTGAGTGCAACACATGACCCTTTCACTTGACGACCAAGAAAACAGAAGAAGAAACAATATTTGGATAAAAGGTCTCCCGGAGAATAAAGGGAGAGAAAATCTACAGTTGATGGTCCAAACTCTCTTCAAAAGCATGACAGGGCGAGCCCCATGAAGACTAATATCTGTTCGACAGAGTTTATCATGTCACCAGGAGGGGATATTTAAATCCTGTCATCCAAGGGCCGTCTTATGCAGACTCTACTATTTCACAGATAAAGAGGACATTCTACGGGGGGTATGGGAGGCAGACCATATCATGTTTAACAACGCTCCTGTCAAGATCTTCCCAGACGTCTGGAGTCACACGTTGTACATGAAACATCTTCATCTGCTCCTGGTCAAGATCCTGGAGGTGGGGACATCCCTTTTATCTCATCAATCAGAAGGAAGACACCACTTTCTTTCTAGACAAACATGCAAACCTTCCAGACCTGTTTGACCTCCTGAATGTGACCCCGTTTAAAGTGCCAGATTGGTTAGCCCTGGTTAGTCCAGTCACCCCCACAGCGACTGAGGTGGCGAGCCTGTAGATCTCAACCATGGCCACATGAGGAGGTGGCTTCCACTCCCTCCTGAGCATGTCACTCCCATGGATTGGCTTGACCTCACTCCCTGGCTGTCCCTGCGCTGATCAGAGGTCCTACCCTTCCTTCTTTTCTGCCCCTCTGGACCTCTCTTTTTTTTTCTTGTTGCACAGCCACATTCGGTAAATAATGACAGAAGTTGGGACTCCCGACTATCGAGACAAGAAGGACACGCTACTACTGGTGACTACTTATCTACTGGTGACACAAGGTCACCAGTAGACCAGCTGATTCTACAGAAAAACAAACATTACCAAAGACTAAGACCTGCATACTTTGATGGCACTAGTGTTCAAGTATTCTGGGGAAGCGCTTAGCATTTTCCTGGACTGGTAGGTGTTTTTTCCACCCTCCTCTCTGGAAGTGCTGCTGCGGGGGAGTGGGGATATGGACATGCTCTGTGCCAGATCAGTGATTCCCTCACTATCTATCAGGGGGTGCGATGCCCATGGCACAACCCGTGAAATACTTGATTCTCTTGAAACTCCTTTTTGCTCCAAACCTTGCAGTTGGCCTTGGATTTAATCCTAGGCAGTTTGCATTAGCAGTATCCAAACATTACATGTGTTATTCTTGCTGTATTCTTTTCCTGATTTTACTCATTATCTAGAGTAAACTATCGTCTCTCTTGTTCTTCCCCCATTTCTCTCACTCCCTTTTCCTGACCTTATTCCCGACAACCCTGTCCAGGGAAACTGACAGTAAACCTTTACCTCCACATATGAATGATAACATGGTGACAGACTACCATTCAGAACTAAGGAAAGGCTTGCTAAATGTTAAAGGGCTTCATAGCCCAGAGAAATAATCTATCCTCCTAAATCTTATTATAAAAAGAAGATAGACATTGCTTTCCTCCAGGAAACCCACTTTTGCCATTCCATACCTTACAAATTATCTAATTTTCAGGTTCCCTACAGTGTATCATAGTCCTTCATCAGACCCTAAATCTAAAGGCATGAGCATAATAATCTCACAAGGAATCCCTTGGGAGCTGCTGGAGTCTCACACAGATGGAGAAGGCCGCTTCCTGATGATCAAGGCATCCATCACATCTCAATAGGTAACTTTTGCATCCCTGTACCTCCCCAACACGGGCCAAGACAGGGCTCTTCTCACTTGTTTAGATCAATATGCATCCTCTGCAGAGGGCCTCTTGATCTTAGGGTGTGACCTCAATGTGATCCTAGACCCCGCACTAGATAGAATTTCCTCCACACCACGTTCTACTCAGAGACACATAGTGTCATGCCTACATGACTATCAGTTCATTGATGCTTGGCATTTGATACACCTAGTGGACAGTTTTACTCTGTTTTCTATGATGTATTTACGCAAATTGATTACTTTTTCATGTGACACCAGGATAACACCCTTTTCCGCGAAGAACACATTGATAATATAATTTCTTCCTATCACGCGCTTGTAAGTGTCTCCATCCTCTTGCAGGTCTTTAGACTTAGACAATACCTTTGGCGACTAAACACATTGCTGCTGGATGACACTACTACAAGGGCAGAGATCCAGGATAATCTAGACTGGTTGTTTACCACTAATAAGACTGAAGAATCAGATCCATGTATGATGTGGGAGGCACACAAGTCACAAGTGCGTGGTTAATGGAATCTGCCTTAAATATGGTGCCTGGATGAAGCAGGAATGGGCAGAGATTTTTGGTTTGCTGGGGGAGATCAGTGCTTAAGAAGCATCACACAAAAAATCCCCTTCAGAAGGGGAGGAAGACCTTGTTGGCCAGGCATGAATCACTGAGATACATCTTTTCCCATGAAGTGAAAGCGATGTTTCCAAATGATACGTTTCTATTAAGAACATGGCATGATGAGTGGCAGAGCTTTAGGTAGGGGTTTGAGAACTCAAAGGTCCAACACATACATCCCCCCCCATTGTAGACCAATCGTCTTTAAGAATTACTAAAGAATCTCAAGAAACACCCTACCATTGGGGCCACGATGGCAAGCTGTGATGTTCCTACTATCAGAACACACATCCTGCCCCAGTCGTCCCTGCTGTCCCTGATCTTGGGTAGCCCCCTTTTTCCCCAGGAGTGGAGGATCTGGCTTTCCATGCTTGGGTGAGGGAAGGCCACTTCAGGGCATTACATTTTGGAAGTGGATGCGCCTGGCCAACAAGAGAGGAACTCATGAGTCTTCAGTATCCCTACATCTTAGACATATGGAGAGCCACTTAGCTATCTCACTACATGGGATCCCTTCCCCCCAGGACACGCTTCACTGGAGCTCTGACACTCTTTGAAGAGGAATCCTGAACACGACCCGATCAGACATACATTGTCCCAGGCATACTCCTTAATTAGTAGACTCACAGAACCACTAGGACCAAATTTCAAATACAAAGGGAAGAAGACTTACAGCTTCGATTTTCAGAATAACAAAGGAAAAAGATATGTGCTGTAATGCATAAATCTTCCATCTCTTCCACTTCCAGGAAGCTGGATTGAAATTACTCACTAGATGGTATAGGTCCCAACTAGGCTACATTAACAGTAAGCCCCCTCTGTTTTAGGTGTGGAGAAGAGGGCAGTATGCTACACATTTTTTGGTCCTGCAAACGCCTGACCCCTTTTTGTGAAAATGTACAAAAAGAATCCATAAGTTCACTAGTTTGACCATAGATCTTAACCCGGCCCTTGTCCTTCTGCATCATAGTGACATTCCGCTAAAGACATACAGGTGATCATTGCTACATCACCTAATTATGTCGGTGAAGGCCTGTATTCCTATTTTATGGAGGAAGGACACTCCTCCCTGGAAGGCCTGATTACTTCAATCATAAACAACTCTCAAGCCCAATTTGTAACGGCCTGGTTCTACTGGACTGAGTTTAAAGGTTCTGATGACTATGTCTCACTATTGGAGGAAGTGTGAGTATGTTTGCTGGGGTCTCCTGGACTGTATAGAGGAGGGCCCTCGCAAATGTATGGTGCAAGGTCAACTGAGGCCCCTAACAAAAAAACTCGGGTTTCCTGACAGCTGCTGGCTCCCTGAAAACTTGAATTGACAGCCGCAAAATGACATGAAGGTGGTGTTGCAGGAGGAGGGTAAAGCACAACATACGAATAGGCACATTGTATCTGGAATTGTATGGAATATATATTCCATTATCTGAGCTAACAATAGGGAGTTACGGCCCAGATGTATAAGAGCAGTCCCTCCAAAACATATGGCAAAGGGCCACCTGAGGCCCCTCACAAAACTCAGTTTTCCTTACACCTGCTGGCCCTCTGTAAACTTGAATTGAGGGCCACAGAATGACATGAAGGTGGTGCTGGAGAAAGAGGAGAGCAAGGCCCAATTTAGGCCAGGGTCCATCCTTTTTTGGGCTAAATCCGTTTTTGGGAACATTTTGGGCATTTTTTTTTCAAAGTCCAAAAACGGATGTCCGTTAACGCATGTGCATTGTGTTTTTCAAAAAATGCATGTGTTTTTATGCAGCAGCCCAAAAATGCTGCTAGCAGTGTTTTTGGGTCCTTTCAAAAAACGCATGCGTTTTTTAACATGGGGCCCTATGGGAGATGCATGCGTTAACGCATGGCACATATAGGCACCATGCGTTAACGCATGTGTTTTTTGGGAAAAATACTAAGTCCCAAAATTTCCAAAAAACGTCTTTGACCTCAGGGGACACTATTGGCACCCTTAGAAAAACGGATTCTGTTTTCTAAGGGCTTAAAAAAATGGATTTGTATGTGTGACCCTAGCCTATAGCCTGTGGGTCACACATACAAATCAGTTGTTTTGAGCTCTTAGAAAACGAAATCCGGTTTTCTAAGGGTGCCAATCGTGTTCCCTGAGGTCCAGGATGTTTTTTGGAAATTTTGGGTCTTAGTCATTTTTTCCCAAAAAATGCATGCGTTAACTCATGGTGCCTATGTGTGCCATGCGTTATCGCATGCATCTCCCATAGGGTCCCATGTTAAGAAACGCATGCGTTTTTTTAAAGGACCCCAAAAAACGCACATGCGTTAACGAACATTGGACTTTGAAAAAAAAAAGCCCAAAATGTTCCCAAAAACGGATTTAGCCCAAAAATGGATGGTATGTGTGACCCTAGCCATACCAACATGCATGTTGCAGCTGGCCTTGTAAAGTGCTGGGGAATATTTAAATAAAAATTATGTGTGAGGGAGGGACCTACAAAATGTATATGTGAGCGGCCACACCATTTTTAAAGGAAAAAAAAAATCAAAAACACTATGTGTGGACATGCAGTAAAGGGTGTGTTTTTTTTTCCGCTTCTTTATTTTGCTTTTTATACAAGTGATTATGCAGAAAAAACTGTTTCATAACATTTTTCCTTATAAAATGCAATTCAGGTTTGGTTTGGTAGGTGAATCCTTAAAAGTGGCATAATACTCTGACAACATTATTCCCAGATACCATATGTGAGACAGAAGTGCATGCAGGCAGATTCTTCAGGCCGTTCCCATTCAATTTCATCACTTTCCCATCCATTTCAGCCTCTTTATCAGGCCTTCAGACCCAGTGGTGGATTAAAATGAGGTCAATCTGGGTGGTAGCCTGGGGCCCAGTGCTGTGGGGGGGCCCAGCAGCCCAGGGTAAATTGCCCCATTATAATCCACCACACTGTTGTGACAGACCGTCCGCACCTGCACTGCATTCTGACAGCGGCACTACCGCCCCCCTCTTCTTTCCACACGTCATTACATAGACGTGCGGGAGGACGTTGGTAAAACACCGCGGGTGCTGGAGGAGCAGCCCGCCTACTCACAGCCAATGAGGAGCAGTCCGAGCAAAGCGGCTCCTCCTGCTGCCGGCCTGCTTAATCTGTGGCAGCTGCGCCTGCTCTCCATACTCCAGTCTTCCTGACTTAGGCTAGGGTCCACTTGCAGATTTTACATGCGTTTTTGAGACTTGCATTTTGTGAAAACGCATGCAAAAATGCATCCATAGGCCCCCATGCAAAAAACGCATGCCAAAAACGCATGCCCCAATAGCAAAAACGCATGTCTAAATGTACCATCTGTTTTTGAGATGCGTTTTTGGCTCAGCACCAAAAAATACTGCATGCAGCATTTTTTGGTGATTTTTCAAAAACGCATGCGTTTTTTTACAAAACGCATGCGTTTTTTTAACATGGGGCCCTATGGGAAACGCATGTACTTTTATATGGCACTAAATGGTACATGCGTTTTTGCATGCGTTTTTTTAAAGGCCCCACACCTATCAACAAAAATGCAGCCCGAAAACGCATGCTGCCTAAAACATGCAAAAAAACGCATGCCAAGTGTGACCCTAGCCTAAGTCTGTCACTCACCGCCGTCCACCACTGTCCACCTCCAGGCTGGATTCCTTAAAGAGAGAGACCGGCGGTCACCACCTAGTCCAAGTCCAACAGTCACAGCACAGAGGAGGGAACATGCCTGGGCTGGCTGTGTATGAGTGATATGTTGTCCACTTGTCCTGCTGCTGTGCTGTGTCTGCCAGATTTGCTCCATGTAAACTGTGCCCAACTATCTTGATTAACATGATAGGCATGTGAAATGCCTCTACATGCTGTGTGTGTCCTGCCCCTATATGTGGATATTTTCCTTCGATCATGTACTGTATGTATGGAGTCCATACATACATGATTCAATCAAAATATCCAGATAGAGTGGCAGGACACGCACAGCATGAAGAGGCATTTCACATGTCTCTATCCAAGGTGGAGGGGCAGTTGGTGCACACGCTGAGTATTTGGCGTTTTTCCCTCAGTATTTGTAAGGCCTCGTGCACATGCTGAGTATTTGGTGAGGTTTTTACCTCAGTATTTGTAAGTTCTCGTGCACATGATGAGTATTTGGAGAGGTTTTTACCTCAGTATTTGTAAGTTCTCATGCACACGCTGAGTATTTGGTGATTTTTACCTCAGTATTTGTAAGTTCTCGTGCACACGCTGAGTATTTGGTGAGGTTTTTACCTCAGTATTTGTAAGTTCTCGTCACAACGTTTAGTATTTGGTGACTTTTTACCTCAGTATTTGTAAGGCCTCATGCACAGGCTGAGTATTTGGTGACTTTTTACCTCAGTATTTGTAAGGCCTCGTGCACACGCTGAGTATTTGGTGAGGTTTTTACCTCAGTATTTGTAAGTTCTCGTGCACATGATGAGTATTTGGTGAGGTTTTTACCTCAGTATTTGTAAGTTCTCGTGCACACGCTTAGTATTTAGTGAGGATTTACCTCAGTAATTGTAAGGCCTCGTGCACGTGCTGAGTATTTTGTGTTTTTCCCTCAGTATTTGTAAGGCCTCGTGCACATGCTGAGTATTTGGTGAGGTTTTTACCTCAGTATTTGTAAGTTCTCGCGCACATGATGAGTATTTGGTGAGGTTTTTACCTCAGTATTTGTAAGTTCTCATGCACACGCTGAGTATTTGGTGATTTTTACCTCAGTATTTGTAAGTTCTCGTGCACACGTTTAGTATTTGGTGACTTTTTACCTCAGTATTTGTAAGGCCTAGTGCACAGGCTGAGTATTTGGTGACTTTTTACCTCAGTATTTGTAAGGCCTCGTGCACACGCTGAGTATTGGTGAGGTTTTTACCTCAGTATTTGTAAGGCCTCGTGCACATGCTGAGTATTTAGTGACTTTTTACCTCAATATTTGTAAGTTCTCATGCACACGATAAGTATTTGGTGAGGTTTTTACCTCAGTATTTGTAAGTTCTCGTGCACACGTTTAGTATTTGGTGACTTTTTACCTCAGTATTTGTAAGGCCTCGTGCACAGGCTGAGTATTTGGTGACTTTTTACCTCAGTATTTGTAAGGCCTCGTGCACACGCTGAGTATTTGGTGAGGTTTTTACCTCAGTATTTGTAAGTTCTCGTGCACATGATGAGTGTTTGGTGAGGTTTTTACCTCAGTATTTGTAAGTTCTCGTGCACACGCTTAGTATTTAGTGAGGTTTTACCTCAGTAATTGTAAGGCCTCGTGCACGTGCTGAGTATTTCGTGTTTTTCCCTCAGTATTTGTAAGGCCTCGTGCACATGCTGAGTATTTGGTGAGGTTTTTACCTCAGTATTTGTAAGTTCTTGTGCACATGATGAGTATTTGGTGAGGTTTTTACCTCAGTATTTGTAAGTTCTCATGCACACGCTGAGTATTTGGTGATTTTTACCTCAGTATTTGTAAGTTCTCGTGCACACGCTGAGTATTTGGTGAGGTTTTTACCTCAGTATTTGTAAGTTCTCGTGCACACGTTTAGTATTTGGTGACTTTTTACCTCAGTATTTGTAAGGCCTCGTGCACAGGCTGAGTATTTGGTGACTTTTTACCTCAGTATTTGTAAGGCCTCGTGCACACGCTGAGTATTGGTGAGGTTTTTACCTCAGTATTTGTAAGGCCTCGTGCACATGCTGAGTATTTAGTGACTTTTTACCTCAATATTTGTAAGTTCTCATGCACACGCAAAGTATTTGGTGATTTTTACCTCAGTATTTGTAAGTTCTCGTGCACACGCTGAGTATTTGGTGAGGTTTTTACCTCAGTATTTGTAAGTTCTCGTGCACACGTTTAGTATTTGGTGACTTTTTGCCTCAGTATTTGTAAGGCCTCGTGCACAGGCTGAGTATTTGGTTACTTTTTACCTCAGTATTTCTAAGGCCTCGTGCACACGCTGAGTATTTGGTGAGGTTTTTACCTCAGTATTTGTAAGTTCTCGTGCACATGCTGAGTATTTGGTGAGGTTTTTACCTCAGTATTTGTAAGTTCTTGTGCACATGCTGAGTATTTGGTGAGGTTTTACTTCAGTAATTGTAAGGCCTCGTGCACATGCTGAGTATTTGGTGACTTTTTACCTCAATATTTGTAAGTTCTCGTGCACACGCTAAGTATTTGGTGACTTTTTACCTCAGTAATTGTAAGGCCTCATGCACACGCTGAGTATTTGGTGACTTTTTACTTCAGTATTTGCATACCTCCCAACCTTTGAAGAACAGAAAGAGGGACAGTCGATGCGGCGCACGTAGTGCAAATTTTTAGCCCTGCCCCTTGCCCCGCCCCTGACCACACCGATTTACAAGTGACGGACATTCAGATGCCCTTATTACTATTAATCTTCTGATTATTGCATTTTTGCTGCATTTTTTTTGCCTTTTCCAATTCATTTGATGCATTTTAGTGCCATTTAGTACTGACAGCACAGACTATGGGCTGCCCCATCATACAACACAGCAGGACGGCTGAGACTAGTGCCTGCCCTGCAGCATTGTGCAGTTTATAGCCAGGGATGTGCAGTCAGTAATCAAACCTCAGTTTCCCTGAATCCAACCCCACCAAAATGGACACCGTCTCAGACTCCATCTCCACAGTCCTGGTGTGCAGCTGGTAAGCCAAACCTCCGACTCCACCAAAATGGACACCGACTCTGAGTCCACAGTACTGTGTATAGCGCCCCCTGATGGCAGTCTGCCGTCCACTACAGGACACAATACTAGCTCTGAAAATGCAGTAGGGAGATGGGAAAAAGTTCCACAAGGTGAACTATCACTGCAGCCTCCACCAGTCGGGCCTTTATGGCAGAGTGGCCCAACAGAAACCTCTCAAATGAAGAATTTAATTTGAGTGATCCGTTTTATGCAGTGTACTGCAAATAATGGATCAAAAAATGCAGAGTCTGAATGTAGCCTATATATCTCCATCCTGGTATATATGGTCTCCAACCTGGTATATATGGTGTCCCTGAGGGTCCATTCGCCACAGAGGTACTGCACCTTAGCCAGAGGTGTGGTACCTCCCCCCCACCCCTGGTAAGGAGAGGGCACTACCCGGTACCCACACATCCGCATCCAACACCAGCCCACTCTAGGCCAGGGGTGCTGAGGCAGAAGAAACCCCATGATGGGCAGACCCCATCCCTGGCTGGAGAAGGGGATTAGTAGGTGGAACAGTTAGAAAGTAGTGGAGCACTAGGAGGTAGGCAGTGACAGTTCAGAGTGGGAGGAGTTAAGCCAGACAGAAACAGGAAGTGCACAGTCAGTGAGTCGGACCCGGGGACTGGGAGTTGTGGGTAGCTTGTCCTGGGGAAGAGGATGGAGAGAAAGTTGGACCCGGGGACTGGAGCCAGACGAGCTCGTCCCAGGTCAGAGAGGATGTAGAGTATCTCCAGAGACTGAGAGGGAGCTCTGAGGGGAGGGGGAGCACCTCTGGGTCGCCACAGAGCTCTGTGTGGAGGAACCCCTTTCCAGTGATTGCCTGGTGGGACTTGCTGGAGGAGCTAGGCCACAGAGGGTACCGGCCCCAGACTAGTGGAAGACTTTAAGATTCAGCTAGCAAACCCGGAGGCTGCGGTATCTTTATGTGCAGCAGCCAAATCCGCACACAATCGCTGAAAAGGCAGCCGCATAGGCTCAAGGGGACAAGAGAGACGTCGCCCGACAGGACCCAAGCTGCTGGCTCTGGACAGTGTGTGTGAAAGGCAGGAGGGCGAGAGCCAGCGCAGTGAGATGACCCGGAAAGGTACACACAAAGGTGGTACCAAACAAGTGCCACCAATCTGCCTAGAAATGGCTGGATCCCTGACTCGGAGTACACAGCACCCGGCGGGTCGGCATACTTCAGAAACTGAGTAAACTGTGAAGACTCCACCCTGCTGTGTCCCCTGATTTATTTACTACACGACCTGCCCTGGGTTACACCTGTGACCACCATCAATAGACTTTATAACTGCCCTGGGGTCCTGCTCTACCCGTGGAGAGCTGTAACATCCCTGCTGCATCACCCCAGTGGATCTGAACCGCAGCGTCGGCCATCCAATTGCTGAATACCACAGGTGGCATCACAAATTTAATCCCATATAAATATCCCCCATTTTTATGACACCACCAGGCTCACGGAGCCAGGTCACGCCACCATGACATTCCCCAAAGAGAACTGAACTGTTCGGCCCGGTTCCGAGTACCTCACGGCACTGGTGGGCGCGTCAGTATACATGTCCCTATTTTTCTCTAATTTAAGAAAGTATTCTACTCAACGTTCTTCAGCTCCCACATCACCCAGTGACTGTCATGTGCTGCCCTGTCACGGTACCGCAGACGTCAGCTGTCAGCCACAGTTTGGCCGTCAGCGTGTATCACAATGCAGGAACCTAACGGGTCTCTGTACATCAATGCGCTTCAGCTTGATGCATGTCCTCGGATGCACATCCAGCTGCAGTACGTGCTGGGGTCGCCCGGGCCCCTGTATCGCCAGGCCTGGTCGTGACCTCGATCCTTACAATTATGTAGATACTGAATGGAAATTGTTTATTCTTTTATTAGTGTTGTGAAAAAAATTCAGAAATTTGTAATTAAAAATACATTTTTGCTTGTGTCATTTTCCAAGATGTGTAACGTTATTAATCTTTATGATCCGGGCTGTGAGGGGAGGTTTGTTGTGCCCTGTGCTGACATTACTGATACCATGTGGCTGTAGATCATATACTGATTGGCTGTTATATGCCATTTATCGCAAGGTGGAGGAGGCAAAAAAATATATAGAATTCTGGCGATTTAATTGTTGTTGTTTTTTGTTACGCTGTTTACCAATCACATTCATTTATTTTGGATTTTGAGAGGACTTTTATGAATGCAGTGATACCAAATATGGGGGGGGTTATTTATGTTTTGCTTTTTATGGGATATAGGGGTTGGTTATAAATTTTTGTTGTTTTTTCCCATATGTTTAAAAAAACTTTTTTTTTCTCTGTACGGTAAGGGTACTGTCACATCTAGCCATATCGCCGGCGATCCCATAGGCGACGCACGTGCGCACGCACGTTTTTGCGTGTCGCCCGAGGTCGCCGACGCCCATTTACACGGGGCAACCCCTTAGGCGACGCTCATGCGACGACCTGACCGGAAATTGCCTGAGCGTCGCCCAAGCCCCACAGGCGATTAAGTCGCTGGTGGCCGTATTCGCGTCACACAGAGCAACCACATTAGCGATGTGGGCGTAATTTTGACCCGCATCTCGGAGATAGGCGTGAACATTATGCTGTGTGACGCCTCGAAGAAATGTGATTGGCCTGGGTGTCTGATGCAGAATTGACATGTACTGAGACAATTGTGTTGGTGTTAAAGAGACATTTGGCAATGGCACATCTCCGCACTTTGTAGCACACAGTGGGGCATCAATGCGCTGCTTTTTAATAGAATGTACGCTCCTGGGTAAGGCCCCTTTGACATCTGCGTTTTATGCTGATGGCGGCAGTTGCAGTTAAAAAAACCGCAACTGCCGCGATTACCGCAAGTGTGACCGCACTTGCGGTTCACTTGCGGCAAGCACCATACAATGTCTATGGGGCTTGTGGCAGGTGCGGCAAGTGCGCCAAGTGCGGTTTCGGCACTTGCGGCATGCTGCGGTTTTTTCCCAGCCGCACCTGCCGCAAGCCCCATAGACATTGTATGGTGCTTGCCGCAAGTGAACCGCAAGTGCAGTCACACTTGCGGTAATCGCAGCAGTTGCGGTTTTTTTAACTGCAACTGCCGCCATCAGCATAAAACGCAGATGTCAAAGGGGCCTAATACACCTTTCAGCACCATGGAAAGGAAGACTACATTAATGTGGGACGCACACATCATCAAATAGGACGCCGAGGAACAAGACTACCAATCGTAACGCTGGAGCTGCCACCAATCCACGCGACCGCCAGAGATAGTAACTACGCCCTGAAACGCCTACTGAATAGTTTTGGTGATGTGTGCTGTCGCCTTTCACATCGCTCATGAGATGTTACACAGGGCGATCAGCACACATCGCCCAAGAATGGTCGCCTGGTTTCAGTCCTCTGATGTGAAACCAGGCGACCACTCAGACATGTCGCCGTCGCCCATTTACATTAGGCGACGCATTGGCGATGTCGCCGGCGACAGGCCACGCCTTAGCGTCGCCTGTGGAATCGCCGGCGATATCTCCAGGTGTGATGGTACCTTAATAGTCTCCTTAGGGAAGCTGAAGCTGTATCTTATCGCTTCTCCAGAATGCAGCAGTGCTACAGCCGCTATATAGAGTGAAAATCATGTTCTTCTATGAACACCACATAAACGCTGGCCCTCACACAAGAACCGTCACGATAGGTATGGAGGTCTTCAGCAGACCCCTGGCTGTCATGGGAACCCATCACATCCTCAGACCTCACACAATACCGACGCAACCGACATCGCCTGCCGGGACCGACGTGGCCGACGTCTCGGACCTACATCTCCTGCCGGGTCCGACATCTCCTGCCAGGTCCGACGCGGCCGACATCTCCTGCCGGGACCGCCATCTCCTGCTGGGACCGACGCGGCCGACGTCTCCTGCCGGGACCGACACGGCCGACGTCTCCTGCCGGGACCGACACAGGCCGACGTCTCCTGCGTTCACTAGTCTGTGGCCCCTGCGCAGCTCCTGCTCCCTCTTGTGCAGGTGCGAGGGATGAACAGACTGGAGAGGAGATGTCAGTCATATCAATCAAGGCAGGAGAGATGGTAAATCAGGACCACAGTGAGCGACTGTCAGACATATAACTCTTGTACCCGGCTCAGCCTCTTTCTCTATTTTCTTTAACACGTAGCGTATTTACCACTTTATTTTGCAGTGGCGCTTTTTTGCACAAAAAAACACAACTGCATTCACACAGTGCGCTTTTCCTAGCGCACTTTTCCTGAGTCCATTTTATAATGCGACCCATAGGAAAAGCGCGCTGAAAAAAGTGCAAAGAATTGACATGGTCGTTCTTTTTGCGTGTGTGCTTTGCAGTGAAAGCGTGCGCACATCAAAGAGCAAAAATATTCAACGTGTGAAAGCCATAGCTTTTGCTGGATTGCGTATCCAGTGTTGCGTTTCACTGCATTTACAGCAGCACAAAATAGCAGTGCGTAGATGCAGTAAATACGCCACGGTGAAGCCTTACTCCTGCTCTCTGTTATCAGCTTCTCATTTCCTGCCATATTGGTCACTGGTTTTAGTTCTTCATCCAGTGTCTCGTTCTCCAGGGTCATATCTAGGGGAAACTGGTGGGGCATTTGCCCTGACGCAGCAGGCAGGGGGGCGCCGCTGGACCTCCTGCTGCAGTGGCCAAGGACAGGTCTCCCCGCCAGCCGCCTGTTACACCCCCCTGCATTGTTCTCCACCAGCAGACAGAGCTGCACACTACATCCACGGCTGCTCTGTACTGACAGGACCTGTGAAGATGTCACATGGAGGGGAGGAGTCAGGGGTCACATTATCAGCTCCTCAGTGTATGCAGGACTCTGCTGTGCTGGTTGTTATGGTGCTGGATAAGGTGAAGGTTATGTCAGGAGGGCTTTACAGTGTGGATGTAGCAGAGCCGATATTGTACTAGATGTACAGAGCTAAGCTGTGGGCGTAAGGAGTGGAGCTGTGTCTCCATGAGGTTTATGGAGCGGAGCCGCGTGTGTACGTGCCTGCATCAGGTGCACGGTGAGGAGCTGCACCTGTATGAGGTGTACAGAGCGGAGCCGTGCCTGTATGAGGTTTACGGAGCGGAGCTGTGTCTGTATATCGTGTACGGAGCGGAGCTGCGCCTGCATCAGGTGCACGTAGCGGAGCCACATCTGTATGAGGTGTATGGAGCGGAGCCGCACCTGTATGAGGTGTATGGAGCGGAGCCGTGCCTGAATGAGGTGTACGGAGCGGAGCCGCACCTGCATGAGATGTACGGAGCAGACCTGTGTCTGTATATGGTGTACGGAGCGGAGCCATGCCTTTATGAGGTGTACGGAGCAGAGCCGTGCCTGAATGAGGTGTACGGAGCGGAGCCGCACCTGCATGAGGTGTACGGAGCAGAGCTGTGTCTGTATATGGTGTACGGAGCGGAGCCATGCCTTTATGAGGTGTACAGAGTGGAGCCGTGCCTGCATCAGGTGTACGGAGCGGAGCCGCGCCTTTATTAGGTGTATGGAGCGGAGCCGTGCATTTATGAGGTGTACGGAGCAGAGCCGTGCCTGAATGAGGTGTATGGAGCGGAGCCGCACCTGCATGAGGTGTACGGAGCAGAGCTGTGTCTGTATATGGTGTACGGAGCGGAGCCATGCCTTTATGAGGTGTACGGAGCAGAGCCGTGCCTGAATGAGGTGTACGGAGCGGAGCCGCACCTGCATGAGGTGTACGGAGCAGAGCTGTGTCTGTATATGGTGTACGGAGCGGAGCCATGCCTTTATGAGGTGTACAGAGCGGAGCCGTGCCTGCATCAGGTGTACGGAGCGGAGCCGCGCCTTTATTAGGTGTATGGAGCGGAGCCGTGCATTTATGAGGTGTACGGAGCAGAGCCGTGCCTGAATGAAGTGTATGGAGCGGAGAAGCACCTGCATGAGGTGTACGGAGCAGAGCTGTGTCTGTATATGGTGTACGGAGCGGAGCCATGCCTTTATGAGGTGTACAGAGCGGAGCCGTGCCTGCATCAGGTGTACGGAGCGGAGCCGCGCCTTTATTAGGTGTATGGAGCGGAGCCGTGCATTTATGAGGTGTACGGAGCAGAGCCGTGACTGAATGAGGTGTATGGAGCGGAGCCGCACCTGCATGAGGTGTACGGAGCAGAGCTGTGTCTGTATATGGTGTACGGAGCGGAGCAATGCCTTTATGAGGTTGTACGGAGCGGAGCCGTGCCTGCATCAGGTGTACGTAGCGGAGCCACGCCTTTATTAGGTGTATGGAGCGGAGCCATGCATTTATGAGGGTGTAACGGAGCGGAGCCGTGCCTTTATTAGGTGTATGGAGCGGAGCCGTGCCTGTATGAGGTGTACAGAGCAGAGCTGTGCATTTATGAGGTGTACGGAGCAGAGTCGTGCATTTATGAGGTGTACGGAGCGGAGCCGTGCCTTTATGAGGTGTACGGAGCGGAGCCGTGCATTTATGAGGTGTACGGAGCGGAGCCGTGCCTTTATGAGGTGTACGGAGCGGAGCCGTGCCTTTATGAGGTGTACGGAGCGGAGCCGTGCCTTTATGAGGTGTACGGAGCGGAGCCGTGCCTGTATGAGGTGTACAGAGCAGAGCCGTGCATTTATGAGGTGAGCGGAGCCATGCCTTTATGAGGTGTACGGAGCGGAGCCGTGCCTTTATGAGGTGTACGGAGCGGAGCCGTGCCTTTATGAGGTGTACGGAGCGGAGCCGTGCCTTTATGAGGTGTACAGAGCGGAGCCGTGCATTTATGAGGTGTACGGAGCGGAGCCGTGCCTGTATGAGGTGTACAGAGCAGAGCCGTGCATTTATGAGGTGAGCGGAGCCATGCCTTTATGAGGTGTACGGAGCGGAGCCGTGCCTTTATGAGGCGTACGGAGCGGAGCCGTGCCTTTATGAGGTGTACGGAGCGGAGCCGTGCCTTTATGAGGTGTACGGAGCGGAGCCGTGCCTTTATGAGGTGTACGGAGCGGAGCCGTGCCTGTATGAGGTGTACAGAGCAGAGCCGTGCATTTATGAGGTGAGCGGAGCCATGCCTTTATGAGGTGTACGGAGCGGAGCCGTGCCTTTATGAGGTGTACGGAGCGGAGCCGTGCCTTTATGAGGTGTACGGAGCGGAGCCGTGCCTTTATGAGGTGTACAGAGCGGAGCCGTGCATTTATGAGGTGTACGGAGCGGAGCCGTGCCTGTATGAGGTGTACAGAGCAGAGCCGTGCATTTATGAGGTGAGCGGAGCCATGCCTTTATGAGGTGTACGGAGCGGAGCCGTGCCTTTATGAGGCGTACGGAGCGGAGCCGTGCCTTTATGAGGCGTACGGAGCAGAGCCGTGCATTTATGAGGTGTACGGAGCGGAGCCGTGCCTTTATGAGGTGTACGGAGCGGATCCGTGCCTTTATGAGGTGTACGGAGCGGAGCCGTGCCTTTATGAGGTGTACAGAGCGGAGCTGTGCATTTATAAGGTGTACGGAGCGGAGCCGTGCCTGTATGAGGTGTACAGAGCAGAGCCGTGCATTTA
This sequence comes from Allobates femoralis, assembly GCA_033576535.1. Lineage (NCBI taxonomy): Eukaryota > Metazoa > Chordata > Amphibia > Anura > Aromobatidae > Allobates > Allobates femoralis. The sequence goes on along the minus strand of JARQOC010000003.1, from coordinate 279,833,371 downwards.
TGAGGTGTACGGAGCGGAGCCGTGCCTTTATGAGGTGTACGGAGCGGAGCCGTGCATTTATGAGGTGTACGGAGCGGAGCCGTGCCTTTATGAGGTGTACAGAGCGGAGCCGTGCATTTATGAGGTGTACGGAGCGGAGCCGTGCCTGTATGAGGTGTACAGAGCAGAGCCGTGCATTTATGAGGTGAGCGGAGCCATGCCTTTATGAGGTGTACGGAGCGGAGCCGTGCCTTTATGAGGCGTACGGAGCGGAGCCGTGCCTTTATGAGGTGTACGGAGCGGAGCCGTGCCTTTATGAGGTGTACGGAGCGGAGCCGTGCCTTTATGAGGTGTACGGAGCGGAGCCGTGCCTGTATGAGGTGTACAGAGCAGAGCCGTGCATTTATGAGGTGAGCGGAGCCATGCCTTTATGAGGTGTACGGAGCGGAGCCGTGCCTTTATGAGGTGTACGGAGCGGAGCCGTGCCTTTATGAGGTGTACGGAGCGGAGCCGTGCCTTTATGAGGTGTACAGAGCGGAGCCGTGCATTTATGAGGTGTACGGAGCGGAGCCGTGCCTGTATGAGGTGTACAGAGCAGAGCCGTGCATTTATGAGGTGAGCGGAGCCATGCCTTTATGAGGTGTACGGAGCGGAGCCGTGCCTTTATGAGGCGTACGGAGCGGAGCCGTGCCTTTATGAGGCGTACGGAGCAGAGCCGTGCATTTATGAGGTGTACGGAGCGGAGCCGTGCCTTTATGAGGTGTACGGAGCGGATCCGTGCCTTTATGAGGTGTACGGAGCGGAGCCGTGCCTTTATGAGGTGTACAGAGCGGAGCTGTGCATTTATAAGGTGTACGGAGCGGAGCCGTGCCTGTATGAGGTGTACAGAGCAGAGCCGTGCATTTATGAGGTGTACGGAGCGGAGCCGTGCCTTTATGAGGTGTACGGAGCGGAGCCGTGCATTTATGAGGTGAGCGGAGCCGTGCATTTATGAGGTGTACAGAGCGGAGCTGTGCATTTATAAAGGTGTACGGAGCGGAGCCGTGCCTGTATGAGGTGTACAGAGCAGAGCCGTGCATTTATGAGGTGTACGGAGCGGAGCCGTGCCTTTATGAGGTGTACGGAGCGGATCCGTGCCTTTATGAGGTGTACAGAGCGGAGCCGTGCATTTATAAGGTGTACGGAGCGGAGCCGTGCCTGTATGAGGTGTACAGAGCAGAGCCGTGCATTTATGAGGTGTACGGAGCGGAGCCGTGCCTTTATGAGGTGTACGGAGCGGAGCCGTGCATTTATGAGGTGAGCGGAGCCGTGCATTTATGAGGTGTACGGAGCGGAGCCGTGCCTTTATGAGGTGTACGGAGCGGATCCGTGCCTTTATGAGGTGTACAGAGCGGAGCCGTGCCTTTATGAGGCGTATGGAGCGGAGCCGTGCATTTATGAGGTGTACGGAGCAGAGCCGTGCATTTATGAGGTGTACGGAGCGGAGCCGTGCCTTTATGAGGTGTACGGAGCAGAGCCGTGCATTTATGAGGTGAGCAGAGCCGTGCCTTTATGAGGTGTACGGAGCGGAGCCGTGCCTTTATGAGGCGTACGGAGCGGAGCCGTGCATTTATGAGGTGTACGGAGCGGAGCCGTGCATTTATGAGGTGTACGGAGCAGAGCCGTGCATTTATGAGGTGTACGGAGCGGAGCCGTGCATTTATGAGGTGAGCGGAGCCGTGCCTTTATGAGGTGTACAGAGCGGAGCCGTGCCTTTATGAGGTGTACGGAGCAGAGCCGTGCATTTATGAGGTGTACGGAGCAGAGCCGTGCATTTATGAGGTGTACGGAGCGAAGCCGTGCCTTTATGAGGTGTACGGAGCAGAGCCGTGCATTTATGAGGTGTACGGAGCCTGTCACCACACTCCTCTGTGTTCTGTTATTATCACCCCTTGTGTTATCCTCAGCCTGTGCTCCCATGTCTTTGATACCTGTGTGCTGTGCTCCTGTCAGTTCCTCCCAGTCACAGGCAGTCAGTGATCCGGGCTCCAGTGTGGAGGCAGAGCCCTCTGTGTCCCGGCTACTGCTGTGCTGATGCTTCCTCCATTGCTGGGGAACTTCACAGAGGCCGCGCTGAGCCGGGATTGGATAACTGAGTTCCGTCCCCTCTACACACAGGGCAGGAGAGGTCACACGACTCACTCTCTGCACTATGATTGGGTGCTCAGTCCTCCCAATGTGCTGCTGTGAGGGGGCGTGACCGGCAGCCGGAGGGGGCGTGGCCGGCAGCTAGAGGGGCCGTGCGGCAATCAGTGAAGTGCCAGACACCGGGACACTTCTAGTCCCGCACGGGACAGCGGGAAACCCTGACTAAACCGGGACTGTCCCGCCAAATCCGGGACACTTGGGAGGTCTGAGTATTTGTAAGACCTCGTGCACACACTGAGTATTTGGCGACTTTTTACTTCAGTATTTGCAATGTCACATGACCTGTCTCATGACTGGGTGGCCCACAGAGCCTGAACAGCCCGGGGCCCTGGCAACCCTAAATCCACCCCTGCCCAGACCTCTTCCTTGGGTCCAGCAGAAAATTACTCACATGTCCCATATAGTTGCATTGAACTTGCTATTCGGTATGAATATATGAGGATTACCAATTACTTGTTACTATTCTACCGAATCTGAATATTTCATTATTCACTCATATAATATATACCTACCTTATGGCATTTGTCATCCACTTCCGCCATTATGATGTCCTCCCATAATGCGCTGACGGCAGACACCCAAGCGATGGTATGCAAATATGGTGCCCTCTGGTGGTACTGTCCTCTTGCACAGTAGTACCAGTGGTGCTTTCGACATCCGAACCCGATGCCACCTGAAACTGATGCCATAAATCCGCCGCCGCACATGCCTCGAGCAGCCTTACCTATGCCGAATACGAAAAAAAGGAACTACGCCTGCGTGTACCTGGCAGGCGCAGGTGTATTTACTGACGCAGGTGCAATTCCTCATGTGTGCACCATCTTTGTACACCTGGGCATGCAAAGATGGGGGCAGCATGACTCAGTCAAACCACTGCTATCTTTGAACTCTTTAGAGCAAGGAGATAGCACAAGGGTGGGATCAGAGAGAACAAAAGGGAGGCACAAAGAGCACTTAAGAGGATACAGAGAGTACATAGTACATAGTGGGGCACAGAGAGCATATAAGGGGGCACAGACAGTATGCAAGGGGGCACAGAGAGCACACAGGGGGCATAGAGAATGTACAGAGAGAGCATACAGTGGGCACAGAGAACACTTGGGGTTTAGAGAGATCACATAGGGGGCACAAAGTGCACACATGGGGCATATAGAGTGCACAGGAGGGCAGAGAGTGCACACTGGAGGGCAGAGAGAGCGGAGAGCGCACGGGGCAGAGAGATCACACTGAGGGCAGAGAGGGTGCACAGGTGGGGCAGAGAGCACACAGGGGGCAGAAAGCAGACAGGGGGCAGAGAGTGCACAGTGGGAAGGGAGAGAGAATGCACAGGAGGGAGACAGCTCAAAGGAGAGAGCACACAGGGGAGAAGACATCACAGGTGGGAGAGAGACCGCATTCATGGGGGAGAGCACAGAGGGGAAGAAAGGACAAAGAAGACAGCACAGGGAGAGAGAGACCCCATACAGAAGGGAGAGCACACAGGGGGGACAGATTAAGGGAGAGAGCATTTGAGGGAAAAAGACAGCACAGGGGGAAGACAGCACACAGAAGGGAGAGCGCACAGGGGAGATAGGCCAAAGGAGAGAGCACAGAGAGGAGAAGACAGCATAGGAAGAAGAAGCGCATACAGGGGGGATAGTACACAGGGGGAAAACGGCTCAAAGGAGAGAGCACAGAGGGGAGAAGAAAGCACATGGGGGAAAGAGACCGCATAAAGGGGAAGAGCACACAGGGTGAGACAGCACATGGAGCGCACGGGAGAGAGAGAGAGCATGCAGGGGAAGACATGTCAAAGGAGAGAGCACAGAGGGGAGGAGACAGCACAGGGGGAGAACACACAGGGGAGAGACAGCTGCTATGACCAGCGCTACAGAGCCCACCCCCATTGTGACATCACCACCCTCCCGATGCAATAGCATCGGGCCCACATCTAGTAAAGTTAATAAATACATAAAACCAAGAATTAGCTATCTTGTTTACAGCATGTAAATATCCAAAGGTACTATGGTTGGTGATGGTATCCAATTTTTGTAATCAGTAGTATAAGTCTACGGAAAGTATGTGGATGGTGCTCCAGCAGGTGAATCTCTGATAAAGGAGAGCAAACATCTCAGAATCATGTTGGGTTATTTGGTGCGTGCTACCTACCATGTCAAACAGGAACCTACAGCTCCATTTTTGAAAGGACAATATTTGTGAAAAGTGCCACCTGTGGATTTATACAGCGGATTACAAACGTTGAACACCATCACCAACCATAGTACCTTTGGACACTTCCTGGCTTTGAAAAGCTTGGCTAATGCTTGGTTTTATGTGTTTATTAACTTTATTTTATGTACTGTAATTTTTCACAATTTCTAAATGAGCCAGGCCCAGTTCACATCTAAGGCTGTGCTGCGTTTGACTGCATTGCGCTAGCGCTGCGGTTGCACTGTGCAAATGAAGTCGAATGCAGTGAAGCACAGATCTAACACTGTGCGTTAATGCTGCCATTATATGCTATGGGCGAATGCATGCAAATGCAACCCCAAGCACAAGTGTAAAGTGAGGTTGCATTTGAACGCTTGCGCTTGCCTGAGCGCACAGGAAACGTCGCCAGACACGTGTGCATGGACTAGCGCATGCGTTCAAACGCAACTCCAGTTTGCACTTGGGGTTGCATTTGCATGCGTTTGCCCATAGCATATACTGTAATGGGAGCGTTAATGCATAGCGTTTGATTTGCGCTTCAGTGCGTTTGACTGCGTTTGCACAGTGCAACCGCAGCGCAGCACAGCCTTAGATGTGAAAAGGCCCTCAATATTTTCAATTGAAATGGAAAAATGTCTAACCTTCAACTGCTGATATGTGTTCTATGTTCAGTTTCCAAATCATTGCAATCTTGTTTTCTTTGCATCTTATACAGTATTACTGCTTTTTTCGGAATTGTGGTTGTATATACACAGAGATCTTGCAAATTTCACACTAGTCACTAGTCATCCAGAAGCTGCAGTAATTGAAAACATGACCACTCACTGCAGCTTCTGGGACACATTGAGATCCACGGAGGAGCCTTCAGCTGTGAGAAGCAGTGATGTCACTGAGTACATTGGTTTTCAAAATTAAAGGCTTCCCAGCTGCCGTCAGATAACTCAGTCTAACCAACAGCGGGAAAGACTTATTGAGGGACATGGCGGCACATCAGTCCGGCATCATTTCAATTAACTTCACAGCTGTAGGTTCCCACAGTCTGAACTCAGTTGGATTCACTCAAGATTGCAGATTGTTGGATTGTGGGACAGGGTGGCACAGCATTCGGCATTCAGGTCACTGGATTTCCTCCGCTGCCCTCAGTGAACTCAGTTGAAACCCGCTGCTGGAATACCACACTCCTGTGCCGCCATGTCCCACAATCTGGCAGGGTCTTCAACTGAGTTCACTGGGAGCCCTCAGTGTGAACTTCGGTGACCTGACTGACAGATTGTTGAACTGCTGTGGCACCGTGTCCCGCAATCCGGCACTCAGGTCACCGAAGTTACACTTGGTGGCTTCACGCTGCCCTAAGTGAACTTAGTTGAACCCACTGCCGGATTGTGGGAAATGGCATCAAAGCTGTCAATTGAGTTCACATCCGGGTACCTACAGCTGTGAACTTAGTTGAGTTAACTCTGTGCTGGTAAACTCTGTGACATCATCACTTCTCCCAGCTGAGTGCTCCCCTGCATCTCTGTTTGTCCAAGAAACCGCAGTGAGTGGTTGCGTTCTTCATCACTGCAGCTTCTGATGTTGCAGAGCCAAGTTTATCATGGGACGTCGTGTGATGGATTATTTCAGACCTGCAGTTGTGTTTTGGGGGTGTTAATAAAGGGGTGAGTGTGTTTTTGTTTCAAATAAAGGATTTTTCTGTGTTTGTGTTTATTTCTTTTGACTTGCAGGTTAGTAATGGTGGGTCTCATAGACCCCTACCCGTTACTAACTTAGGGCTTGATGGCAGCTGTGATTTTTGACAAATCACAGCTGTCATTAAGCCCTTATATTACCCTGATTTCCACTGCACCAGAGTGATGCGTAAAGAACACAGAATGGCGCATGTAATAGATGCACCAAATCTGGGGTGGCTGTTATTTTTAGCCTGGAGAGGGCACAATAACCATGGGCTTCCCTAGGATGAGAATATTAACCCACAGCTGTGTGCTTTACACTGGCTGGGTATCAAAATGGATTGGGGACCTTATTTTAAATTATATATTTAATACCCAACCAAGATACAGCACACAGCTGTCTGCTCTATATGCGCTGTGGATCAAAAAACGGGGGGACCCCATGCCATTTTTTTCCAATTATTTATTTATTTTTACACTAGTGTGTGTACTGTATGGCAACCAAATCACAGACGCTGACACAGAGGGTCTGGGTGGTCTGATTGCAACCGATCACAGACACTGTTACAGGAGAATATGCATAAGGTTTAATGAGTGGACATAGAAGCAGTTTGACAGTGGCATGGTTGGTAAGTATAAGCCATGCTTTAATCCCCATTTTTGTGTAAAGCTTGCTGATTGGCTGCATTTCAACAAGCTTTATCCGGGCAGCCGAACAGTAACACAGATTTCCCTGACAGGTCCGTGTTTCGGGTCCGTGCACGGACACTAGGTATCTGGTACGGACCCCAAACTTTACAGTTTGGTTAGTCCATCCCTAAATGAGACCAATTAGCAGACCATGGTGCACGGAAAATACTAAACAGTCACCCACCAAACCTATAATAAAGATCTTCCATTCTGCTTACTGACAGTTTCCAGGTTGTAATAAGAAATAATTTTCTACATTAGAAGAAAAAAAATAAACTGAAAAATGTAATAATAAACTCACAATTCATTAGCAAAAGTGATAATAAAGGTAAGCAACACCATTGATCATATTAAAACAAGTTTCAGGTATGTATATATATTTATTACAGATCTGTGACACAAGTGCATTTACTTTTTCAGATATATTTTCATAAATGATACATACTACTATAATAAAAATCAAAATTATTTATAGATTTTTCAGTATCTTTTAGTTTGTCTTGATGGTTTAGCTCTGAAAAGTGTGCCAGAAAATATTTCTTCGTTCAAATAGAAAATTTCTTTTTTTTTCCTCTTTACACATAGAAGGACATTCAGTAATATCTGTTTTTATAACATTACAATACATACAGATTATATGGATTTCAATGTAACCGATGAAGAATATTCAATTAGTTTTATGTAATGTGTTTACATTGACATTGACATCAATCAACTCCATCTCTCTATTTCACATATTGGAAACACTGAATGTGGCCTAGAAAGATGGGACAAAAATGGAGTCCAAATTCTATTTAGTACACCTTTAAACATTTGCTTAATTTGTGGGCTACAATAATTGAAATACTACAATCACATAGACTGACAGATTGTTGCAAACATGAATTAATACACATTAACTCATTGCACATTTCATAGGGAAACACACGTTTCTGATACATTTCTGAAATATGTTGCAAATTAAATCAATGCATTTATTTACATTGAAGCTTTTTATATTGCTTTTAGTGGAAGCATAGTCAAGAAAGGAACAGAATGACATCAATTCTAGAACAAAATAAATGCAACCTCTATTCTATCTTACTTCTGGGCAATATGCACATTATACCCAGCATGCATTTGGGTCACACAGCAGCGCAGTGTTAAGCATGTCCTCGGATTAGCATGGATTGATAATTTAGTCATTCTGATTAATCCTCCTGTACTCATGGATGGAAAATCCTTTAAAACTGCAGTTCTGTGTGTGCTGGAGACAGAAGGCTTCAAAAATAAAAACAGTGGTTGTTTGGATGACGTAAGATATTGCTAAGTAGTACCATATTATCCGAAGTGCATGCCTAAGTACAGCGTCTTAACTTTTACAGTTTAGTAATATGTTTAATGAAAATGAGGTCAGTGATAAAGCAATAAAAATTGACAAGCTTCCTGCGTGATTCCATTGTTCCCTCAAAGAGTTGTCTGATATATTCTTATCCCTCCCTTGTTTCTAAGCATTAACACACTCAATATGTGTTAAGGCCCCGTCTCACACTTCAATGGTTGAATGATCCGATCAATGATCCGACTTGACCTAGATCACTTGAATGACATTTAATGATTGCTAGTGAAATGTCACACGTATAGATATCGTTAATTCCGCGACAAGCAAACGATACTTGCGGTTGTTAGATCGCCTATGTCCTTCACTTCTCAATAGGCGAGGTCTTTAACAACATCGTTATCGAGGTGTCACACACACCCATGCTGCAGGTTGAACGAACACTCATCGTTTGGTTCAAGGTCCGGATTACAAACCTCCGATGAACAATCTGCCTGATTATCGTTGATCGGATGTACATGTCACACTTAACGACATCGTTACAATTTTGTTTCAACAACTGAAAAGCCGTGATGTTTCAACGATATCGTTAACGATATTGTAGTGTGTGACGGGGCCTTTAGGCTATGTCCAGACATTTTATTTGTCTGTTGTTTTTAGTAAGTGCGAAACATAAATAAAGGGGTTTTCCGGTCTTAAAATGATAATTCTACAGTCACACGATGTGACTGCAGACTTATCAATCCTTCCAGAACATTCACTGTGCCCTGCAAGGATTCGTCGGTTTATAAACCAGGAACAGACTGCAATTGTGCAATATGCACATCCCTGCCCACCACCTGACTAGTGGGCTTGGCTTTGCTCAATACAGGTGTATGGAGCAGGTGTGTTTGAACTAGTTGGCGTGGTGGTCTAGTGGGCATGGCCTTGCTCATACATTTTTATGGAGCGAGGCTGCGTCTATTAATCGGGTTCTGGCCGGGAACATGCATATCTCATAACTGCGGTCCGTTCCTGGCTTAGAAAATAGCAAATCCTCGCAGTGCACAGTGCTGGAGGATTGATAAGTCTGCAGTCACATAGAGTGACTGCAGAATTATAATTTTAGAATGGACAACCCCTTTAATGTTTAAAGCATAGGGCCATAAGACCCATGCATTACTGATGCAAGATGAAGCACTTGGATACCACTGATTATTAAGAGGTCTTATGTGGAAATATTTTTTCCTTTCTAAAAATGGACACAAAAATGGTATCTAGAAGGACCATGTAATAATCAATTTGTCCCTTTTGCTTCCGTTGACACAATTAATACAACAGATCCATTTTGGACATTAATTCCAATTGTCTGTCCCTAAACAAGGAGCAGATAAGAGAATGTCTAAATGCAGTTTTGAACATGACTTCACAGGTGGTTTGAGGAATGGATTCTATGCCAGAAATCCACATCGTATCACAGTACAATACTTATTTAGTTGTGATTTACATGTACCGAAAATATTTTGCGTTGAGTTATAAACCATCTCACTTCTAAAATTGATTAGGTTTAATTGTTAAACCTTTGTCAAAAATATTCTATCATGTATGAATTTACCAAGAGCCATCAGAAAGCACTTAGCTGACATCTATAAGATATTTATGGCCATTTTATATTATGTTTACTCCTCTACAACCTTTTCTATAGAAAAGGGACCTTTACTGCCATTATTCTGAAAGGTAACTTTCTTTGGAATTCCTTAATGCTCTACATGCTAAAATATATTATAGTGCTTTTTTGTTTACAATATATGTCTGCCCACATATATTGTTCAATCCTAAATGGAGAATTACTTAAATAACATCAAGATCATCAATGGTCCGTGAATGGAGTGATGATACGCTTTACCTCTTCCATTTTTTATTGTAAGGCTCAGGCCAGTTTAACTTCATGTTTTTTCTCATTCATGAAGAAAAAATAAATGCTATCACACCGATTATATCAGTGGGCTATCATTTTTTTTCATTGGGCAGTTTACTTGCATTGTGACAACACAAACCTAAGTAGGAAATGTGTAAAGGCCACGTACACACACAGATATATTGGCCACAGATCTCGGGACACATCATGGACACATTACTCCATTTTGTGGCTGTGGACAATGAACAATGTGTCCATGATTCACTGCAACCAGAGATCTGTGACCAATATACGGTGTGTGTAACTTGCCTTAAGTAGGACTTGTGAAAAGGCACATTAATTCTGATGAGTCCTTGATCTATCCGTAAATTTAAAGGTGAGAACTCGTGCCAAAATATCTGATGTGTTAAAGACCTCTAAAGGCCCTGTCTCATGCCTCAATGGACAAACGATCTGATCAACGATCCGACTTGACCTAGATTGCTTGAACGACGTTCAATGATCGCTAGTGAGCTGTCACATGTACAGATATCTTTAATGACGCAGCAGCGATTCTTTGACAAGCAAACGATATTTGCGGTCATTAGATCGTCTACGTCCTTCACTTCTCAATAGGCGAGGTCGTTACCGACATCATTATCAAGGTGTCACACACACCCATACTGCAGGTTGAACGAACGCTCATCGTTTGGTTTAAGATCCGGTTTACAAACCTCCGATGAACGATCTGCCCGATTATCGTTGATCGGATGTACATGTCACACTGAACGACGTCATTACGACGTCGTTTCAACGACTGAGAACCCGTGAAGTTTCAATGATATCGTTAACGATCTCGTAGTGTGCTATGGGGTCTTAAGGCTACTTTCACATCAGCGATGCTCGGCATTCGTGAAAGATCTGGCAGTTTTGCGGCATAATGGATCACACGCGGCAAGACTGTGTTTGCCCGACCTAAAGCATCCCCATGGGACTTGCGTACATGTGCGGCACTTGCGCTTTTGCCATGATCCGGCCAATCTGGCACTTGCAGCAATGGACAAAATCTGCTGCTAGCAGTGTTTTTTTGACTCGCCACAGGGGCTAAACCACAAGTGCCGTACATGTCCGCAAGTCCCATAGGGAATGAATTAGGCCAAATGCAGTCTTGCCGCAAGTGATTCGTTAGACAGCACATGCGGCAAAATGCTGGATCTGCCTTGAATGCTGAGAAACGCTGATGTGAAAGCAGCCTATGAGACCTACTAAAACCACTGCCAATGAAGTGAAGATGATGTATATAGATCACTGATTTCATTTTTCAATGGTAACTTGAAGAACAAGGATTTGAATCTAATTGATAGCAATAAGGAGTAAAACAGTTTTTTAAACTAATTTTTAATAAATTCTCCTCCCAAGTTGGTAACGATTTATTAATATGTTGGGATTTCGAAATGATAAATTAAGATAAATGCATTTTTATATTTTGACTTACATGCTCTTCCTAAAACAACATAACATGTTTTCTGTTCTTTCTGTTCTACATATGATTGTGCTTTGTGACCCATTCTAAGTAATTTTTCAAGATTACCAACATATCATTAATCAGATATAAAGATGGCTACCAGAGTTGTCTATCAAGATCAAGTTATTTGTCAATGGAAGTTATTACAATGAATTTTGTTCGTTTTATTCAATGCCAATAATATAATACACAAAAACATACACATTTTAGTACCGTACTATACATACAAAGACAGGTGCCTATGTCTCATTGGAGTCTTTATCTTCTAAAAACATTACATAAAAGTCATAGAAATATAACAAAATTGGCCACTGGCTAAATAGTAAATTATTCTACTTTCTATGGACTGTATGGAGCAACTCCCGTGAAGTGTTATACACTACAGTATGTAACCATGTGGACTGAGCTGGTGCTCTGATGTGTATATACATTTTTTCTTTTGGACTGTATGTAGTACAAAGACCCTGTTTCTGGATAAAGAATGTGCTCTTCAATATTGAAGGTAATACTAAAATGGTGCAGACATCTGTGCTGCTCTTGTATTGCTCTAATATACAACTCATCGTCACTCATTCTTTTATCAACTTCAGAGTCGAAAAAGGCCGATGTGAAAAGGCGTTTCTGGCACTGCATTTAACGGCACACTTATTGTCATTTCAGGAGCTCAGTTCAATTCTGTTTGTCTACTGAGATGAAAATACAAATTCAACACATATAAAACTTATCAAATGTTGCTTCTGGAAAGACATGTGAATTTATTCATTAACATCCACCAAAATGAAAATAAAAATTAAATTAATTGCATTACAAAATAGAGTGATGTAGTAGTCACCCAAAACCCTGTACAGTAATCAAATAAAAAATTTCCATGACATTCTTAAGTGCAAAAAAACAAAATTAGCTATTAATTCATGTGGCAATCAACTTTTACCAATTTTACTGAAAATTATTCTACGACAGCAGAAGGAGGAGGATGACTACAGCAGTTAGGTCGTCTGAAATTCTTGAGAATTGATTGAAATACCCTGTGCTGTCTTCTTTTGTGCTTTTTTCCTGAAGAATCGGAACAAATTGATTTTCGGTTTTGCTTTAATTGAGCCCTAATCATTTTCTCATGTTCTCTGATTTGTCTTTGCAAGTGGTTCTGTATAGCAATTCCTAAGGCCTCTGGGTCATTAGAAGCTCCATAAACTTCCCATGTCATGCCCTGTTCATCCCATACCACATCTTTCACACTTTTAGATGGCTGCTTTGCCTGGCTTTTAGCCTCTCCACTTGACCCTGGACTTGACTTTTTTCCAGTTGACTTGGGAGGTTCAGAGGTAGGTAAGGTGACCAGAATGGGTTCCTTTTTCTCTTCTCTAGCTTTTCTTAGTCGAGGTGTGAGCTGTCCTGCACTCTGATCTGTTGCAAGTCTGGTTTGCACACTTAGACTGCTTGATGTTTTGGCATGTTCTCCTTCATCTTGATCCTTCCTAACGAAAACCTCAAGTATTTCTTCTACTTGACCTCCTGTGGCGCCAATAGTACTGTTGACTTCAACTTCAACATGAAGTGGAGTGGGCCTTTCTTCCTTCTTTGGCTTTTTTATATCTGTGGTAATTATAGCTTGGGTTGAACCCTGTTCATTAGTAATTTTAAAATGAAAAGGCTTGCGATCAGAGCTACCTTCGCCCGGGACATTAAGAGTGTCTGTCTGTTCAGTGTCTTGCCGAATATTGTGTAATTGAATGTTTTCTATTCCACTTAAATGATGTAGCCTAGCTTTGCTGCCCAGATCATGAGCTGCCCTGAACTGAGACTGCTCATTAAACTTGTCCTTTGTCATCTGGCAAGCTTTGGGTTGATTACTATTCTCTATATTGATTTGGTAAACAGGTTTTACATTCATTAAAATTGGAGAGGCATTAGCCATTTGCATCTGTGGCTTAGGGTGGTTTTCTCTAAGACACAACCCTTGCCCATCTAACTCACTTCTATATAAAACCTGTGAATTTCTTGCTAGCTCTGGTCTCTGAAAGGGGGACCGTATCATATCAGGAGGACTTTTTGAGTGCAACTGGAGCGGCTGAGGACCCATTGCATCAGAAGGTTGAAAACGTACTTTTGGAGCTAAGTGGTTTTGAGCCAACTGCGAATGTAATGCAAAACTAGCACGGTCCATCTGAGGATTTCCTGGGTTGCCTTGATATATTATACACACTTGTTCCTGCCTTTCTTTAAGCCCCGGAGAACTAGATTTCAGAAATGCAGCTAATATGCTTGGACTAGTGGACACAGATTTATTTTCTACATTTGCTACAGCTTGTACTTCAGCATCTTGCTTAGCCCAGCTCTCAAGCTGAGATGTCATTGTACCCATTTCCTTAAACTTACACACTAACTGTAAATCCAGAGTATTGTGGTCGCCATTTGTAACCTCTCCCTCAGTCCGACTAAACTGTAAACACTGCTCAATTGAACGTTCATTGTCATAATCTTCCATCTTTGCTTCATCTTGTACTGTTTCTGAATTAAGACTTATTTCTGTCTGTGTATTTTCAGTTACTGTTTCTTGGCTTGGGGAAGGAATGTGACCATTTTTGTCATTATCTAATATTGTATTGTCCACTTTTTTTGCCATTTCAGATATCTGTGTGCTTGTATTACTACTATTCCCTACTTGATTTACAGTAGCTGTTTGAAGCACAGTTTCGTCTTTTGGCAACTGAATCTCTTCAGTTTGTAGGTTCTCAGTTGGCAGCGTCAAATTTGTAGCACTATTTGATGCAAGAGATGACTGTAACTGTATTGTGTCATTAGTGGTGGCAGCATCTTGACTAGTTTCATTGATGGCTTGTGATTCTGTACTTGTTGAATCCAAGGGTGGCAAAGTATCTGATTGTGTGCAAGTCCTGAATGATGATAATGTTTTACTGGTTTGCTGTTCTTCAAGTTCATGTACATTTTCATCACTAGGACTTTCTGTGGATGCTTTGCAATTTAGATCTGAAGAACATATGTCTGTGATTTGTGCAATATTCCCATTGTTATTTGAAGTTGCCCGTTTAAACTGGAGAGCATCCTCCTGGGATATAGAAGAGCATTCTTCCTCTTTAGACGTAGGTGACGACATGTCAGACCCTGAAGGATCTGGTACAGTCCCCATGGAATCTGATTTTCTTGGACAAAATCTTCAGGCAGAATAACTATGTTTTATAAGGCAACAGCTGAATAGATAAGGATGGGGTCTTCAGTTTTCAAATCTGTATGAGAAAAATTGAAGAGTTTTATTTATAAATTTCAGAAAACAAATATAATTTAAAGTTATATAATTATAATAATATATAAATATATAATAATAAATGATAATATATAAATAAATAAAACATATAAATAAATCTATATATATATACATAAAGCTGAGTGTATGTATGTATTTATCAAGCCTCGCCCACTCCACAAAGCCCCACCCACTCTAGTTAGCCATGCCCACTTCATAGCCCACCTCCTCACAGAACTAGACAACATTCTATGGAGGGGGAGGAGCTAGAGGCAGAACCAGACAACATTCTATGGCGGTGGAGGAGCTAGAGGCAGAACCAGACAACATTCTATGGAGGGGGTGGAGCTAGATGCAGAACCACCAGACAACATTCTATGGAGGCGGAGGAGCTAGAGGCAGAATCAGACAACATAATATGGAGGAGGAGGAGCTAGAGGCAGAACTAGACAACATTCTATGGAGAGGTAGGAGCTAGAGGCAGAACCAGACAACATTATATGGCGGGAGAGGAGCTAGAGAAAGAACAAGACAACATTCTTTGGAGGGGAGGAGCTAGAGGAAGAACCAGACAACATTCTATGGAGGGAGAGGAGCTAGAGGCAGAACCACCAGACAACATTCTATGGAGGGGGAGGAGCTAGAGGCAGAACCAGACAATATAATATGGAGGAGGAGGAGCTAGATGCAGAACTAGACAACATTCTATGGAGAGGTAGGAGCTAGAGGCAGAACCAGACAACATTATATGGTGGGAGAGGAGCTAGAGAAAGAACAAGACAACATTCTATGGAGGGGAGGAGCTAGAGCAAGAACCAGACAACATTCTATGGAGGGGAGGAGCTAGAGGAAGAACCAGACAACATTCTATGGAGGAGGATCTAGATTCAGAACCAGACAACATTCTATGGAGGCGGAGGAGCTAGAGGCAGATCCAGACAACATTCTATGGAGGAAGAGGATCTAGATTCAGAACCAGACAACATTCTATGGAGGGGAGGAGCTAGAGGCAGAATTAGACAACATTCTATGGAGGCGAGGAACTAGAGGCAGAACAAGACAACATTCTATGGAGGGGAGGAGCTAGAGGCAGAACCAGACAACATTCTATGGAGGAAGAGGATCTAGATTCAGAACCAGACAACATTCTATGGAGGGGAGGAGCTAGAGGCAGAATTAGACAACATTCTATGGAGGCAGAGGAACTAGAGGCAGAACAAGACAACATTCTATGGAGGGGAGGAGCTAGAGGCAGAACCAGACAACATTCTATGGAGAGGGAGGAGCTACAGACAGAACCACCAGGCAACATTTTATGGAGTGGTCAAGAGGCAGAACCAGACAACATTCTATGGAGTCAAGGAGCTAGAGGCAGAACCAAACAACATTCTATTTAGGGGGAGGAGCTATATGTAGACGTTTATGTGCAAAATAATCATTCTTTTCTATTATAACTAAGAACAGCCAGTTACTATGCCTGGGCAACACCGGACTCTACAGTTAGTATATAAATAATAATATAAATAAAATAATATAATAAATAATGAATTATATAATTATAATTATATAAAATTACTTAAAAAGACACAGATCATATCAGGATAAAATCCAAGTGAATCACTGTGGGGACCTATAGCTACATATAATCCACTATAAAGAAATTCATTGGCAAGGTGGATAGACAATATTAAACAATATAATCTTTAATAGAATTATTCTTAAAACTTAGTGACCAGATCCACCCTGTAGGCTGTCTAGAGAAAAAGTTGTCAGTTGGCGCCAGGAACACTATTTTAACTACACCCTGGTTTTTTTTAGCCAGTTTGACACAATGACACTAATAACAATTCTCCCAAATTAATATAGGAGACAAGAATCAATTTACTTATTAAAAAGGAAAGCCTGTAGGGCTAAAATCCCAGTGAACCTATTGTCTTACCCACAAATCCAATATATAGTATTAGTATAAGACATGTATATTTTTATTTGAAGCACAGTTTCGTCTTTTGGCAACTGAATCTCTTCAGTTTGTAGATTCTCAGTTGGCAGCATCAAATTTGTAGCACTATTTGATGCTACAATTACCAAACTCTATCTTATTACCCTATCTGTCTTGAAATGGCATATGTTTTTGGAGTTAAGCTCTAAGCAAATCCACTTTCATACAGTCACTGGGACTTTTAATAAACATGCATAACCTACTAAACCACAAAAAATGTCAGTCAGGTTCAAAATAACTGTGCAAAATCATAGAAGAACAAGAAAACTCATAGTAATGGATGTAAAACAGGGCTGGGCAAAGTGCAGCTTAAAAGTCACATTCGACCCCGACCCTTTGAAATTTTTCACTTTTTGTTTCATTGCAGCCATTTGGTAAATTCTAAAAAGTTCTCTTTTCTCATTAATGTACATTCTGCACCCCATCTTGACTGAAAAAAAAGAAATGTAGACATTTTTGCAAATTTATTAAAAAGAAAAACTGAAATATCACATGGTCATAAGTATTCAGACCCATTGCTCAGACACTCATATTTAAGTCACATGCTGTCCATTTCCTTGTGATCCTCCTAGAAATGGTTCTACTCCTTCATTTGAATCCAGCTGTGTTTAATTAAATTGATGGGACTTGATTTGGAAAGGCACACACCTGTCTATATAAGACCTCACGCTCACAGTGCATGTCAGACCAAATAAGAATGAAGAGGTCAAAGGAACTGCCCAAAGAGCTCAGAGACAGAATTGTGACAAGGCACAGATCTGGCCAAGGTTACAAAAGAATTTATACAGTACTCAAGGTTCCTAAGAGCAGAGTGGCTTCTATAATCCTTAAAGGGAACCTGACCCCTCCAAATCACCCCCAACCCTATGAATACCTGTCTCTGCACCCTCAGACATCCTTTCTAGCGGTCCTTTTATGTAAAAAATGAGTGGGGTAACATTGACAAAAAGACCATTGCACACTTACAATTCTGCGACTTCTCCCTGAATAAGTTGCACAGGGCGTTCCCTGTGTGATCCTAAGCCCGGATGACCCGCTCATTATCACGCCCCAACGGGTGTGATAAATAATCCTACTGTTCCTCGCCCAGCTGTATGGGCGTTATAGCCGGTGTGACGCTATTTGCGTCACATCCGGTCGTGGTGATGTCGGTACACCCTTTAGGTGTAAAGCAAAAGCCGCGCATTCGCAATGCGCATGGTGAGGTCGGCGGTACACCTAAAGGGTGTACCGACGTCACCATGACCGGATGTGATGCAAATAGTGTCACACGGCTATAACGCCCATACAGCTGGGCGAGGAACAGTAGGATTATTTATCACACCCGTTGGGGCGTGATAATGAGCGGTTCATTCGGGCTTAGGATCACACAGGGAATTGCCCTGTGCAACTTATTCAGGGAGAAGAAGCCGCAGAATTGTAAGTGTGTAATGGTCTTTTTGTCAAAGTTACCCCACTCATTTTTTACACAAAAGGACTGCTAGAAAGGATGTCTGAGGGTGCAGGGACAGGTATTCATAGGGTTGGGGGTGATATGGAGGGGTCAGTTTCCCTTTAAATGGAAGAATTCTTCTTAGACCTGGCCATCCAGCCAAACTGAGCAATCGTGGGAGAAGAGCCTTGGTGAGAGAGGTAAAGAAGAACCCCAAGATCACTGTGGTTGAGCTGCAGAGATGTAGTAGGGAGATGGGAGAAAGTTCCACAAAGTCAATTATCACTGCAGCCCTCCACCAGTCGGACCTTTATGGCAGAGTGGCCTGACGGAAGCCTCTCCTCAGTGCAAGACATTTGAAAGCTTGCATAGAGTTTGCAAGAAAACACATGAAGGACTCCCCGACAATGAGAAATAAGATTCTTGCCTACCGTGGAAAACTTCAAAACGAACCTGAAGACCCACCTCTTCTGACAAGTGTACAGCCTGCAATGATCCTCAGTCTACTGAAACACACTATGACCAGCTCAACCCTCTCCTAGTGTATCCTCACCCATCCCTTGTAGACTGTGAGCCCTTGCGGGCAGGTTCCTCTCTCCTTCTGTACTTGTGTGTGCCTTGTATTGCTCATGTTTATTGTACTTGTCTATGTATGCACATGTAAAGCACCATTGAATAAACGGCGCTATAATAATGAATAATAATAATAATTCTCTGGTCTGATGAGATGAAGATAGAACTTTTTGGTGATAATTCTAAGCGCTATGTGTAGAGAAAACCAGGCACTGTTCATCACCCGCCCAATACCATCCTAACAGTGAAACATGGTGGCGGCAGCATTATGCTATGGGGGTGTTTTTCAGCTGCTGGTACAGGATGACTGGTTGCAATTGAAGGAAACATGAAAATGGCCAAGTGAAAACCTCTTCAAGAGTGCTCTGGACCTCAGACTTTGCCGAAGGTTCACCTTCCAACAAGACAATGACCCTAAGCACACAGCTAAAATAACAAAGGAATGGCTTCAGAACAACTCTGTGACCATTCTTGACTGGCCCAGCCAGAGCCCTGACGTAAACCCAATTGAGCATCTCTGGAGAGACCTAAAAATGGCAGTCCACCAACATTCATCATCAAACCTGACAGAACTGGAGAGGATCTGCAAGGAAGAATGGCAGAGGATCCCCAAATCCAGGTGTGAAAAACTTGTTGCATCATTCCCAAGAAGACTCATGGCTGTACTTGCTCAAGAGGGTGCTTCTACTCAATACTGAGCAAAGGGTCTGAATACTTATGACCATGTGATATTTCTGTTTTTCTTTTTTACTAAATTTGCAAAAAATGTCTACATTTCTGGTTTTCTTCAGTCAAAATGGAGTGCAGAGTGTACATTAATGAGAAAAAAATGAACTACCGGTAATTTGAATTTACTAAATGCCTCCAATGAAACAAAGAGTGAAAAATTTAAAGGGGTCTGAATACTTTCCGTACTCACTGTATATGAGAATGTGGAAGGCTATATGAGGCTCATAATGTAATTGGGAGGCTATGTGGTACTCATAATATATTTAGGATGTTATATGGAGAGCTCATACTGTGTTTAGGAGGCTATGTGGGGGCAGATGCTGTATATAAAAGGATACTTCATTCTGCTCAATATTATGTGATACAATTAATACCACTATAAAAATCATTATGTTAATATTAATATTGAGCAGAATTAATCTCAGCCTATTGGTTCGGCCCTCCACACCAGTCACAGTCTCTCATGTGGCCCCTTGGGAAAATTAATTACCCAGCTACTCATCTGATATTGCATGGATTGATGAGTTACCAGCTGAGAATGGAAATGGAAGTAACAAAACTGTATGTGCACCACAAAGTAAATTTTTTAACATACTATCTACAATCTTACTTTGTCTTTTACTTTTGCACATTGCTATAGTTTGAGCCAAAGTAATTGTAAGTTGCTTATCTTGTAAGATCAGCCCATCTCCCCCAGAATTATATAAATCTTCATCTTTAATACAATCCAGCTTAGGTAGTTTCTGACTTTCTGCATTTTACCAGCTAAAAGCAGACAGTAAAATGTTTAAGCATATTAATCTCGAGCGCACTATGTACAGAGCAGCTGTCAGGCAGGGGGATTGGAAGGGCGGTGGAGGAAGGCTCTGATCCTACATGTGTATATTGGAATGAACATGCATTTCTATGTATTGCATTCATACATACGGTATATTTGTGTGAGTGTGTGTGCATGTATCCAGCTATGTGTGCAACTATATACACAAAAGTATAGGGATACACCTCCTAAATATTTATTCTGGTTTCTTCTTCAGTCATTGCCATAAGTATATCAAATTAAGCACCTAGCCATATAGTCTACCATTCCAAACATTTGTAAAAGAATGAGCCCTTCTTAATGTTTCAGCATACCAAGACATTTTAGATAATTCCTTCCATCTTTGTGGAAACAGCTTCAAGAAGGCCAATTTATGTTCCAGCATGACTGTGCAACTGTACATAAAACAAGGCCCACAAAAGCCATGTTTGCGAGAGGAGCTTGCTCTGGAAGAATGTGACTGAAATATACACAGCACTGACCTCAACCCCATCAAACACCTTTGGGAAGAATTAGATAATTAGTGGGCGACCTATCAAGAGCTTTTCTGGATGAATAGCCAAAAATTGTCCATCAGATCACAACAATCAGCAATGAGTTGGGATCCAGCCACACCCATCTACAGAAGTGGTCTTTGTGGATAAATTGCCATAAAAAATCCATACTTTTGACATGGAAAAAAGCTAAGACACTTAAAGGGAATCTGTCACCAGGTTCTGTTATGTAATCTGAAAGCAATTAATTAGCTGGGTAACAACTATCAACTGAAGGGTGTAATGATTCCTTACAATCGGTTAGTGTGAAACACTAGAAATAGCAATTTGTGGTGAGTGCAATTAAAACTTAACCTTTACTCGAGTTGCGTTAAAAAGGGTTGCACCTGGACGGTGTTATCCCCATTATAGCATAAAAACCAAAATACAAGACAAACACGTAACTACACCTAGTTTGTGGGTAGAGGATTGAGGGTAACACCACAGATCCCCATCCACAAACGTGTGACACTTCAATGTCCGAGTGAACACAACATAGAGTATGAGGAATACAAGGTACTGTACCTTTCATAGGTTTAAACCAGACCCAACTCTATTTATCTTGTTTACCCCCGAGTTAAAGGGATCCTGTCACCTCCAAAACGCCACATAAGCTAGGAAAACATGTCCCTGCAGCATCCTATCACTATTCTCACACTCCTTTTGGCTCCTAAAAGCATCCTGTGAAAGTGCATAAAAATGTTTTAATTCTTACTCATTAGGCATTATAATTAGCAGGGGCTATATTCTTTAGCCCTTAGGACGTGTTGTTTTGCAGCCTCGAGGATCCAGTCTCTCTCTGTCTGTACTGCTTTGCTTGTGCAGGCTTTGCCCTCCCCCTCTCTGTCACTCACAGAATGCAAATCATTAGTCCTGCCTTCAGCTGCACATCACAACAGAAGCTGCACGGAGAAGCTGGATCATTCAGGCTGCAAAACAACACACGCCCTAAGGGCTAAAGAATATAGCCCCTGCTAATTATAATGCCTAATGAGTAAGTATTAAAACGTTTTTATGCACTTTTACAGGATGCTTTTAAGAGACAAAAGAAGTGTGAGATTAGTGATAGGATGCTGCAGGGACATGTTTTGCTAGCTTAGGTGGCGTTTTGGAGGTGACAGGATCCCTTTACCAAATGAAGAACTTGTCCAAGCACTCAAAAAACACAAGGGCAGTATGTGTGAAGGAGAAATAAATCCTGTCCCAATTGAAACCTTCTCACCGGTTTATACTCCAGGGTTCACACTTCCAGACAGCCTCATCAAGCTCAGTGTTCTTCAGATAATAAAACATCAATCTTATGGAACGCCACATACATCTCATCTGCCATCTTCATCACGTTCTGCTCCCAACCGTTTTAGTGCCCCATCATCAGGGGAGTCATCTGTTCTCCCCATTATTAATCGCATATGGTGGATGGTTTGTAAATAAACAAAACCAAAGTTATCATAACTGGGTGTTCCCAAAGACTAAAAGGAGACCCATAGGTGTAAACATATATATCAGGCATGAAGGTGCAGATATAGTCAAACTGTGCCTAATCCAGTTTACCAAATGTAATATCTAAAAAAGTTGAGAATGCCCAATAGGGTCTTATCTTTTTTACACAAGATAAAAAGGTCCAAAATCAGAATTGATCACCTGATAAGGTTGTGTCACACACAACCAGCTTGATTGCTCAGAAATGCAGCTGCTGCTGGGACCGTACCTCCACAGGTTACTGCGGTTATCGATCAATCTTCTGGACAAAGTACCTCAAGGTCCGCGCTGCTGACAAATGAATACAGAAGACACCAGAGACAACGGCATGCCTGGATCAAAGTGATGACTTGGTTTATTATCCGACGCGTTTTAGAGATACATACCAAGCTCCTTCCTCAGGGAACATCAGGGGAGATGTTCCCTGAGGAAGGAGCTCGGTATGTGGCTCTGAAACGCATCGGATAATAAACCAAGTCATCACTTTGATCCAGGCATGCCGTTGTCTCTGGTGTCTTCTGTATTCATTTGTCAGCAGCGCGGACCTTGAGGTACTTTGTCCAGAAGATTGAGTTTACCAAATGTGGCCCATTTGCTTATCCTCGTTTGTTACCGCACCGCTGGTGAGAACGGCTGTTAAATGCCGTCTCTCCAGCTGTCACATGTGACGGGACTGGAAGTGACGCGACCGCTATTCGTGTCACAGCATACCATCCAGCTGCAACCTTTTTTAACGCAACTCGAGTAAAGGTTAAGTTTTAATTGCACTAACCAAGAATTGCTATTTCTAGTAATCTGAAAGCAGCATGATGTAAGGACTGAGACACTGATTCCTGCAATGTTTCACTTCCTCATCTACATACTGTCATGTTCATACAATCCCTGTTTTCTCTGCTGTAGATGCAGCAGTGCTCAGAATACAAAGTGCTGTATAACCCCACATTCACCAGTAATTGACAGCTTTCTCTGTAAAATGTACATAGAAGAATAGCTGCAATATAATAATATTTATTCATTTTTATAGCACTATTAATTCCATAGCACTTCACATACATCAGTAATGCTGTCTCTCTTGGAGCTCACAATCTAAACATCCTATCAGTATGTCTTTGCAATGTGGGAGGAAACTGGAGTGCCTGGAGGAAACCCATGCAAACACAGGGAGAACATACAAACTCCTTGCAGATGTTAGCCTTAGTGTCCTTGGTGGGAATTGAACCCTGGACCTTGGGACATCAGTGCTGCAAGGGCTGTGGTGCTAACCATTAGAGCCACCATGCTGCTGTGCTAATCATTGTTATGGGCATGCTTACAGAGAGCAAGTTCTGTAGTGAAAATTTCCTGCTGATAAACATTGATTTGATTGAAGCAGCAGAAAACAGCCTAGTAGGTGACACATCACTGGAATCAAGCTCTCAGCCCCATTCTGCTCTCAGATTAAATAGTAAAAACCTGGTAACAGAATCATTTTTATCTATACGTGTAAATCTATGAAATGGGGAGCAGAAAAATGCAGTACATGCTCTGGACTGTAAAATTAATGTGAAGTCTGTCTTTCCTCAGAGGGTGGGAGAGTGGTCAATGAGTGGTCATAAATGGCTGCACATCTAGTTGGAAGAATGTCTCAAGTGGGCTACCATAGGGCTCTGCCCTGGGCCCAGTTTTGTTCAACATCTTTATCAATGATTTAGATGAAGGAATTGAGGGTAAACAGATTAAATTTGCTGAAGACACAAGGCTAAGGCTGGGGTCACACACACAGATATCTGGGCAGATATTGTTCACAGATCTCTGGTTGCAGTGAAATCATGGACACATGGTTCCATTTTGTGGCTGTGTACAAATGGAGCAATCTGTCCATGATTTCACTGCAACAAGAGATCTGTGAACAATATCTGCCCAGATATCTGTGTGTGTGACCCCAGCCTAAAGCGGCCGTCACACGCTGATATCGCGAAAGATATCACTTGAACGCGCCAGATTTAACATCGCGTCAACGATGTCTCTGCGTGTGACGGCAATATACGATGAGCGATAATTGATGAAATCGCAAAATCGTGATCTGAGCTCCGGAGCTCAGATCTTGCGATGAGCGATTTCACGATCTGTCTCATCGTGGTGTATAACACCACGATGAAAGATCTCCCAGCGGCAGAGCCTATGCTGGGAGATGGTAACTATGGTACACATCGGGTTACTATGCGACGCGCGGCGCCTAGTAACCCGATGTGTACCATAGTAACCAGCGATCTCGCTGGCCCACATCGCTGGTGAGTCTGTCTGTGTGACATCTCACCAGCGATGTGAGCGATATTGTAAGCGATCGCGCGTGCACGTGATCGCTTACAATATCGCAAGAGATATCTGTGCGTGTGACGGCCGCTTAAGAGAGATAGCTAATACTAGAGAAGAGAGAGAGAATTCAAAAAGATCTAAACAAACTGGAAGAGTATGCAGCAACTAACAGAATGGTTTATAACAGGGCAAATGCAAAGTTCTACATGTTGGCAAGAAAGACAAAAAGAGCATATACAGAATGGGAGGAATAGGTCTAAAGTCCCCGTCTCACGCTTCAATGGTCGAACGATCCGATCAATGATCCGACTTCACCTAGATCGCTTGAATGACGTTCAATGATCGCTAGTGAAATGTCACACATATAGATATCGTTAACGACGCAGCAACGACAAGTAAACAATACTTACAAAAAAAAAATTGCAGATATATACTGGGCACTGCTGTGCTGCAGGGACCGGTGCTACTTACACATGTAAGGGTGTGAGTAAAGCAGGTTCATGTGCCCGGGTGCACGCTTTTTAGATAGCAAATAGCAGTGGATAAGAAAGAAATGCGGCACTCACCGAGCAAAGCTTTTTTTCCTTTTTTATTTCAGAGTCCTCTTTACATGATATCTCTGCGATGGGGGAGGGAGTGGGGAGACACACAGGTGACGGATTCCGTTTTGGAGAACCTGCCCCTTCTACGGACCTAGTTGTCCCCGTTACATGCGGGGTTCTGATTGGTGTGTGGCTGCTGACCTCTGATTGGCTGGCGGCTGCTGGCCTCTGATTGGCCAGTGGCTGCTGGCCTCTCATTGGCTTACATCTAACACAGCTAGAGAGCTCAGAGCAGCGCCCATACCAAGCACAGCAGGTACCATATTGGGGATATTAGGGGCTGCAAGGGGATTGTGGGGATATCGTATTGGGGGCTGCAAGGGAATGATGGGGATAACATGTTTAGGGATGCAAGGAGATTGTGGGGGCTGCAAGGGGATGATGGGGGCTGCAATAAGGCATCCCCTGAAAATAAGACGTAGAGCATTTTTGGGAGCAAAAATTAATATAAGACACGGTCTTATTTTTGGGGAAACAGGGTACTTGGAGAAAGAGTGTTTGTAGGAAATAAATAGGCCACAATCATCCTACCAATAACAAGAAAGCTTGTTCGTCAGGTAATTTCTATATTGCTTAAAAATCATTGTTCTTGGAAGCAGATTGTTGTGTGCAAACAGGACATGTGCTGCTGATAAAATAACATTCTATGCACACACATTGATTGTATCAAAGGGTATACGTCATGTCTAAAAATACTATTAACCGGCAGATTTTTGGCTAATCTGCAAGTAAATAGCATTAGAATGCCAAAAACAAAAAAAGCCAGCACAGCCAAAAAACATATTGCAAAATAAATCGTGTAAATACACATATTACTTCCATACTGTAAAAAATTGAGATATTTGGCAAAAGATTTGATAATGTTTTAAGCCACCCTGCCAACGTCAAGGCATTCTCAGATAGGGTCGCATGACACAATAAAAATTAAAAATTATAGAGTAGGACCACCCTATGGGCTATGTGCACAACTAATGCAAGTGTATGTAAGGAAAGGGACATGCCAAAAACTGCTTCAGAATATAATGAAAATTAAGGAAACTTAGTTTTAGCACTAACCACTGCGAAAGAGCCTGATAACCGGGCCAAGGTGTTTCTCATCTTAAGTTTTTGTCATGTCCATGTTCTCCTTTAATTCTCATATTTTTTCTAGGTAGCACCTTCACACATAGGTGATGCCAGTCGATCTTTAATTATTACTGGCCAATGGAAAGTCGCTAGTTGTTCATAAAAGCATGTATTACACCTTGCATGACTTATTACACAATTAAATTTTATGCTGGCTAGCAATAATTTTTAAGCAAGTTGAAGGAACTGGTTTAGTGAGTAGCGAACAATATTATGATGCCTAGCAGCTATTACAAACTGTGAATATTGATCTGTTTCGACCGATATTGCGATTTTCCATGCAATTTTGCCCCCTCTGATAAAAGCTTAAATGTTGGATAGGACATAACTTCCCGATTGCTGGAGGTCTAACTGCTTAGGTCCTCACTGATCCCAAGAACCAGGAATGTGAAGAACCTCAGCTGAATAGAGTGGTGGTTGATAATGAAAACTGTCATTGAATTCATTCTTCATGGGTCCACCAGAGATGGCCAAGAAGATGGAGTTGATATACGCGTGATAGACCACTGCTCTTCAGAGCCCTGGTTCTCTGGATTACTTGAGGCCCAATGGTCATGCCCCCAGTGCTTGAGAAGCTATTGCATATGCAATGGATGTGAGATAACCTTAAAACTCGAGAATACACCTTTAATGCCTGGTATAAGCCAGAAAGAGGCCACTACTGTGCAGTCTAAGGCTGGCTTCACATTAGCGTTTGTGTCTGCATGCTGATGGCATGCAGACACAAACGCTGTCAGAAGCAGTGTCCAAATGATGTGTCCGCAGCGGATAATGTCCGCCTGCGGACACATCACTATGGAGCCCGGCAGCCAATCGGCGCTGTCCGGGGGGGGCCGGGGGCGGAGATCAGCGCCGGAGATCTCCGCCCCCCCCGGCCGCCGGTAAGCTCCGGGACTGTCGGCGGGGAGAACAGCTGATGTGAGAGCTGTTTGAATCTTCCCGCGCCGACACTGAGAGGAGATGTCGGCGCTGGAAGATTCAAACAGCTCTCACATCAGCTGTTCTCCCCGCCGACATCGCTAGGAGATTACAGGCGGCGGGGAGAAGGAGGACAGCAGAGGCTGAGCTGATCTCCCGGTGGCCGTCGGTGAGCTCCTGTGACATCACCGGCGGCCACCGGGAGATTTTTCAATGGGTCCGCAGCGTTCTCCTGCGGTGTCATGCAGAGGACACTGCGGACCCATTGAAGCCAATGCATTTTTTGTACGCTTGGGGACGCTTGCTGATTGTCCAAGCTCCCCAAACGCACAAAAAAAACCCAACATGCTGCGTCCCGGGTGCGGATGCTGGACACCGGAAGCAGCAGATATCGTCCGCATCCGCACCCGAACGCAGCAAACGCAGGCACCATGCGTTCCTATGTTAAACATAGGAACGCAGTGCGCATGCGTTTGACTGCGTATGGGAACGCAGCAATACGCTGCCTTCCCATACGCAAATGTGAAGGCAGCCTAAGTAGAAGTGTTTATTGTAATGATGTCATTGTATTCGTGAGCAAGCAGGCTGACAATGAAAAGAGACAGAGGTTGGTCAATAATAGGGGAGTATGTGTTGGAAAGCAGGGAATTTCATGACACAAAAAAATGTAATCTATAGTAATTAATATGACAATACCTATACAGCAGATGAAGCTCTTTTGTATGAAATCCTGGATGGTGTGACCCTCCTGAATGTATTCCCCAATAACAAAGCTTGACAAGTGTACTTCAGCCTTATGGTTCATAGTCATAGGCAGCAGAGACTAAATTAACTCTGAAACCTTTAGGCGCCGTGTCCATGCTGCATTTTGGAGAGCACTGCAGTTCATGGCAGCTGCCTCCTGACTGACAAACCCCCCGTTATGCTGTGCCCAATAGTAGCTCTGTCCCATACAATGGTCTCCTCCTACAACTTCTCCTTCCTGTCCCTATACCCACCCTCCGGGCTTATAAACCCTTGTCTCTGGCCGTTTGGTCTCTTCTCCCCATGGTGACTTTTTTAGTGTTTTCTCACTGTGTTTTCATTCCAAATATGCAAAAGTGTAACACTGTACAATTCAAAAACGCACTTCAATGCTTGCAAAAATGCAGCACACAAAACACATCAAAAATGCACCAAGAAACACAAATGGCCCACTTTTACTGTGTGGGCACAAGGTATTAAAGGGAACCTGTCAGATGGTTTATGCTCCCCCAGCTATCACTATCTGTACCTGCAGCTTCATAATACCAGTCTAATCATCCCTGTCTGAGCTCATAGTGTAATGTGAAAGGTGAAAAAAAAAGCATTTATACACTTACATTTTAGTCTACACTTTGGAGGAGGGAGACTGTCTGGCAGGATAATAGTTAACTCACAGGAGGTGTATGTTTATACGTAAAATCATCCTTAAAACCCATCCTGCGTGATAATATAGGTGAATCTAATGGAAATGTAGAGTCTCTGTGGGTGGAGATAAGGGGAGGGGGAAAAAATAATAAATTACTGATAGGGGTTTGTTATAAGTCCCCAACAATAATGGAAGTGGAGGAGAATATCCTCATAAAGCAAATAGATGAAGCAGCGACTCAGGGAGAAGTCATTATTATGGGGGACTTCAACTACCCTGAAATACATTGGGGATCAGAAACCTGCAGTTCTAGCAAAGGTAATAAGTTTTTGAAAACTATAAGAGACAATTACCTTTCACAACTGGTTCAGGACCCAACAAGAAGGGGGGCACTGCTGGACCTAATATTAACCAACAGGCCAGACCGCATATCAAATATACGGGTTGGAGGTCACTTGGGTAATAGTGATCATAACTTAATAAGCTTTCAAGTATCCTTTACTAAGACGTGTAGTAGAGGGGCCACAAGGACACTAAACTTCAGGAAGGCAAATTTCCAACGGTTGAGAGATGATCTTAGTGCAATAAACTGGGACGATGTCCTGAGACATAAAAGTACACAACACAAATGGGAGATGTTTATTAGCATCCTGAATAGGACCTGTGCACAATATATACCCTATGGGAATAAGCATGCTAGAAATAGGAGGAAACCACTATGGCTAAATAAAGCGGTAAGAAGTGCAATATGTGACAAAAAGAAAGCATTTAGGGAATTAAAGCAAGTAGGTAGTGATGAAGCATTAAATAAATACAGAAAATTAAATAACATTTGTAAAAAGCAAATCAAGGCAGCAAAGATTGAGACAGAGAGACTCATTGCCAGAGAAAGTAAAAAGAATCCCAAAATATTTTTTAACTACATAAATAGTAAGAAACTAAAAAATGATGGTGTTGGCCCCTTTAAAAATAGTCTGGGTGAAATGGTGGATGAGGATGAGGAAAAAGCAAATATGCTAAATGACTTTTTTTCAACAGTATTTACACAAGAAAATCCCATGACAGACAATATGATCAGTGATAACAAAAATTCTCAATTAAACGTCACCTGCTTAACCCAAGAGGAAGTACGGTATCGTCTAAAAATCACTAAAATTGACAAATCCCCGGGCCCAGATGGGATACACCCCAGAGTGCTGCAGGAATTAAGTACTGTCATAGATAGACCATTATTTTTAATATTTAAAGATTCCATAATATCAGGGTCTGTACCACAGGACTGGCGTATAGCAAATGTGGTGCCAATATTCAAAAAGGGGACAAAAACTGAACTTGGAAATTATAGGCCAGTAAGCTTAACCTCTACTGTGGGTAAAATCCTAGAGGGTTTTCTAAGAGATGCTATACTGGAGTATCTGAACAAAAATAACCTCATGACCCATTATCAACATGGTTTTACGAGGGACCGTTCCTGTCAAACTAATCTAATAAGCTTCTATGAAGAAGTAAGTTCTGGACTGGACCAAGGAAATGCAGTGGATGTGGTGTATATGGACTTTTCAAAAGCTTTTGATACGGTGCCACACAAAAGGTTGATACATAAAATGAGGGCAATGGGGATAGGGGAAAATATGTGTAAGTGGGTTAAGAACTGGCTTAGTGATAGGAAACAAAGGGTGGTTATTAATGGAACACACTCAGAATGGGTCACAGTTAACAGTGGGGTACCACAGGGGTCAGTGTTGGGCCCGCTCCTATTTAATATATTTATTAATGACCTTGTAGGGGGCATACAGAGTAGAATCTCAATATTTGCAGATGACACTAAACTCTGCAGGGTAATCAATACAGAGGAGGACAATTTTATATTACAGGAGGATTTATGTAAACTAGAAGCTTGGGCTGCTAAATGGCAAATGCGCTTTAATGGGGATAAATGTAAAGTCATGCACTTGGGCAGAGGAAACAAAGGGTATAATTATGTGCTTAATTATAAAACACTGGGCAAAACTATCACTGAAAAAGACCTGGGTGTATGGGTAGATGACAAACTCACATTTAGTGGCCAGTGTCAGGCAGCTGCTGCAAAGGCAAATAAAATAATGGGATGTATTAAAAGAGGCATAGATGCTCATGAGGAGAACATAATTTTACCTCTATACAAGTCACTAGTGCGACCACACTTAGAATACTGTGTACAATTCTGGTCTCCGGTGTATAAGAAAGACATAGCTGAACTAGAGCGGGTCCAGAGAAGAGCGACAAAAGTTATTAGAGGACTAAGGGGTCTGCAATACCAAGACAGGTTATTAAACTTGGGGTTATTTAGCTTGGAAAAACTAAGGCTTAGGGGTGATCTTATAATAATGTACAAATATATGAGGGGGCAGTACAGAGACCTTTCTAATGATCTCTTTACTCTTAGGCCTGAGACTGGGACAAGGGGGCATCCTCTACGTCTGGAGGGAAGAAGGTTTAATCATAATCACAGACGCGGATTCTTTACTGTAAGAGCAGTGAGACTATGGAACTCTCTGCCACATGATGTTGTAATGAGTGAGTCACTACTAACATTTAAGAAGGGCCTGGATGCCTTTCTTGAAAACTATAATATTACCGGTTATATATACTAGATTCTTTGATAGGGCGTTGATCCAGGGAATTAGTCTGATTGCCGTATCTGGAGTCAGGAAGGAATTTTTTCCCCCAATGTGGAGATTAGTGTTGCCACATGGGGTTTTTTTTGCCTTCCTCTGGATCAACATGTTAGGCTATGGGTTGAACTAGATGGACTTAAAGTCTTCCTTCAACCTTAAAAACTATGTTACTATGTTACTATGTTACTATTAACTTGCATGGCTAAAGGACCTGTGTGATGTAACGATCATGTGACTATAGTGGGAGGAGCTAAGCAAGCAAACTCATATTATAGGGACTTAGCTCCGCCTATTGTAGTCACATGGTTATGACATCACATCAGGTTTCCCAACATGTTCTAACATAAGACTGAAATGTTAACTATTAACCTGCCAAACAGTCTCCGTCCTCTAAGCTGTAGGCTGACTGCCTCTTTACATAAGGAAATGTAAACATATAAGTGCTGTTTTTTCACCTTTCACATTACACTATGAGCTCAGACAGGGATGATTAGACTGCTATTATAAAGCTGCAGGTGCAGACAGTGATAGCTGGGGGGCATAAACTAGCTGACCGGTTCCCTTTAAGTTCCATCATATCCATGTGAGGAGGCAATGAGTGCAAGTGGACCCTAGGAGATTCAGGGGTAGTGACATGTGTGCAATGTGGAAACAACAAATAGAGTCAGCCTATCTCTCTGGTCTTCTTTACTGGTCCTGACTTCAGCTTCCCCACAATAAACCATAAACTGTAAAGTTGCAACTTTTGCTGCCCCTGATCAGGTGAAAGTGGAGGAGCAAATCAAGGAATGAAGCTAAAAGATCACATCAGTCTGGATATCATAACGCCCCCTGCTGGTGCAGGATGAGCCATGGAGTATAAGGGTATCACAATCCGGAGGCGCTAAGACAAAGACGCAGCGCCTCTGGACCTGAAGGAAGCCGCGGGAACCAGCAGGTGAGTGCAGAGAAACTGCAGCCTCCCTGTACTCACCATATGCGTTCGCTGCAGGGCAACTTTTCCCTGCATTTACCCGCATGTGATGTTTCCCAACTCCGCAGCATGAAAGGAACATGCTGCTGAGCTGCGTGAGTGTGGCAAACTGCACCGCAGCTGACAAAATGCTGCAGTGTTGAGAAACATAGTGAAGATGGGATTTATTGAAATCCCATCCACTATACTGCTACTGTACAATGTAGCGCTTTGGATACAGCGGCAACACACTGCGTCCAAAACGCTGCAAGTTTGCATCATGAGTATGCACCCTAAGGATATGTGCTGATGCTGCTTTTTTGGTGCATTTTTTGAAGCAAAAACACTACAAAACAGCACCTTTTGGCACAAAAATGCACCACAAAACACATGCTGTTTTGATGCAAATTGTGGTTGTGCATGTTTCTACTATAGGTAATGGCTGGGAGGGCTACAAAAGTCGGCAAAGAATTGACATGCTCATTGTTTTGTCTTGACGACAATCTGCACCTAAACTGCAAGGAAAAAATAAGCATTGTGTGCACAACACTTCAGAATTCTTATAGACTTTGCTGGTGTAAGAATAGGCATGCAGTTTTGTAACAAAAGGTCACAGAAACGCTGCAAGAAAAGCATCAAAAACCAGTGCTGGCAGACATCCTAAAAGTGCACATAGGTATTACAGATCTGAATTGACAGCAAGCGGTGCACAGAGTTACCGTACTTGAACAAGACTCTCTGCTGCATCCCACATTAGTCTAAGGGCCACGTCACCGGGAGATGACCGATAAGCCAGCTCCCAGCGCCTCTCTGCAAGCGCTGGGAGCTGGTATCCAAGGTAAACTGTGGGTAACTAGGCAGCGCGCGCTGCCTAGATACCTGATGTATACCTTGGTTACCAGCCTTCTCCGCTCACCGGCTGGTATCCAAGGTACACAGCGGGTAACTAGGGTCCCTAGTTACCCGCTGTGTACCTTGGATACCAATCGGTAAGCGGAGAAGGCTGGTAACCAAGGTATACATCAGGTATCTAGGCAGCGCGCGCTGCCTAGTTACCCACAGTTTACCTTGGATACCAGCTCCCAGCGCTTGCAGAGAGGCGCTGGGAGCTGGCTTATCGGTCATCTCCCGGTGTCACACGCAGCGATGCTGCGTGTCCACCGGGCGACCAACGATAGATTTGAGGTCCTGTCCTCAAATCAAATGATCAATGATCAGCCGACTGATCGGTTCAACGTTTGTAGTGTCACACGCAAAAATGTCGTTTCGACATCGTTCAAGCATACGTGACTTTTGAACGATATTGGCAATGATATCGTTACGTGTGACGTGGCCTTAAAGGGATCCTGTCACCTCTAAAACGCCTCCTAAGCTTTTGTTGGCATAATGCATATTGATCTGTATGTATTGCAACAACTATTGTTTGTTTAATATGATGTGATTTTATGTCTGTATGCATATTGTTCAGATGTCAACAAAGTTAAAAACAAAACAAAAAAAAAAAAGGTCCTCAGTCAGAGACAGGATGTCCCTCCCCCTGCTCCCTGCATGCACATTCTAGTGTGGAGCTGAAAGCTGAAAGTCACACAGATCTCTCTCTCCCTCTCCAGAAACCAGATTGATCCTATTCTCATGTCATAAGCTGGATGTTGTTAATTCTGAATAAATGAACATTCTCTGTTGCTCGCTGTGGACATCACGCTGAGTAACGCGCTGCTAACAGGTTATGGGCCCAGGAGTCACAGAAGTCCCAGACCTCCAGAGCACATAGATAGAAAGACAACAGTGAACTGAGAAGTAAAGATGGCCACTACCAGCAGCTCAGCAAAGTTTACAGTGCCAAGCCTGAATAACCAGAACTACCAATCCTGGAAATTCAAGGTGAAGATGCTGCTGATAAGAGAAGGTACGTGGAAATACACTCAGGAGCCCAAGCCTGACCCAGTACCACAGGACTGGCTAGAAATGGATCAGAAAGCACAGAGCACCATATCACTCAGCATAGAGGATGATCAGATTGTGCATGTGTGTAAGTGTGAGTCTGCAAAGGAAATGTGGGAGCAGCTGCAGAAAGTACATGAGAGGATAAATCTAAGTAACAAACTCTAATGAGAAAACTATATCAGTCTAAGCTACACAGTGACCAGGACATGCAGGACTACATTAGAAGCACTCTAGAGACTGTAGAGTGCCTGCGGGCATTGGGGAAGATATGAAGGACTTCCATGTAGCAGCACTACTACTTAGTGATCTCCCAGAAAGCTATGACATGCTTGTAACTGCACTAGATGCACGCCCAGATGATGAGCTTACATTGGAGTACGTCAGAGGAAAGCTTGTAGATGACTATAAGAGAAAGGTAGAAAGTGTGAGCAGCAAAATATGCAAACTGCTTTACAAACACAGGACGTGCCCACCAGCAGAAACCACCCTAAAGAAACATGTGAATGTTTTGTATGCAAGAAGCCAGGTCATTTAAAAGCTGAATGCAGAGTCTGGAAAGCTAAAATGAATCAGCTGAAGAAGCAAAACAGTAAACAAAGAGTTAAGAGTGCTGTATTTGAAAATAATGATCCTGTAAATACTGAGGCTGCATTCACATTAGTCAATGCATTTAAATCAAAGCATGTGTGGTGTATAGATTCTGGTGCAACCAGTCACATAACCAATGACAGAGACTTCTTTACTAAGCTTAACCAAAGCAAGTCAGAGAAAGTGATAATGGTGAATGGTCAGTGTATGAACTCAGAAGGCATAGGAGATGGTTATATTGATTGTAACATCTCTGCAACGCAAAGCAGAAGGATTCCTGTGAAGGATGTGCTATATGTGCCTAGTCTTGAAAATAATCTGTTATCCGTGAAAAAGCTTACAAAACAAGGGAATGAAGTTACGTTTAAGCACGATAGCTGCATCATCTCAAAAGAGGGTCACACACTAGCAAAAGGAGAAATCAAAGATGAACTGTATGTAAAGAGTGTGTATGCACAGCTAAGCAAGAAATGCACAAGAACTGTACTCATGTATGGCACAGACGACTTGCATATAGAGACCCAGAAGCAATAAGAAAGTTGTTTCAAGAACACTTAGCTGACGATATTACAATTGATCCATGTAACCAGACAATGAGGTGTACCAGCTGTATCAAAGGGAAAATGTCCAGAAAGGCCTTTCCTAAGAAAAGTACTACAAGAACAGAACAGCCACTAGATTTAATACACAAAGACATCTGTGGCCCAATGCGTATTCAGACCCCTGGAAAGAAGAGATATTTTCTTACATTCATTGATGACATTTCAAGATACACAGTTGTCTATCTACTTCACAGCAAAAATGAAGTTCCAGAGAAACTTGAAATATATCTAGCTGAAGTATATAACAAGTTTGGGAGAATGCCAAAAATTCTACGTGCAGATAATGGGACTGAATATACAAGTAATGAGACACAGAGCATTTTAAAGAAAAATGGAATCATATTTCAGACTACTGTACCATACAACCCTGAGCAAAATGGTGTAGCAGAAAGAAGGAACCGAACACTCTGTGAAAGCGGAAGGAGTATGTTATTTGATGCAAATCTGCCTACAGAATATTGGGGCGAAGGTATTATGACGGCATGCTATCTTCAGAACAGACTACCAGGTAAAGCGACAGAGAAAACTTTATTTGAGCAATGGAATAGTGCAAAGCCAAAACTACAGCACATAAGGATTTTCGGAAGCAAAGCATTTGCACACATTCCCAAAGAAAAATGAACTAAGTGGGAATCTCACGCTAAGGAAGGCATTCTGGTAGGTTACAGTGAAACCCAGAAAGGTTATAGAATTCTACACCCAGAGACAAACAAGGTCACGTTAAGCAAAAATGTAGTGATTGATGAAAATTTTGTGTCACCCAAGTTTTGTGATATTATGCCAATAGTCCAGATGAAGCAACAACAACAATCTCAGTCACAATCACAAGACAACGAAAGGGAGAATGTAGAAGTCTGGCTAGATTCTTCAACCACTGAAGGAACAACAAGAAGCCTAAGTGAACCTGAAATCAGACGATCGTCAAGATCAAACAAAGGAATACCAGCTAAACGTCTATCCTACATTGTCAAGACACTACCTGAGTCAGAGCCACAGTCATGGGATGAAATGCAAAAACTACCTGCTCATGACAGAAGCCAAAGGTGTATCAACGCCAATGGAATCATCCCACCTGAAACTGGAAGAAGATGACCTGTTGCCTAACAATGAGAAATATCGACAGGCAGTGGGGGCACTTCTATACATATCGACTATGACTCGACCAGACATTACAACAGTAGTTGGAATATTGTGCAGATATGTGGAGAAACCGCACCAAAAGGACTGGAACACCGTTAAAAGAGTTCTCCGATATTTAAAAGAGACACAAGGGGTAAATTTGAAATGATCTTCAGCAGGAAATCTAAAACTCACCGGCTATGCTGACGCAAATTGGGCTGGTGATTTGCATGATCGTAAATCCACAAGCGGATACGTATTTAAACTTGGAGAAAGTTCAATCTCCTGGTCTAGTAGAAAACAAGTATCTGTTGCTTTATCATCCACAGAAGCTGAGTATGTGTCTGCAGCCTATGCAAGTCAGGAGATCATTTGGCTAAGACAACTGATGGATGATCTTGGTAAACCGTTAACTCAGCCAACGGTGATATATGAGGACAACCAAGGATGCATTAAACTTGCAAACAGTGAGAAGATCAGTGCTAGAACTAAGCACATCGACGTCAGATGTCATCATCTACATGATTTGATAGATCGTGGCATAACTGAGTTTGTTTATTGTGAGACTGATAAGATGGTAGCTGACATTTTGACCAAACCATTGCCGCGACCTAGGTTCAAAGGATTGAGAACCACTATGGGACTAACAGAATAAGTAGTTGTTGAGTGGCGGTGTTGGCATAATGCATATTGATCTGTATGTATTGCAACAACTATTGTTTGTTTAATATGATGTGATTTTATGTCTGCATGCATTTTGTTCAGATGTCACCAAAGTTAAAAAAAAAAAAAAAAAGGTCCTCAGTCAGAGACAGGATGTCCCTCCTCCTGCTCCCTGCATGCACATTCTAGTGTGGAGCTGAAAGCTGAAAGTCACAGCAGATCTCTCTCTCCCTCTCCAGAAACCAGATTGATCCTATTCTCATGTTATAAGCTGGATGTTGTTAATTCTCAATAAATGAACATTCTCTGTTGCTCGCTGTGGACATCACGCTGATTAACACGCTGCTATCAAAACATGTCCCTGCACCATCCTATCACTAATCTCACACTTCTTTTGTCTCCTAAAAGCATCCGGTGAAAGTGCATAAAAACGTTTTAATATTACCGTATTTTTCGCACTATAAGGCGCACCGGATTATAAGGCGCACCCTCAAAAAATGACTTTTAAGCCGTCTTGGTCCATATATAAGGCGCACCGGATTATAAGGCGCACCATATTACCATAAAAAAAAAAAAAAGCTCAGACTCCAGTATCCCTGTGTAGCCTCCCATCACCCTCCAGCATCCCTCTGTAGCCTTCCATCACCCTCCAGCATCCCTCTGTAGCCTCCCATCACCCTCCAGCATCCCTCTGTAGCCTTCCATCACCCTCCAGCATCCCTCTGTAGCCTCCCATCACCCTCCAGCATCCCTCTGTAGCACCCCACCACCCTCCAGTATCCCTGTGTAGCCTCCCATCACCCTCCAGCATCCCTCTGTAGCACCCCACCACCCTCCAGTATCCCTGTGTAGACTCCCATCACCCTCCAGCATCCCTCTGTAGCTCCCCACCACCCTCCAGTATCCCTGTGTAGCCTCCCATTACCCTCCAGCACCCCACACAGTCAGACACACACACACACACACTCAGACACACACACATACACACACATACACACTCAGACACACACACACACACACATACACACTCAGACACACACACACACAAACTGATTTTTACTTTTTATACTGGTACTTTGGCTTACTGTACTGTGTGGCAAGGCACTCTCAGCGCTGGAGCCCTCAGCAAATCACAGCGTTGGAGCCCACAGCCAATCACAGCACTGGAGCCCACAGCCAATCACAGCACTGGAGCCCACAGCCAATCACAGTGCTGGAGCCCTCAGCCAATCAGAGGCTATGGGCTGACGTCAGCTGGCCTCGGATTGGCTCAAGGCTCCTGGGCGGAGCTGTGATTGGCTGATGGGCTCCTGGGCTGTGAGCGCGCGCAAAACAGCGGCGGCACCGGACACCGGACAGCGGGGACGGCGGCTGGTGATCGCGTCCCCGCACGTGATGAGAGGCAGGCACCGGCACCGGCACCAGCACACCAGCATGGATGGCGGGGACGGCGGCTGGTGATCGCGTCCCCGCACGTGATGCGAGGCAGGCACCGGCACCAGCATGGATGGCGGGGACAGCGGCTGGTGATCGCGCCCCTGCACAGAGATGCCAGGCAGGCACCGGACAAAGGGGGATGGCGGCACAAAGGTATGCCTTATTTTCTGGGGGGTGCCAAATATTTGCAGGCAAATGGCACCCCCTTAGCACTCTGGGAAAAATCCGTATATAAGGCGCACTGCACTATAAGGCGCACCTATGATTTCTGGGAAAATCTTAGTCTTTTAGGTGCGCCTTATAGTGCGGAAAATACGGTAACTCATTAGTGATTATAATTAGCAGGGGCTATATTCTTTAGTCACCAGGGGGTGTTCTTTTGCAGCTCCAGGATCCAGCCCTCTCTCTGTCTGTGCTTAAGTGAAACTGAAGGCAGGACTAATGATTTGCATTCTGTGAGTAATAGAGAGGGGGGAGGGCAATGCCTGCACATCACAGCAGAACACACAGAGACAGGGTGGATCCTAGAGCTGCACAACAGCCCGCCTTGGTGACTAAAGAATAGTCACTCTGCCAATTATAATCACTAATGAGTAAGTATTAAAACTTTTTTCTCCACTTTCACAGGTTGCTTTTACTAGACAAAATAAGTGTGAGATTAGTGATGGTATGCTGCAGGGACATGTTTTGCTAGTTTAGGGGCGTTTTGAAGGTGACAGGATCCCTTTAAGGCAGGTTATGCATTTCAGTTAATGGATGTGGTCAGGATTAATTGTGTCCTGAACTCTGAGAAATACAGACTAATCCATCATACAATACAATCAGGCAGGTGTCTACTTTTTATTTTTTAGCAGGATAATGATCCAAACATAAAGCTAATGTTATCATGAAATGTCTTCAACATAAAGAGGAACAAGATATATAGAACACAAAGCACTGATCTCTACATCATCGTGTCTGCCTTGGATTACAGTACATGAAGAGACAAAAGGATTTGATCAATTCCATATTCGCAGATGATTTGTGGTTAGTTCTTCATGATGTTTGGAAAAACTTTCCTGCCAAGTTCCTTCTAAAACTGTGTACAAATGTGCCTAAAAGAATGTTGTTTTTTTTAAGTCAAAGGGCGGCGGTCATACCAGATATTGATTTGATTTAGATTTCTCTTTTGCTCATTCACTTTGCATTGTAATTGGTAACAACAATACCGCACAATTTATCTGTTCTAATATTTGTATTTATGCCTAAAATAAGAGATTGCTAAGAAAGGTTGGCTATATTGGAGTGTATGCCTTTTGTGCCATCTGGATGTACTGTGCAATGTTTGTATAAAGATAAATTATCATGAGGTAGAAAGGAGAGGTTTGTAAAACAATAGGCATCCAGATGGTCATTACAAGGAATTAAGGATGCTTCTAATTGGGACCTTAGCCAATACTTGACTCAAATTAGAAATACATCATCAACATTATTACAGCTTAACTCATCTTTCAAGGTATCTCCTATTGTATGCTTTTCACTTACTCAAAAGTTCATCATCACATACCAACCCATACCAACTTTTAAAACAAGTCATCATATATAAAACATATTATTGGTATTCTAGTTACCCTCTATGACCAGACCTGCTTAGGTCTTGTTTGGGGGGTGATGTAGAGAATGCCAAACAGCAATTCTGCCATATATGGTAAGTAAATTTTATATACATTCTAAATATGTAGCGATCAGATGGCTGGTAGCCATCTGGCCAATCAGATGGCAAGATGTCACAACCATGTGATCGCTAGCGGCCACCTGATTGGCCAGATTGCAAGGTCTTAGCAGTACACCTAGGACCTTGCAATATGGCCAATCAGTTGGCCGCTAGCGATCACGTGGTTGTGACGTCTCGCCATCTGATTGGCGAGATCGCTACCGACCATCTGATTGGCTGGAAGTCACAGGTCCTTGTCATCCGGTGATCACAGGTCTTCTGGGACTGTCCCGGGGTCTTATTTGCCGGTCCCGATGCAGGCGTCGGACAGGTGAGTATGTAATTTTATTATTTTTAACAACTTTTATTCACCTTTAGGGTACTTTCGCAGTGTATCTATAGATACACTGCGAAAGTAATCAGACTCGCTAAAGTCGCAACGAGTACTGGGACCTACTCGTTGCAAGTATAGCAAGTCTGAATATTGTGGTACTCGCTCATCCCTAATTACTATAAATTCATCCACTGGGCTTGTGTTGTACAATGCAGAATATTGGACATAGTGACAACATGAAACATCCGAAACGCTGCAAACACTCATCGTGGGAATGTGACCTTATAGGATAGAGAGATACAGTTAAGCTTTGGCTGCAATAGTAACACCATTTGGCCATAGAGAGAGAATGATGGTCACTGACGGTCACACGGGCCGTCAATATGAAAGTTATGGGCAACCATTTTAAGGTGTCCTTCCAGACATAAATTCTTTTGAACATCAGTGATGGTGATAAACAGTGATGTAACCTGAAGCTTATGGGCCCTGATGCAAAATCTTTAATGGGGCCCCCAATTACTGCAAATCCTTAATAGCATTAATCTTTTTAGTGATGAGCGAGTAGCGAAATATTCACATTTGGTATACTCGTAACGAGTAGTTTTCAATACACGTGTACTTGTACGAATAGCGAGTCTAATGTTAGCCAATTAGTGATAGACTCCGTCCATACACATCCGGCTATAAAACGAGTATTTCTGGGGCAGGGCGGGAAGGTGGGATTTTTTACGTTTCTACTGCATAAAACACCTTGCTGTGTCCCCCAGAGAGACCCTAACATTCAATCTGATCTCCTTGAGGTTACAGCTCACTTTGTTTACTGAAGGGAGCTGTCAATTTGTGTCAGATCGATAACGATCAACACGTCACTCACAAGCACCAACGATACTCGCCGAGTAACGAGTATCGTGAATACTGTACTATTTGTGCGAGTAGCAAACAGTAATGATTACACTCGCTTAGTATTTTTCTTTAGGCCAAAGGAATTTTGGTACCCCCTAGGCTTCAGGGCCCAGGTGCAAATTGCAAACCCTGCAGTTGTTATAGTTATGCACCTGGTGATAAACAACTGCAGGCTGGCCAATACAGTTGCTAAGGCAACAGTGAAGGTTCAATACAATTCGCAATGTGTAGCATTAAATGACTGCCAACTGGCACTCATCAGCAGATATTTAATAGCCTGTTAATACAGGCAGACCGGGATTATACTCACCTCTATCCTCTGTAAACTTAAAAAAAAGAGATTCATTGCATCTGTCAATCACAGTGAGTGATCACTTACTTCTCTTGTGAACACTCCTCAGTGAATTAATATTAATGTAGTGACATCACTGCTGTGCCCTATGCACGGCCTTCCTCTGCAAGCCCACAAGGAAAGTTCAGTGGAAATCACTCACATAGTGGGTCTGTATTCCCCTGTCTGTGCTGCTCTCCCTGACAGCGGATCCTGTCTTGTCAGCACTTACAGAGGAGAGAGAAGAGGGAAGATGTGTGCTTTTAGCTGCAGCTCTGACATCTTTCTATTTCTCCAGCATGAAGCAGTGCCATTGTGTGTATCTGAGACATATGTGTAGTGTGTGCTGATTTATTTATATGGGTTTATATGAACATTTGTTAATTTGTTCAGCAGGTACACACATTACTTGCATGAAGGAAAATAAATGTTCATATAAACACATAGAAATCTCTCACAGCATACACTGTAGTGATGTTATTACAAGTTGTTGCAGCACAAACACCTCCCCCCTCTTCTATCTCTCCCTCCACTTTCCCCTCAGAAGCAGCTTTGCACAAGCCTGAGATTTTCAGCACAGAGGGGAAGGAATACCAGCTTGGGTGGGCTTGAATATTTAATTGACATTTACATACAATTAACTAGTCAGCAGTGCAAGTATTAGACCACACTAGTGCAAGCAGCTGCCTGCAGGGTGTGAAGATGCTTATAGCCAGAAAACTACAGAGGGTACAGTAATGATTTTTACATGTTTTAAAAGGGCCCTTCTGAGCACAATTCAAGGGTACAATTAGTATCAAGGCAATAAAAATGCTTATAATCTGCACATGATTGTATCCATAATGTTTTTTGAAAGCCAATAATCCTGGAAGTATTAACCCCTTCAGCACCTGGCGATTTTTCGTTTTCCGTTTTCATTCTTCTCTTCTCTTCTTCCAAGTCCATAACTTTTTTATTTTTCCATCAATATAGACATATGAGGGCTTGTTTTTTACAGGATAAGTTGTACTTTCAGATGAAATCATTTGTTTTACCATAAAGTGGACAGGAAAATTCCAAGTTCAATGAAATTGCAAAAAAAGTGCAATTACACGTTTGTGTTTTTATTCATCATGTTCACTATATGGTAAAACTGACATATCGGTATTATGCCTCGGGTCAGTAATAGTTCGTAGATACCAAACATGTATACTTTTACTGTTATCTAAGTGGTGAAAATAAATTCAGAAGGTTGAAAAAACAATTGCGCTGTTTGCGTCATGTTCCGTATCCCATAGTGTTCTAATTTTTCAGGATCTAGGGCCATGTGATGACTTATTTTTTGCAGCTTGAGCTGATGTTTCTAATGATCTCATTTTTGGGTAGACGTGCTGTTTTGATCGCCCCTGCATTTTATTGCAATGTTGCGGCGACCAAATTAACGTAATTTTGGCGTTTGGACTTTTTTTTTGATACGCAATTTACAGATCTGATTAATTGATTTTATATTTTGATAGATCAGGCATTTCTGAATGTGGCGATACACAATCTGTCTACTTTTTTAAATACTTTTATTTAGAATGGGGCAAAGGGGGGTGATTTGAACTTTTGTGTTTTTTATTTTTTCTTTGTTTCACACTGCCCCATAGGTTGCCACAGTGCTGCACAGTCCGGACGCTTATGTTATGTCCTGATGAGCTGCAGCACATCAGGACATAGCACAAATGATCACTTTCTGTGGATTGCCAACCATCCACAGGAAGTGAACTCTGATAGCATCCTGGGTCACTGCAGGACCCCATACTATCAGGTGACACACCGTGGGAGCTCACATCAAAGGAAGGGATACGACCTATGACAAACAGGTACA
Organism: Allobates femoralis; assembly: GCA_033576535.1. NCBI lineage: Eukaryota > Metazoa > Chordata > Amphibia > Anura > Aromobatidae > Allobates > Allobates femoralis. The sequence continues at coordinate 279,789,710 of JARQOC010000003.1, read as the reverse complement.
TCATAGGTCATGAAGGGGTTGAATACAAGCCAGCTTAATTTTAAACATGATATGTCAAAAAGAGACAAAAACTGCAGCATCCAAAATGTGATTGAAACATATCTAAAGAAAGTACTACAAGAAACACAAGTAAACCAAGAGGTGCAGAAATGCTGCAAAATAACTGCAACTTTAAAAACTCACCAGATACTCAAAGTGAGAACATAGCCTCATAGATTCAATGAGTATCATGAATGGTTTTGATTATTATTCAAATGGCAACTATTCCACCCAATATGCAATTGTGTCTGTCCACATTTAGGTTACGTTTACATATTCAGTATTTGGTGAGTTTTTTTACCTCAATATTTGTAGCCAAAACTAGGAGTGGATGATAAATACAGAAGTGGTGACGTGTTTCTATTATACTTTTTCTCTGATTGTTCCGCTCCTCGTTTTGGCAACAAATCCTGATGTAAAAACCTCCCCAAATACTCAATGAAAACACATGGTCTTAGGACGGGTTCAGACAGTCAAATGAAAAATCAGGCCAGACACATTTGCAAATTATGGACATGATCTGCTCCATGGGAAACTCTGTGTGCTCCTTGACATCATAGCCTGGTGCTGGAGATGCCTGCCATTGTAATTTATACTTGCAATATTTTCAGACTTATTTGAATCAGTAAAAAACTGCAAAAATGCTGAAAGAGTAAACATGCTGCAGACATGAAATAACCCCACAATGATGGCTAATAGTGGCAAGGAAATGTAGTGACTTGGTCCAGATTGTGTCTGTATATTTAAGTACCCCTGAGTTGTGAGTAACCCTTAGGGCCCCTTTACACGCGGCTACATTTCTAGGGTGGCTACAGGTAACTTACTGGTTGCAGTGAAATCATGGAGACAAGGTTCTATCTTGTTGCTGTGTACAAATGGAATAATCTCTCCATGATTTCACTGCAACCAGTAAGTTACCTGTAGCCACCCTAGAAATGTAGCCGCGAGTAAAGGGGCCCTTACACTGCAGCTCACTCTTTAGCTACCTCTTTAACATTATTAATGAGTGTCTGATATGAACCTTCATCTAAATCCAGGTATTTCTCATGTGTTGTGTTGCAGCACCATCTGCTGGTAAAGTGTATGATATATATCTCATTTGCATTGTACAGATTTGACATGTGAATTGAGTGTTGAATAGGAGGAGCTGCTGGAAATCCCCAGTCTGGGACACAATGCCACAGGGAGCAGAGCACATATGGAGACTTTCTTACCACAAGATCTCCTTACAGGCTCCAAAGCCTATGATTCTTCTCTGGCTTCCACAGGCTGCTAAAAGTTTTCTATTCTGGGTCCTTGTTGTCTGGACCTAAAGGTGCTTCACCAGACGTATTTCTGCAGAATCAGGTTCTTAAAGCTCCAGAACTTCAATTCCATGTTAGAATCTAACTCTGAACTGTATCTGCCATGGGCTGCCCCCGTGAACTGTTAAGAATTTACTCCATGTTTTATTTCCCCATTCCTGCAAAAGTAAACGCAACTGTTATCCCTGAGACTTGTGTCTGTGGTCATTTTCGTGAACGTGGCATGGGGGTCGATAGCAGTGAACGAATGCCCCTGTTACGAGGGCTTTAGAGAAATAATAGAACTACGTCGAGCGTCCAGGGTAGCCGAACGGAGATGGAAGAAATCTCACTCCACAGCCCACCTCACCATGTACAAACAATTCCTCTCCAACTTCAAGGACGCACTCACCGCCGCTAAGCAAACCTATTTCTCTTCCTTAATCAACACACTGCCCCGAAACCCCAAGCAACTATTCAAATCCTTCAACTCCCTACTTCGTTCCCACCACCTCCTCCTTCCCCCCTCATCTCCGCCGACGACTTCACCACCTTCTTCAAACAAAAGATTGACAAAATTAGAGAAAGCTTTAGCCCAACATCCCCCCGATCACCACCCAACCCACTTCGACCAATGGAAGCTTCTCCAACGTGACTGAAGATCATCTCTCCTCCCTCCTATCACGATTTCACCTCCCCACCTGCACCCTCGATCCACTCCCCTCCCACCTCATCCCAAACCTCACCGCAGTCCTCATCCCTGCCCTAATCCACCTCTTCAACCTATCACTCACTACCGGCATCTTTCCCTCAGCCTTCAAACATGCCCTGATCTCATCCATCCTCAAAAAACCCTCCCTTGACCCATCATCTGTTGCTAACTATCGCCCCATATCTCTCCTCCCTTTCGCATCCAAACTACTTGAACTACACGTCCATTCTGAACTGTCCTCCCACCTATACTCCTGCTCCCTCTTCGACCGCCTACAATCCGGTTTCTGACCTCATCACTCCACTGAAACAGCACTAACAAAAGTCACCAATGACCTACTGACCGCGAAGAGTAAACGACACTACTCTGTCCTCCTCCTACTTGACCTTTCTGCCGCCTTTGACACGGTCGACCACTCTCTCCTACTTCAAATCCTAGAATCCCTTGGTATCACTGACCTCGCCCTCTCTTGGATCTCCTCATACCTTACAGACCGCACTTCCAGAGTCACCCACTCCCTCACCTCTTCCTCGTCCTACCCCCTTACTGTCGGCATCCCCCAGGGATTGGTTCTGGGGCCATTTCTCTTCTCCATCTACACCCTTGGCCTAGGGAAACTCATTGCGTCCCATGGCCTCCAGTACCATTTCTACGCCGACGACACCCAGATCTACCTCTCCAGCCCCGACATCACCTCCCCTCTGTCTAAAATCCCCCAATGCCTGTCCGCCATCTCATCTTCCTTCTCTGCTCGCTTCCTCAAGCTGAACATGGACAAAACAGAGTTTATTGTCTCCCCCCCCCCAGCCGCCCTCCCCTTCTACCGGACCTGTCCATCCTAGTCAACGACTGCTCCCTCTCCCCAGTCCCCCACGCCAAGTGCCTTGGGGTTACCCTCGACTCCTCCCTCTCCTTTAAGCCCCACATCAAAGCCCTTGCCACCTCCTGCCGACTCCAACTCAGGAACATCTACCGGATCCGCTCCTTCCTCAATCATGACACTGCCAAAACTCTTGTTCACGCCCTCATCATCTCCCGCCTTGACTACTGCAACCTACTACTCACTGGTCTCCCTGCTTCCTCCCTTGCACCCCTCCGCTCTATCCTAAACTCCGCTGCCTGTCTAATCCACCTGCCTCCTCGCCATTCCCCTGTGTCCCCCCTCCACCAAGCCCTTCACTGGCTCCCCATACCCCAGATATTTCGATTTAAAGTCCTAACCCTGACATACAAAGCCATCCACAACCTGTCCCCTCCTTACATCTCCGACATGGTCTCCCGATACCTACCCACACCCAGCCTGCGCTCCTCACAAGAACTCCTCCTCTCCTCCCCCTTTATCTCATCCTCCCACAACCGCATACAAGACTTCTCCCGCGCCTCCGCCATACTCTGGAACTCTCTCCCCCAGCACATCAGACACTCACCTTCCCTTGGGAGTTTCAAAAAGAACCTGAAAACTCATCTATTCCAACAAGCCTACAACCTATGATGAGTTCCAGCGCCTCCCCACCACACGCTTGGCGCTTCCCCTCCTATCGTGTCCTCTCCCACCCCTGTAGACTGTGAGCCCTTGTGGACAGGGTCCTCTTCCATCGTGTATCAACAAGCCTTGATCGTTCTTATGTACTGTATTTGTCCTTGTTACTCCCACTTCTAATGTAAAGTGCCATGGAACCAATGGCGCTATATAAATAAATAATAATAATAATAGGCAGCATGTGCATGAGATTTCAGAAATCTCATTCATTTTGCATGTGATATAAACTTCTGTATTTTTCATCCTTGAAAAATGCATGATGGCAAAAATGAAATGTGTGAGCAACAGCATAATATGAAGGTTAAAGTGTCAGGAGTGATAAACACCCAGTGTAATAGAAAATGCAATATTTAAGGATTTCATAAAAATAGTGACATGAATACAAAAATATTAACAACACAGCAATAAATAACACAAATAAAACTGTCATTTTAAACAATACATGATACATCAATAAATACCCGTTAAAATACTTTATCAATACTCTATTCTACAATATACAGTACATACTAAAAATTCGGGTACAATACCTAGTATTGTAGTAATTTATGCACTTAACAGCATAACTGCATAATACATTGAAGATATGTGCTACAATGTCAGAAGCGGCTTCTATCATTTTACATATGTCTTAAATCTAAGACTCCCATGCAGTTGCTTTACACAAAAGATCAAGGCTCTCTCCTCATGGAATCTTCATAGAAAGGTCAAACTCAGATTTCTGGGAAATTGCCATCTCTTGTCTTCAAGGAAAAGTAAGACACAAGCAAATCGACAGTATCTTCTTATCCACTGGTTATTATGCAACAGCTAACATATTGAAAAACTGTGCTCTATCAGCCTTCCCAATCAGATAAGTGTACAGTATAATATTATAATGAGATCTGAGTATGTTCTGTGTGTATATATATATATATATATATATATATATATATATATATATATATACAGTGTTTTGTGAAAGTATTCATACCCTGTGAACGTTTCTATATTTTTTTCATGTTGCACACACAAGCTTAAATAACTTTTACTAGATAGGAGCACGATGTTATCGCACCGGGAGGGCAGTGACATCACAATGGTGGCAGGCTCTGTGGTGCTGGGTGTGGCAGCTGTCTCTCCCCCCCGTGTGGTCTCTCTCCATCCTGTACTCTCTCCCAATGTATATACATAAATGTTATTAATGAAGTGTTTAATTTCCTGGTGTAGATGTGTAGAGTTTCGCTACATTTTCTAATAAGCCAATCAGCCACTGGCTGCCAACCCCCATTGCCTGGTGTTACGTTTGGTGGCATTGAAAAATATAAGGGAAGCCTATTTTTTTTTTAGTTATTTAAATAATTTTAAAAAATATGAATGAAATGCAACATTATCGAGGGAACCCAGGAAGACCCCACTGCTGACACAGAGACACATAAAACTAGACTGCAGTTTGCCAAAATGTACATGAGTAAGCCAAAATCATTTTGGAAAAGCGTCTTGTGGTCAGATGAGACCAAGATAGAACAATTTGGTAAACCCCCTTATTCTATTGTTTACTGAAAATTAAATAAGGCCTACAAAGAAAAGAACACAGTCCCTACAGCAGTAGAGAATGGTGGGGGAGGTCATCAAATGATTTAAGCAACGTGGCTTAAAGTTAGTGGGCATAAAAATTGTGCTAGTCTTCAAGGTCATCTTGGGGAAACATTGTCATGACCTACAGTAGAACCCGTTCTATCCTCTCTTTCTTTCTTACCCAATTGTCTCCAACATTTTTCCAAGTATCCTCCAACCTCTGGCTTTCAGTGCCCCAAAATGTCCGGTTTTCCACGACATTTGAGGACTTTCAGGAGGAACTTGAAAACTCCTCTCTTCAATAATGACTTCATTTCTACCTCACCAACACCAAAGCTGCCAAAAATGTCTGACTTACTGTCTCTATCCCCATTATTCTGTATACTGTAAGCCCACAAAAGCAGTGCCCTCTCCTTTCTGTACGAGTCTGACATTGTTAGATTGTTCATTGTAATTTGTATAGAACTTCTCATGTACAGCGCCATGGAATCAAGGGTGGTCTAAAAATAGATAAATAATAATAATAATATAAAAGTGAGGGATAATCACGCTCTTTGTGCAGCTGTAGCTATTCATGTGATGCTGTACTACTACACCATGGGATTGATAGCATAGAGAACAAAAAAAAGCATAATATCGAGTAATCAAGATGGAGGCGGGGGAGAAGCGTGGAGGAGGCTGAACTTAGAGAAGGAACACTAAAGAACAGTTTGAACGAAATTTAAAAATTATACTTTCCCGAGGAGCATTTTGCCTTCCCAAAAAGAGAGAGAAAACGCATGTCAATGTGTGAATAAGTGGAGCCAAAGAATCACCTCCAGTCATCAGCATCTATTACCTACAGATAATTACTGAGTACTAGTACGCCTTAGCTATCTCCATGGTTTACATGTTTAGCATGGGGAATATCTTGCACTGACAGTTTACTCCTCCCCTTTGCTTATTTGGCTATACTAACATCAGGCAAATTAATGATTGCATATGAGATTGATGTTATATTATTATTGTTTTTACCTTCATATTACCTTATATATGTGTGATTATTTCCTCATTGGCCCATGTCCATTTTGGTGAAGCACTTTTGCTCATTTTTATATGTTTTTAATCAGTGCCGTAACTTGAAGCTCATGGGTCCCGATGTGAAAGCTCCAACCGGTCCCCTCAATATTGCAAATCTTTAATAGAATTTGTCTTTTTCTTAAGCCAAAGGGACTTTTGGGGCCCCCTAGGCTCCAGGGCCCGGGTGCGATTGCAACCCCTGCACCTGTTGTAGTTAATGCCCTGTTTTGAATGTATTGATAAAAAATTTTGGACAGTATAGAATTTTGGGCAACTTTTAATGATCAAAATTCATGTGAGGAAGACAAAATCATTCTGGGAAAGCATCTTAAGAATAGATGACACCAAGATAAAACTTTTTCATAAAATACATCATTCTACTGTTTACTGAAAACAGAATGAGGCCTACAAAGAAAAGGACACAGCACCTACAGTAAAATATGATGAAGGTTTGAAGATGTTTTAGAGTTGTACTGGGTGACTTGATTATGTGCCATGCATCATGAAATCTGAACATTAACAAAGGATTTTAGGGTTGCGTCCTAGGTCATTTGTCTTTCTGTAGGACAAAGATCCCAAACATACTTCAAGGGGAACGAGTCTTAATCTAAATCCCTGTAATAACTATTGTGGATATCTCAGGAATCGAATTGCGTGGGAACAAAGATGACTGAGACAGGGTATTTGAGGTGAAAAAGTCTGTAATAACACGTGTAACAACTACAAACGTGATTGCACAGCAAACAAAGCAGTGTTCATAAATTGTGCAGATAATTCAGTGAAATTGGAATGGAATGGAATTGTCTCTAGAAATAGTTCATTCACAGTGATACCTTGTGGAATAGTCTCTTAGTAACAGTTGTGGGGCAGCCACGGGATTGCAAGTCAGGAAAACGTTGAGCCCGGAAATAGTTCAAACAGTACCAGTTTTATTGCTGATAAACAGCGATGGCACATGCTGCCGGAATCTGGGTCGCAGGCGGGTACACAAAATACAGTCCACACATAAAGTAACCCGGTTCCTTCAGGTTATGAGCTTTCTGATATAGGTTGCCCCGAGCCCCCAGCCATCCTGGGCTAGACCGTATTATTATAGCACACAGCCCCTGGAACTCTTGACCTCTCCTGTCTATCTCTGCTGCTACTTCAGCTTAGGCAAAAACTGTCCACAGGGAACCCCGCCCTGTCTCCTAACCAGGCTTTTAACCCTGTGCCTCCTTCCGGGCATCCTGCAAGACCCGGAGCGGAGAGAGTGGACCGTCCCTCTGTCTCACACACTATACCGGGTTCAATATGTGACAGTGCGCATTCTGGGGGAGACATAGCGCCCCTCGCATATGATCCCCGCACTGTCTCACACAGTTCACACTGGAAGTGGCTGATAACAGAACAGTGCGTAAACAGTTCATACCCAGGAAGGACTATTAACGGTATATTTTCTGAGAAACAGTCCAGGACTGGATGCAGTGCAGTGTAACAAAGCAAAGTCCAGAACAGTTCTGAAGACTGCAACTGCAACAGAATAAACAAACAAAAAAGCCACAGCGAGGATTTTAGAGAAAACCTGGCCTTACACGGAGTGAGGCAGAGTGGCAGAAGCTGAAACACACACATCGCAGGGAAGCTTGTTGCAGGAGGCAGATTGGAAGTAAGTGTTGTTTGCTGAGATCAGACTGCATTAGCTTGGCAAGAGCTGAATTGGAATAGCAGGAGGAGGATCAACAACTTGAGATGCACACAGGAGCCTGGTATCCAAGTATAATGCTCAAACAAGGACTAGAGGATGGACTGAAGCTTATAAAGGCAGGAAGGCAGGAACATATGGACAAGAATGAGGTAGTAGCAAACACCATTTTGGAAAAGGGCGAGAAGGCACAAAGGGTAATCACAAAGTCTGGAATTCTGACAATCCTACTGAACGCCCGTTGAGAGATCTGAAATTTGCCTAGTCCACCACCCCCCCAACGTCAGCCATGCAAATTAGGACACTAGTGATAGGCGGAATTATAAGAAAAACATCGGACTTTTACTTTAACGATGCACTTAAATAACAAGGAGATCTTCTTAAGGCAACTTAAATATAATCAAAATTTTAAGAAATGCATATAAGGGAAAATTATCTAAAAGTCTATTTGTTTTTGTTTTTATGTTTTTGCAACATACTGGTGCAAAAGTTGCAAGTTTTGGGAAATGGTGCAAATATTCAAAATTCTGGCCTACTTAAAAGTACACTAGTGGGGGCTTGGAATAGAATTTAAAAACTTTTTAACAAGAAGAAGTTGAGAACATCTGGAATTGATAGACTCTGTCTAGAAAGTAGAGGAAAAAAACACGAGCACATATACAATAGAATAATGAACAGGTTCAAAACAAAGAAAACACACAAAATGGGACAAAAAAAATAAGCAAAGGCAAAAATTAGGATAGTTATGTTCTGCCAGAAGATAACTGTGGCACTGCTGCATAACCTCTAAAACGTGAAGTAGTAGAACATTTTCACAGCAATATACGGTAGATATACGTAGGTGAATAGGCCACTGCTAGAGAGAACAAAAAGGGAAGCAGGGTAAGGTCAAAGAGCAACCATGCATGGACACTACAATACGTTGTTCTGCCCTCAGCAGGGCTGAAAGAAGTGCACATGTGCAGGAGTTTGAAGGAAGACAATGTATGGATACTGTAAGACATGTTATCCACACCAAGCAGGGTAGAAAGAAGGCAATTGCATGCAGATAGGAGGCTCCAGATTAAGACCAAAGACGCCCATCAGACTGGAAAGGACCGCCCCAAAGGTGAGTATAATGAAAGCTATTTTTTACATTATGCAGGGAGGCTTGGAGACTTACTGTATATACAGCATTCTAGAATACTGTATATAAGGGTTTACTGTTGAAGGGTTTATATGGGAAAAAACCTTGGAGACAGGTTCCGTTTAAGAAGAAAGAAACTTATGTTAGCATTTTTCGCAAGGGAATCTTTTTTATATAGGACATTTATATTGTTTTGAATTAATGTATTAACAGTTTGGTTATGATTATAGTAAATGAGAGTATGCGTCTTGTTTTTTTATATGTGCATATCACTGCTATGATGGGATTGGTTACAATATCATTATCTATTACAAAACTATGATAAAATAGATGTTATAACAGTGGTGTTAGACCCGGACCATGAAGTCATATCCATGATGTTTATTATGTAAAATCACCTTAATTTTGCTTTGCTTATTACTTAGCTTAGCTGGGTTGGGCATCAAGTAAAGATAGAGGATCAGAAAAGATGCAAACTGGAGCAAGGCTATTCCATTTCAATGAAGCAGATGTAAATCTCCCTGACACACCACAACCTGTGAACCCAAGTATTATCTGAACCACTGTGGTATTGTTGACTACAGAAATGTAGTCTTCCACTTTATTTTTGCAAAATAAATTGGACTTTGGAAACCTTGTTTAGGTTGTAGAATCAAACTCAATACGGTACATTTAGTTTTAGAGTTGAAATAAAACAAAAGTTCATTGAGTTTAGCCTATAAACAAACGAAGTAAAAATACTAATTGGCCCATATTCTTCCTAATTCTACATGTTGTAATCAAACTAGTTCCCTGGATCAATGTCCCATCAAAGAATCTAGTGATCACAACCTATAAAATTATGTTTTCCTAGAAAGTCATTCAGGCCCTTCTACTTTTGTAGTGCATCAACCATTACAATATCATGTGGTGGAGAGCTCCATAATCCCACTGCTCTTACAGTAAAAATCACCATCTGTGATTGTAATTAAACCTTCTTTCCTCTATATGTAGAGGCGGTGCTGGTGTTATGAGAGAGGGGGGGGGGGGCAGCTGGCCAGGGTCCACAGGCACAGAGATGCACCCTGCTTGTTCTCTCTAGTCTATTATCTTAGGCCACGTGCGCACGTTGAGTATTTGATGAGTTTTTTACCTCAGGATTTTAGACAAAACCAGGAGTGGAGCAATCAGAGGAAAAGTCTAATAGAAACACCTGCACCACTTCTGTATTTGGGGAAGTTTTTACCTCAGGATTTGTAGACAAAACCAGGAGTGGAGCAATCAGAGGAAAAGTCTAATAGAAACACCTGCACCACTTCTGTATTTGGGGAAGTTTTTACCTCAGGATTTGTAGACAAAACCAGGAGTGAAGCAATCAGGAGAAAAGTCTAATAGAAACACCTGCACCACTTCTGTATTTATCACCCACTCCTGGTTTTGGCTACAAATCCTGAGGTAAAAAACTCATCAAATACTCAACGTGTGCACGTGGCCTAAAGAGGCAGGGCTGCATCCACTTTCACTTCCGACAGCTGGCGAACAGACAGGAGAAAATGCAAAGAGCAGGGCCATAGTACACACCCGACTTCTGTCTCCATGACGGAGTTTACAATTCAAACAACACTAGGAAGTGCTTCACTTGGCGGGAGAAGAGGTAGAGATAAGTTAATCTTTGCTTCTTCTCTCCTGCAATACTCTTGTGCTGTGCTGTCTAGTGTTATTTATAGATCCATCAGCGAATGCGGACTTCACATTGTATCTTTCCATGTTCTGAGATCTGGCCATCCATCTGCTGGCTGAACCTGCTAATCCAACATAAAGGAATGCCAGAGAGGAAACAGAAACTAAATTCTGCAGATTTAGGGAAAGAATAAGAGACATAGGGAGAGGTGATGTAACGCTAGGTGAATGGATGTGAGCAGTGGTGTAACTTCAGGACCAGGGGACCCAGATGCGAAAGCTCCAACAGGGCCCCCAATTATTGCAAATCTTTAACAGTATTAGTCTTTTTCTATAGGCCAAAGGGACTTCTGGTGCTCCTCTAGGCTGCAGGGCCCAGGTGCGATCGCAACCCCTATACCTAATATAGTCACACCCCTGGTTGCATGCCAGCAAGAGCAGTGTGTCAGTCACAGTGCAAACCATCACACTGCCGTGCACCCTTGAGGGCCGGGGATACTCTTCACCTGCTTGCTGGTCCTGGTGAGGGGAACTTTGGCAGAGCCCAGATGTGACAATGACATAACTTAAACAAATAACAAACATCTTCAAAAACCAGACCCTTGATGTTGGAATAATAAATTATTTATTTAATACTGGTCGGGTACCAAATTGAGGTTTTACAGACTTTTAAATTCCAATAAATTTAATAAATAAATAAATTATTAAATAATTAATAAATTAATTAAATTACCAACATAACTCAATGAATAAAGCAGATCTACCCATCATATTTAGGGTAACCATCCCTCTAATAAAGCACCTCGACCTTAACATTGACTATAGACTTCTATAACAGGGAGGGAGGGCGGGGCTTCTCCAACAGCTGGTGACTTCTGACAGCTCCTGACAGAAATCACCTTAAGGCTGCGTTCACACATTGCGTATTTTGCGTTTTTTTACGCGCGCTTTTCAAAATACGCAATGTGCCTTTTGTCTGCCTGCAAAGTGAATGGGAAATTCACTTTCCAGTGCAGACATTGCGTAAAAATACGCAGTGCGTTTTCCGGGAGAAAACACAGCTCCGTAAACAATTGATATGTCAATTGTTTACGCAGCTACTACTGCGTATTTTCCCAGAGGGGAGGAAGAATCCAGCTTCCTCCTCCCCTCTGTGACAGCTGTGACCGCCCCATTAGACTTCACAGTGTTAATACACACTGTGAAGTCTAAATTAAACAAAAGCAAGTGTGTGAAAAATAAAAAAGAATGAATACTTCACCTCTCCAACGCCTTCTCCCGGTGTCTGGTGCCTTCTGCCGCTCTCCGGTGTCCGATTCTAAGTCAGATCTCTTCTGACAAGACCTGTGGTGACGTCAGAGGTGGGGCGTTCCCGGGCACTCGCGGTCATGTGATACCACATGACCGCGAGCAGCCAATCAGCGATGGGACCGCCCCGGGAACGCCCCCTCTGACATCACCACAGGTCCTGTGAGAAAACATCTCACTTAGAATCGGACACCGGAGAGCGGCGGAAGGCACCAGACACCGGGAGAAGGCGTCGGAGAGGTGAAGTATTGATTCTTTTTTATTTTTCACACACTTGCTTTTGTTTAATTTAGATTTCACAGTGTATATTAACACTGTGAAGTCTACTGGGGCGGTCACACATGTCACAGAGGGGAGGAGGAAGCTGGATTCTTCCTCCCCTCTGTGACATCACTGCGCTTTCTGGGGGAAAGAAAGCGCAGTGTGTGAAAGCCCCTGGGTATTTTGCTGCGCTTTTTTGCGCGGCCGAAAAACGCGGCAAAAAGCGCGCGCAAAAAAGCGCAGCAAAATACGCAAATGTGTGAACGTAGCCTTATTTATACTCATTCTGAAGCCCCCGCTGACACCTAACCACCAATCAGCGCCTTTCAAATTTGGGCGCGCAAAAACCCGGTTCAAACCAGCTGTGACTTGTCACAGCTGACACTGACAAACAGCTGTAGAATAAGGAATTTAACCCCTTAGATACCTAACTGAATTAGCTTGTATGTCATGTCACCTCACGATAGCCCCATTTTAATGATGGTGCTATTTCATTCCCACATGATGAACAGCGTGGTGGCTGGTGTCTAGGCTAGACACATGGCAACAGACAGGTCATAACACACCAAAGCAAAGCATAATGCAAAAAAACTAAAGAAAACTGAACACACAGGTAAACTAAAGATAAAGCTGACCCACAGCAGTAAACTAAAGAACTAAACATAAAGCTGTACCACAGCAGTAAACCTCATAGCACTAAGCACTGCCCTAACTACCCAACACAAGTGAATAATCAGCAACTAAGGAAAGCAAATGGCAGATTTAAAACTACCTCCCAGCAGTCACGTGACATGCTGAGGCTACGCCCACAGGACACCCTCTGCCTGCTTCAGAGCATGGAGGCGGCCAGCCTGTATAACATGTGGAAACCCCTGATTCGGACTTGCGGCCTAGTGAGTAGCATCTCTGACACCACTAGTGCCTGTACACTGTATAGTATTGTTTAGATAAGTAGACAACAGTAACGAATAGAGTGACACTGACATTTCCCTGCTAGAGAGATCTAGAGTATGATGACATCAACAGTGACAGTTAGTTGTCAGAATAATTGTGTGTAATAATACTGTGTAAAGAATACTGTGATTGCATTCTGCTTATTTGTGCTGCAGATGAAACCACTTGGAAATAATCTGATTTACTACTGTTACTTGTGCAGTTCTAATATTTCACATTTATCATGCTAATTCTTGATCTAAATATAGTTAATAAACTTGTTGGTTCAGTCACCACTGCCGCTTCATTGCCTGCATTGCTGCATCTGATCACCTCCTTTACATCCTCACAGCTGCTGTTCAGCGTCAGGACCTCACTACACAGCCTGAAAGTGACACCTGAACACTGATGTAGCCCTGCGGTTGCACAGCAGCGCCTGTTAGGACACAGTACAGTAGCTGTGCTACCACCTAGGAGAAATGTCCCCATAGGCAACAATATAGTACTGGTCACTGGTGAGTTTTTTACTGCACTTTAACATCAGTCACACACTACAAAAGAACACAAACCTCCTTTTTCCACCCCAATATTTTCATTTTCACAGGGGCAACAGGAAAATATGCACCTGAAAATTTTCTCTGCAATTTTTCCTAAGTACGCTGATACCCAGTGCTTTTTTTGTAAAAAAATATTTGCCAGTACGCACCTCCTAGGTGAGGAGCGGGGGTGGGGGAGCGTGGGGGTTAGTATGGGCAGTCTTGGGGTGCTGCCAGGCGCCGGCGGCCGAGAGTGAGGTTTTCCTACACATTTTCCTTAAACATACAAACACACATACATACACACATACACACACACACATACACACACACGCAAACCGCTTCTTACTGGCTCCCCCGGCCTTCAGTGTGGCTCCCCGCTGTCCTCCGCCTCCAGTGTCCTCTGTGTCCCCCAGGTGCAGCCGCGCTGGAGCAGATGGGGTTGATCACAGCCTAACTGCTGTGTGCCCCTGCTCAACTCCGCTCAGCCTGACGTCAAAGCAGCCCGGCTTGAGCTCTGATTGGCTCCCAGGAACTAGCAGGCGCGGCCAGATGACGAGCCAATCAGAGGTCACGACGTTAAGTGGGCTTAACAATTCTCAAAAATGAAAAACCATATGAAAGCAGCACTACCACGACAGGAAATAGAATTAATTTACTGCTTAGTAACCATCCGTTCAAACTTTTGGTAAATCAGATTGGGCTCAACCAAATAATTCTAGGAAAAAGGAAAGCCAAATGTCCAGATTGAAACAGATCAGTGACACTTCACCAATGACTAAACAACTTCTTTATCATCACAATTTTCAAAAAACAAATGAACCCCCTATTGCTGCATGCAGTGGGGAGATTGAGCATGCGGATGCTTGCGTACAAATCATACATTCTCGTCCGCACCATGAACGCAACATGTTGAGCAACATGTTTATTATTCGCACTACAAGAAATGGTTTGGCAAGAAGAGTTTTCTCATATTTCTATAGACATTGTGAAAGCCTGTACACGAAAATTCTACAAGAAAAAAGAGTATCTATAGTCAAAGAAATTCTCAAAGATAAAGGCAAAGAAAAAAGTTACATTGACTTTCTTGGGGCAGCACTGAGTTTTATTCTTAAGCATAACGCATTTCAATTTGGAAAAGACTGGTATGTACAAAAAACAGGGACAGCAATGGGTACGCCTATTGTATGTACCCTAGCGAATCTGTACCTTGGGGCATTTGATGTGCATTTGATAATATGTATACACCCTAACTAATCCATACTTGAAATTTATGAAGTGTTTCCTACGCTATACAGATTATATTTTTATAGTGTGATCACTTTTCGGGGAGTGGGGAAAATTTTGATTTTGTAGATGTGCACACATATATTAAAAACAATTTAATACACATGAGAACCTTCAAAAAACCTTGTAATCAATGAGCTTATACATTAAAATGTATACATCCCAAATTTGCAAAAAGGACCTTAACATATAGCCAACTTTTACATCTCAGAAAAATTAGCAATGAAAATGACAGCTTTGAAATATAAGCAGAAGAGCTAAAAACCAGATTTAGAAGATGGGGGGGGGGGGGGGATACCTGCAACACTTGTTAAATGAAGCACGTGAGAAAGTTAATGGGATCAGTCAGAGATATTCTATTTTAAATACCGTATATACTCGTGTATAAGCCGACCCGTGTATAAGCCGACCCCCCTACTTTTGCCCCCAAAACCTGGGAAAATCTATTGACTCGTGTATAAGCCGAGGGTGGACCCTAGCACAAGTATACAGCCCCCAGCAGTGTGGTATACACCAGTCCCAGAGGTAGATACAGCAGCCCCAGTGGTAGTATACACGCAGCCCCAGTAGTATATACAGCCCCAGTGGTAGTATAGACACAGCCCTAGTAGTATATACATCCCCAGTGGTAGTATACAGAGCCCCAGAGGTATATACAGCCCCAGTGGTAGTATATACAGCCCCAGTGGTAGTATATACAGCCCCAGTGGTAGTATACAGGCCCCAGAGGTATATACAGCCCCAGTGGTAGTATATACAGCCCCAGTGGTAGTATATACAGCCCCAGTGGTAGTATACAGGGCCCCAGAGGTATATACAGCCCCAGTGGTAGTATATACAGCCCCAGTGTTAGTATACAGGGCCCCAGAGGTATATACAGCCCCAGTGGTAGTATATACAGCCCCAGTGTTAGTATACAGGGCCCCAGAGGTATATAGCAGCCCCAGTGGTAGTATACAGGGCCCCAGAGGTATATACAGCCCCAGTGGTAGTATATACAGCCCCAGTGGTAGTATACAGGGTCCCAGAGGTATATACAGCCCCAGTGGTAGTATATACAGCCCCAGTGGTAGTATACAGGGCCCCAGAGGTATATACAGCCCCAGTGGTAGTATATACAGCCCCAGTGTTAGTATACAGGGCCCCAGAGGTATATAGCAGCCCCAGTGGTAGTATACAGGGCCCCAGAGGTATATACAGCCCCAGTGGTAGTATATACAGCCCCAGTGGTAGTATACAGGGCCCCAGAGGTATATACAGCCCCAGTGGTAGTATATACAGCCCCAGTGGTAGTATATACAGCCCCAGTGGTAGTATACAGGGCCCCAGAGGTATATACAGCCCCAGTGGTAGTATATACAGCCCCAGTGGTAGTATACAGGGCCCCAGAGGTATATACAGCCCCAGTGGTAGTATATACAGCCCCAGTGTTAGTATACAGGGCCCCAGAGGTATATAGCAGCCCCAGTGGTAGTATACAGGGCCCCAGAGGTATATACAGCCCCAGTGGTAGTATATACAGCCCCAGTGTTAGTATACAGGGCCCCAGAGGTATATAGCAGCCCCAGTGGTAGTATACAGGGCCACAGAGGTATATACAGCCCCAGTGGTAGTATATACAGCCCCAGTGTTAGTATACAGGGCCCCAGAGGTATATACAGCCCCAGTGGTAGTATATACAGCCCCAGTGTTAGTATACAGGGCCCCAGAGGTATATAGCCACCCCAGTGGTAGTATACAGGGCCCCAGAGGTATATACAGCCCCAGTGGTAGTATATACAGCCCCAGTGGTAGTATACAGGGTCCCAGAGGTATATACAGCCCCAGTGGTAGTATATACAGCCCCAGTGGTAGTATACAGGGCCCCAGAGGTATATACAGCCCCAGTGGTAGTATATACAGCCCCAGTGTTAGTATACAGGGCCCCAGAGGTATATAGCAGCCCCAGTGGTAGTATACAGGGCCCCAGAGGTATATACAGCCCCAGTGGTAGTATATACAGCCCCAGTGGTAGTATATACAGCCCCAGTGGTAGTATACAGGGCCCCAGAGGTATATACAGCCCCAGTGGTAGTATATACAGCCCCAGTGGTAGTATACAGGGCCCCAGAGGTATATACAGCTTCAGTGGTAGTATATACAGCCCCAGTGTTAGTATACAGGGCCCCAGAGGTATATAGCAGCCCCAGTGGTAGTATACAGGGCCCCAGAGGTATATACAGCCCCAGTGGTAGTATATACAGCCCCAGTGTTAGTATACAGGGCCCCAGAGGTATATAGCAGCCCCAGTGGTAGTATACAGGGCCCCAGAGGTATATACAGCCCCAGTGGTAGTATATACAGCCCCAGTGTTAGTATACAGGGCCCCAGAGGTATATAGCAGCCCCAGTGGTAGTATACAGGGCCCCAGAGGTATATACAGCCCCAGTGGTAGTATATACAGCCCCAGTGTTAGTATACAGGGCCCCAGAGGTATATAGCAGCCCCAGTGGTAGTATACAGGGCCCCAGAGGTATATACAGCCCCAGTGGTAGTATATACAGCCCCAGTGGTAGTATACAGGGTCCCAGAGGTATATACAGCCCCAGTGGTAGTATATACAGCCCCAGTGGTAGTATATACAGCCCCAGTGGTAGTATACAGGGCCCCAGAGGTATATACAGCCCCAGTGGTAGTATATACAGCCCCAGTGTTAGTATACAGGGCCCCAGAGGTATATAGCAGCCCCAGTGGTAGTATACAGGGCCCCAGAGGTATATACAGCCCCAGTGGTAGTATATACAGCCCCAGTGGTAGTATATACAGCCCCAGTGGTAGTATACAGGGCCCCAGAGGTATATACAGCCCCAGTGGTAGTATATACAGCCCCAGTGGTAGTATATACAGCCCCAGTGGTAGTATACAGGGCCCCAGAGGTATATACAGCCCCAGTGGTAGTATATACAGCCCCAGTGGTAGTATACAGGGCCCCAGAGGTATATACAGCCCCAGTGGTAGTATATACAGCCCCAGTGTTAGTATACAGGGCCCCAGAGGTATATAGCAGCCCCAGTGGTAGTATACAGGGCCCCAGAGGTATATACAGCCCCAGTGGTAGTATATACAGCCCCAGTGTTAGTATACAGGGCCCCAGAGGTATATAGCAGCCCCTGTGGTAGTATACAGGGCCCCAGAGGTATATACAGCCCCAGTGGTAGTATATACAGCCCCAGTGTTAGTATACAGGGCCCCAGAGGTATATAGCAGCCCCAGTGGTAGTATACAGGGCCCCAGAGGTATATACAGCCCCAGTGGTAGTATATACAGCCCCAGTGTTAGTATACAGGGCCCCAGAGGTATATAGCAGCCCCAGCGGTAGTATACAGGCAGCCCCAGTAATGCAGGGCCCCCCCAGCCTGACTCCGGTCACCTGTAATGCAAACTATACTTATCAGTGTCCCGCTGTCCGCGCCCGCCGCTGCCGACATCGCGATCCTCCATCTTCATGCGACTTCTTCCTGTTTCCTGTGCTCGTCGCAGGGAATGACGTCATTGCCGGCGACGAGCACAGAAACAGGAAGAAGTCGCATGAAGATGGAGGATCGCGTACGGCAGCTGCGAGCGGGTGCGAGCGGGACACTGATAAGTATAGTTTGCTTTACAGGTGACCGGAGAGACGCTGGGGGGGCCCTGCATTACTGGGGATGCGGGGGCTGCTGTATACCGATGTATACATTGGTATGTACCGATGTATACATCGGTATACAGCACTGACTCGCGTATAAGCCAAGGGGGTACTTTTCAGCCCAATTTTTGGGCTGAAAAACTCGGCTTATACGCGAGTATATACGGTATCAACCAAACTAAAAGACACATAAATTATTTTTAATTTTCAATTTAAAGGGAATATGTCAGGTCAAAAATACATATGTAACTGTTATATTTTTTAAATTTCTCTGGTGAAGCTTTTTATTCATGTATTTCTTTTATTTACACTCACCCTCTTTCCTTTGTAAATTGTAAAAAAAGAGATTCATTCCATCTGTCAATCATAGTGAGTGCTCACTTCTCTGCTGCCCACTCCCCAAGGAATGAATATTCATGTAGTGACATTACTGCCACACCCTACGCACTGCTCTCCTCTGTAAGCACACAAGGAAAGTTCAGTGGGGGGAGGGGTATGCTCCTGTCTGTGCTGCTCTCCCAGGCAGCGGATTCTGTTTTGTCTGCATGCACTACCGAGGAGAGAGGAGGGGGAAGATAATAATATTTATATAATATATATATTCATTTATATAGCGCTATTAATTCCATAGCACTTTACATACATCAGTAATGCTGTCTCTCTTGGAGGTCACAATCTAAACATCCTATCAGTATGTCTTTACAATGTGGGAGGAAACCGGAGTGCCCGGAGGAAACCCACGCAAATACGGGGAGAACATACAAACTCCTTGCAGATGTTGTCCTTAGTGTCCTTGGTGGGAATTGATCCCAGAACCTCAAGACCCCAGTGCTGCAAAGGCTGCAGTGCTAACCAGCCAAGAAGCTGCAGCTCTGACAGGGAAAGCCATACGTCCTGTGTTTGAACGCACAAGCTCCCTGAAATCCACAATCAGTAAGGGTACCGTCACACCTGGACATATCGCCGGCGATTTCATAGGTGACGCACGTGCGCGCGCACGTTTTTGCATTTCGCCCAAGGTCGCCGTCGCCTATTTACAGGGGGTGACAACTCAGGCGACGCTCAGGCGATGACCTGACCGGAAATTGCCTGAGCGTCGCCCAAGGGCGATCATGTCGCTGGTGGCCGCTTGGCCGTCACACAGAGCAACCACATTAGCGATGTGGGCGTAATTTTGAGCCGCATCTCGGAGACAGGCGTTAACATTATGTTGTGTGACGCCTCGAAGACATGTGATTGGCTTTGGTGTTTGATGCAGAGTTGACATGTACTGACAATTGTGTTGGTGTTAAAAAACACATTTGGCAATGGCACATCTCTGCACTTTGTTGCACACACTGGCGCATCAATGTGCTGCTTTTTAATAGTATGTACGCTCCTGGGTATGGCCCCTTTGTTATCTGCGTCTTACGCTGATTGCGGCAGTTGCGGTAAAAAAAAACCGCAACTGCCGCGATTACCGCAATATGGCCGCACTTGCGGTTCACTTGCGGCAAGCCTCATACAATGTCTATGGGGCTTGCGGCAGGTGCGGTTTCGGCACTTGCGGCATGCTGTGGTTTTTTCCCAGCCGCACCTGCCACAAGTGCCAAAACCGCACTTGCCGCAAGCCCCATAGACATTGTATGGGGCTTGCTGCAAGTGAACCGCAAGTGCGGCCGTATTGCGGTAATCGCGTCAGTTGCGGTTTTTTTACCGCAACTGCCGCAACCAGCGTAAAACGCAGATGACAAAGGGGCCTAATACAAGACTACCAATTGTAACGCTGGCGCAGCCACCAATCCACGCAGACCGCTAGAGCTAGTAAATACGCCCTGAAATGCCTACCGGAATGGTATAGACCAGTGATGGGCAACCTTTTGAGCTTGGTGTGTCAAAATTCGCCAAAAAACCGCGCATAAATCGGGAGGTGTGTCACCTTGAGAAAAAAACCCCTAATTTTACGATATTTATAGTTTAAATAACAAATATGTATAATTATTTAACTTACCTGCTTAGTGACTTCTTTGTTAATCTGTCAGTTGGTTTCTTTTGTTGGTCTTGCTGTTATTTAACCTGTGTGGGGTGCCATGAACTAAGTCAGATAAGTGAGGGGGAGGGGGAATTCTTCCAGTGATGGCGAACCTGTGGCAGTCCAGCAACAGCAACAGCTGGACTGCCACAGGTTCGCCATCACTGATTTAGTGACTTTTTTGTTGCTGAATTTCATTGGCTAAAATAAATCTTCAATTGAAGGTTGGTATTTTGTACACTTCAAGGCCAAGCAAGCGCTACTAAGGTTATCTGTCAAAATGTCTATTTATATTCCACGTTCTGCTTACTACCGTTTCACTACATAGAACGCAAAATGATCTGCCATTTTTTTCTATAATGCCATACATCTCAGTCCATGTCTCTTGAAAGGGTCGGCTACTGATACTACCACTTCCTTTACTTAACCTTGGTTTTTTTGGCTTCTCCATAAGAGGGGCAGTGACAGAAGATTTATAGATAGCCCTGCAGGCAATTGGGGTTAACTGTCTTTTAGGAAAGGGCAGAGTTAATAAGCAGAAATAGGGATTAATAGGGTGCGCAACAATAATAGTGGTGAAATGGAGTCTGTACTATGCTGCAAGATGGCGTTCCTTATGTAAATTAATGGCGGGAAACGGCACCCATAGCACAGGCCTCTTCCAGCCTCCCCCTCACTTATCTCAGTAATGGCCAATCACACATTCATGACACCCCAGATTCTGCCCAGAACCTTTCACTGCAGTATGGTTGCTGTAGTAATCATTGGACCTCCAGACAGCGATCACAGGGCCTCAGATATGCGTCCCCCACAGCGTTCAGCTGCTCCCTGCTGTGCCAGCCAGAAGTTCCGCTTACCGGAAGTCCCAGGACTAGACGCTCTGTGCCGGAGCTCTGCTGTTCTGGCTACAGACCTCCAGCACATTTTTTTTCCCTCAGCTGTAGTTAGTGATGGGCGAGTCCTAAATTACTCGGAATCGCTTGACTCTAGTCTAGCGAGTCCGAGCCCGGGACTCGCTACTCGTTGCGAATCTAGCGAGTCCAATGTTAATGAATGGGGAAGCGAGTAATAGCGAGTAATGTGTGATTTACAAATCGCAGATGTCTCGGAAAGCGCTCGCATTGCCGTGTCGGAAACCCGACTCGCAACAGTTTTTTGCTGCTGTGTCCGTGTCTGTGGTTTTTATCCAAATAGCGAGTCTAGTTTCTCCGGCGGCCGCGTGTCACTGAAAATGGCTTCGCGTGTCAGTGCTGACACGTGTGTCATAGGTTCGCCATCACTGGTATAGACGATGTGTGCTGTCACCATTGACATCGCTCTTGACATGTTTATACAGGGCGAGCAGCACACATCGCCCAAGAATGGTCGCCTGGTTTCAGAGCTCTGATGTGAAACCATGCGACCACTCAGATGTGTCGCCCTCGCCCATTTACATTGGGTGACGCAATTGGCGATGTCGCCGGCGACAGGCCACGCCTCAGCGTCGTCTGTGAAATCGCCGATGATATGTCCAGGTGTGATGGTACCCTAAGGGAAATGGATTACAAGATTAATTAAACATGTAAAATAAGACCATGCAGGAGATGTAAAAATGCTGCAATTTGTAGGGCTAGAGGAGATAAAACCAATAAAAATGGAGGGGCTAGGCATAGAAAGTTATTGCCAATAGAAGCCCTGTTAATAAATACATATGAAAATTTCCCCCTCAGCTTGAACGATAAAAACAACTTTCTTTCTTTGATTTATTTTTTGTGTTTTTCAATTTATTAGCAGGTGTCACAGCTTTTTTTGTTATTGGTATATCCAGCACATTATTTCCTAGGTGGACCTGTTGAGGCACTCTTGCACCTGTTGCTCCCTCTCCCCCACTGCATAGCAATAGCTATCTCTGCTGTTTTATGAAATTGTGATAATAAAGATGTTTTTATCGATGTTGAAGTGCTACCGATCTGTTTCCATGTTGAAATTAAGTGGGCTTCATTCCAAACATATGCCAAACATATGGATGTTAACATGTGGTTTAGGAACATTGTGTGACTCAGAAGAGAGGGTGCATTTGGGTTTTGCAGCGCAGATGCTGCTGGATTTCATTTTTGAGGGGGGTAGCTGTAGGGCTCTTCCAAAGCCTCTGTGCCAACAGTGTAGCATATTTCTGTTAAAAGATGACGGACCTTGGTGGGGACTTCTTTTTATGGATTGAGTTGAATGCTATTGGTAGCAATTTGGGTTACAGAACATTTTTGATCAGTCCACATTTTTGCTGTGCTCTATGCTGAGTAATTACATCGGGATTTTCATCTACATCTCTGAAATACGTAATTCAGATGATATTCACGATGGATCTATTCACTGCAATAAGGCAGCAAAGTTACTCTGGACTCTGTTTAGTGGTGCGGGTGAACAAAACTGTTGATGATTGCACTTTTGTGCACGCCTAAAAATACACGTAAATATATGGACACCGCTACACCACATGCCAGACGAGAGTTCAAAGTGACTGATTTCAGTGAATTTTGCTGGAATCAAGTTTTTTCGGCGTCCAGGTTCTACTTTTAGTATACTTTTCTCTCTCTGTCTCTTTTTTTTTATTTTTTAAAACCTACCATATGCTTAGTGCTTTTCAAGGTGGTGCGACTCTCGGTACTTTCTATCTTTAATCTATTGCACATAATTAGCCTATGAAAAATGCCATCTTGGTAAAAGTTATAAATATTAATGTATGTGCTCTTTTTTCTCATGCACCCACATTCCTGGATCCTTATAGCTAATTGAAAAAACACATCTATTATAATAAAACCCTAAGGCAACTTCCGTCAGCCGTTCCGGCAGCCCGTTGCCAGGAGCGGGGCTTCTGAAGCCCCACTCCCGCCATCGGTACAAGCTGCGGCCCCACACACTGTACAAGCTGCGGCCGCCACCCACCCCCCCCTCCGTTCTCACCCCTGCCTGTTAGCAATACTGAAGACTCCAGGAATAGACACTTCCTGGAGCGGGTCATGTGACAACTTGTGTGACGTCACATCAGCCCGCCTTCTCACATGACCCGCTCCAGGCACAGTCTATTCCTGGAGTCTTCAGCATTACACCAGGCAGGGGTGAGAACGGAGGGGGAGGGGAGTGAGGCTGAGCCACAAGGGGACAGGCAGAGGAGACACAGAGGCATGGGGGACACAGACAAGGGAGAGGGGAGGCACAGGGGGACACAGACAGGGGGAGAGGAAAGGCACAGGGGGAAACAGAGGCAAAGAGGGACACAGGACACAGGAGGGAAAGGAAAGGCACAGGGGGACACAGAGGCACAGGGGGAGAGTAGAGGCACAGGGGCAAACAGACACTGGGAGAGGAAAGGCACAGGGGGACTCAGAGGCACAGGGGGAGAGGAGAGGCACAGGGGGAAACAGACACAGGGAGAGGAAATGCACAGGGGGACACAGAGGCACAGGTCGACACAGACACAGGAGGAGAGGAGAGGCACAGGGGGGCCCAGAGGGACACAGAGGCACATGAAGACACAGGGACACAGGCATAAGGGGACACAGAGGCATGAGGGACACAGAGGCACAGGGGGACACAGACACAGGGAGAGAGGAGAGGCACAGGGGGACACAGAGGCACAGGGGACACAGGCATAGGGCCACACAGAGGCACAGGGGGACACAGAGGCACAAGGGGACACAGACACAGGAGGAGAGGCACAGGGGACACAGAGGCACGGGGGACACAGGCACAGGGGGACACAGGAGGAGAGGAGAAGCACACAGGGACACAGAGGCACAGGGGGACACAGGCACAGGAGGAGAGGAGTGGCAC
Organism: Allobates femoralis; assembly: GCA_033576535.1. NCBI lineage: Eukaryota > Metazoa > Chordata > Amphibia > Anura > Aromobatidae > Allobates > Allobates femoralis. The sequence goes on along the minus strand of JARQOC010000003.1, from coordinate 279,765,241 downwards.
AGGAGGAGAGGAGAGGTACAGGTGGACAGAGAGGCACAGGGAGACAGAGAGGCACAGGGAGAGGAGAGGCACAGGGGGACCCAGAGGCAAAGGTAGGCGCGCAAATTCAAAGTTCAAATTGCGCGCCAATTTGCAGGCCGGCGACAGCGGCACGTTAGCGCCAGGATACACGAGCACCCGCTGCCCCCAGTCTCCCCTCCATCCTCCCCGGTCTCCACTCCATCCTCCCGGTCTCCCCTCCACCCTCCCCGTTCTCCCCTCCACGCTCCAAGGTCTCCCCTCCACGCTCCAAGGTCTCCCCTCCACGCTCCCCGGTCTCCTCTCCACGCTCCCCGGTCTTTCCTCCATCCTCTCCGGTCTCTCCTTACGTACCGGCGTTGTTGACAATGATCACCCTCTCCGGTTCTCCACAGCCACCATCCTCCTCATCCCGTCCTCTGTGCTGAGATCCGCCGCCGTCCAGTGGACCTGGAGCCCCGGGCAGATTTCCTGCAGCTCCTCCGTCTCCTGCCGCAAACAGTCCCCGGAGCGGGACACCAGGAGCAGCGCTGACTCTGGGGCCACCCGAGCCACCAGCTGCCGGGACACAATCAGCCCAAACCCGCGGGAGGCTCCAGAGATCACACACAAGACCTGCCCGAGACACAGCGTCCGAGATCCTAGATGCTCTGGCTCCATCCTTCCCCCCCCCCGGCTCCATCCTGCCTTCCCCTGCTCGCTCTATCCTGCCCCCCCGCATCCATCCTGCCCCTTCCCCGCATCCATCCTGTCCGCCGCTTCCATCCTGCCCCCCCCCGCATCCACCCTGCCCCCGTATCCATCCTGCCACCCCCCCCCGCATCCATCCTGCCCCCCCGGCTTCATCCTGCCTTCCCCCTTCGGCTTCATCCTGCCCCCCCCCCCCGGCTTCATCCTGTCCCCCCGGCTGCATCCTGCTACCCCCCAGCCCCATTCGCTCCATCCTGCCCCGCTCACTCAATCCTGCCCCGCTCGCTCAATCCTGCCCCCTCGGCTCCATGCTGCCCTGCTTGCTCCATGCTGCCCCGCTTGCTCCATGCTGCCCGGCTTGCTCCATGCTGCCCCCCTGACACCATCCTACTTCCCCCCGACACCATCTTGCCCCCCCACCACCCCCATCACCATCCTGCCCCCCTGCTCAATCCTGCCGCCCCGGCAGTTAGCGGTTTCCCAGGCAAGGAAGGTCCTAAAGGCAAGGGTTGTAGGACCTAGAAGACGGAGGTGGAGCGAGCCGGCGGACAGGTGAGTATCCTAACTGAGGATTTTTTTTATTTTGACTTTTACTGTGAAGGAGCGGGGGCCACGGGGGTGGGGGGCCGCAGGGAGCGGAGTATCTCCATATATTATAGTGCTGCTATACATGTGCTGTAATGTATCGCCATATACTATAGTGCTGCTATACATGTACTGTAATGTACCGCCATATACCATAGCGCTGCTATACATGTACTGTAATGTACCACCATATACTAAAGTGCTGCTATACATTTACTATACTGTACCGCCATATACTATAGTGCTGCTATACATGTGCTGTAATGTATGTACCACCATAGCGCTGCTATATATATCTATATATATATATATAGATATACAGTGCCTACAAGTAGTATTCAACCCCCTGCAGATTTAGGTGGTTTGATAAGATGCAAATAAGTTAGAGCCTTCAAACTGCAAACGAGAGTAGGATATATTAACAGAAGCATAAATCTTACAAACCAAAAAGTTATGTTGCTCAGTTGAATTTTAATACATTTTAAACATAAAAGTGTGGGTCAATTATTATTCAACCCCTAGGTTTAATATTTTGTGGAATAACCCTTGTTTGCAATTACAGCTAATAATCGTCTTTTATAAGACCTGATCAGGCCGGCACAGGTCTCTGGAGTTATCTTGGCCCACTCCTACATGCAGATCTTCTCCAAGTTATCTAGGTTTTTTGGGTGTCTCATGTGGACTTTAATCTTGAGCTCCTTCCACAAGTTTTCAATTGAGTTAAGGTCAGGAGACTGACTAGGCCACTCCATCACCTTGATTTTTTCCCTCTTGAACCAGGCCTTGGTTTTCTTGGCTGTGTGCTTTGGGTCGTTGTCTTGTTGGAAGATGAAATTACGACCCATCTTAAGATCCTTGATGGAGGAGCGGAGGCTCTTGGCCAAAATCTCCAGGTAGGCCGTGCTATCCATCTTCCCATGGATGCGGACCAGATGGCCAGGCCCCTTGGCTGAGAAACAGCCCCACAGCATGATGCTGCCACCACCATGCTTGACTGTAGGGATGGTATTCTTGGGGTCGTATGCAGTGCCATCCAGTCTCCAAACGTCACGTGTGTGGTTGGCACCAAAGATCTCGATCTTGGTCTCATCAGACCATAGAACCTTGAACCAGTCTGTCTCAGAGTCCTCCAAGTGATCATGAGCAAACTGTAGAGGAGCCTTGACATGACGCTTTGAAAGGAAAGGTACCTTACGGGCTCGTCTGGAACGGAGACCATTGTGGTGGAGTATGTTACTTATGGTATTGACTGAAACCAATGTCCCCACTGCCATGAGATCTTCCCGGAGCTCCTTCCTTGTTGTCCTTGGGTTAGCTTTGACTCTTCTGACAAGCCTGGCCTTGGCACGGGAGGAAACTTTCAAAGGCTGTCCAGGCCGTGGAAGGCTAACAGTAGTTCCATAAGCCTTCCACTTCCGGATGATGCTCCCAACAGTGGAGACAGGTAGGCCCAACTCCTTGGAAAGGGTTTTGTACCCCTTGCCAGCCTTGTGACCCTCCACGATCTTGTCTCTGATGGCCTTGGAATGCTTCTTTGTCTTTCCCATGTTGACCATGTATGAGTGCTGTTCACAAGTTTGGGGAGGGTCTTAAATAGTCAGAAAAGGCTGGCAAAAGAGATAATTAATCCACACATGTGAAGCTCATTGTTCTTTGTGCCTGAACTACTTCTTAATACTTTAGGGGGACCAAACAGAATGCTGGTGGTTTGAGGGGTTGAATAATAATTGACCCACTCTTTTATGTTTAAAATTTATTAAAATTCAACTGAGCAACATAACTTTTTGGTTTGTAAGATTTATGCTTCTGTTAATAAAATCCTACTCTCGTTTGCAGTTTGAAGGCTCTAACTTATTTGCATCTTATCAAACCACCTAAATCTGCAGGGGGTTGAATACTACTTGTAGGCACTGTATCTCTTTATATAATCGGGAGTTTGGAATTCGGGCACTGTAGCCGAATCCCAAGCTCCTTTGCGCGAGCCGCAGCCGCACTACCTCACACCGACGTTCCCTACACTATCTGACGAGTTCTGCCACACCCCCGGCCCTGACTCACGCTACCAAGATGGCGGATCCCGCCCCCCACACCACAGCAGCGGAGCACCTATCCCGCTCAGCGCCGATTGCACTTCTCTGCACCCTCACCTGCCTGACGCTGCCCTGCGCCCCAGCCTCAATGCACTGCGGCGCCGGTGTCAGCGGGAGCCGCCGGAGACCACCCTCCGGGAGAGCCGCCCACTACCTTCCTGCAGGCGCAGAAGCCTGGAGCTGAGCCAGCGGTGTGGACGGGGCACTGGAGCGGAGGAGTTCTGGCACACCCCCGGCTCAGTCACCTAACCAAGATGCCAGATCCCGCCTCTCACCCCTACAGCGGAGCAGCTATGGCGGTGAGCGCCGCAAACTCTTCTCTGCACCCTCACCTCTGTCACGCTGCCCTGCGCCAGTGTCGCCGGGAGCCGCCGGAGACCATCCTCCGGGAGAGCCGCCCACTGCCTTGGTGCTGTTACAGAGGGCTCGAGGTGAGGGAGCAGTGTGTGGACGGGGCAATGGTGCACTCATACAACGCCCTCACCTGCAATACACAAGGGGCTGCAGTGGAGAACACTACAAATGCCAAGGTGGTCCACCTTCTATCCACACACTCACCAGAATCATTAAGTATAGCAGCATCTCTCCTCACCCCTCCTCCAGCCTGACCTCTCCTCACCCCTCCTCCAGCCTGACCTCTCCTCACCCCTCCTCCAGCCTGACCTCTCCTCACCCCTCCTCCAGCCTGACCTCTCCTCACCCCTCCTCCAGCCTGACCTCTCCTCACCCCTCCTCCAGCCTGACCTCTCCTCACCCCTCCTCCAGCCGCACCTCTCCTCACCCCTCCTCCAGCCTGACCTCTCCTCACCCCTCCTCCAGCCTGACCTCTCCTCACCCCTCCATCCAGCCTGACCTCACCCCTCCATCCAGCCTGACCTCACCCCTCCATCCAGCCTGACCTCACCAGTCCATCCAGCCTGACCTCACCAGTCCATCCAGCCTGATCTCACCCCTCCTCCAGCCTGACCTTTCCTCACTCCTCCTCCAGCCTGACCTTTCCTCACTCCTCCTCCAGCCTGACCTCTCCTCACCCCTCCTACAGCCTGACCTCACCCGTCCTCCAGTCGCACCTCTCCTCACCCCTCCTCCAGCCGCACCTCTCCTCACCCCTCCTCCAGCCTGACCTCTCCTCACCCCTCCTCCAGCCTGACCTCTCCTCACCCCTCCTCCAGCCTTCACCCCTCTTCCAGCCTGACCTCACCCCTCCTCCAGCCTGACCTCTCCTCACCCCTCCTCCAGCCTGACCTCTCCTCACCCCTCCTCCAGCCTGACCTCTCCTCACCCCTCCTCCAGCCTGACCTCTCCTCACCCCTCCATCCAGCCTGACCTCACCCCTCCATCCAGCCTGACCTCACCCCTCCATCCAGCCTGACCTCACCAGTCCATCCAGCCTGACCTCACCAGTCCATCCAGCCTGATCTCACCCCTCCTCCAGCCTGACCTCACCCCTCCTCCAGCCTGACCTTTCCTCACTCCTCCAGCCTGACCTCTCCTCACCCCTCCTCCAGCCTGACCTCACCCGTCCTCCAGTCGCACCTCTCCTAACCCCTCCTCCAGCCGCACCTCTCCTCACCCCTCCAGCCTGACCTCACCCCTCCCCCAGCCTGACCTCTCCTCACCCCTCCTCCAGCCGCACCTCTCCTCACCCCTCCTCCAGCCTGACCTCACCCCTCCTCCAGCCTGACCTCTCCTCACCCCTCCTCCAGCCTGACCTCTCTTCACCCCTCCTCCAGCCTGACCTCTCCTCACCCCTCCATCCAGCCTGACCTCTCCTCACCCTTCCTCCAGCCGCACCTCTCCTCACCCCTCCTCCAGCCGCACCTCTCCTCACCCCTCCTCCAGCCGCACCTCTCCTCACCCCTCCTCCAGCCGCACCTCTCCTCACCCCTCCTCCAGCCGCACTTCTCACCCCTTCATCCAGCCTGACCTCTCCTCACCCCTCCTCCAGCCTGACCTCTCCTCACCCCTCCTCCAGCCGCACCTCTCCTCACCCCTCCATCCAGCCTGACCTCTCCTCACCCTTCCTCCAGCCTGACCTCTCCTCAACCCTCCTCCAGCCGCACCTCTCCTCAACCCTCCATCCAGCCTGACCTCTCCTCACCCCTCCTCCAGCCTGACCTCTCCTCACCCTTCCTCCAGCCTGACCTCTCCTCACCCCTCCATCCAGCCTGACCTCACCCCTCCATCCAGCCTGACCTCACCCCTCCATCCAGCCTGACCTCACCAGTCCATCCAGCCTGACCTCACCAGTCCATCCAGCCTGATCTCTCCCCTCCTGCAGCCTGACCTCACCCCTCCTCCAGCCTGACCTCACCCCTCCTCCAGCCTGACCTTTCCTCACTCCTCCTCCAGCCTGACCTCTCCTCACCCCTCCTCCAGCCTGACCTCACCCGTCCTCCAGTCGCACCTCTCCTCACCCCTCCTCCAGCCTGACCTCACCCCTCCTCCAGCCTGACCTCTCCTCACCCCTCCTCCAGCCGCACCTCTCCTCACCCCTCCTCCAACCGCACCTCTCCTCACCCCTCCTCCAGCCGCACCTCTCCTCACACCTCCAGCCTCTGCTCTCCTCACCCCTCCAGCCTCCCGCCACATCATACTCTGCTACCCACACAGCCGCCTGTATGCTCTGCGCCCCACACAGCCGCCCCTCATGCTCTGCGCCCCACACAGCGCCTCTATGCTCTGCGCCCCACACAGCCGCCTCTATGCTCTGCGACCCACACAGCCGCCTCTATGCTCTGCGACCCACACTGCCGCCTCTATGCTCTGCGACCCACACAGCCGCCTCTATGCTCTGCGACCCACACAGCCGCCTCTATGCTCTGCGACCCACACAGCCGCCTCTATGCTCTGCGACCCACACAGCCGCCTCTATGCTCTGCGACCCACACAGCCGCCTCTATGCTCTGCGACCCACACAGCCGCCTCTATGCTCTGCCACCCACACAGCCGCCTCTATGCTCTGCCACCCACACAGCCGCCTCTATGCTCTGCGACCCACACAGCCGTCTCTATGCTCTGCCACCCACACAGCCGCCTCTATGCTCTGCGACCCACACAGCCGCCTCTATGCTCTGCCACCCACACAGCCGCCTCTATGCTCTGCGACCCACACAGCCGCCTCTATGCTCTGCCACCCACACAGCCGCCTCTATGCTCTGCGACCCACACAGCCGCCTCTATGCTCTGCCACCCACACAGCCGCCTCTATGCTCTGCGACCCACACAGCCGCCTCTATGCTCTGCAACCCACACAGCCGCCTCTATGCTCTGCCACCCACACAGCCGCCTCTATACACACAATTCATTTCACCGCGCTCCCGATGCAATTGCATCGGGCCTTTTTACTAGTATATATATATATATGTAGTTCACTCACGTTGACTGAACAAGTTCTGTCAGTCACAGTATGTCAACAGCTTACATGTTCTAGAATACCCGATGCGTTAGAATCGGGCCACCATCTAGTACAAAAGAAAAAAGAGCAGCATGGCTGGTCCAACAGGGTGCAAATCAATCCAAGCAATCCATTTTTAGCTTTGTCATACAGACCGTCAAAATTAATCTACGAAGGAGTGTTGCAGTTCATTTAGACGGTCTTAAAAAAACAAACAAATTGAATGCTTAGGCGAGCAGTGGGTATAAAAAAGGAGCTAAAATGTGCCACGTTTTACCTGGTTCTCTTTAACGCACCCCGTACACAACTGATTGAAGTTGGTTGAGCCCACCCACCCGCCAACCTTCGGATGTGTATGAGGGCCTCCTGATTCTTTCCAACAATGATGGGGGAAGAAGCAATGGACAGTTCTTTTGATGCCAGTTATGATAAGTTACCCTCACTAACAGCTGTGTTTGGCAGCATCTTTTTCTCCTCTGTACAATGTTATTATTTGGAATGAAGATTTCTTTTTTACCTAAAGCTGAATACCTCTTTAATTTATAAATATTCGCCTTGATACCAGACTGCATGTAGTGTTATTATACATTTTTGTACATGTTTATTTGTAAATATTGTGTTTAATAACTATTAAAATGTTACTATGAAAATGTTTCAGATTCTACTAGAGCTTTTTCTTTATTTACTGATAATCTTTATTGACATTCATGTTGAAAGCATTTAAGCATTGACGCCATTTCTCAAGGAGAAAAAAGGTAAAAAAATAAACAGCTCTGACTTTTGAAGGATGTGTTCCTCAAAGCTATCTTGAAAAAGATTAGATAAAGTTCTTATACTTTTTCAGGGAGTGGCGTTACCATGGGAACATTTAAAACAAAAGTACAAAAGTTGTCATTGACATTTTTTTTAAATAGATTACAAAGATTTTGTTAATATGTTTCTGATAGAGGTTTTCATTTTGTGTACTGTCAGCTAAGTGCAGGAAATAAAGTGCTCATAGACGTGAGGATAATAAATCTAAGTTGCCAGCTCTGTTTCAAAGTACTTTCACACACACTTTTTTCAATGTTTTTAATTTAATAAAAATGACTTTTTAGAAACTTTTCCACTTTTCTACATGATTCAGATATCCAGTGGCATTGAGGTTTCCATTGATGAAGAATGGCTCCACTATCTTTGTACCCCATATACCACACCATACCATCAATTTTTGTGTTCCAACAGTCTTGGAGGGATCTATCCACTGTGGGTTAGTGTCAGACCAATAGTGGTGGTTTTGTTTGTTAACTTCACCATTCACAAAAAAGTTTGCCTCATCACTCATCTGAAGGCAATTGTCTATGCTGTGAAGATACGAGATGTGCAGCATCTGAAACAACGGATACTGGAAGCCTGTGCTAGCATTTCTTCTGCAGTGTTGCTATCAGTGTGTCAAGAGTGGGAGAAGAGGGTTGCATTGACAATCCAACACAATGGGCAGCAGTTTGAACACATTTTATAAGTGGTCATAAACTTGTAAATAACTCATGAAGAAATAAAGTTACGTTAAAACCAAGCACACCATTGTTTTTCTTATGACATTCTCAATATGTTTTATGTGTCACATGACCCTCTTCCCTTTAAAAAAATAAAGTTGGATCTAAAATGGCCGACTTCAAAATTGCTGCCATGGTCATCACCCATCTGGAAAAGTTTTCCCCCTCCCACATACTAATGTGCCACAAACAGGACGTTGATATCACCAACCATAACCATTTTATATAAGTGCATCCATATAAATGACCCACCCTGTATATGTATTGAGCATTACACAAACACTATACCTATTTAAAAAGATTTTTATTAGATACTATTAAAAGTATACCATTGGTATATATACAAAAAAGTATAGACATGTCGCTTTTCCATAGCCTTTGTGGTACTAGTAACGTAGATGCCCCCTATGTTTCTGTACTACATATGATAAACCTGAGTGGAGAGGTTTTCTTTTGTTTATTGAGATGAAGCTTTTATTAGGAACATTTTATGTAAAATTTTGGATCAAAGTTTTCCAGTGCGCATTACTGAGCACTTAGCGTGTGTTCGCATGCTGAGATTGTGGTGCAGATTTTGGACTTCCAAAATCTGCACCTACTGGCAGAAAAATGCACTAAAAGCATCCCTGTCCACACGTTGCATTTTTGATGCGTTTATTGTATAAATTTGATGCGGATTTGAAGGTGCTTTGTGTTTATTTCAATAAAGCTTGGATACTTTGACCAAAAAAAAGAAAAAAAAAAGATGTGAAATCCTGCTCCCCCCTTCAAAACTATCACTTCTTGCAGATTTTAATGCAAATTAGGCACAAAATAAGCAACACATACGAGAGTGTGAACGATGCTGTGTATCTGATGCTTATTTTGAGCTAACATGAGGGTTTATGGGTGAAAAATATGATAAAATCCGCAGAAAGAATTGAAATGTTGCAGATTTTCCCACAACCAAATACGCAGCGGATCTACTGCTGAAAAAGAACGTATCATGGGACAGGACTTCACAAATCTCTTAAGGTACCGTTACACGGGTAAACATCGCCGACAACATCGCCAGCAACTCACGGGAGCGCACACGTTTTGGGAATTTTGCCAAGATCGCTGTGGAGAGGTCAAGCGAGGAGACATCGCCGGCAAAGCAGCAGCGATGTTGAAAGCAACTTTCGCTGCCAGGGTTAAACTCAACCCAGGCAGCGATCATTTAATATTGCAGTGAATGGGGGAAGTTGCTTTCAACATTGCTGTTGCGGTGTCAAACTGGGCGATTCTGCCAGATCGACTGAGCAACATCGCCTGGTTGCAGAACATGTTCTGAAACCTGGCAACTCCGCTCAAGCAACTTATCGCCGTTGAATCGCCCTGTCACACGTAGCAATGCACAAGCGATTTCAACGACAACAGCAATGCCTATGTCCCTTTTGGGTGATGTTTCCCCGTGTAACGGTACCTTTAGACTCTTCTGGGAAAACACACTGCTGCATATTTAGTGCGGATCTGCTGTGGATCCTCACCAAATACGCTACACACCAAATATGCAGCAAAATACACATCATGCAAACAGTCCCTTACATCTGGGTTTTCATCTACCGTAAATCTCCAAATGACGTGATTCTGATGACATCCCCAAGTGATCCATTCACGATAATGAGGAAGCAGATTTACTCTGGACGACATTTGGCCTCTGTTCAGTGGTGTTCTTTTCAGAAGTGCAGACAGAAACTGTGGTCGACTGAACTTTTAAGCACTACTGAAAAGAAGGACACCGCCAGATCATGGGACAGATTAAGTCCAAGGTGACTTCATGTGCCTTATTATAGGGAATCTTCTGTTGGGGTTCTGTCTGTCTGAGTTACTTGTTTCAGAGTTTAACATGAAAACCCAATATGATCACTTGTTCAGCGTAAAGCACAGAATAAATGTGACTTGAGTCTGAAGGTACCGTTACATGATACAACATTGCCTGCAATGTCGGATGCAATTCCGCGGGAGCGTGGTTGCTTCCGACATCGCACGTTGGCTGTCACATGTCAAGATGTTGTCGGTGACACCGCGGTGATGCAGGCGGAGCCATCGCCCGCTGGTCTGGGAACAAACCAGCGAGCGATCCGCACCAATGCTGCGGTATAGGCTGGATCGCCGGTAACATCGCTATTGCGATGTTACACGGCACGATCCAGCCTTATCACTGGAGCAACATCACCAGGTTGAAGTGCGTGCACTCCAACCTGGCGATGTTGCACCAGCAACTTATTGCAGTTGCATCGTGCTGTTACACAGCACGATGCACTGCTTTGTTGCTTGCAACTTCACTGACTCAGCAAATCGCCAGTGAAGTTGCAAGCAATGTTGTACCATGTAATGGTACATTTATTGTGATCTTTGGGAGGAAGGATGAATAAATCAACAACAGGTCAAGAATTGCTTTTATTTATTTTTTACATCATTTACTATGCGTTATAAGTGATTAGACCAGGGGTCTCAAACCCTGGGGCTTCACTATGCGGCCCGCGGCACCTTGGACAACATAATGATGCATCGCCCCAGTGCAGGGGCTGCTGTAGTCCCCGCTGTGTGATGACTTCTGTCCGCAGCACTAACAAGCTCTGCCACTCAGCAAGATAAAAGCAAGCTGCCAGCCAATGAGAGGCCCGCAGCTAACGGCAGAATATGACGTCACCTGCAGGCCTCTGGCTGGCAGATTGCATTGATCTTGATGAGCAACAGAGCTTGTCTGAGTGGCGGCTGGTGGAAGTCATAGTACAGCGGAGGCCGGAAGTCAGTACAGCGGGGACCGCAGCAGCCCCCTGCACTGGAGAGATGCATCATTAAAGTGAGAAACGTGTGAGTGTTTGTGAGAAGTTGTGTGTGTGAGAGTGAGTGTGTGAGTGAGGATGTGTGTATAAGAAAGTGTGTGCGAGTTTCAGTGTGTGTATGAGTGTGAGTGTAAGAGTGTGTATGAGGATGTGTGAGAGTGTGTGTGTGTGTGTGGGGGGGGTTTGTGAGTAGGTTTGTGTGCGAGTATGATAGTGTGTATTTGAGTGTGTAAAAAGAAGGTAAATCAGGACGGGGGCATCACTATAACAGTAGATCAGGATGGGGGACATCACTATAAAAGTTGATCAGGATGGGGGACATCACTATAAAAGGGATCTGGATGGGGGACATCACTATAAAAGGGGATCAGGATGGGGGACATCATCACTAAAGGGGATCAAGATGGGGGACATCACTACTAAAGGGGAATGGGGTGGGGGCTTTCACTAGAAAAGGAGATCAGGAAGGGGGACATCACTAGAAAAGGGGATCAGGATGGGGGACATCACTACAAAAGGGGATCAGGATGGGGGACATCACTACAAAAGGGGATCAGGATGGGGGACATCACTACAAAAGGGGACCATGATCGATGAGGGACATCACTAGAAAAAGGAACCAGGATGGTGGACATCACTAGAAACAGGGATCAGGATAGGGATCATCACTAGAAAAAGGGATCAGGATGGGTACATCACTAGAAAAGGGGATCAGAATGGGGGACATCAGTAGAAAAGGACATTACTACAGGATGGGGACATTACTACAAGAAAGGGATCAGAATTTGTACTTTACTACATTGAGCAAAAAATTCTGGTATTACTAAAAATATCACTTCATCCTACAAGGGATGCGGCCCCCCGCTGTAAATGTTTTTCTATGTGCGGCCCACCAACCCAGCCGAGTTTGAGACCCCTGGATTAGACGGTCTTATTTTCTGAGTCGGTGCAATTACAGCGATGCCTAATTTATAGGATTTTTTTTTAGTTTTTGTTACTATCATGCTATATTTTGAGAGCTAGAACATTTCTGTACTTTTACTCACAGTCATGTGAGGGCTTGTTTTTTTTCTGCAGAATGCGCTGCCATTTGTATTGGTACTATTAGGACACATAACGTTTTTTCATAGTACTCTATTTAGATTTTTGGGAGGCAGAATGAACAAAAAACTGCAATTCACATTTATTTTATGCCATTCACCATGTGGTAAAATTAATAAGATAGGTTTATTTAATAATCAGTATGATTACAGCGATACCACATTTCTGTTTTGCTGCTTTTACGCTCTGAAAACATTATATAAAAAATATTTGTTTTTGCTATAGTCTAAAGACTACACTTTTTATTTTACTTTGCAATGGACAGAGCTGAATGGAGGCTTAGGGTGCGTGCAGACGAACAGTAAACGCAGCGTTTTGGACACAGCGTCTTGCCGCTGCATCCAAAATGCTGCATCGTACAGTATAAGCATAGTGGATGGGATTTCAAGAAATCCCATCCTCATTATGCTTAACCCGCCTGCAGCGTGTTTGGAGCTGCGGTGCGGGTTGCCGGCATTCTCCTCCACAGCATGTTTATTTCATGCTGCGGAGTCGGAAGCGGCTGCCACAGAGAGACTGCAGGGAGAAGCCGCCCCACACTCGCCGCACATGGTGAGTACAGGGCGGCTGTGGTTTCCCTGCGGCCACCCGCGGCTTCACTCATCCAACACGCAACTCCTCCGGACCGTGCGCACATACCCTAATACTAATAAATACTAGTTAACCACTTCAGAAAACATTGCGAAAAAAGTGCAAAAAAATGATTTTTCATCATACTACTGAGAAGATGGAAGTGGAATAAAATGTGATCAAAAAGTTGCATGTAAATAAAAATTGTGTCATTGAAAACATCATCTTCTCTCACAAAGAATAAGGCTTCTTTTCCATTTTTTTGTGATTGTTTTTTAAGCTTTTCTTAATTTTTTTCAATTTCTTTTTTGTTAACTTTTCTACCTAGTTCCAGGATGGGGCATCAACTTTCCCTGGTCTGATCTAATACTCTGCAATACAGGCAGGAAGGCGTGTCAGGTCCTACTCAAGGAGACCATCGGCACGACATAGTTGCAATCGAGTTGCGCCAATGGGAGCAGAGAGGGAGCTCCCTCACTCTGGTAAGCAGATAGATGCCACTGTCACTATTGACAGAAGCATCAGAAGGTTTAAATGCTTGAGATCAGTGCTAGAACAATTTAAAATCCTCATCAAAACAAATATAACAAGTGGTTCCTCCAATGTCAGCACAAAATTGTACTTTTCTTAAATGCTGCTTTGCTAGATTTATTTAACTCCTTCATAATAAGTGTGTTTTAGTACTAGATATAGACAGGGATGTAACAATCGCAGTTGCAGTTAGATTCAGCTGAAATGCATTATTGTGCACAGGACTGGCTCCAAGATTTGGTGGGCCCCAGATGAAAGAGTCTCAGTGGGTTGGTTTAACACTAGAAGTCCCAGAGACGGGTCATTTGACCTTTTTACCATTGAAAACCAAGGATCCTTTAAATTCCCGGGACTTCTAGTGATAAAGGGATCCTGTCACCTTCAGAACACCTCCTAAGCTAGCAAAACATGTCCCTGCAGCTTCCTATCACTAATCTCACACTTCTTTTGTCTCCTAAAAGCATCCTGTGAAAGTGCATAAAAACGTTTTAATACTTACTCATTAGTGATTATAATTAGCAGGGGCTATATTCTTTAGTCACCAGGGCCTGTTGTTTTGCAGCTCCAGGATCCAGCCTCTCTCTGTCTGTGCTGCTGTGATGTGCAGCTGAAGGCAGGACTAATGATTTGCATTCTGTGAGTGATAGAGAGGGGGGAGGGCAATGCCTGCACATCACAGCAAACAGACAGAGACAGGGTGGATCCTGGAGCCTGCAAAATAGCCCGCCTTGGTGACTAAAGAATATAGCCCCTGCTAATTATAATCACTAATGAGTAAGTATTAAAACGTTTTTATGCACTTTCACAGGATGCTTTTAGGAGACAAAAGGAGTGTGGGATTAGTGATGGGATACCGCAGGGACTTGTTTTGCTAGCTTAGGAGGCGTTTTGGAGGTGACAGGATCCCTTTAACATGTACTAGCTGTACACTGTTTGCAGAATTATTAGGCAAATGAGTATTTTGATGACGATACTTTTTATACATGTTGTCCTTCTCCATGCTGTGTAGGCTTGAGAGCCAAAAACCAGTAAAGTAAATCACGTGATGTGCATCTCTGTAATAAGGAGGGGTGTGGTCTAACGACATCAACATCCTTTTCTTTGGCAAAATGGGTCCGAAGAGAGATTTGACGGGCTCTGAAAAGTCCAAAATTGTGAGATGTCTTACAGAGGGATGCAGCAGTCTTGAAATTCCCAAACTTTTGAAGCGTGATCACTGAACAATCAAGCGTTTCATGGCAAATAGCCAACAGGGTCGCAAGAAGTGTGTTGGGCACAAAATGTGCAAATTAGCTGCCCATGAATTTAGGAAAATCAAGCAAGAAGCTGCGAAGATGCCATTTGACACCAGTTTTGCAATATTTCAGAGCTGCAACGTTACTGGGGTATCAAAAAGCACAACGTGTGCTATACTCAGGGACATGGCCAATGTAAGAAAGTCTGAAAAACGACCACCTTTGAACAAGAAACAAAAGATAAAACGTCAAGACTGGGCCAAGAAATATCTTAAGACTGATTTTTTAAAGGTTTTATGGATTGATGAAATGAGAGTGACTCTTGATGGTCCAGAGGCTGGATCAGTAAAGGGCAGAGAGCTCCACTCCGACGCCAGCAAGGTGGAGTTGGGGTACAGTTATGGGCTGGTATCATCAAAGATGAACTTGTGGGACCTTTTCGGGTTGAGGATGGAGTGAAGCTCAACTCCCAGACCTACTGCCAGTTTCTGGAAGACAACTTCTTCAAGCAGTGGTACAGGAAGAAGTTGGTATCGTTCAAGAAAAACATGATTTTCATGCAGGACAATGCTTCATCACATGCATCCAACTATTTCACAGCGTGGCTGGCCAGTAAAGGTCTAAAAGAAGAAAAAATAATGACATGGCCCCCTTGTTCACCTGATCTGAACCCCATAGAGAACCTGTAGTCCCTCATAAAATGTGACATCTACAGAAGGGAAAAGAGTACACCTCTAGGAACAGTGTCTGGGAGGCTGTAGTGGCTGCTGCACACAATGTTGATCGTAAACAGATCAAGCAACTGACAGAAACTATGGATGGAAGGCTGTTGAGTGTCATCATAAAGAAAGGTGGGAAGGTCGCTAATTTTTTTTGCATGTCAGAAATGTTTATTTCTAAATTTTGTGCTGTTATATTGGTTTACCTGGTGAAAATAAACAAGTGAGATGGGAATATATTAGGTTTTTATTAAGTTATAAGGACCTGAACATAAGGTATAAAATGTTGGTTAGGGGGCTGCAAAACAAAGCAAAATGGTGATTAACCAGCTAAATCATACTAACCACACTTTTGTGCCGCTCTCAAACTTGCTACTGAGTCCGCTCATTAAGCCCCATACATATTCGCTGGTTATCCCCAACCACCCTCTGTGACAGAATCTGTTGTTGGTCGCACTCAGATATCCTCTGTGCTGGCATCTGTGATTGCTTGCCATAGACACACTAGTGTAAAAATAAATAATTGGAAAAAATGATGTGGGGTCCCCTGTAATTTTGATTCTCAGGGCAGATAAAGTGAGCAACTGCACCCTGCAGCCCCCAGCTGTGTGCTTCATATTGGCTGGGTATAAAAATACAGGGTATCCCTAAACCAAATCTGGCTCTGCTATATCCCAGAGGCTGCAGTGATGTAAAACACGACCTCTCACTGTAGCTTCTGGGACCACATTGACTTCGCGGGGTTCTCTCGACTGTGAGAATCGACAATGACACTGGAGAGCTTCGCAGGTGCAATCAATGCGCTCCGTTGAATATGCAGCCGGATTGCTGCGATGTTTCTCAATCCAGCAGCGGGTTCTTTGGCGTTCACAGCATTGAAAACTACAACTGTGAACTCTGTTGAACCCACTGCTGGATAGCCAGATTACAGAACATGGCTATGTCTCACAATCCGGCAACGGGTTCAATGGAGTTCACTAATGGCACCTCTTCATTACTAATCTAAAGCTTGATGGCAGCTCTGATTTTTGACAAATTACAAAGCTGTAATTAACCCCATATATTACTCAAATTGCCACCACACTGGGGCAATTGTGAAGAGCCGGGTAAAGCACCAGATTTAGCACAGATTTTTCCAATTACTTAATTATTTATTTAAAATGTGAGGTCTTCTCTATATCTGCTTATTCAGTACAGATCAAACAGCATTGGGCTGATATTATCAGGGTGGGAAGAGCCATGGATATTGGCCCCTTTCCAACCTGATATCAACCCCCCAAGGCTTTACCTAGGCTATTTAGGAAATAGCCACAACTTTTTTTAAATGATTTATTTTTACACTACACTCTGGTTAGGAGTCAGAGGTTTGCAGAGAACAACAGACTGATTGCAGCCAATCATGGATGACGGTGCAGAGGATGGGGGCATGTAAAGCAATCTGACTGCAACCAATCATGGATGCTGTCACAGAGAGTGGGTGGAGGAAGCAGTAAATATCCATAGGGTTTAATAAGTGGGCCAGAAAAGACTCTAACAGCTGTTTTTAATGTTCCGGGGAAACACGATATGTATCATTGTTCTGATGTTATCCTCATTTTAATTCCTTTGCAGTCTCCTAGCCTTGCTCTCTTAGCTTCTGGGAAACACAGAAGATAGACAGCCTTTCAACAAGCTTTATTTGGTTGCTGAACCCAAACAGTAACACAGACATACAGTTAGATGTCGGTGTTTGGGGTTCAGAACTGGACACCAGGTGTCTGTTACGAGCCCTAAACTTTACCGTTATGGTTAGCTCATCTTTATTTTTTATCTCAAAAATGGTACAAAATTTTCAATTAGGTAAATTACAAAGTACCGTATATACTCGTGTATAAGCCGACCCGTGTATAAGCCGACCCCCCTACTTTTGCCCCCAAAACCTGGGAAAACCTATTGACTCGTGTATAAGCCGAGGGTGGACCCCAGCACAGGTATACAGCCCCCAGCAGTGTGGTATACAGGCCCCCTCAGTGGTATACAGCAGCCTCCCCAGTGGTAGTATACAGCAGCCTCCCCAGTGATAGTATACAGTAGCCTCCCCAGTGGTATATACAGCAGCCCCAGAGGGGTATACAGCAGCCCCAGAGCTGTATACAGCAGCCCCAGAGGGGTATACAGCAGCCCCAGAGGGGTATATAGCAGCCCCAGAGGGGTATATAGCAGCCCCAGAGGGGTATACAGCAGCCCCAGAGGGGTATATAGCAGCCCCAGAGGGGTATATAGCAGCCCCAGAGGGGAATACAGCAGCCCCAGAGGGGTATACAGCAGCCCCAGAGGGGTATACAGCAGCCCCCGCTGTATACAGCGGTACCCGGCTGTATACAGCCCCCCCCCCGTGGTATACCGGGCCCCCCCTGTGGCAACCTGTAAAGGAAGCGATGATTATACTTATCGGGTCGCTGTCGCCGACGCCGCCGCTCTGTCACCGTCCGTCACCGCGCTCCTCCTGGTCTTCATGCTTACTTCACCGGCGCACAGAAAATGACGTCATTTCCTGTGCGCCGGTGAAGGAAGCATGAAGACCAGGAGGAGCGCGGTGACGGACGGTGACAGAGCGGCGGGGTAGGCGACAGCGACCCGATAAGTATAATCATCGCTTCCTTTACAGGTTGCCACAGGGGGGGCCCGGTATACCACGGGGGGGGGGCTGTATACAGCCGGGTACCCGTATATACTCGTGTATAAGCCGAGGGGGGACTTTTCAGCACATTTTTTGTGCTGAAAAACTCGGCTTATACACGAGTATATACGGTATGTTTATTTAAAGGAAACTTTTTATGACCTTTTTAACAAGTGACAAAAAGAATTTAAAAGTATAAAATGTAACTAATATAAACCATATTGAAGTAGGATTTTTTTTTAGCTCAAAACAATAATCTATTTTATTGATAAGGGCAGCTTTTTACTATTTTTTCACTAGCGTTGCAGCAGAGGCCTGCTGGGTATGAGCATAAGGTTTACAGTGAAACATACTACACCTTACAGAATTATTCATTACTTGTTATTATTCATGCTCTCAGAAGTAGAGATACTGTACTCTGGAGTGTATCTTCAGAGCAACAGGTATAAAGGGGTGCTCAGGCTTTTATAAATAGTTATGTGCGTTAACTTTTTTTACACAGTAAGCAGAGCTAAGAATCATGGCAACAGACATATCTGGGAAAAATAAAATATATTCATTGCTGTGTAGCATAATTCGTCGTGAACAAAAATACAAGCCCAGGATGGCTGGGAGTGTTTGCCCCACATAATATAGTCACAAGTCTTTCCTAATTACTATAAGGGTGGCTTCACACCACAGTTTTGATGATCCAGGGATCAGATTTTGGCCCCATAGTATTTCTATAGGGCCGGATGGAGCCGTGTGGCAGCTTTTTGCCATCCGGTTTCCATCTGTCTAGGAGAATCAGTGAGAATTCAGATTTTTCTCCCGGACACAAAAACGCAGCTTGCAGCGTTGTTGTGTCCTGGACAAAAATCTGCACAAATCGGATCCTCCGTCCCCGGCATGCCCTAAAATGGGAGTCTATGGCGCCGGATCCAACATAATATCGGTCCGGCTCCCAGACGCCGGTTGCTGAAGCTCAGCGCTGGCCGGAGCTGAACTTCAGCACCATGGAGAGCTCCCCGCTCAATTTCAGGACCTCGGGCAGCTCCCACTAGCCGCGATCCTGACATTTCAGCAGGGACAGCTCCTGAACCCTACGATCTGCCTGGAATTACCCGCCTTTCCAATAATGCAATTGCGAAGCTTTGTGTTCCCATGGGTCTTACCTCAGTATTTGCTTCTTTTATATCATAGGAGACAATTTTTTCGACAATTTACTGCAATACTAACTTTGGGATCGAACAGTCACCAGTGGGGAGCGCGTCATTTCCTGCACTCATCGGCAGAATGTGATGTGATTTTTGGCGCCAATGGGTTTTCATTACAGCCGGGGGTCAGCTGATGACCAATGTGTCTATCATGATGGACTTCTTGTGAATGTGGACTGCGAGTTTATAGGAGGTCATTATTTCTGTTGTACAGCACAAATAATCACAGCTAAGGGGACTAGTAGATACAATAAAAAGTAAAAAAAAGTTTTTAAAAATATAAAAAAATGAATGAAAACACAAAAGTTCAAATAACCACCTTGTTTCCCTATTGAGAATAAAACATAAAATAAATAAAAACTGCACAATTGGTATTGCTGGGATCAGAAATGTCTTATCTATCAAACAATAAAATACATTCCAATTAGTTTAACAGCATAATAAAAATAAATTTAAAAGCCAGAATTACATATTTAGGCAGTCACAACATTGCAGTAAAATGCAATAAGAGGTTATCAAAATTTTGCATCTATCCAAAAATGGCAACAATAAAATCGTCAGCTACAAAAAATAAGCCATCAGGCCCAAAACATTATATTTCTTAGAAAATGGCGACAAAAGCAATTATTTTATTTCCCATACAAATTTCTGAAATTTTTTTCACAACTTAACTTAAAAGAAAATTACATATGTTTGCTATCTATGAACTCGTCCAGACCTAGAGAATCCTATTGCCAGGTCACTTTTATCATACAGTGAACATGGTAAATAAATAAAAAAAAAAAAAAAAAAAAAAACAATCATGAAATTGCACTTTTCTTTTTTTGCAATTTCACAGCGCTTGGAATTTTTTTCACATTTTCCAGCTCATCCCGCAAAAAACAAGCCCTAACAGTGTGTGCTCACGGTCAGTATACCCAGTGTTTTAGACGCAGCGTCTTGCCACTGCATCCAAAACGCTGTGTAGTACAGTATAAGCATATTGGATGGGATTTCAAGAAATCCCATCCTCACTATGCTTAACCCGCCTGCAGCGTGTTTGGAGCTGCGGTGCGGGTTGCCGGCAGTCCGCTCCTCCGCAGCATATTTATTTCATGCTGCGGAGTCGGAAGCGGCTGCCACAGAGAGACTGCAGGGAGAAGCCGCCCCGCACCCACCGCACACGGAGAGTTCAGGTTGGCTGGGGTCTCTCTGCGGCCACTCGCAGCTTCACTCAGGTCCGAAGGAGCTGCGTCCAATACGCAGCTCCTCCGGACTGTGAGTACATACCCTTCTATGGCTACACTGACAGAAAAATAAAACAGTTATGGCTCTTGGAAAAAGAGGAGGAAAAAACAAAAACACAAAAATAAAAAATCGCTGAGTAGTGAAGGGGATAAAAATTATAAAACATGTAAAAATTAACACACATAAAGTTTATATCAACCCCAACTTTCCCATTATGAAGAAAAGGTACCACACCCAAGGAAATGGAGTGAAAGTGATAAAAAAATCATATACACCCCTAAATGGAATCAATAAAAAACATTATTGCTGGATCCAGCAGGTACAATTGTTTCAAATAAAACAATAAAGTAATTAACTCAGCCTCCATGGCCTGTATGCACGCTTATCACGCAAAACTCCACTGCTGAACAAAAAGCATTCCCGACATGCATTTAACACCTTAACGACAGCCGTACGTCTCTAGACGTCGGCTGTCATTAACCCCGTGTTTGAAGTGAGCTCCGGGGTGGAGCTCACTTCAAACCTCCGACATCTCAGCTGATCTCACTAGCTGAGATGTCGGTCTAACAGCACCGATCGGTCCCGCCATCCGATCGGTGCTATTAACCCCTTAGATCCCGCCCTCAATCTCTGAGAGCGGGATCTAAGGGAGCCAGAGCGGGCAGCGCGCGCTTACCGGGCTCCAGGGGAGATCTCGCGATAGTATCGCGGAATCTCCCGTGCTGATGTGATAGGACAGGGTCCTGGCTTGACCCTGGAACCTGTCATGGAGCATTTCCTGCTTGTGGTTGGCAGGGGCTGCCAACCACAACAGGTCCGCGATTCTGACACATACAGAGGAGCTGCAGCTCCTCTGTATGTGTCAGAAGTGATCGGACTGTGCATCTGCATGCCTCTCTATGGGGCAGTGTAAAATTAAGAATCAATAAACAAATAAAGTTTTTACAAAGTTGAAAAAAAAACAAAAAACATAAAAGTTCAAATCACCCCCCTTTTCTCCCATCCACAATAAAAGTATAAAAAAATTAAATAAATACACATATTTGGTTCAGAATCGCCCGATCTATCAATATAAATAATCAAATAATGAGAGCCGTAAACTGCGTAGCGCAAAAAATGGGTTAAACGCCAAATTTACGTTTTTTTGGTCGCTGCAACAATGCTAAAAAATGCAATAACGGGCGATCAAAACAGCGCATCCACCCAAGTATGGTATCATTAAAAACGTCAGCTCGAGACGCAAAAAATAAGCAGTCACCCAGCCCCAGATCCCGAAAAATGAGGACGCTACGGGTCGCAGAACATGGCGCAAAAAGTGCAATGTTTCTTTTTTTCATGCTTTTGAATTTTTTTCCACCACCTAGATACCAATAAAGGTATACATGTTTGGTATCTACAAACTCGTACTGACCCGAGGCATCGCACCGTCACGTCGGTTTTACCATATAGTGAACACGGCGACTAAAAAATCCAAAAAACAAACGTGTAATTGCACTTTTTTTGCAATTTCACTGCACTTGGAATTTTTTTGCAATTTCCCTGTACATTATATGGTAAAACAAATTATTGCATCTGAAAGTACAACTCGTCCCGCAAAAAACAAGCCGTCATATGTCTATATTGACGGAAAAATAAAAAAGTTATAGCTGTTGGAAGCCGAGGAGCGAAAAAACGAAAATGAAAAATGACAAATTTCTTCGTCACTAAGGGGTTAAAGTATGGTCAACATTTGGACAATACTGAGAGAATATAGTCTGATCAGATGACACCACAACTGAACTATTTGGATGTTATAATACACACAAGTTTGGAGTGGGAACATCATGGTGTGGGGCTGTTCAGCATACAGCACTGACAAACTTTAGATGATTGAATGTAAAATGAATGGACCAATATGCCAAGACATCTAATATATAAAGCTGAATGCGTGTATGTGTGTGTGTATGTATATATCTTTGTATATCCGGGATTGGCATCTACACCGTCGCAACTACGGCCACAAAATTTTAACCCTGCGTGTTCCAGTTCACCAAACAATTTTGCCCCTATCTACATAATGGGAAAAAAGTGAAAGGAAAAGTGTTGGAGGAAAATCGACAGCTGCCAGCTACAGCCACAAAATTTTGCACAGTCACACATCTGGACCCCGACAGCATCATATGCTATGTTGTGAGGCGAAAGTTTAACTCCGCGCGTTCCAGTTCACCAAACAATTTTGCCCCTATCTACATAATGGGGAAAAAGTGAAAGGAAAAGTGTTTGAGGCAAATTGACAGCTACCAGATGTGAACAAGGGGGACTTAAAGAATGAGAGCGATGGCGCCAAAGAGTATATACCGTACAGTTGCTAAGGTGGGGCCCCGACATAGGAGACTCACCACACACGGGGATATGAACACACACAAAATGTGCCACACACAACCACGTGCTTGAACACATATACCACCCTTAGCACACATTTCACCACACATACACTAACCTCGGCACATAATCGCCCTAAAACACACACAAGTCTGGTATTATCCTTTAAAAAATATAAATCTGATTAATAAGCAGCAAAACTACAAGAGAAACAAATGTACCATATCTAATGTATAAAGCTGAATGTATGTATGTGTGTGTATATGTTCTGGATTGGCATCTACACTGTCGCAACTACAGCCACAAAAGTTTGCACAGTCACACGTCTGGACCCCGAGAGTGTCATAGGCTATGTTGTGAGGCGAAATTTTAACCCTGCACGTTCCAATTCACCAAACAATTTTGGCCCTATCTACATATTGGAGAGAAAGTGACAGTTACCAGTTGACAGTTGTGAATGAGAGGGGCTTAATGACAGCGCCAAAGACTAACAGCATATACCAGCATATAGTCACTAAGGTGGGGCCCTGACATGGAATATTCACCACGCACAGGGACATGTATACACACCACATGTACACAAAGAGTAACAGCTAAGGTGGAGCCCCAACATTGGATACTCACCACGCACCGAACACAAACACACACACCACAAAGAGACACACACAACTCAGAGACACACACAACATACACACCCCCCCACAGGGACACACACACATACACACCCTATAGGGACACATGCACTCACCCCACAGGGACACACACACCACAGGGACATACACACATACACACCCCATAGGGACACAGAGACCCCACAGGGATGGACACACACCACAGGGACACCACTCCCCCCCACAAGGACACACACCACAGGGACACCCCTCCCCCCCACCAAGAACACACACCACAGGGACACACACGCACACACCTCAGGGACACACACACACCCCAGGGACACAAACACCACACAGACAGACACAGATGTGCACAAATCGCCTGATACGTCTGGTATCTTTAATTTCCAAAAATAAACATCCGATTAAAAACAGCCAATGTGCAACACATGTGCCATATAGGGAATTAAGGCAGATGTCAGTCACATGAGCTGTCTATTATGTGTATGTGTGAGGTAATATATACTGCCCGGCCAGGGGGAGGGTTTACTGTTGGCTGGAGATTTATTAGGCTGCCTATAGAAACCAATCACAGCTCAGCTTCTATTTTCCTACAGGTCATTAATATGACATATGCAGTATCTTATGGAGTGGCTGGCTCCATGCTGCAATTTGCACCCTTGTTGACTGCAGGTGATCTAGGGTTGAGATGGAGTCTTCCCACTGAGAGGTGGGAGGTGGACAAGGAGGATAGGGATAGCAGCGTATGACTCGTCGGACCTGAAGTCACTTTGTCGCAGTCGACGAGCAAACAGACATTGGCTAATGTGTGTACCAAGAACTTCAGAAATAAAAAGATAAGATTTTGAGTTTTTTGAAAAAACGTAAGTTTTTAACTTTTTTCTCATATATATATATAGCTTACTAGCTGGGAGCCCGATGCACATGCATCGGGATTCTAGTACGTGGAGTCTCTGACTCGCAATGCCCGCTGCGCGGGCATTGCGAGTCGACTTAGAACTGCTCGCAATGGCCGCTTCGCGGCCAATGCTTCGCGCGTATCCACATGACCACGCCGGCTCGCATTGCGAGTCGACTTAGAACTGCTCGCAATGGCCGCTTCGCAGCCAATGCTTCGCGCGTATCCACATGACCACGCCGACTCGCAATGGCCGCTTCGCGGCCAATGCTTCGCGCGTATCCACATGACCACGCCGGCTCGCATTGCGAGTCGACTTAGAACTGCTCGCAATGGCCGCTTCGCAGCCAATGCTTCGCGCGTATCCACATGACCACGCCGACTCGCAATGGCCGCTTCGCGGCCAATGCTTCGCGCGTATCCACATGACCACGCCGGGGGCAAAAAAGCCATTCGCAATTATATAATAGATTAGCATATGTACATCATTGGTAGTAACCGAGTGCTGCAGAGTATTTTTTTCTAGTTATTTGATCCAGCAGCCCTGCTGGCACCGGTTCACATTAGTCTGTGAGTGCTATGCAGTTTTTTTTTCTGTTTTCTTTTTTTTCTGTTTTATTTAGAAAATTAGTGACGTGTTCAATACTTATTTCAACCGACAATAATCAATTTGAGTGCTTTCATTTGTAACTTTCATTTTAGAGCAATTACATTTTTATTTTTCCATCAAATATAACGATTTGACATAACCATATTTTGTTAATTATTCAGAAAAATAAGAAAAATAATTCTAGGGTAGATTACAAAAGTTCAACATACATATATGGAGTAAAATTTTTGTACCCTAGTTAATAAAAAATCTTATTTTGCAGAATTGAATGACAAAATATGGTTATGTTGGTGAAAAAATAAAAAAGTAATTGTTCTTAGAAAGTTGAAAATGAAAGCACTCCAATGAAAATTGTGTGTGGTAGGAATAGACAATATTCTGTACATAAGAGGCATGGAAAACCGACAAAAACAATACCAAATCTGTTACAAATTTTAAGTCTTTGCATTCAAAATGAAAAATCAGTAATTTTACTGTGGGTCCATTGAGAATTTTCTACTTGTTTACTGTCTATAACTTCATGCAGGCAACCGTGCGTCTCCTTGGTAACAGACAACAAATAAATCCTGTATAATCTGATCCTTCAGCATGCTTTCTTCTATGTGTTGCCAACATCCAGTCATTAGGTTATCAAGGCCAAGGGGACTGATGGAAGAAAGAGCAACAAGGAGGAAATAAAATAAGTTGGCATATCCAAATGTATTAAAAAGATTTGTTCTTTAATGAGACATCTTTAAAAAGGTAACATAATGGTTACCCTAAGGCCCAGTCACACGGGGCAACATATTCGGCAACACTGCCGGCAACTCCCGGGAGCGCGCACGTTTTTGGCAGCTCTCCAACATCGCTGATGAGATGTCAGACGAGGAGACATCGCCGGCAACTCATCAGCAATGTTGCTAGCAACTACTGCTGCCAGGGTTAAACTCAACCTAGGCAGTCTAGGGAGTCTATGGGGGAAGTTGCTGGCAACATCGCTGTCGCCGCGTCAGACAGGGCGATGCAGGCACATCGCCTGAGCAACAACGCCTGAATTCACAACATTGCTGGGAAACCAGGCGAAGTTGCTGAAGCAACTATCGCAGTTGAAATCCCCCAGTTATACAGGGCAACTCTCTGGCGAAGTCGTCGCAACTTGGCCACGCCCCTCAGTTGCCGGCGATGTTGTCGGAGATGTTGCCCCGTGTAACAGGGCCTTAAGGCTATGTGCAGACGCTGAGTATTTGATGCTGAAATGTTTTCCAGCCTAAATGCTGCTAAACTGCACTCTGCCAGAAACACGTACCAAATACGCAATGTATTTTTGGTGCATTTTTGGTGTGTATTTGGTGTGTTTATGGTGCAGATTTTGGTCTTGCATTTTTTCACTATTGTAATTGGCAGGCAGGGCTGAAAAGCGCACCAAGAACTGAAATGCTCATTTCAGTTTATGCAAGAATTTTTGTGAGAAAAGGTGACAAAAAACACAACATAAAATGCATCAAAAACATACCGTTTGAACATTACCTTAAAGCCATGGTCCCTAAACACCTTACAACACAGAAAATGGATCATATTACTGAAAGTTATCAGTCAGGAGAAGAGTATAAAAAGAATGTACAAGACATTAGATACACCATGGAACACTGTGAAGATGGTCATCAAGAAGTGGCTTAAATTTGGCAAAACAGTTTCCTAGAAGTAGACGTCCCCCAAAAATTGATGAAAAGTCAAGAAGAAAATTGGTCTAGGAAGCTGCAAAGAGGTCTACAGTGACAATAATGGAGCAGCAGGAACTTTTGGCAAGTACTGGTTATGCACTGCACATGACAACAATTTCCAATATTGTTCATATTTCTGGCCTTTTGGGTAGGATAGAAAGGCAAAAGCTTTTTCTTAGAAAAAAATAAATTAAGCTGGCTATACAGCAAGTCTGCCAAATGAATGTGCAGAAACATGGTATGGTCTGATGAGATCACTGTTGAACGTTTTGGCTATTAATTCCAAAAAGTATGTTTGGTGCTAAGCCAACACTGCCAATCACCAAAAGAACACTTTACCCGAAGTGAATCATGGTGGAGGTAACATTATGCTTTGGGGCTGCTTTTTGGCAGCTAGTACTGAAGCTTTAGTCATAATGAAGGGAATTATTAACAGTACATTTTTTAAAAGTGTTGTCCAACTAAAATTATAATTCTACAGTCACAGTAGATTTATCAATCCTCAATCGCACACACTGTGCTGCGAGGATTCGTTCATAAATTAGGAGTAGACTGCAATTATGCAACATGCGTGTTCCTGGCCTAAAACCTGATTATTGAGCATAGCCTCACTCAAAACAAATGTATAGAGTGCCTACTACTTTAGTCAGACACGTCCACGCCATGCACTTGTATTGAGCAAGGGCATGCCCACTTAATGGGTCGTGTGCATGTCACATAATTGTGCTCCGTTCACGACTTAGAAATCAGCTAATCATCGCTGCGTACAGTGAATGTGTTGGGAGGATTGAAATGTCTACAGTCATATAATTTAGACCGGACAACCCCACTAACAAGACAAATTGCAAGGTTACTTTATTTTTTGTTATAGATGTATTGGCAGATTAAAGGAAATTAGTTGTGAAAGTATAAGATATGCGTTAATATAAAATATTAACTTCAAGACTATGGACACCTTTTTTAAAACTCTGATAATATTTCATATTGAGATCGAGATTGCAACCTATTCCAATTTTCAGACTTTACTTGTGTGCACATCTTTACAAATGATGGTTGAGAGGTCTGTATGATCAGTAAGCTGTTGCTTTCTCTAGTTGTCTCCGATCACTGTAATTGGTCAATCCATCCGATGGCTCAGTTGACAGCCAAGTGTCTGTGGTAACAGCCAGCACTGCCCCTGGCTGATTAACCCTTCAGATGTCGCGATCGAGAGTAAACAGAATATTTAGAAGGTTGTTCATAAATGTGGGAATCAACTACAGCAGTCCCCGCTCTCTGATCGCTGTGATTAGATAGTGAATGTAACAATCCAATCACAGCATGTACTAAATGCATGGAAACAGCAGCTAAGGCTGGTTTCACACTTGCGCCCTGTCCTGAATAAAACGCAGGCATCTATATCCAGTGATGCATGCAAAAAGGGTCTGAGGAAGTGAAGAATAGCCTGTACAACAGAGCGGTGTCGAGCTCACACCAGAAGAGTAAGCGCCAGGAAACGGACACCGGAGACTGAGGCTGTGCAGGGCCTAAAGTCCCGGCAGCCAATACCGGAGGGTAAGGGATTCCAAGTCCCCCATCCACACCAAAGTGCTCCGAGGCACAGCAGCATTGAGAGCCCAGGAGGAGTCGTCCGTGAAGCGGGGCTGGAGCAGGACCCGAGCTGCCTGCCATACGGCACACTGAATGAGAGAGAAGGAAAAAGAGGGCCGCAGCTAAGCTTAAGCAGCCACAGGGACCTACTAAGAAAGCACAGCAGGGAGGCCTCAGAACTTTCTGGGTGAGGAAATCCCTGAGTTGCTCCTAGGTTGCCGGATTCCAGCAATACCATCTGTCCCTGTGTCGGTATCACCAGTAAAGGACATGAGGAACCAACAAACCGTGAGTTTGTCAGTTTCTTTGCGCCCTCCATCCTGCACCGTACACCCATTCAACATCTACTGCCCTGGGGATCCGCTCCACCCGTGGGGAGCCACTACATCCCAGCCACCCATCCATCATCCCCATAGGTTCTGCATCAGCGGTGGCCACTCATAGGCACAAACCACAGGTGGCATCATGATTAACTTTCCCTATATTAGCCAAGAACTCCCTTTACACTGAACCCAGGGTCGCGGAAGCCGGGTCTCAACCCCTGTGACTCATCAGAAACACCGTAGTCCGGTTTCGAGTACCCCACAGCCCTGGGGTGCATCATTGTGAGCATGCTCAAATTACTTTGCACATGCTCAGTGTAAAATCCGGAGCGAGTCTTGCTGCATTCACCTGTGGACAGATGCAGCCTCATAGAGACCAATATGTCATTTTGCTGCATTGTGCTGCATCTGGACACATCAGGATTTTTGAAGCGCTGCAAAATCGCAACATGATGCGATCAGGGTTGTGTACAAACTACAAAACGCTGCACTCATATGAAACCCTCCAAATCCTGATTCCCTTGATGACCCTGCATCCCCATGTTAAATATAGGGATGCATGCCTGATCAGGGTAGATCAGAATTTCGGCGGACACCGACACAAGACAGAAAAACGCCAGTGTGAAGCCACCCTAAACTCCGATTCTCCTCATTCTGTCAGTGACTGTATTGGAAATCACAGCTATGCTGCTGTCAGAAATTGTCAAGTGTGAATTGCCCATTTCTTCCAGTGTCATACCAATTTCCCTGTTTCTCCTCTTATTTCCTGTCATTTTTTTATACATGTTATTTTTCTATATCTTCGTTTTTTCAATGTTATTTTGTCCTTCTTTACATCCATCCGTCGATAGACAGTTTTAGCTACGTATAGGGCATTAGTGAGGCAATTAATTTAGAAATAGTTAGCTAGAGCTAGTGTGATGGTGGGTTTACACACACCAATTTATCTGTTCAATATCTGAACCAATCTCTGGTTGCAGTGAAATCATGGATACATTGCTCCATGTTGTACACAGCCACAAAATGGAGCAATGTATCCATGATTTCACTGCAACCAGAGATCTGTTCAGATATTGAACAGATAAATTGGTGTGTGTAAACCCACCATTAGGGTACGTGTAGGTGTGGCATATTAGGGAAGGTGTGGCATTTCAAGGTGCTGATTAGACAGCATGATTATTGCTTAGGTGTGCCTTTTGCTGGCCACAATAAAAAGCCACTCTAAAATATGCATTTTTTGATTAAACAGTTCAATGCCACAGATGTTGCAAGTTTTGAGGGAGAGTGCAATTTGAAAGCTGACTGCAGGAATGTCCACTGGAGCAGTTGCCCATGAATGAAATGTTCATTTCTCTATTATAAGCCAACTCCAAAGGCATTTCAGAGAATTTGCAGTACATGCATCCTGTCTCTCAACCACAGACCGCATGTAACCACACCAGCCCAGGACCTCTACATCCAGCATCTTAACTTACAAGATCATCTATGACAAGTCTCCTAGACAGCTGCTGCAACAATAAGTTTACATAACCAAAAAAATTCTGCACAAATGGTCAGAAACAAATTTTAGGGAAGCTACACTACATGCTCATCATCCTCGTCAGGAACTCCACCTAATTGTAGTTCAGCTTCGTAACCAATCTGCGGTTGCATACTCACGATGAGTATACGCAGCGTTTTGTATGCGTCTTGCTGCTGCGTCCAAAATGCTGCGCAGTACAGTACAAGCATAGTGGATGGGTTTCTAAGAAATCCCATACCCACTATGCTTAACCCGACTGCAGTGTTCTTTTAGCTGCAATGTGGGTTGCCGGCATTCCGCTCCTCCGCAGCATGTTAATTTCAAGCTACAGAGTCAGAAGTAGCTGCCATCGGGTGACTGCAGGGAGAAATCGCCCTGCACCTGCCGCACATGGTGAGTACAGGGCGGCTGCTGTCTCCCTGAGACCACCCGCGGGTTCACTCAGGCCCGGAGGAGCTGCGTCCAACACGTAGCTCCTCTGGACCTTGAGCACATACCCTGAGAAGAAAAATGCTCACATTCGAAGGTGTCTGGCATGTGTTTGAGATGTTCGCTTCACAGATGATTCACGGCTTTCACTGTACAGGGCAGATGACAGACTTGCAAATGTTGGTCACACCAGATACTGACTGGTTTCTTGACCCACCGGACCCTCTTAATAATATAAAACTGCACATTTTAGAATGTACTTTTATTGAGGCAAGCTTAAGACACACATGTGCAATAATCATGCTATTTAATCAGCATATTGATATACCACACATGTGAGATGGATGATTTTAAAAAGGAGAATTGCCCACTAACACAGATTTAAGGCCACGTTACACACACAGATATCTGTTCAGATATTGGTCACAGATCTCTGGTTGCAGTGAAGTCATGGACACATTGTTCCATTTTGTGGCTATGTACAATGGAACAATGTGTCCATGATTTCACTGCAACCAGAGATCTGTTCAGAAGTTGGACACAGATATCTGTGTGTGTAACGTGGCCTTTAGACAAATTTGTGAACAATATTTGAGAGAAAAAGGCCTTTTGTGTACATAGAAAAAGTCCTAGGTCTTTGAGTTCAGCTCATGACATATGGGAGCAAAAACAAAACTGATGCATTTATATTTATGTTCAGTATATATCACTCAATTTTGTGTTTTTCATGAAAACTCATACTTTTATTTATCAAATGAGTTGCAAAATGAATTGAAAATATAGTCCAGACACTGACAAGGTAAGAAATGATGATTTTTAAATGAAATAATAAATTTCTCCTTCAAATTTAACTTTCGTCAAATAATTTTTGCAGCAATTACAGCATTGCAGACCTTTGGCATTCTGGCTGTTAATTTGCTGAGGTAATCTTGAGAAAATTCACCCCAAGCTTCCTGAAGCCGTCCCACAAGTTGGATTGGCTTGATGGGCACTTTTTGCGTACCATACGGTCAAGCTGCTCCTACAACGGTTCAATGGGGTTGTGATTTGGTGACTGTGGATGCTTGCGTACAAATCACACATGGGGAGCAATGAGTACACATGGCCATCCGCACCCGAGAGCATACACTATGCGTCCCCATGTTAAACATAGGGATGGGCGGTGCTTGGGCTTGGCTTGCGTTCGTCCGCCGCAATGCGCAGCGCAGGCAAACACAAGTGTGAAGCCACCCTTACTGATATATTCAAATGTTTTGCCTGCTTCACAACTTGGTTCTGATAATAAAAAATGCAATCAGATCTTATTGGTCATCTGACATACTGCATGACATCCCTATGTACAGAGAAGCAAAGGCCTGGCAACTATTTGAAATCATTCTGCAATTCCAACACTTCAAACTAAGTTTTACAAAGTCAGGCCTGTGATAAATTATTTTACTTTTAAGAATATTTCCACATTTATACTACTGTACTCAAGAACTAAAGAGCCTTATTATATGACCAATAATATAAGACAAATCATATTCTCAATTTGCAGACACAGTGTTTTAAAGTATTTTGCTCCTCATCAGTGCAAAGTATGGGATGGTCAGGTCTGGCATGTCAGTATATGAGGAGACTTAAATGCCATGCATGCTCCTCTGGGAAATTTAATATGCAAATTGCCTCAAGTACTAGATTTCAAGTCCTCTCTAAGGAGGCAAGTTTCATTTACGTATGTATGTAAAATGTTTTCAAAAATTTACACTTTTGTGAAAAAAAAACTATATTGTATTTTTTCACACTCATTTTGAACAAATTCCTGTATTAAAATGTGGACTAAATAGAGTCATCACACATAAATTAACTATTTAGGGGTACACTTTCCAAATGGCATCAGTTTTCTGCTGTTTTGGCACGTCAAGAACTCTGCTACTGCAACATGATGCCCACTATCTATTTAAGCCAAATTTGTGTTACAAAATTCAAATGCTCCTCCAGTCTGAGCTGTTTTTCCAAAAGAACATTTTCACTCCATGTGAAGTATTGCCATGCTCAGTAGAAAGTGGGTAACAAACTGAGGGTCCTTTTTTTATGTTACCTTTTACAAAAGTAAAAAAATGGAGGCTAAAACAACATTTTCAAGAAAAAATGCAAATATTTTATGCCTGGATAAAATCTATGAGGAGTGTAGTTTCCAAAATAGGGGCACTTCTGTTTTTTTTGGTTTTTTTTGCTGTTTAGGCACCTAAGGGGCCTGCAAATGCGACATGGAAGCCACCATTTCAGCCAAATTTCCATATAACCATGCTCTGAAGAAATTGGGTAAGAAACTGAGTAGCATGTTTTTCATGTTACCCCTTGCAAAAGTGAAACAAATTGGTGCTTTATCAAACTTTTTGTAAAAAAATTGAAATATTTTGTGTAGTACCTATGGGTTTAAAATCGTCACCATACCCCTGGATAAAATGTTTCCGGGGTGTAGCATCCAAAATGGGGTCACTTGTGGGGAGATTTGTTGTTTAGGCACATTAGAGGCTTTCCACATGTGACATGGTGCCCACAATCTACTTCAGTCAAATTACCGGTAGTATTCCAAAATTCAAATGGTCCTTCTTCTATAAACAAAATGACTGGACATTTCTAATGAACACTAGAAAGGCACTTAAAGGGAATCTGTCATTGCTTTGAATGTATCTAAAGTATCAATATAGGAATACGGTAATAGACTGATAAAAAAAGTCCTATCTCTATGTCTCATATAAGATGTTTTGTTGTGATAAAAAGAGCTCTTCTAGGCTATGGGCAAATGTTGCACACAAGATAGCACTGCTTCCTCACATCATATGTAATGCCCTCATCAGCATACCTTTGTCCCTGTGATATTGAGTGATTGTCAGGAAATCTCGAGCCTGCATTTTCCATTATTTCTCCTCAGTGTTCCGCTCTCCTAGTACTTATGTAGTGCAAGATTTCTGTGTTTTGGAGAAGACTGGGTGCGAAGATACCATTGATTCAGTGACATCTGCTCAGAAGGAACGTGAAGATTATGCTCATACTGGGGTGGAACACTGAGGATGAACAACGGGAGATGGAATGTGCAGGCACAAGATTTCCTGACAAGCACCCCACATCATAGGGACAGATGCTGATGGGGGGGCTATACATATGATAATGAAGTGAGGCAGCAGTGCTAATTTGCGGGCAACATTCTCCCCATTGCCTGGAGGAGCTTGTTTACATAAAGTGATAAGAGATCAGGGTATGTTTGGGGGTAATAAATGGGAAAATAAGGGTTGTTTGTGTTTTATTTCCAATAAAGGATTTTTCTGTGCGTGTGTTTATTAACTAATCACTTACCAGATTGGTAATGGGCGGGTGTCAAAGATGCCTGAATATTAGCAATTTGGGTTTAATGACAAGCTGTAAATACTTATCTGTAATTAACCCCTTCTATAACTCCAATGTTACTGCACCATGACATCGGGAAGTGCTGGACAAAGCACCAGGAATTGGTGATTCTAATAAATACACCAATTTCTGTGGCGGCGGCGGGCTTTTATTCTTTAGTGTTGGGGGGGCCCAATAACTATAGGCCTCACCACGCTGGAAATACCAACTGCCTGACTTTACCTTTGCTGGCTTTCAAAAATATGGTGAAGCCGATACATTTTTTAAAAAAAATTATTTATTTTAATAATTTGAAAAAATATTTTGTATTTTTGATTGTCAGCCAGGGTAAAACTAGAAATAGCTTAGCATGAAAAATACAGGGGACTCCTAAGCATTTTTTTCCTATTATTTATTTTACACAAATATGACGGCAGGTTGGTTGCCATACACTAATGTATACAACAACCAAGCACAGAAACCGGTACAAATTGTGGGGGTGCAGTCTAAGTGCAACAGCCAATCACAGACACTGTCAAAGAGAGTGATTGGGCATTACAGCTCAGTGCAATGAATATTCATGATGCTTAATGGTCGGCCCTGGAAGCAAGGAGCAGGAGAGTGCTGAGATCTATCATCTATCTCGGAGAATCCTCAAAAGGATAAAAAATGGACAATAAACTTAATGCATCTGGTTATATCCAGTTTAAGGGCAAAAACCGTATCTGGTCAGATGCTGAAAAAAAAAAATTCTGCTGGATTTTAAAAAACTTTGGTGGGAAATCAGCCTAAAACATGCTTGTCCCAATTAGGTACATACCTATGATTAGCTATGATTAGCTTGCAAGGGTGATCTCAAGGTTAGATGGGGTGGTCTAAACTAAACGGTTTTCTCAACAGTTATGTAATTTTATCTAGATATTGTAGAATTCTTTCACAGAAAATCTGATAAAAAGCCAATAGGCATTCTAACTAAAAGTGTCCAGTTAGTGGAATATAACATAAAGGCATATTCTTTTATATAACAAAAATAATAACATACAAAGACAATGGCTTAGGGAAAAGTCAGAAGACATTTCAAACTACAAGACTTGCTTTAGGACAGATTTATAAAAACACAGTGTAAATCATTTTAATAAGTGTTGAATGTCGCCTTTGGTCATTGCAGTTTACATCAAATTAATACATTTATAAAAATAACAAAAACAAAACAAACACTGCTGAAGCTTAATTGGAAATAATCTAATCATGCATTCTGCCAAATGCTTACAGTCTCTCTAGTCAGCATGCGGCAGAATTAATTCCACAAACTGGCATGTATCACTGGAACCTAAATTCATGGAAAATAGGTCACACACTGACACGGGTACTAAGTAGGTTAGATATTATTCCCTGTTTAAAATAATCTAATAGCATGTTTTCCAAATTACAGCAGTCCAGATTACAATCATCATGTGAACTATTACATAGCAGGAGCCATTATTTTTGGGAAACCTTAGGTACTTATAGGCTACCAAAAACCTTTAATACATATACCATAATTATTAAAAGCAATCTATATGAGATGTGTAAATATTCATAAATTAAGATTATAAATTTGGTATAAATCAAATGATTTAATTGCTTACTATTTGGTTTTCTGTCATTATGTATTGCAACAATATATTTGTCACAAAACTACTCTGTATTAGAAAAGGCATTTTGGGTTTTAAAAGAATGATATCCTATATCACATACGATGGACTCTTACTTTGTGTTTACAACATTTTTACCTGTGGCTTCTTAAAGTTCAGATGGTCAAAGTGACAAGAAATAGTATGCTACTGCAGGTACAGGACTAGCTGCAACTAATGACCCCATGAACCATAGTACTGAAAGCTATGTGCTGCAAGTAATGGAAGAAACCACAATTGTCTGTGGCTGGTTATTATGCAAACATTTGATATGGTAATATCAATATGATTGCCAAGTTTTTTTTTTCTAATTCAACTCCATCCCAGAATAAAACTGATTATTAACTTTTAAAAGGAACCTGACATCAACATATATAATTATAGGCAGGATGATATAAGGATTATTAAAAAAAGTCTGTAGCATCAACCCTACTAGGCCATCTATATGGGCATGCTGGACATAGAAAGGGGAATAAATGATATCTGTGATTATTATTATTCATTATTATAGCTCTATTTATTCCATGGCGCTTTACATGTGAAAAGGGGCACACTTAGGCTGCCTTCAGATTTGCAGATGCCTCCGCAGCGTTTTGCGGAGGCATCTGCAAGCATCTGCATGCAGACGGCAGCCCCTATGTTTATAATGGAGCGCACGGCGGTCTGCAGATGCTTGCAGACCGCCGTGCGCACCCATTCACTCCTATATGTGATCTGTGCGCAGGCGGATGCCTGCGTACAGATCACACACTCTCGTCCGTACCAGGGACGCGACATGTTGCGTCCCTGGTGCGGGCGAGAGTGTGTGATTTGTGCGCAGGCATCCGCCTGCGCACAGAACACATATAGGGGTGAATGGGTGCGCACGGCGGTTTGCAAGCATCTGCAGACCGCTGTGCGCTCCATTATAAACATAGGGGCTGCGGTCTGCATGCAGATGCTTGCAGATGGCTCCGCAAAACGCTGCGGAGGCATCTGCAAATCTGAAGGCAGCCTTAGACAAGTACAATATCCATGAACAATGCAAGGCACACACAGGTAAAGAAGGAGAGAGGACCCCGGCTGTGAAGGCTCATAGTCTACAAGGGATGGGTAAGGATACAGTAAGTGAGGGTAAAGCTAGTCGTGCGGAGGTTATGTAGACTGAGGCTCACTGCAGGTTGTAGGCTTGTCGGAAGAGTGGGTCTTTGTAGCTTTTGTTTGAGAGTTTCCCAGGTAGGTGAGAGTCTGTTGTGTTGCAACAAGGAGTTCAAGAGTATGGGGGATGCACAGGAGAAATCTTGAATGCGATTGTGGTAAGAAGAGATAAAAGAGGAACAGAGAAGGAGATCTTGAGAGGATCACAATTTACATGTAGATAAGTAACGGGAGACCATGTCACAGATGTATAAAAGGAGGAAGGTGCTGGGACAGCACCGAAACGCGTTGGTGTGATGAAATAAAGAACTTTTGATGGTAATAACCTCTTGTGGATTCCTTGGATAAAGAGCAGCAGCGCGGACCGTGGATACCATTCCAGTTTTATCTTCAGATGTATAAAAGAGACAGACCACCGAGGTCATTATACGGGTTGCCGTATCATTGCTGCGTCGTTTAGTAGATCTCACTGTTTGACATCGCACCAGCGACCACGTAGCGATGTTCCAGAGGATCCTACCAGGTCGAATCGTTGTCGGGATCGCTGGAACGTCGCCAAGTGTAATGGCACCCTAAGAGAATGAATGTAAATTGAGGTGTTTGAGATTCCTGCAAAGATGAGTGAGTTTGTGTAGTGGGGGTTGTGTCCTAGGAGAGGAGAGGGAAGAGAATGTCAGTAGGTTGTGGTCAGAAAGGGGGCGAGGTGAGCTTGAGAGGTTAGTAAGGGAAAAGAGGTGGGTGAAGATAAGGTCCAGCATGTGGCCATGTTTGTGAATGGACGCAGAGGACCATAGAGTGAGACCAAAGGAGGAAGTTAGTGATCAAAGTTTAGAGGCAGCTGAATTGGAAGTGTCAATGGGGATGATGAAGTCGCCAATGAGGATAGTGGGGATATCAGCGCAAAGGAAATGAAGTAGCCAGGTGGTGAAGTGGTCAAGAAAGGTGGTGATGGGTAGGTCTGGGGGGCAATACATGACAGTTAGCTGGAGGGGGACTAGATGCGGACGCAGTGCAGTTCAAACAAGGGAAAAGTATAGGAGGGTGGTAGTGAAATTTAGGTAAAGGAGCAGTTATCAGACAGGAGCAAGCTAACTCTTCCACCATGTTTGTTGCTGGGACGAGGGGTGTAAGAAACATGGAATTCACCATGAGAAAGAGCAGCTAGAGAGGCTGTGTCAGAGGGGGTGAGCCAGGTTTCAGT
Source organism: Allobates femoralis (assembly GCA_033576535.1). Lineage (NCBI taxonomy): Eukaryota > Metazoa > Chordata > Amphibia > Anura > Aromobatidae > Allobates > Allobates femoralis. The sequence continues at coordinate 279,727,430 of JARQOC010000003.1, read as the reverse complement.
GATGTCAAGGAAGGAGAGTTTGTTAGTGATAAAGAGGTCATGGATGTATGAAAGTTTGTTGCAGACAAAGCGTGCGTTCCATACGACTCCTGTTAGAGGAACTGGGGAAGTGGGGGTGATCCGATGTGTTATTCCAAAAAAAACCTATGTTTTTCTTAATATGTAAAATAGCTGTTGAGAATTATGGGCCAAACACAAATATCCCTGAGAATGTGCCCTAGAGCACACAGATTCCTGTTACTGTCTTCACAGAGGTCTCCCTGTAGAAATCAGTTATGTAGGATTAAGATATTGACATTAGCGGGACAGAAAATAAAGGCAGAGTGGGTGTGGTAACGGTACTGATGCCGTATTTAGTCTCTCACCTGGTAAGTGCTCCTTGTTTCTTTCTCTTTTTTCCTTGGCGCATCTTGTGAAATTATAACACATTGTTGTGTTTATCTTGACTGCAGGTTTTTGACAGATAAGTAAAAATACAATTGTCTTTTGACATTATCTTATCCATGCCACATTCAATCCTATGCTTTGCATGACACTAATGCCTGCCACATATAATCCTATTGTCGCGGTCGCGCTCGCGACCCATGAGGTAAGGGGAATGTGGACCCACTGGACCACAGGGGGGACCCGGGCCTGCCCAGACTAGGGAAGAACAGCAACCGGGTTCTGTGGCAGCTGAGCATGTGGGCTAGGTGGTAACCTGCAGGACAAGACAACACCGCACACTTCAGGTATAGCAAAAGTAACGTTTACTGAACAAGAACACACATCAAGGACACGGAACATCATGGACACGGAAAATCACGAACACCAGGCGGGAACGTCAGGGTCATCTCGGACACCAGGCGGGAACCTCAGGGTCATCTCGGACACCAGGCGGGAACCTCAGGGTCATCTCGGACACCAGGCGGGAACCTCAGGTCATCTCGACACAGGCGGGAACCTCAGGGTCATCTCGGACACCAGGCGGGAACCTCAGGGTCATCTCGGACACCAGGCGGGAACCTCAGGGTCATCTCGGACACCAGGCGGGAACCTCAGGGTCATCTCGGACACCAGGCGGGAACCTCAGGGTCATCTCGGACACCAGGCGGGAACCTCAGGGTCATCCCGGACACCAGGCGGGAACCTCAGGGTCATCCCGGACACCAGGCGGGAACCTCAGGGTCATCTCGGACACCAGGCGGGAACCTCAGGGTCATCTCGGACACCAGGCGGGAACCTCAGGGTCATCTCGGACACCAGGCGGGAACCTCAGGGTCATCTCGGACACCAGGCGGGAACCTCAGGGTCATCTCGGACACCAGGCAAGACATCGGGGTCATCTCGGACACAAGGCAAGACATCGGGGTCATCTCGGACACAAGGCAAGACATCATCAGGCAGGACCTCAGGACCATCTCGGACACCAGGCGGAACCTCGGGATCATCTCGGACACCAGGCACGGACACCAGGCAGAACCTCAGGTCCATCTTGGACACCGACAGTCAGGACGTCTGGACTCCATGCAACGGACACGGCTCCAGACCGGGAACAGCAAGACACAAGGAGGAACAAGACAAGGACGTTGGCACCAACACAGACAAGACGGGTCCAGGGACACAGACATCAGCTTTCCCCGAACTGGTAGCAGGCAGAACAGGAGCTGTAGACAAGGCAGACCAGGAGCAGCATGTTGGACCAAACACACAGGGCTAGGTTAAGAAACCTAATGCGAGGCTCTGGCGACGCCCAACAGGGAAGAGGAACTTTAAATAGGAGCTGACCCTCAGCTATAGGCTGGGGACAGCAATTCAAGCGCACACCCTCCATCTTACTAAACTGGGGAAGGTGTGGCGGCGCGCACCCTAGGCACAGTCAGAACCCATACAGCATAGCCAGCACAGGAACCGATGCCCAGAGCACCTGGCAGCGGCTGCAAGCCTAGACACACGTGGAAAGTCATGCACCAGCTGCAGAGGACCTCACAACCCGCGGATAGCTTCCACAGCAGGAGCCAGGGTCCACACATGAGAGGTAAACAGCGGAGCACTGACAATACAACACGTGCAGCTACGCAGCGGAGCTGGGAACTGAGCAGAATCCTATCCAGGTAACATACTACAGTCTCCCAGCTGGTCAGGGGGGGGAAGGAGCATTGGGTGAAAGCGCAGTAACGCCGAGGGAACCAAGACACCAGACCACCGGCGTTACAGTATCCCCCTCCTCAGGCCCCCTCTTCTGAAAACCCAAAAGAAAAAAGTCCCACAAAAAGTTCAATTGGGTTAGGCGGTACGTCCCACAGGTCCCAAAAAAGCAGCAGAGTCCATCACTCGAGTGATCAGAGCCGCTGACCACACGGGGCTCGAGCAATCTAGTCCACATACCAAGTGGGATCCGGGGAATGTCCTGCAGTCCACACATGCTCAGCGGAGTCCATGGCCAGAGCCTACTGTCGCGGTCGCGCTCGCGACCCATGAGGTAAGGGGAATGTGGACCCACTGGACCACAGGGGGGACCCGGGCCTGCCCAGACTAGGGAAGAACAGCAACCGGGTTCTGTGGCAGCTGAGCATGTGGGCTAGGTGGTAACCTGCAGGACAAGACAACACCGCACACTTCAGGTATAGCAAAAGTAACGTTTACTGAACAAGAACACACATCAAGGACACGGAACATCATGGACACGGAAAATCACGAACACCAGGCGGGAACGTCAGGGTCATCTCGGACACCAGGCGGGAACCTCAGGGTCATCTCGGACACCAGGCGGGAACCTCAGGGTCATCTCGGACACCAGGCGGGAACCTCAGGGTCATCTCGGACACCAGGCGGGAACCTCAGGGTCATCTCGGACACCAGGCGGGAACCTCAGGGTCATCTCGGACACCAGGCGGGAACCTCAGGGTCATCTCGGACACCAGGCGGGAACCTCAGGGTCATCTCGGACACCAGGCGGGAACCTCAGGGTCATCCCGGACACCAGGCGGGAACCTCAGGGTCATCCCGGACACCAGGCGGGAACCTCAGGGTCATCTCGGACACCAGGCGGGAACCTCAGGGTCATCTCGGACACCAGGCGGGAACCTCAGGGTCATCTCGGACACCAGGCGGGAACCTCAGGGTCATCTCGGACACCAGGCGGGAACCTCAGGGTCATCTCGGACACCAGGCAAGACATCGGGGTCATCTCGGACACAAGGCAAGACATCGGGGTCATCTCGGACACAAGGCAAGACATCATCAGGCAGGACCTCAGGACCATCTCGGACACCAGGCGGAACCTCGGGATCATCTCGGACACCAGGCACGGACACCAGGCAGAACCTCAGGTCCATCTTGGACACCGACAGTCAGGACGTCTGGACTCCATGCAACGGACACGGCTCCAGACCGGGAACAGCAAGACACAAGGAGGAACAAGACAAGGACGTTGGCACCAACACAGACAAGACGGGTCCAGGGACACAGACATCAGCTTTCCCCGAACTGGTAGCAGGCAGAACAGGAGCTGTAGACAAGGCAGACCAGGAGCAGCATGTTGGACCAAACACACAGGGCTAGGTTAAGAAACCTAATGCGAGGCTCTGGCGACGCCCAACAGGGAAGAGGAACTTTAAATAGGAGCTGACCCTCAGCTATAGGCTGGGGACAGCAATTCAAGCGCACACCCTCCATCTTACTAAACTGGGGAAGGTGTGGCGGCGCGCACCCTAGGCACAGTCAGAACCCATACAGCATAGCCAGCACAGGAACCGATGCCCAGAGCACCTGGCAGCGGCTGCAAGCCTAGACACACGTGGAAAGTCATGCACCAGCTGCAGAGGACCTCACAACCCGCGGATAGCTTCCACAGCAGGAGCCAGGGTCCACACATGAGAGGTAAACAGCGGAGCACTGACAATACAACACGTGCAGCTACGCAGCGGAGCTGGGAACTGAGCAGAATCCTATCCAGGTAACATACTACAGTCTCCCAGCTGGTCAGGGGGGGGAAGGAGCATTGGGTGAAAGCGCAGTAACGCCGAGGGAACCAAGACACCAGACCACCGGCGTTACACCTATAGCCTTCTGTCATCAAATATGTTTCCATGACACATATGTATAGTCGTGTCCTTGAAGTATATGAATGACCTTGTTTGCATGATTGATAAATATAAAAGGAGTGTACTGCAAAATACAGACTCAGAATGCAGATGATGCTTATATGTATTTTACCTAATACCGTATATACTCGTGTATAAGCCGAGTTTTTCAGCCCAAAAATTGGGCTGAAAAGTCACCCCCTCAGCTTATACACGGGTCAATACGGTAATATATGTGTGGGGGCTGTGTCCGGGTGCTGGGGAGGCTGGAGGAGGCGGGGGGAGGCTGATGACTGAGCGGCCCGTCACGTGGGGCCGCTCATTAGATATGCACGGCTCCCCCCGCCCATCACAGCGGCAGGGGGAGCCGTGCATACAGCCCCCCGTGTATACAGCAGCCCCCCAGTGGCACTAGCCCCCCCCATCATGGAAAGAGCCCCCACACTTGGCAGAGCCCCCCCCCCCGATGCTTTACCATCCAGTGTCTTCGCCGCGGGTCCTGCGCGCTGTCATCCTGGTCTCACGTGACCCGGCGCGCCGACGTCATTCCACAGCGACCGCCGGGTCACATGAGACCGGGAAGACAGCACGGGAGGAAGGACGCGACAGCCCGCGGTGATGAAGACGCTGGATGGTAAGTTAATGCAGTGGGGGGGGGCTCTGCACAGTGTGGGGGGCTCTTTCCATGATGGGGGGGCTAGTGCCACTGCGGGGCTGCCTGTATACACCTTGGGGCCAGCTGTATACCCCTGGGGCCAGCTGTATACCCCTGGGGCCAGCTGTATACCCCTGGGGCCAGCTGTATACCTCTGGGGCCTGCTGTATACCCCTGGGCCAGCTGTATACCCCTGGGGCCAGCTGTATACCCCTGGGGCCTGCTGTATACCTCTGGGGCCTGCTGTATACCTCTGGGGCCTGCTGTATACCCCTGGGGCCAGCTGTATACCCTGGGGCCAGCTGTATACCCCTGGGGCCAGCTGTATACCCCTGGGCCTGCTGTATACCTCTGGGGCCTGCTGTACACCCTGGGCCAGCTGTATACCCCTGGGGCCAGCTGTATACCTCTGGGGCCTGCTGTATACCTCTGGGGCCTGCTGTATACCCCTGGGGCCAGCTGTATACCCCTGGGGCCAGCTGTATACCCCTGGGGCCAGCTGTATACCCTGGGGCCTGCTGTATACCTCTGGGGCCTGCTGTATACCCCTGGGGCCAGCTGTATACCCCTGGGGCCAGCTGTATACCCCTGGGGCCAGCTGTATACCCTGGGGCCTGCTGTATATACCCTGGGGCCTGCTGTATACCTCTGGGGCCTGCTGTATACCTCTGGGGCCTGCTGTATATACCCTGGGGCCTGCTGTATATACCCTGGGGCCTGCTGTATATACCCTGGGGCCTGCTGTATATACCCTGGGGCCTGCTGTATACCTCTGGGGCCTGCTGTATATACCCTGGGGCCTGCTGTATACCTCTGGGGCCTGCTGTATACCTCTGGGGCCTGCTGTATATACTCTGGGGCCTGCTGTATATACTCTGGGGCCTGCTGTATATACTCTGGGGCCTGCTGTATACCTCTGGGGCCTGCTGTATATACTCTGGGGCCTGCTGTATACCTCTGGGGCCTGCTGTATATACCCTGGGGTCTGCTGTATATACCCTGGGGCCTGCTGTATATACCCTGGGGCCTGCTGTATATGCCTCTGGGGCCTGCTGTATATGCCTCTGGGGCCTGCTGTATATGCCTCTGGGGCCTGCTGTTTATACCTTTAGGGATGCTGTATATACCACTGGGGGGGATGCTGTATACTACCACTGGGGAGGCTGCTGTATACTTCCACTGGGGGGGATGCTGTATACTACCACTGGGGAGGCCTGTATACCACACTGCTGGGGGCTGTATACCTGTGCTGGGGTCCACCCTCGGCTTATACACGAGTCAATAGGTTTTCCCAGGTTTTGGGGTCAAAAGTAGGGGGGTCGGCTTATACACGGATCGGCTTATACACGAGTATATACGGTATTTAGCTTTTGCAAACTACATTGCGAATACCATGTCGCAAGTATATCCTGAGGTGCATTTTGAAAACTAGACCCAGCAAGGAATTCATGAAGGGGTGTGTTGACCATTTTGAATCTATAGGTACTTCAGAGAACTTTTTAAAATGTGGATGGAAAACGAAAATTATGTTTTTTTTCGGCTAAACTTTTGTCGTTGCCCCAAATTTGTAATTTTCACAATGAATAATGGGAGAAAATGGACTGTATAATTTCTTATGCAATATTTCCCAAACTGTGGTCAATAACTAATGTTTGGACACATAGAAAAACTTAGAAAACAGACAGAGCTGTTGATTTTTGGAATGCAAATTTGGACTAGGTGTTGAAATTGCAAAGCCCTTGGGGTGCCAAAAACAAAGCAGAAGCACCCACGTGTGACCCCATTTGGCAATCTAAACTCCATAATGAATTCATCTATTGGTGTAGTGTGCAATTCCGCAAAGAATTTACTTTAGCCTTAAGTTTTCATTCACACAAGTGGTAATATTAGAAATTCATCAGGACAATTTATATTGTTTTTACAGAACGTCCTCTCTCCCCTCTGTACCAGTCTGTCACTGTTAGTTTGTTCATTGTATTTTTAACTTGTATGTATGTATCCCTTTCTCATGTACAGCACCATGGAATCAATGGTGCTCTATAAATAAATAATAATAATAACGTGGCAGTACCCCATATGTGGTTGTACACTACTGTTTGAGCTCATGGCTGTGATTGGATGGGAAGGAACGTTACTAAGTTTTAGAATGAAGTTTCTATTATAAATCGTGGGCTACATTAGTATAACCTCTGAGATGCCAGATCAGCAAAAACCTCAAAAGAGTCCCCATTGTAGAAATTGCACTTCTAAATTAATTAATCTATGGCTGCAGTGACTATTTCATAACATCTACGCCATGCTTTTTTTTTTTTTTGCAAATATGCCTTTTTAGTTCCTATATAATGTGCCCAGCTTGTTCTTCTGGTGATACACACCGTGTAAATTGTTAATTTGGTCCTCCATACTACAATATGTCACACACAGCACTGCTTACTGTAGTTTATGCATGGGGAGGAGCTAAGTAATGTGTATACCCCCAATATTTTCAGTGACAGATGACAGACTTGAGTGAGGGCTGGTTTTATGCAGGATAAATTAGGGTTTTTATTAGTAACATTTGGGATTACATAACAATTTTTTGATCGCTTCCAAGATAAGGCTGGGATCACATACTTGTTTTCTATGCTGATAAGGCTAGAGTCAGACCTGCGTTCAAAACTTATAATTTCTCAGGCTCAGCGCATAGCATTACCGTCATGTTACCGCCTGTGTATAGTATCCCTATGGCAACCGGAATGATCACGCACCAGCCGGCTCCACTCACAGCTCCCGGATAAGCACTTTTGATGAGCACACAGGAAACACGGTTTGCAGCTATGCGCTGAGCCTGAAAAATTCGAAGGTTTTGATGGTATCCTCAAGCTACCTTAGCCTAACTTACATCAGGGTTTCCATGCAACTCTTAAAAAAATGCAAATCAGTCGAAACCTGCAATGAAACCAGTCAGTATACTGAAGCAGGTGGAGACATTTTGGACTCCGTCTGGCATCTGTCATGGTGTTATCCATCTTTTTTAGGTATTCACAGAACTATGGTCATCCACACTTGTGTGCTAAAAGATGCCAAAAATGATGGGATACCACTGGAAAAGAGACCAGATGGAGTACAGAATGACTCTACTTACTTCAATATAGTGAATGTTTCTGTTGGGGTTTTGTCTGAATTGCAAAATGTGAGATTTATATGGAAACCTTGATGAAGCGTTCAGCAGAGAGCACAGGATAAATTTAGAAAGAATAGTTTCACTGTTGCCATATTCTGAGAGCTGTTATTTTTTTTATTTTTTGGAGAAAAGAACTGTATGAGGGCTTTTTTTGTGAAACAAGTTGGAGATATTTTTGGTACTATCTATAGTCATTCTAGACAGTGCACTTTATAACACTGATGTGTCATCCATGCTTTCTGACAGAGATACATATTTGCCCTGAACTGAAAATTCTACTGACAAAATTAAAAATCAGTTTACTATCATTTTACGGGAGGGTAAAAGCTTAAGCTCTAGTTTAAGGAAGAATCCGGACACCAGACGCACACCGTGCAGCCCAATCTTCCACCCCAGATGTGGGCAGTAATCTGCGCCGGCATTGCTCAGCAAAGCACAAGAGTGTGAATGATACATACAAAGAAATTGCGGCACTCACTGGGTTGCTCACATGTGTCAGGATTTTTAATCCAAATTTATGAGGTACATGAACCCATAGAAGCGCTGATAGCGTGAAACGGTTTGCTGTTGTCCTCCTCTGCACTCCCTTCCTCTCTGAACCATGTACCTCATAAATTTGGATTAAAAATCCTGACACATGTCAACAACCCCAGTGAGTGCTGCAATTTCTTTGTATGTACCATATATACTCGTGTATACTACTTTTGCCCCCAAAACCTGGGAAAACCTATTGACTCGTGTATAAGCCAAGGGTGGACCCCAGCACAGGTATACAGCCCCCAGCAGTGTGGTATACAGGCCCCCCAGTGTTATACAGGCCTCTCGAGTGGTAGTATACAGCAGCCTCCCCAGTGGTAGTATACAGCAGCCTCCCCAGTGGTATATACAAGCCCCAGCAGTATTACAGCAGCCTTCCCAGTGGTATATACAGGGCCCATCAGTATTACAGCAGCCTCCCCAGTGGTATATACAGGCCCCAGTGGTATACAGCAGCCTCCCCAGTGGTATATACAGGCCCCAGCAGTATTACAGCAGCCTCCCCAGTGGTATATACAGGCCCCAGCAGTATTACAGCAGCCTCCCCAGTGGTATATACAGGCCCCAGCAGTATATACAGCAGCCCCAGTGGTATACAGCAGCCTCCCCAGTGGTATATACAGGCCCCAGCAGTATATACAGCAGCCCCAGTGGTATATACAGGCCCCAGCAGTATATACAGCAGCCCCAGTGGTATATACAGGACCCAGCAGTATAAACAGCAGCCCCAGTGGTATATACAGGCCCCAGCAGTATATACATCAGCCCCAGTGGTATACAGCAGCCTCCCCAGTGGTATATACAGGCCCCAGCAGTATATACAGCAGCCCCAGTGGTATATACAGGCCCCAGCAGTATATACAGCAGCCCCAGTGGTATATACAGGCCCCAGCAGCATATACAGCAGCCCCAGTGGTATATACAGGCCCCAGCGGTATATACAGCAGCCCCAGTGGTATATACAGGCCCCAGCAGTATATACAGCAGCCCCAGCAGTATATACAGCAGCCCCAGTGGTATACAGGCATGGCCCCCCCATCAGTGGTATACAGGGCCCCCCTTGCTGCCGCACACCTGTAAAGTAATACATGATTATACTTATTCCTGTCGCTGTCGCCGCTGTGACCGCGCTCCTCCGGGTCTACATGCTTCCTCCTCCGGCGCACAGGAAATGACGTCATTGCCTGCGCCCGCTGGAGGAGGAAGCATGAAGACCCGGAGGAGCGCGGTGACAGCGGCGACAGCGACAGGGCTAAGTATAATCAAGCATTACTCTACAGGTGTGCGGCAACTAGTGGGGGACCTGTATACCACTTTTGGGGGGGTAGGGCCGCGCCTGTATACTGCCGGGGGGGGGGGAACGGGCGGCCCTGTATGACTCGTGTATAAGCCGAGGGGGGGACTTTTCAGCACATTTTTTGTGCTGAAAAACTAGGCTTATACACGAGTATATGTGTATGTTTAAAAGCTTGGGCTTCACACCTGAAAAAAATGTTTGATTATTTTTTTTTTATTTCCATGTAACTCTCATTTTTCACGCACAGCCAAAGACACACAAACCAGGGTTTCTGCCTGTTTAATCCCAAAATTAAATTGTTCCTTTTATAGACGTTCACCTATGCGGCAACCAAGACTGGGGAGTCAGTAAACCATACCTCCGACTCCTCCATTCCCCTGACTCATGCATGCAGATAGCTGCCAATCACCACTCATAACCTTTCCATAGGATGATTAAGATGGTGTGGTCTGTGTTACAGGGAATAAAGCTTTATTTCTGAGGGTGATATTGTAAAAAAAACATCTTTTTGAACACAGCTACAAACCACATCTTTCAAACAGAGCCTTAAGCATTTTTAAAAACAAACCTCACTCATCACTGTTATCTAATTTTACGCCAATATTGTATTACACCAATTAAAACAAATAAAAACACTAGTTCTTCTATCCGTAATATTTATTCTCCTGCTTTTTTAACTGCCTACAGTGCTGTCTATAATTGTATTTCCACTAGAATAAGAAAATATATACGGTACTTGTTTTCCATACCATACATTGGGTGTACAACCCATACCTTGAAAAAAAGACTAGCTGAATACATATCCGAAGCTACCCTTGATATCACTACCAATCAACAATCATCATCCAGCCTTTATAAACACTTTAGAGATGCTCATGAAGGTGACATAAGTTCACTAATGGTAAAAGGTATCGAAAGAGTCCCTAAACTAACCAGTGAGGGTGATTTATGTTGCACATTTGTAAGTGTTAATTCTGTTACTAGAATGTCACCCGCGATTAAGGACGCTGTCCAAAACACATCAGGTGTTATGCTGTTTTAACCACACTATGTTTTAAGTGTTTGGAATAAATTATAAAGAGTTTTAATTTTGATGCTGGATCCTACTTTATTTTTTGTGTTTGCATTTTGTGGATGCTAGCCATGTGGATCCGTACACCTGCTTGCATCCCCAACCGACTATGATACCAACATAGACTTTTCCAAACTTTAAATGGTGAACTGATATGTACACTTTTTTATGTTTCAATTTTTTGCCAAATGAACTATATTATGACTTGTTTTTTGTGAGATGATTTCCATCCATAAAATTTTTTTACATATCGCTTTTTATTCACTTTTTTTGTGTCAGAATTATGATAACATTTTTGTCGTGTTTTCAAATTTTTTTTTCTAATTGTGTTCACTGTATGGAATAAATAACGTGAGTTTTATAGTTTAGGTATTTCTTGATGTGGCGATGCCATGCTTCACTCTCCTCTGCCTAAATAATGCTAACACTTTGAAGTGCCATTCTTTCAGCTGACAAGCCCTCTGATTTGCTTTCTATTGATCAGCACATCACAGAACTTATCAGCTGAAGGGTCTATGCTCCTGACGAGTCCCAGGCCCTGGGGTACTCGAGTATCAGGCTCAGAGGGGTTCACGGGGATGTCAGGGGTGGTGGTGCCTGAGCCAGTGGCCTGGGTGACACTTCAATATAGGGGTTATGTACAAGGAAAAGAGTTATTGTAACATAATGCCATCTGTAAAAACTGGTGATGGGTCACCAGCGCCGTCACAGTCCTCCAGAGGGCAATGGTATCGCGGCAAAGATGGCAAAGCTCCATACAGGCGGAGCTGGTCTTCCGGGGCAGCGTTGCTGTAAGCAAAGAGGTTGATGATAAATGGCACAAAGACACGGATGCAAAGTCACTCTCCCGGGTACTTAACTGTAAACAGTCATCAGCATACAAGTCCACAGTTCAGCAAAAGTTGTTAAAGAAACATGTAGCTCTACGGGTGGCTGCAAGTGGATGCCAGGTGGTATGGTGGTACCCGTGGTATGCCTTAGTTGACGAACCCGTGTCCTTTCTTCCCCGCCTAAGATGAGTCTATACCCAATTACTCCTTGAAGGTAGTCTTGGGGCTCCCCTCCCTCGAAGTGAAGAAGCAGGCAGACCGCTCCATCTGGCAGGGTGCTGAAGCCGGTGAACAGACTGCAGCAGCCGGTTGACGACTTCAGAGGTGGACTCTGGCCGGTTCCTCGGGTCCGGCGTTCCTGTGGTGGAGTGTGGAATTCCCTGGAGTATGGTCGCTCCATGCTGGGGTTCCCCCTTTCTCTCTCGGGCCCAGACTCACGCGTCAGGCACCCTCTCTCAGGATCCCCTCAGGATCCCCTGTCATCTTCTCTCAGGATCAGCCTGGAGCTGTTCTGTTAGACCTCCTGACTCGCTCCACACTCCTCCTCGACTCCTCTCCAACTCCTAACTCCTCTTCACTCTCCCCAGAGGTGCTAGATCCCTCCCGGATAACCTCCCACTATTATTCTAATATGGGAGTGCAGGAATGGGTCCCACCCACAAGCCCAACATCCTCTTGCAGTTGGGGAAGATTACACCTTTTTTGCGAGTGCAATACACCAGTGTGACGCCTGACCATGTGGGGCGACACACTCCAAAACATTGGCAAGATCCAGGCAGAGGAGGAGAGTGAAGCCTGATCTAAGCACAGTCATGCATGGTGCTGACTGTCTATGCTGAAGCTTTAAAGTGATGTACTTTCAGCTGATAAGCCCTGTGATATGTTTCTAATGATCAAAAGCACATTGCAGTACTTCTCAGCCCAGCTGAGGGGATAGGACTCCAAAGCATTTGCAAGATCCAGGCAATACTCAGACTGCTACCACCAACTGCATGGTAGCCCCACCCCCATAAATGATGTGCTCTACTTCCGAATCCAGATCAGTAGTAGTAATGGCTTCAAAAATACAGAGGAATATAGCACCAACACAGTGATGAGTTTACAAAACCAGAGCATGTAATAAAAGTATATTAGAAAAATTGCTATTAAGAAGAGTTCGAAAATATTATAAAGGTTAAAGAAGCCCTGTCACCAAACCAGGCATGGTGATCTAATTACAGCACTGGATGCAGCATGTCTGCAGCATGCAGGCAAGGGGTCCCCCAGCACTTGAGCAGCCCTGTACCCCGAGATAATACACTTAGAAAACTTACATGCTCCAGCCAAATAGGAGGTGGCTAGGGGCTGCAGCCAAGGGCAGATTCACCCCCCTGCATGTTTAATCTGCCCACCGCTGCCAATCATTCTCTCCCTCTTCAGTAGCATTTAAACAGGTTTTTTTTTTCTCTCCCAGAAAGTCTGTTTAGCCCCTCCCCCTGAGGGGTGGAGCTAAACGGCAAGTTCTGAAAGAAAAAAAAACTGTTTAAATGCTGCTGAAGAGGGAGAGAATGATTGGCAGCGGTGGGCAGATTAAACATGCAGGGGGGGTGAATCTGCCCTTGGCTGCAGCCCCTAGCCACCTCCTTAATGGCTAAAGCATGTAAGTTTTCTAACTGTATTATCTCGGGGTACAGGGCTGCTCAAGTGCTGGGGGACCCCTTGCCTGGATGCTGCAGACATGCTGCATCCAGTGCTGTAATTAGATCACCATGCCTGGGTTGGTGACAGGTCCTCTTTAAATTAGCATTCTAAAACCTTTTTAATTTATAAAATATCTTATAGGAATATACTGTGTACAGAATTATTAGGCAAGTTGTATTTTAGAGGATTATTTTTATTATTCATCAACAACTATGTTCTCAATCAACCCAAAAGACTCATAAATATCAAAGCTTAATATTTTTGGAAGTTGGAGTGTGTTTTTTTTGGATTTGGCTATCTTAGGAGGATATTTGTTTGTGCAGGTAACTATTACTGTGCAGAATTATTAGGCAACTTAATAAAAACCAAATATATTCCCATCTCACTTGTTTATTTTCACCAGATAAACTAATATAACTGCACAAAATTTAGAAAAAATTATTTCTGACATGCAAAAACGAAACCCAAAAAATTTTGTAACCAATATAGCCATCTTTCTTTATGATGACACTCAACAGCCTTCCGTCCATGGATTCTGTCAGTTGCTTGATCTGTTTACGATCAACATTGCATGCAGCAGCCACCACAGCCTCCCAGACACTGTTCCAAGAGGTGTACTGTTTTCCCTCCCTGTAGATCTCACATTTTAGGATGGACCACATGTTCTCCATGGGGTTCATATCAGGTGAACAAGGGGGCCATGTCATTATTTTTTCTTCTTTTAGACCTTTACTGGCCAGCCACGCTGTGGAGTAGTTGGAGCATGTGATGGAGCTTTGTCCTGCATGAAAATAATGTTTTTCTTGAGTGATACTGACTTCTTCCTGGCAGTAGGTCTGGGAGTTGAGCTTCACTCCATCCTCACCCCGAAAAGGTCCCACAAGTTCATCTTTGATGATACCAGCCCATACCTTACCCCACCTCCACCTTGCTGGCGTCTGAGTCGGAGTGGAGCTCTCTGCCCTTTACTGATCCAGCCTCTGGCCCATCCATCTGGCACATCAAGAGTCACTCTCATTTAATCAGTCCATAAAACCTTTAAAAAATCAGTCTTAAGATATTTCTTGGCTCACTCTTGACATTTTATCTTTTGTTCAAAGGTGGTCGTTTTTCAGCCTTCCTTATCTTGGCCATGTCCCTGAGTATAGCACACCTTGTGCTTTTTGATACTCCAGTAATGTTGCAGCACTGAAATATGGCAAAACTGGTGGCAAATGGCATCTTGGCAGCTTCACGCTTGATTTTCCTCAATTCATGGGCAGTTATTTTGCACCTTTTTTGCCCAACACTCTTCTTGCGACCCTGTTAACTATTTGCCATGAAAAGCTTGATTGTTTGGTGATCACGCTTCAAACGTTTGGCAATTTCAAAACTGCTGCATCCCTGTGCAAGACATCTCACAATTTTAGACTTTTCAGAGCCTGTCAAATCTCTCTTCTGACCCATTTTGCCTAAGGAAAGGCATTTGCCTAATAATTAAGCACAGCTTATATAGGGTGTCGATGTCATTACACCACACCTCTCCTCATTACAGAGATGCACATAACCTGATTTACTTAATTGGTAGTTGGCTCTCAAGCCTATACAGCTTGGAGTAGGACAACATGTATAAAAAGTATCATGTGATCAAAATACTCATTTGCCTAATAATTCTGCACACAGCATAATAAAATGCTAAATATAGTGGTCTCACAATTAATTGCTCTCTGCGCAGATGGGGTAGAGGCGGCTCTGAGGATGGCAATAGCGTGCTTCAGATCACTTCAATGCAGGCAAAAGGGAAGGTGAGCACACACACACTGCAGCACTTTGAGAGGTCATTTCCTTCTCAGAGCTGTGAATTCAGCACAATGTTTCAGAGAAGGAGATGACTGCTCAGTGCAATGTGGTTTTATCAGAGTTCACATAAGGGAATGGAGTCTGGAGTGGCAGGGTAGCCTGGAGACTGGGCGCGGACATGATTGGGACTGGGGAGGGCTTGTTGCATTGAGGGGATGGCTTGTAGAAATCTGGGGCAGCTGGACATGCTGGAGACTGGGGGGTGGCCATGCTGATGTTTGGGGCGTGCATGTAGGAGACTAGGCATAAATGACCAGTTGTGACATGTATACCAAAACTCGAAAACAAATACAACTCTGGTTGGTGGCCTCCACACACACACAGAAAGGTGATATCTAGGTAACCCTGCAAAATACTGACACGTTGTAAATTGCAAACTGTCAGCATTTTGTAGCCTAGATACACACAGAGATTTTAGCTGGACAGCCTTTTTGAGTTACATATTTTTAACTTACAATGGTTGTGCCAAGACCAATTTAAATTGTAACTTGAGGAACTATTATATGGACAGATTATCTAAGGTAAATTCATCATTCAATAGCAAATAATCGCTTAAAAGTATCTGTAGCTTAACTGTTGAATAAATTGAGTGGATACAGCTATCACTTGTAAACTGCGCTGCAGTGTAAGTGAACTGCTCAGCAGTGTAGTTAACTGGGAGTAAATTCTCTTTTGTACCTTTAGGGTTTATTTATATGGCTCTGCAGTATAAGATGGCTGTGACTCTATGGTAACAGTTGCTGTTGCTGAATATATCAGGTGATAGGGTTGACCACTGTCCCACCTTTCAAGTAGTCTCATGACTCATCACCCAGTGTTGTTGATAGAGTTCATGTTCTGCATGACTGTGAGCTGTGTGGATGCTGTTGCAGTTCCTGCTGAAACCGTCCTGGGAGATTGCTATTTTGTGGGGGAGTTGCTGTGCTTATCCCTGTCTCTCGGTGGAGGTGAGGGGGTGTTAGCCTAGGGCTGGTCAGGAACAGGGCAAGGGTGGTGGCCCAGTCATTCTCACCTTCAAATGTACTTCTGGGAACAGGGTAAGCTAGGGCCCACCAGTCAAAGGGCCAGACTAGTACCCCTGATTGCCTTTTCCCATCACTGCTATCCTGCTACATTACTCTCTCATCCGTTATTATCACACAGTGACAACAACCATTACATTCCTTACTGGCAGCAATAGGAGCCATGATGTCAAAAGTTCAAAAGTATGACATGTCTCCTGTGGTCACTGACTCCAGCATTCACAAGAGGATCACAAAGACCAAGTCAACTAGCAGAGCATGGTTGCTGGTTTGGAGTTGTTTCTGAGAATATTTTAAAGATCTGAAAAATCCATTTATGGATGCCAGGCAGAAAGGCCAAGAATCAAATATGATTAGGCTAGTGGTGTGTTAAAACAGTTATCTGAGAATTCTTATAAAATAAATTAAATAATTTAAATAATACATTTATTAAATACCTTTATTTAGCAAAAATGTAGGATTTTAAATGTGGCAACTTCCATCTAACAGTGTGCAGCTCTCCTAGGACAGGCAACGTTAAGACACAAACAGACGTCCTCCTTGCACTGCACTAAAAATGTCAGGCTCACTGAGATGGATGTTCATTCGCACTAAAGAAAGTCGACTAATGATGGTCTTCTTCATTAGTGACTCTGCTGTGTGTCCTGTCAGGTCGACTGAACACAGCAATGAGAGTTCAGGAGGCCTGGCAGGACACTGTTCGGACCTGATCTATGTCTCGAGCAGATGTTCTTTACGTAACCTATCCTACTGTGTGTTATCTGAAATCCAGAATGGCTGCACACTGATTTATGGCAGTTGCCATTTTTAAAATCCTGACAGAGGGCACTAGATAAAGCGTAACTAAATAAAGGTAATTAAAAGAAATGTTTAATATAGAATAATAGTTGTGAAATTAAAGAATGTACAACCATGCAAAATACTATGGGTTTTTATGATTTAGGGCCCTTTCACATCAGCGTTTTTTGAAATTTGCGGCAGATGCAGTGAAAAAACCGCATCTGCCGCAATTACCGCATACCGGCTGCACTTGCGGCGCGGTTGCGGTAAACGCCATGCAAAGTATAGACGTACTTGCGGCAGGTGCGGCAAGTGCGGTTTTGCACTTGCGGCAGGTGCGGCTGCGAAAAAAACCGCGGTCAGCACCTGCCGCAAGTACGCCTATACTTTGCATGGCGTTTACCGCAACCGCGCCGCAAGTGCAGCCGGTATACGGTAATTGCGGCAGATGCGTTTTTTTCACCGCATCTGCCGCAAATTTCAAAAAACACTGATGTGAAAGGGCCCTAAGATGAAGACGTTTTCAGACAGCCAGCCATGCAGCTTTTTTCCCTGTGATGTAACACTAAAATGCTGGAGGAAAACGAATGAGGGAACAAACCCCATAGTTTGTTATAGGATCATTCACTTTTTCATATTGCCTCAGTTTTTGCACTTAACTCATAATGGAGCCAGTTCAGAAAGTATTCTATTTTTGGCTTTAGACCAGAACCCCCTCTATTAGCTAAATATGAAAGCTAACTCCAGGACGGCCAGAAAGTAATCAAGTAATCAGGTTTATGAACCACAGTGTGAAACATAAGGATGCACCAGACAGCCAGTAGAACTTCAACTCAGGGAGCACCTTTATATGACTGTAGGGTTCCCATTTGTGGAATTAAATTTATATATGTTATGGTGGGTTTACACGCCGCGATATCGGCGTCCAACTCCGACCCAACTCCGACAAAAAGTCACGTGGGTCGCGAGTTGGAGCCGATATCGGGTGCGCGTTGTACTGTTTTAGCATACAACGCGATCCTGGAACGATGCCAAAACGATATCGGAGTTGAATAGCAGAGCTATTCAACTTCCCGATATCGCAAGGCCGTTGTACCAGCATCGCTGCGTGTGACAGCCCAACTCCGATGCGTACTCGCACCTCACCCATTAACTCCTATGTTAAATGGTCGTTACTGGGTTGGTGGGCGTACACATCGGAGGGACGTTGTTTCCCGATATCACAGCGTGTAAACCGGCGATGCGATATCGGGAAAAGTGCTCCCAAAATGCGCGCTCCCGCGGCGTTGTATGCGATATCGGGACGATATCGCTACGTGTAACCCCACCATTACAGACCCGTGTAAGAAGAAACACTCACAATTCTAAAGCCACCACATATAGCCTAAACTATTACACACTTTACACGCACATAAAACAACATTTATATGACATACTGCATTTCCAATGTTATATTGTTTCTATCTCTTCCCCTTTTTAATAGATTGTACTGTAATAAAACTCAATTTAGGTTTGACAGATGATGTATAGCATTAACTGTTGTATAAGATGATAAATCCCACACCAAGCAGTAAACCTCTTGCAAGGCTTAGCATTACTTCATAGATTTCATATTTGGTGCATATTACACGTTTACCTAATACAATAAATCAAATAATGTTTGTACATTTATATTGTAAGATCAAAAAGGTCTTCTGCTCCTGTATGTAAATCTGACTCCTCATAACTATAACTAACCCAAGTTATAGGAGTATTCCAATCTATACAAATTATGCCCTAAAAACTGCATGGGTGATAACTGTAACATTGGTTAGCAGCGCGAAGCATTGGCCGAGAAGCGGCCATTGCGAGTCAGAGACTCGCCCTTCTAGAATCCCGATGCATGTGCATCGGGCACCCAGCTAGTATATATATAAATATAAATATACTATACTTATACACTACTCATATAATCTAATATATCTCGCTGTCATGAATTCAGAGTACACCTTTTCCGCTTTAGGTCAATTAGGATTACCATATTTATTGATATGTGCCAAATGTCAAAATAATGAGAGAAAGAATGGTTTAAGGCATTATAATTACTGTCTGCAAAGTCGCAAGTTTACATACACTAAGATCACTATGCTTTTAAACAATTTGGGGCAGTCCGTACGATGATGTCAAATGTTTTGAAGCTTCAGAGTTTTGGTCCAACATATCCATATCAACCCAAGGACAAAGGCAAAAGATCTTGTGAAGATGATGGTGCAAACTGGTAAGATGGTGTCATTATCCACAGGGAAACAAGTACTGTATCAATATAGGCTCAAAGGCCACTCTGCCAGAAATAAGCCATTACTTCAAAAGTAGCATAAAAAAATCCAGATTAATGTTTGCAAATGCACACAGGAACAAAAACCTACATTTTTTGAGACATATACTATGGCCTAACGAAACTAAAATTGAACTGTTTGGCCATAATGACCATCGTTACATTTGAAGGAAAAGGGGAGAAGCTTGAAAGCTGAAGAGCCATCCAAGCAACATGTTGTGGAGTTGTTTTGCTGCAGGAGGGACAGGTGAACTTAACAAAATAGATGGCATCACGAGAAAAGGAGATTATGTGGCTATACTGAAACAACATCTCAAGACGTCAGCCAGGAAGTTAAAGCTTGTGTGGAAATGGGTGTTCCAAATGGACAATTACCCGAAGCATACCGCCAAACTGATTACAAAGTGGCTTAAGTATAACAAAGGCAATGTTTTGGAGTGACCATCACAAAGCCCTGTTCTCAATCTTATTGAAGATTTATGTGCAAAGCTGAAATGGGAGGTGTGAGCAAGGTGACCTACAAACAAGGCTGCATTACACCAATTTTGTCAGCAGGAACGGGCCCAAATTCATACCAACTATTTTAAGAAGCTTATGAAAGGATATCCAAAGTGTTTGGCCCAAGTCATGCAGTTTAACCTCTTTGTGACCCAGGGGCGTAACTAGAACTGGCAGGGCCCCATAGCAAACTTTTGAACGGGGCCCCCTCCAAGACACGCCCCCCAATGACATGCCCCCTCCAAGACACGCCCCCCCAATGACACGCCCCTTCAAGACACACCCCCTTACAGGCCCCAGCAGTATATACAGCAGCCCCAGTGGTATACCGCAGCCTCCCCAGTGGTATATACAGGCCCCAGCAGTATTACAGCAGCCCCAGTGGTATACAGCAGCCTCCCCAGTGGTATATACAGGCCCCATTAGTATTACAGCAGCCCCAGTGGTATACAGCAGCCTCCCCAGTAGTATATACAGGCCCCAGCAGTATTACAGCAGCCCCAGTGGTATACAGCAGCCTCCCCAGTGGTATATACAGGCCCCAGCAGTATTACAGCAGCCCCAGTGGTATACAGCAGCCTCCCCAGTGGTATATACAGGCCCCAGCAGTATTACAGCAGCCCCAGTGGTATACAGCAGCCTCCCCAGTGGTATATACAGGCCCCAGCAGTATTACAGCATCCCCAGTGGTATACAGCAGCCTCCTCAGTAGTATATACAGGCCCCAGCAGTATTACAGCAGCCTCCGCAGTGGTGGTATATACAGGCCCCAGTGGTGGTATATACAGGCCCCTGGTGGTGGTATACAGGGCCCATGGTGGTGGTATACAGGGCCTCTGGTGGTGGTATATACAGGCCCCTGGTGGTGGTATATACATGCCCCTGGTGGTGGTATACAGGGCCCCTGGTGGTGGTATATACAGGCCCCCCGCTCTCCATTACCTGCAGCAGGCAGTCGCGCTGATCGCAGCCACAGCTTGTCATGTAGTGTGACGCTGTAGCCGGCGATACAGGAAATAGAGCGCGCCGCTTACAGCCCACATGACAGGCAGATCAGCGCAACTGCCCGCCGGTAATGGAGAGCGGGGGGACGCAGCAGCTGTGAGGGCAGGGTGTGTGAGGGCAGGGTGTGTAAGGGCAGGGTGAGTGTGAGGGCAGGGTGAGTGGAGGCAGGGTGTGTGAGGGCAGGGTGAGTGTGAGGGCAGGGTGTGCGAGGGCAGGGTGTGTGAGGCAGGGTGAGTGTGAGGGCAGGGTGAGTGTGAGGGCAGGGTGAGTGTGAGCGCTGGGCGAGTGTGAGCGCTGGGTGAGTGTGAGCACAAGGAGAGTGTGAGTGCAGGGTGAGTGTGAGGGCAGGGTGAGTGTGAGCGCTGGGCGAGTGTGAGCGCTGGGTGAGTGTGAGCACAAGGAGAGTGTGAGTGCAGGGTGAGTGTGTGAGGACAGGGTGAGTAAGGGCAGGGTGTGTCCATGCAGCAGGGGGTCAGATGAGACCAGGTGGTCAGGGGCCCAAGGTAATGGTGTAGGAGATGGGCACCTTTGAACAGTCAGCAGGCTGTGGCAGGCCAAGGACTGCTGTGGAGCATCAGGCTGGGGGACCGACGGAGGCAGGGCACTGCATGCGTCATCGCTGATCCCTGCTCAGCCTACAGCCCAGCGCCGCTGTGGAGGGACCCGAGGGTAGCGCTGCTGGCCCACTGTGTCCTCAACTTTAGTCAGGCTGCGGTGGGCTCCGTGGGTAGCACCGTCTGTCCCCCGCAGCCCGCGGCTATGCAGTGCCGTGGGGGGGCCAGGCACCGCCACAGGGGCCCAGGAGTGGGGCTGTACAGGCCGCGGTCGGGACCTGCAGCGGTGGTGGGGAGATGTGGAGAGCGGGAGCGCCGGCAACGCACTTACCGGTGGCGTCTTGGCGGGGGCGAGCCGGGCTGGCCGCACGAGGGTCCGGGCTGCTGCGAGGAGGAGCGCACCAGGTGGATGGTGCAGCCTCAGCCGCCAGGACTGCAGAGAGGCCGCGGGTGCAGGCTACGGCTCAGGGCCAGGGCACTGAACCAGGACGTGCCCGCAGTGTCTAGATGGAGCGGCTCCCCGGGGCAGGCGGTCTGGGGGCCCCGAGGATAGCGTGTGGGGGCAGCGGTCAGGGGCCCCCTTGTATGACATGTGGGGGCGCTCAGGGGACCAATGGGCCCCCCCTTTCCGTCCGGGCCCCCCCTACAGCACCCAGGGGGTATGGGGGCGGGGCTTAGTGGGCGTGGTCCCAAAGTGTCGGGGCCCGCTGGGCCAGTCCGCCCCTGTATGTATCGCAGGCGCAGCTGCCGGTATAGCAGCGGCTGCGTAGCGGTGCTGGGTCCGGGCCCTCCACAAGCGCCGGGCCCCAAAGCGACCGCTACGGCTGCTATGCCAGTAGTTACGCCACTGTTGTGACCAACCAATGCTTTCCTGACATTGGATGTACTCAGTACGTCATGACAATTTTGCGAGCACCCTGGCTGTGCCCGCACAATTGCCGCCAGGTTTGCGGCTGATGTAACAGCTTAGACCTAGCTGTCACTGCCAGGATCAGTGTTGTGCCACTCCTGTCAGTTTACCCCCTAAATGCTGCGATCATTAGTTATCGTACCATTTAGCGGTAGGGAGATGAAAAGCGGATAAGACTTTTGTGACGTGATCACAGAGATCGCTGGCACGGTAATCTGGGGCCACTGCATGACAACCCCTGGATCACCTGTCTATGGAAAGCCTTATGCACCATGCTAAATGCATGGTGAGTGATGCAGACTGTCACAGCTGTGAGAAGCTCTGACACACATAATCCACTACAATGCTGATGCATTGTAGTGGATTATGTAAATGATCAGAAGAGTTAAGTTCTCTGTGAAGAACAGATGTCACTGAGGATCTTGGAGGGTTTGTGTGGGAGTAAAAAGGATGGGAATGAGGGATGTAGTTGTGTTCTTTTTTCAAATAAATTATTTTTCATGGTATGGGGTATTATTTACTATTAATTTAGGGTTTTATAATAGCTGGGGTTTAACATTGGCCCAAAATGATGACCTCGGGCTTAGTGCTTGTTCTGCCCATTCATGGGCAACAAAGAAAATAGTCATAGTTAATACTTCTTACAACACATAGAGGTCATGAGTTACCCTTTTATGCTGTTCAAATGTGTTCCACGTGATCTAGCAGTATTTTTATAGTTACAGGAGTCTGCTCCTTTAAGATTTGTGGATTCTGATTTGAAACAGCCCCCTCCTTCCCTGGGAAGAAAGAGAGTCTTGCAGACATTTCTGAGAGATAATACATGTGTTCCTTGCTCTCTCCCTTCTCTACAACTGCTCCTCCTGTCAACTGAATCCAATGAGAGTCATAATCCAATTACATGTTCGTGTTAGAATCTCTGTATGTAAGTTGTTATGCAGCCACTGTGTAGAAGGAAGGTACCTTTACACGCCGCGACGGCAGGCTGGATACATCCCGCTACTTCACGTGCACGAGCACGCTCAAACGGTTACAAACGGTCAACGCACCCTCTTTACACGCCGCCACAAGGTGCGCTACGCCACGCTACATCTATAGCTAGCTACATCGCCGGGTGTCTCAAGTAGCCAGCTGTAGCTCATTTACACACCGCTATAACCAGCTACTATGGGCGGACCTGGTGCAGCAGGGCCAGCACATAGGCGTGCCACAATTGTGGATTACGAGCCGTCCGTACGCTGATAGGACGAAGCAATAACATCCTGATTGGGCAGGCAACGCAGGAGGCTGAGTAATACAGCATGCTCGAGCGATTGTGTAGTGTGACTCGTCAGCTCCTTAAATATGCCTCCCTATGCAGCGACTACCAATCGTCATGCAGCAGCTTCCACCAATGATCGCACATGGGGCGCGGTAACATGGAGCCAGGGTCACGCCTTAGCTACATTGCAGCTACATCGCAGGCTGTCCCGAGTTCCCTTCCGTTGCCTCTTTACACACCGATACAGCTCGCTACCATCGGCGTTGTAGCCATCAGTTTTCGAGCAGACCTAGGAAACAGATGTATCTGTTGCCGGCTGTAGCGTCACGTCTTCAGACGCCGCTACGACGGGCTACATTGGCGCTACAAGCTACATTTGTAGCCTGTAGCGGGATGTATCCAGCCTGCCGTCGCGGCGTGTAAAGGGCCCTGTACTGTGAAGTGAGGTATATTGTGCTCTAGTATCCTCCATCTTAGCCATAATGGCCTTTGTACTGCAGACAGATGAATGTTATCTCTGTATAGAATAGAGCCTGCTGCAATGAACCTTGCCCCAGTTATTCATGTTAAGTGCATTTCTGTGTTTGTACCCAGTACTGACATAGACACTTTGTAGTATAGCTTTTACTGCCAAGTTCATATCATCACTCCAATAAATTAAGACTACAGAACCTCTACAGTCTGTTTACTGGGGAAGTGGACAAGGGTTTAGCTGTATGCTGGATATTCACAGCACTAGATGTGGAAGAAGGCAGAATAGTGCTAGCTAGCCATGCATAGCTGGCATTAACCCCTTATTACCCAGCCTGCCAACCCGACAGGGCAGCTGAAAGGGGTGGTACAGCACCAGAAAAGGCTTTGAATGTGCCCTTTTTCTGGGGAAGCTGTGGACTGCAAATTGCAGTGGGGGAAGTGGGGGCAGAAAGCTTGGGCCTCCACACTCTGAGGATTTTAGCCCCAAGCTGCCTAGTTGTTTCTGGCTGGCAATCAACAATATGGCGAAGCCCCAAGTAATTTTTCTAATTATTTCAAGAAATAAAAAAAAGGGCTTGTATATTACTAGCCAGGTAAAACTAGGCAGTTGGGGTCGGGTGGCAGCCCATACCTGCCTGTTGTACTTGGGCTGGTGATCAAAAATACAGCAGAGCCCCACGTCATGTTATGACATCTTGAAACCTCTTTTTTTTTTCTAAATTTACATGTAAAAAAGCAGCAAGAATGCCCCAGAAGACCACCGACCTATCTGTGCGGATCTTTGAAACATGATGCAGATTTCTTACATCAAAAATCCACAGCGCACATTCTGTGTCGGGCCTAAAGCCTAAAAGGTGATGTCACATAAGGGGACTAAGTAAAAAAGTGTAAAAAAAAAGTGAAGACAAATTTAATACATATATATGTGTGTATATATACTGTACATAACACTGCCTGCAGCATTTCCTGTGCACTGAAGAAAAGCGCTTCTCCTACAGCTCTGTAAATAAGGTACACAACGGGTTTCTATGGGGCCCCGTTTCCAGGCAGACCATGCTGTTAACGCTGTCCGATATTAGCTCTGCCTGGAAACGTGGGTCCATAACCAAGTCTGACCCCAGCCAGATGGAGTCACTTTGAACTTCCATCTGACCTCTTATCTGGCGGTGTCCATCTTTTCATGCGCAAAAGTGCAGTCAACCACAGTTGTGTGCACCTTTGAAAAGAAAGACACCGCTGAACAAAGGCCAAACGGAGTTCAGAGTAACTCTGCTGCCTCATTAGTGAATGGATCCATTGGGGGACTTCAGCTGAATCACGTAATTTCGAGATGTAGCTAGAAACCCAAATGCAAGTGTTCAGCATACAGTACAGGATAAATGTGAACTGATCCAAAATCTTCTGTACTGATATCACCCCAAATAGCATTCAACTCAACCCAGAAAAACACACGTCCCCACCAAGGTCCATCATCTGTTAGCGTACATGGCAGCCCCAAACCATTTAAAGGGAACCTGACCTCACAAACTGACCCCCCCCGCATCTTTAGACCTGTCCCTGCACCCCCTATCATTTCTAGCCATCCCTTTTGCAGAAAAAAAATCGATTTTGTAAGGTAGAGAAAAGTTTGTATTCACCTCCGTCTTGTGTGGGTTCTTTGTTTCTGAATTAGTCTCAAAGGCCTGCCTGTCTGCTGCTCCCTTGTAATTATGTATGCCCCTCTCTGCTTACTAAGAGCCTGGCCGCATCATGAAAGGGGAGGGGCTAAATCGTGTCATGCTGTTAGCCCCGCCCCCTTTCATGATGCGTGTGAGTGTGTGAGGTGTGTGTTAGTTTCAGTGTGTGTATGAGAGTGTGTGAGTGTGTGTATGAGGATGTGTGAGAGTGTGTGTATGTGTGAGAGTATGTGCGTGTGTTTGTGTGTGAGGGTATGAATGAGTGTGTATGTGTGTGTGCAAAAAGAACGTAAAACAGGATGAAGGCATCACTATAAAAGTAGATCAGGATGTGGACATACCTAGAAAGGGGGATCAGGATGGGGGACATCAGTACAAAATAGATGAAACAGAAAAAAACAGCACTGTTGCGCCACACCACTAAATTTCACCACAATGTGGTTCTATTAAATGAACACTAACCTTTCCAGGTTGTGCAAGAATCCGCACAACCAGATTAAACGTATAGGGAGATAGGGTCCATAAAGTTGATGATCATCAGACCTCTGTGTGAAGAGAGGATATTTTACACTCCTTGAGTTGGTAGAAATCACTTGCTTGTCTCCTCAGAGCCGGCTGATCATATTTATATTCAAATATCCCCCATGAGTTTGGAATAGGAGCAATTGAATGGTTCCTCACCAAGGATACAGAAATGAAGGACCCACAAAAAGAATTCATTATAAAAGGGATAGAATTCATATTATCCAATAATATATTCACTTTTCAGGAAATAATGTACAGACAGGTAAGGGGATGTGCGATGGGCACCAGATTCGCCCCAAGTTATGTAGGCCTTTATATGGGGGCTTTTGAGTCGGTGACCATCGCACATTCCCCCCTGGGTATCAAACATATCAGGTTTTTTAAAAGGTACATAGATGACCTCATATTCATTTGGTCAGGTACTAAAGAGGAGGCAATCGCATTTACAGAGGATTTAAATCGAAACAATTGGGGGTTAGAATTTACACTGAATCTCTCCAGCTCCCATATTCAATTCCTCGATCTCTTAATCAAAATAGACAGCAAAGGAGAAATAAGTACTTCCACCTTTTTTAAAGAAGTGGATGTGAATAGCTATTTAAACTTCACTACGGTAGTAGCCATCTCCCCTCATGGATTCGCAATATCCCATATGGGCAATATTGGAGAATTAGAAAAAACTGCACTCATTATGATGATTATCTCCATGAAGCTGAGATATTGAAGAATAGATTTAAAGAAAAAGGCTACCCGAATAAATTACTACGGGATGCATTTATAAAATGCGGGCAATTCACACAAAAAAGCTGTTTAAAAAAATTAGAAGATCGTAGAATGGAGAAATTGATTAATAATCAGATCGATATAAAGAATAATTATCGCTGTAATCTGATAACTACTTATAACCAATCCCATAAAAACATCTATAAATTTATGAAAAAACTTTGGTTTCTTTTAAAAGGGGACCCAACACTGACAAAATTGATTCCTGATAATCCGAAAATTATTTTCAGGAAAGGAAAAAATTTACAGGCAATACTTGCCCCGAGTAGGATAAAAAGTATTCAAGAAATCAAAAATAATGGGAAAGCTGATATAGGAGGATCCCCAATGGAATTGGGTTGTTATAGTTGCAGGTCGAAAAAATGTAAGTGTTGCGAAATAATAAATCATGGTAGTAAAGTTTTTTTCTCAAATACCACCAATCAATCATTTATGATCAACCAGAGATTAGACTGTAATTCTAAAAATATTATCTATTTACTCGAGTGTCCTTGTAAATATCAGTACGTCGGGAGAACAATACAAAGCATGCGAGCTAGGCTCAATAAACATCGGCATAATATCCAAAATGGCTTTATGCTCCACAGCGTCTCCCAACACTATGCCCAAATACACAACAAAGATCCCTCTACATTACGATTAACAATAATTGATCAGATAAATAATCATTGTCATGATATAATGAATACAATAAACAGAAAGGAATCTTACTGGATTTTTAAACTGGGGACATTATCTCCAGAAGGGCTGAACCTCTTTCTGGAAAAAACTTGCTAAAATATTTGCCAAAAATCTGCTAAAAAACGTGTCAAAAAACTTGATTTAAAAAAAAAAAAAAAAAAAAAAAATTTGCCAAAAGAAACTTGTCGAAAAACTTGCTTGCCAAAAACTTGCTAGAAAACTTGCTAGAAAACTTGCTAAAAAACTTGCTAAATAAACTTGCCAAAAAACTTGTTAAAAAACTAGTTAAAAAACTTGCCTAAAACTTGCTAAAAAAACTTGCCAAAAAGCCTGTCTAAAAAAACTTGCCAAAAAGCCTGTCTAAAAAAACTTGCCAAAAAACTTACTAAAAGACTATTTTAAAAAACTAGCTAAGAAACTGGTTAAAAAACTTGCCAAAAAAAACTTGCTAAAAAACTAGATATAAAGGAACTTGCTAAGAAAACTTGCCAAAAAGCCTGTTTAAAAAAACTTGCCAAAAAACTTACTAAAAAACTATTTTAAAAAACTAGCTAAAAAACTACGGTAGTTAAAAAACTTGCCAAAAAACTTGCTAAAAAACTAGATATCAAAAAAACTTGCTAAAAAAACTTGCCTAAAATTTGCTAAAAAACTTGCCAAAAAGCTTGTCTAAAAAAACTTGCCAAAAAACTTGTTAAAAAATTTACCAAAAAACTTGCTAAAAAAATTGCTAAAGAATCAGAGTAAATGAATAATTTGTGAAATTCTTTAAGAGATTGCTAATGCGCCTCTTTTTATAATAATTTTTTATTAGGTTTTATAACGTGTTTTACCAATATTGTCAGAAATGTTGTCATTTAAAACATTTCATTATGATTTAGAATGTAGAGCTTGGAGCCTATTGCAGTAATAACAACTAGCATAGGAGAGTATAATGAGT
Organism: Allobates femoralis; assembly: GCA_033576535.1. Classification (NCBI taxonomy): domain Eukaryota; kingdom Metazoa; phylum Chordata; class Amphibia; order Anura; family Aromobatidae; genus Allobates; species Allobates femoralis. Next base: position 279,698,870 of record JARQOC010000003.1, on the reverse strand, counting down.
GTAACAGATGTTGCTAATGAATGACTACTTAAGATCATGGGATAGGTATATTTAAGAGAAGGTTGAGCAGGGGCCCCTCATCCACTTGAGAAAGACGCCGATTTGTGTGTCAAAACGCGTTGTGGTCGCACCCTGCAGCTTTGTGTAATAAATTTAAGGTAATTCTATGAAGGCTTGATCTTGTGTTACCTAGCGCCGCATTCTAACACCGCTCCTTCTATCATTCACATCAGTACAAAATAGGGCCAGGATGCGGGACCTCACTACAAAAGGGGTCCAGGATGGGGGAAATCAGTACAAAGGGGACCAGGATGCGAGACATCACTACAAAAGGGGCCCAGGATGAGGGACATCACTACTAAAGGGGATCAGGATGGGGGACATCTCTACTAAAGGGGATCAGGATGGGGGACATCACTACAAAAGTAGATCAGTATGGGGGACATCACTAGAAAAGGGGATCAGGATGGGGGACATCACTAGAAAAGGGGATCAGGATGGGGACATCACTAGAAAAGGGGATCAGGACGGGGGACATCACTAGAAAAGGGGATCAGGATGGGGACATCACTAGAAAAGGGGATCAGGACGGGGGACATCACTATAAAAGGGGATCAGGATGGGGGACATCTCTACTAAAGGGGATCAGGATGGGGGACATCACTACAAAAGGAGATCAGTATGGGGGACATCACTAGAAAAGGGGATCAGGATGGGGGACATCACTAGAAAAGGGGATCAGGATGGGGACATCACTAGAAAAGGGGATCAGGATGGAGGACATCACTAGAAAAGGGGATCAGGATGGGGGCATCACTACAAAAGGGGATCAGGATGGGGGACATCACAAAAAAAAATGGGATCAGGATGGGGGACATCACTAGAAAAGGGGATCAGGATGGGGAACATCACAATAAAAAGGGATCAGGATGAGGGGGTCATCACTAGAAAAAGGGATCAGGATGGGGGTTATCACAAGAAAAAGGGATCAGGATGGGGAACATGACTAGAAAAGGGGATCAGGATGGGGGACATCAGTAGGAAAGGACATTACTACAGGATGGGGACATTACTACAAGAAGGGGATCAGGATTTGTACTTTACTACATTGAGCAAAAAATTCTGGTATACTAAAAATATCACTAAGTCCTACAAGAGATGCGGCCCCCCGCTATAAATGGTTTTCTATGTGCGGCCCACCAACCCAGCCGAGTGTGAGACCCCTGTTCTAAGGTGTCCAAAAGGTGACAAACTACTCAGAAGACACAACAAACACATGGAAAAGTGATAAGTACATATAAAAATGAGAAAAGAGCTGGGCACAGATATAGGCATGTCATGCCCTTCTAAAATCATGTAAAACACAGCAAGGGGACTCCAACAAGAGTCTCCATTTTTTCCAAAAATTTGGGCACAGACACCACTTAAGTGGCATCAATTGCCCCACAGTACTTAAAATGGTTACGTTCATGAAGCACATTCAAAAATCCACAAGCCTTTAGTCTCCCCAGGATGACAAGGGGTAGAAAAGTCCTTGCTGATCTGCAATATACATGACAGTATATATAAATATTGGAGCAACTAAATTATACTATATTTATTCTTTACCTAATACTTGGTACATGTGCACTGATGTTTACAGATAAAAATTATATATAGATATATTCTAATTGTGTAAGTGTATACATGTATGATCAATTCAAGAAATAATCTTGTATCAATGCTGGTTTTTCTACCTTACTCCCACCCCTTGTACCGCACATTGTCTATTTAATAAAATTTACACTTTCATATATTTCACCATATGATTGTTTCTTTCCTCCTAGGGAAATTGTTTAAACTATTCATTTAGCGATCGGTCATGCTTTATCATATGTCTATATTTATTCCAGTCCCATTTTTCTCTGTGTGTATATACACTAGAAAATAGCATGGTATAGATACTGGATACAAAAACTGTGGTGTTTTCTAATTCTATGTGAAAGTAGCCTTACAGTGTTCTGTGCTACAGAATGATAATGTATCAGTAAAAAATGGATGGCACTAGACGGTCTGTGTGCTGTCCATTTTTTTGCATGCACCCATAAACTTGCATTGGCGAGGCTAGCAGGATTATCGGATCCAGCATATTGTAACATTTTTCTCAACTAGAATCTGGATGAGAAAAAACTGAACACAAATGCTCATCTGCTTTGACTTATTCATTAACATTTGTCTAAGGGTGCTTTCACATTACGATTTTCAGATTTCCGATGCTGTCCGATCAAAATCGGACAGCATCGGATCCGAATTTGGCCTCCATGCAGCCCTATGGGCATCGGACCGAATCGGATGTGCACTAAATGCCATCCGATTTGGTCCGATCCGATTCTGTCCGATTTTATTATCGGTGCAAAAATCGGAGCTTGCTCCGATTTTTGCACCGAAAATAAAATCGGACAGAATCGGATCGGACCAAATTGGATGGCATTTAGTGCACATCCGATTAGGTCCAATCCCTATAACATGGGGCCCTATGGAGAAGGGTCCGAGGAAACATCTGATGTCTCCTCGGACCCCGTTTTACTGTACTGAGCATGCTCAGTACAGTAAAACTGCTCCTAACTAGGAGCACAAGGGTTAAAAATAAAAAAAAAAATGTTATTCTCACCTCTTCACGAGCCCCCGCCGTCTTCCGCCATCTTCTTGGAGGCTCCCGGTGGCTCCCGCAGGCTGCCGGTGTCAGCAGAGGGCTTCCTCTGCCTTATAGGACCTGCGGTGATGTCACAGTCATATGACCGCGGGTTACCATGGTGAACCCGCGGTCACGTGACTGTGACATCACCGCAGGTCCTATAAGGCAGAGGAAGCCGTCTGCTGACACCGGCAGCCTACGGGAGCCACCAAGAAGATGGCGGAAGATGGCGGAAGACGGCGGAAGACGGCGGGGGCTCGTGGAGAGGTGAGAATAACATTTTTTTTTTCTTTTCTTCACCCCGCAGGGAACGATTTTATGCCGGAATCGGGTGCCTATTTGGCACCCGATTCCAGGCATCAGAAGGGAGCCGATGCTGTCCGATTTATATCGGACAGCATCGGCTCCCTAAAAATCGTAATGTGAAGGTAGCCTAAGTGCAATGTGGGAACCCCTTCCCAAACATGACATAAACTTACGTCAAATGTCGTGAAGGGCTTAAATAAGTAATTCCAGAAAACATCTACTACATGACAAAAATAAAGAAAAACAGGTATGGATTTTTAAATACTGAAATAAAGAAACTGATAATGAACTAAAAGTATATTTTGGGATAAAAGAAAGTTTCTTCCACAATAGGCTGGTTTTTTTGTAATTACCGTACTTACCTCACTGCACACCTTCATTGTATATCACACTGTATACTGCTTTTACACATACAATTAATTTACTCCCTTGCAGTTTAACTTCCTGTTTTCTTCTATTCAGACTCCATTTTGATTCCAACCACTTACCCTGTATTTTATTGTTATACCTTGCTATCAAAACCATGATGCACAAGCACAAGACCAGATAATGCCAATACCATCTCTTCCTAACGAGAAAACACAATTATCATCCTTCCCCCTATATTCCCCTAAATAAACTAATCTACTTATATAATCGGGAGTTCTGGAATTCGGGCACTGTAGCCGAATCCCAGACTCCTTTGCGCGACTGCGAGCAATGACGCGCAGCGTCATTGCGAGCCGCTGCCGCATTACGCATCATCGCTCGCAGTCCCGCCGCACTACCTCACACCGCCGCCATCCTGGCAACCGTCGGCCCCGCAAGCCCGACGCTGCCCGGATGCCGGCGGTGCCTTCCGCCCCTCACCCCTCGCCCCTCTCACCGCTGGCGCCTCGGTGCTGTCCGACTTGCGGTGTAGGGGCTGTGGGCTGTGGGCGGGTGACAGCAGCCACTCACATCCTCCTGTTGCCGCCGCCCGCCAATGGGAGTGAGAGGGGCGTGTCAGCCTGCAAATACTGACACGCCCCGGCAGCCAGTCGCGTCCTCCTCTCGCCGCTCCCCGGAGCGGCCATACAGCACCCGGTACACGATCCTCCCAGGTACACCCTGCCCCCAGACTGTGCTCACCAGCCTCAGTCACCGCTCCTCATCCCCTCTAACACACACCGGCTCCCCGCCGCTCCCGGCCCACAGAGGCAAGAGGACGGCACATCCAAAAACCTGTGTATATATATATATATATATATATATATATATATATATACACTGCAGAGTGCCATAACCCCTGTCCTGTGTATATATATATATATATACACTGCAGAGTGCCATAACCCCTGTCCTGTGTATATATATATATATATATATATACACTGCAGAGTGCCACAACCCCTGTCCTGTGTATATATATATATATATACACTGCAGAGTGCCACAACCCCTGTCCTGTATATATATATATATATATATATATATACACTGCAGAGTGCCATAACCCCTGTCCTGTGTATATATATATATATATATATACACTGCAGAGTGCCACAACCCCTGTCCTGTATATATATATATATATATATATATATATAATCTCTACTTATATAATCGCCAGTTTTGGGATTCGGGCACTGTAGCCCAATCCCAAGATGCTTTGCGGCACTGCGAGCGATGACGCGCAGCGTCATCGCGAGCCGCAGCCGCACCACTGTAAATAAAAAAAAAAAAATTCTCACCTCTCCCCGAGCCCCCGCCGTCTTCCTCCAGCCTCCCGGTGCCTGCAGAGCTCTTCTACACCAGTACAGGACCTGCGGTGATGTCAGAGTCACGTGACACCAGCTTACTCCATGGTAACCGCGGGTCACGTCACTCTGACATCACCGCAGGTCCTGAACTGCTGTACAAGAGCTCTGCAGGCATCGGGAGCCTGCGGGAGCCACCGGGAGCCTGGAGGAAGACGGCGGGGGCTCGGGGTCATGTGAGCATAATATTTTTTTATTTTTTTTAACCCCTGCCTTGCTGGAGCGCCGCCACACACGCCTGTATACTCTGCCACCACCACAGACACCTGTATACTCTGCCACCACCACCACACACGCATATATACTCTGCCACCACCACAGATGCCTGTTACTCTGCCGCGACCACCACAGATGCCTGTATACTCTGCCGCCACCACCACACATGCCTGTATACTCTGCCGCCACCACAGACGCCTGTATACTCTGCCACCACCACAGACACCTGTATACTCTGCCGCCACCACCACAGACACCTGTATGCTCTGCCCCCACCACCACACACGCCTGTATGCTCTGCCCCCACCACCACACACGCCTGTATACTCTGCCGCCACCACCACACACGCCTGTATACTCTGCCGCCACCACCACACATGCCTGTATACTCTGATGCCACCACCACACATGCCTGTATACTCTGATGCCACCACCACAGACGCCTCTATACTCTGCCGCCACCACACACGCCTGTACACTCTGCCACCACCACAGACATCTGTATACTCTGCCACCACCACAGCCGCCTGTATACTCTGCCACCACCACAGACGCCTGTATACTCTGCTACCCACAGACCCCTTTCTATACTCTGCTACCCACAGAGCCGCCTCTATACTCTGCTACCCACAGAGCCGCCTCTATACTCTGCTACCCACAGAGCTGCCTGTATACTCTGCTACGCACAGAGCCGCCTCTATACTCTGCTACCCACACAGCCGCCTCTATACTCTGCTACCCATACAGCCGCCTGTAAACTCTGCTACCCATACAGCCGCCTCTATACTCTGCTACCCACAGAGCCGCCTCAATACTCTGCTACCCACAGAGCCGCCTGTATACTCTGCTACTCACAGAGCCGCCTCTATACTCTGCTATCCACAGAGCCGCCTGTATACTCTGCTACCCACAGAGCCACCTGTACAATCTGCTACCCACAGAGCCACCTGTACAATCTGCTACCCACAGAGCCACCTGTACAATCTGCTACCCACAGAGCCTTCTCTATACTCTGCTACCCACACAGCGGCCTGTATAATCTGCTACCCACAAACCCGCCTGTATACTCCGCTACCCACAGACCCGCCTGTATACTCTGCTACCCACAGAGCCTTCTCTATACTCTGCTACCCACACAGCGGCCTGTATAATCTGCTACCCACAAACCCGCCTGTATACTCTGCTACCCACAGACCCGCCTGTATACTCTGCTACCCACTGACCCGCCTGTATACACACAATTTATTTCACCCTGCTCCCGATGCAATTGCATCGGGCCTTTTTACTAGTATATTATAATATACAGTGAGGAATACTGAACTGTCATCTGTGTCCTGTGTAATTCTAGAAGCTATGCAGTCATTATCATTAACTGTGATATCCAATTTTCTCCCTCACTGTGGATAGCTTCAGTTGTATGCTCCATGCAATTCCATACTACAAGAGGTTCCCGTGGCTTAGATGGTAAGAGCATAAAACCTTGTCATTTCCAGGGGCTCACTAATAGATCATATGACAAACTGAAAAAAGTATACCATTATTCTTTGGGCAGAAAGGAGCAAACAATCAAATAAGGCAATACCGGCAGAAATTCATATTTGAGATGGCTAGTGACAGAATGAATAATGTCCCCTCTCCCCAAGTGCTAGTAGTGCATCTTAGTGAATTAGAATATCATTAGGGATGAGCGAGTATACTTGTTACTATTTGCTATTTGCAGAATAGTACGGTATTCAGGATACTCGGCAACTTTACTCTTTACGAGTAACGAGTACAATGCAAGCCAATGGGAAATGCGAGTATTATTCTACTGGACCCTACAAAGCGGTCTGGGGGCCTGAAGAAAAAGGCTGACTTGGATACATGATTGTTTAAAAGCTGAGCGGTAAAAGGCCAGCAGGCTTTTTTAGACGATCAGCTGATGAATCATAATGTATGGGTGATCGGGTCATACACTGGTATCACCAGGCACCAGCCGGGCAGTAAAAAGCCGGTCAGCTTTTTAAAACGATCAGCTGATGCATCAGCTGATTGTTTACAAGCCGGGCGGTGAAACGATAAGCTGATGGCTGGCATCACTACATATCAGCCTCCTGGTGGTGTCCCCCAGAAACAGGCTTAGGTACATTATGACTCATCAGCTGATCATTTAAAAAGCCAGCTGGCTTTTTACCGCCCAGCTTCTAAACAGTCATGCATCCATTTCTGCTTTTTCCTCAGGCGCCCAGACAGCTTTGTAGGGTCCAGCAGAATAGTAATTGCATTTCCCTTTGACTTACATTGTACTCGCTACTCGTAACGAATAGGCAAGTATTAGAACCAACTTGTTGCAAGTCCGATTTTACTACTTGCTCATCCCTAAATATCATCAAAAAGATAATTTATTTCCGTAATTCATGAAAAAAAGTGAAATGCATATATAATATAGAGTCATTACAAACAGAGTGATCTATTTCAAGTGTTTTTCTGTTAATGTTGATGCTTATGGCTTATAGCCAATGAAAACCCAAGTAGGGAGGATGAAGGGATAAAAACCGTACTGCCATATTTCACGAGACATCAAAGGGTGAATATACTATTGATTTATTAGTCAACGTGTTTCAGGGCTCCCACAAATACCCTGAAACATGGCAATATTACATTGATTTTTGATGATATTCTAATTCATTGAGATGCACTAGCGTATTATCTATTGCAGTCTAAAACTATGGGAAGCACAGCAAATCATAATAAAAAAATGTTCAAGTAGTTTTTGTAATTTTAGGAAACTTGTCCTAAGCACAGTTTCTTGAGAAAACAAACAGTCTTTAGTCACAGTCTCTGGGTCCAGTATTGTGTCACATCAACAGAGCTGCAGCCAATTAGACAGCAGAAGTCACTGAACTCAGAAATTGGCTGTTGCTAAGGCTGCTGTCACATACTTTTTGTTGGACCCCACGGACAAGAAAGGAACGCATCGGACGTGATCTCCGGATGCCATTTCTGTGTCCAGGTCCGTGATTTTCACGGATCCAGACACAGAAAGCCCGAGCCTGCAAAGCGCAGGCAAGCCGGGCACTTTCACTACCGCAATGTATATGCATACATTGCGAGAGTGAACCAAGGGTTAAAAATAAAAAAAATAAAAAAAACATCCTCACCTCTCCGGCGTGTGTCCTGCGCCGTCTAGCTCCCAGGGCTTAAGGACCTAGTGGGGCGGGGCGGGACTACCCGATCAGCTGATCAGTCACATGACCACATCAGCTGAGCGGTTTAAATCCCGCACTCGCCAAAGTTGATTAGCGGGGGGAAGATTTAAACCGCACTGATGCGGTCATGTGACAACCCGCCTGCCAATCTTTTTTTGCGGGCGCAGGATTTAAACCGCTCAGCTGATCAGGTAGCCCCGCCAAGTCCTTAAACTCGGGAGCTAGATGGCGTGGGACACACACCGGAGAAGTGAGGATGTTTTTTTTTTTTAACCCTTTGTTAATTTTACTTCTGTAATGTATGTATATACATTGTGGAAGTGAAATTAAACAAGCAAAGAGCAGTTTTAGTGTACTAAGCATGCTCCGGGTCTGGGAAACGATCCGCTGTTTTCCCGGTCAGTGCTCCATAGACACTCATGTTAATGGCCACGGATCATGTCAGATCCGAATGTGTCCAATTGGGTCAGCTGTGCCCAAAATCGGACCAATCTCCGATTTTGGGTACAGCAAAAAAATCTGACAAAATCAGATCCTACACAAATCAGATACCATTAAGGGCAAATCCGATCAGATCTGTTGCCCATAGGGATACATAGGGGCCAAATCGGATCCGTGGCTGTCCGTTTTACAATGGACAGCCACGGACCTTCAAAAATTGCAGTGTGAAAGCAGCCTTAGCTAACCTGACTTCAACACTGAAGACAATAACAGACACTGTATGTAAAGAATAGAAGAGACACAGGGCAGGACTTGTTGAGGGTGAGTAAAGCCTATTGGCCGCTTTACACATCCCAATATCGTTCCGATATTGGATACAACCGCACGGGAGCGCGCACACTTTTGGCACTAGTCCAAGATCGCATAGGAGATGTTACACAGGGAGATATCGGCAGGCTACTCAACTGCGATGTCTACGCCCCCTCCTTTGCGCTGTGTACGAGCGACCCAGGGAACGACCATTTAACATGGGAGTGAATAGGGGAAGTTGTGCTCCAAATCGTTGGGCCGTCACACAGCACGATCTTGCCAGATCGTCAAGCCAATATCAGGCAGTTGGAGAGCCTGCACAATTCCCCAACGATATCGTTTTGGCATCGTTCTTGCATCGCATTGCTCATTTACACCACACAACGCACGAACGATAACGGCGGCAACGCACGAACCACGTGACTTTTTATCGTTGTTGGACAACGATATCGGGACGTGTAAAGCGGCCATAATTGTTGGCTTTTAATACACTGCCACATGGGGCAGGGTATTTTTTTTTACACAAAACCTAATGGAACTCCAGATATTTCCTAATTCAATCTATCATTAGTTCCGTGTGTGTATTAATGTGTATATATTTTCACATATAAGTGTTTGTATATATACAAATATACATATATATGTGTAAATATATACACTTACCGTATTAATACACACATATGCACGGAACTAATGATAGGTTGAATTAGGAAATACCTATATATATGTGTGTGTTTGTGTGTGTTGACATATAAAATTCTGCCAGTATTCCTTTCTATCTGAAAACTTATAATTGTTATAATTCTCTTCAGTTCTGTCATGTGATATCATGGTGACTCTCTGGAAATTACATTGCTTCATGTTTTCTGCCATTAAGAACTATGTAATCAAAAATCATGTTGAGCGTTAAGAAGAACTAGGAGTTCTGGAAGTAATGTCCCTGCAAACTACCATAAACACTGACGCTGTCACAGTGTAATGTATTTTAAGGATTTACTCAGGAATCTAATAGCTATAGGAGCACAGACAGACTGAAACCAAGTTTAAAGGTGAAAAAACTGTATTTAACACACATGGTCATCAAACAGCAGCAAACAGGAAAGTCTCATTAGAAGCAATTTACATCAGGAGCTGTTGACAGCAGAAACAGTCTGTGAATTTGGTTACTCCCAAAAAGGCCTGGAAAAGGTAGTCACAAGAACTTAGAACTGTGCAGTGTAGTTTAAAAAGTTCCGCAAAGTCCAGCAATGTCCAGAGAAAATAACAGAGAAGCTGCCAAAATTACAAGCACATAGCGCTTACATTTCACAAGGCAAACAGGCTGAAGCAAAGTCTGAAGCACACAGCACAGAAGCAGGTTTGCAGGCTAGGCACTGAGCAAGTGTAGTAGCTAGAGAAGGACTGCAGACACAGTAAGGCTGCATTCACACATTGCGTATTTTGCCGCGTTTTTTTACGCGCGCTTTTCAAAATACGCAATGTGCCTTTTGTCTGCCTGCAAAGTGAATGGGAAATTCACTTTGCAGTGCAGACATTGCGTAAAAATACGCAGTGCGTTTTCTGGGAGAAAACGCAGCTCCGTAAACAATTGATATGTCAATTGTTTATGCAGCTACTTCTGCGTATTTTCCCAGAGGGGAGGAAGAATCCGGCTTCCTCCTCCCCTCTGTGACAGCTGTGGCCGCCCATTAGACTTCACAGTGTATTAATACACACTGTGAAGTCTAAATTAAACAAAAGCAAGTGTGTGAAAAATAAAAAAGAATGAATACATCACCTTCCGACGCCTTCTGCCGCTGTGCGATCCCCGGTTCTAGTCAGATCTCTTCTGACAAGACCTGTGGTGACGTCAGAGGCGGGGCGTTCCCGGGCACTCGCGGTCATGTGATACCACATGACCGCGAGCAGCCAATCAGCGATGGGACCGCCCCGGGAACGCCCCCCTCTGACATCACCACAGGTCCTGTGAGAAGACATCTCACTTAGAATCGGACACCGGGAGAAGGCGTCGGAGAGGTGAAGTATTGCTTCTTTTTTATTTTTAACACACTTGCTTTTGTTTCATTTAGATTTCACAGTGTTTATTAACACTGTGAAGTCTAATGGGGCGGTCACACATGTCACAGAGGGGAGGAGGAAGCTGGATTCTTCCTCCCCTCTGTGACATCACTGCGCTTTCTGGGGGAAAGAAAGCGCAGTGTGTGAAAGCCCCTGCGTATTTTGCTGCGCTTTTTTTGCGCGGCCGAAAAACGCGGCAAAAAGCGCGCGCAAAAAAGCGCAGCAAAATACGCAAATGTGTGACCGTAGCCTAAAAGCTAGAGTGGATTAGCCAGAGGAGGTTCACTAGAGGGTCACAGAAAGGAAGCCAGGAATTACACTGTAAACTCGAGCATGGTTAGATTGTAGGCTAAGGTTTATAAAGGTAGAGAGAAGGATCACATGAACAATGAGCAAAGCAGCGGACACCATCTTGAAGCCGCATAGAATGTCAATAGAAGGTCCAAAGTCCTAATATTTGGATTACGTCAAGAAACAGAAGAATATGCACAAATTTATAATCACAAAAGACCCGCAATTAGTTTTCCAAGATGTTTAGAACAACCTCCTTGATGAGTTTCTTCAAAAACTGTCATCAAGCCTAGGTGGACATCCAAATATTAATTGGATTTCGATATTTGTTTTGTGTATTTACTTTGCATTTTGTTAATAACCTAAAATATTTTTAAGGCATTCTTACTGATGAGCACAGGGAGAGGGGTACTCACGGGTGGTCGGGTTCCTGGTTCCGTGCCCTGGCTGTCATTTGTTTGGAAGGGGGAATATTTACAAGGATTAATAGTCCGTGACGCTACCTGTGGATCCTGGTAATGTTGGTACCAGCACTGCGGGCAGGCCACTGAGGTGATGGGATGCAGCTAAGTGTGGTACAGCTCCCCACAGGTGGAGCTTACCTCAGGGCAGCGATGATGGATGAGGGGAATAGTTGTTCTTACCCCTCTGAGGATGCTGAGGCCCTCCGGGCACCGGCGGGGAGGTAGACAGACACCATTTCAGCTTCAATATCCTTTTACTGGTATCGGCAGATGTTACACAATACACGGTACAGTCTGGAAGAACGGGGGCGTAGCTGCGGGTTCAGGGAGCCCCTATGGAGTCTGAAGATGTTCCTTTCTTTATATCTTTCGGAGCCTAAGTCTTATCTTCCTCTCTGTCTTTAACCACCTTTGCAGAGCTCTCTCGCCAGTCCCCTGGTCTTGTATGGTTAGGTACAGGTTATCTTTGACCAACACAGATGGGAGCAGCAGGAACGCACTATCTCTCCCGCCACCGGAATCCGGACCGTTACCTTCGTAGTCTTGGACCGATTATGGGCCTGAGTAGTGAGGTACCGTCTTGTGGTGCCTACAGCTACCCGGTTTTAGAGGGCCTGCGGCTTGTCGGTTTACGGTCAGGGATGAACCGCTGACCGCCTTGGCTTCCGTGTTGCCGGTGTTTTACCAGACGTTTCCAGCCGGCTCCAACCGGTTCTGGATCGTCTCCTTCTGTCCCGGGTCACCCTCCTGGAGATGGGTGATCCCTCGGTCACTCAGCTGTCAGGCGCGTTCTAACTGACTGCCTTCCCAGAACTGTCTGACTAAAAACTCTCAACTTCCTGGTTTTCCCACTCTAACCTAGGCTCCACCCCCTGGGACTTACTGTATATCAGTCCCCCCTATTCTAAGGTGGCCTAGTGTTGAATGCTAATACAGACTCCATAAGCACAATCCCAAACCCTTAGCTACGGAGGCACTACACCTTCTATTTGTGGTGCAGTACCTCCCTGTGGCACCTAGCCATAGGGGCGCCACACTTACTTTACAGAAATTTTTACTGAAAATGAAAGCTGTTATGGAAATGTGATGATATTTAAAGTGAACCTGTCACCTAGTTTAAGCACTGCTTCATTACCATACCAGCCTGTAGGTAGAAATGCTTTTTATACACCATCACAGCACACATTTAGGACAGAGAGGGATAGTTAGAATAGTAATAGGAAGGAGCAGGGACAGGTAGTGACAGCTTGGGGTGCTTAAACTAGGTGACAGGTTCACTTTAAATGTTGGCAGAACCAGTGAAATATAAGATTTGTAACAATATCTTTATTTTTTAATTTTGAAAGAATTGTAAATTATTTATGCTTTTCCTGAATCCTACTTTTATCCTGTGCTTGTGTTCTCATATTTTTGTGTCCGTGGAAGATTTTCTTTGGACTTTGAACTCAGAACAAGTGCAGCCTTTCATACATTATTCATACTCTAACATATTACAGCGAGCATATTTGCTTTCATTGTCATGTCATTTCTTACTCCTTAATATAGAATATTGAATGATAATCTATCACTAAAAAATATTTTCTTTTTGATCAGAAGTTTAGTGATTTCATTAGATTGTACTGTTTTTGTAAAAATAGCCTTTTGACTTATACTTGTCAAAAAACTGTAAAAAAGTATGGTCTTCTGGACCTCGTGCTCCATAATAAATAATACCGCTTTTCAAGCAGAAATCTAATATGTGCAGAAATTGTCCTGATTTTTATGCTCCATGAGTGGCCATCTAGTCTTTTCATTGAAATTCTGCCAGCACTAGAGGTATCAGAACTTCCTTTCCCATTAATTGCCAGTCTGCATTGCTCCTACTATTGTACAATGATTTGGCTATATTGAACTGAAAGCACACCTTTTTACTATGCCTGTATACAGTTTGACAAAAAAAAAAAAAAGATAGGGAACTGACAGGCATTGACCTGTTCCCACCTCCCGTAATAAATCTCTGCAATCAGAGGCAGATCACATTTTAATAGCAGGCAGTGGACAACAAGATACCCAGAATGGAGACACCTAGTGTGGAGATGATTGTTTCATGGTATTTCATATTGCATATAGTGCATTATATATTAAATGAGATCAAGTTGTTTGAAAGTACAGAGCCTATTTGACTTCACAAGGTTAGTTACAGACTTATTACCAAAACTGCTCATTCGTATGTTTGAAGTTTGGAGAAATACATGTACAGTACCAACAAAAATGTACATGTTGCCATCAAAACAATTCAATTAAGGCTGTTTTCACACTGCGGTTTTTTCCCTGATCAGGTTTGTGTGTGAAAACCAGAAGAGGAATCAGGAGAGGAACTTGCAGAGAAAAACTATAATTGAAAGATTGACACCTGTTCTGAGTTTTGGAGACACTCCTGGTTTTGACACACAAACCGGATGGAACCTGATCAGAGAAAAAACTGCAGTGTGAAACCAGCCTTAAGGCCCCGTTACACACTTCAATGTCCCAGCGATCCCACTAATGATCGGGTCACTGGGACATTGAAGGCTGATCGCTGGTGAGCTGTCACACAGGCAGACTCACCAGCGATCCGGACCAGCGAGCACGTGTCTGGCCCACAAGGGTCTGGGGTACTCAGGTCTCGGGCGTTCGGGTGCAGTAGATGTCACGGGTGGTGGGTGCCTGAGCCTGTGCCCTTGCGGTGACAACAAAAAGGGGTATTTACAGGGATAAAAGTATATAGAAGAGTTTTGTGATGCCACCTGTAGATCCGGTGATGGCACCGGCGTGCTGGGGTCTCTCGGGTGATGGGCGGCAGCAAGGTGTGGTAGCTCCCTACAGGAAGAGTGGAGTACCCAGGGCTGTATGGGTTTGATGGTGGGATAGGGTAGCACGGTAGAAATGGGGCAGCGCAGTCCCTGCTTAACAGTGCAGAATTACCTCCGTTCACCAAGAAGAAACAAAGACACTTGTTCACTCCATACAGGTATTTTACTCTGGTAATCTGCAGCTTACAGGGTATGCAGTTGTTACAGCTAGGGTAGTGGACCAGGTGGTCCTGGCAGTAGGCAATGGCCCTCTGAAGGTCCAGTGATGCTCCTTCTTTATCTCTTTCTCTGTCCTACCTCTGCGCTCTCCTCACGCTGCCCTGCACAAATCCCGCTTGTTGAACCATGCCTGTCGAGTGATATCAGGATCCCTTCTCTCTTTAAGGGGTGCTCAACCCAGTTTGGTGCTTCTGGTGGGGACCATGCACAGGTAGGGTTGGATCGTGCTCCTATGAAGCTTTCGACCATACCAGTATTTGTGGCTCAGGGATTGTCCCCGGTACCACTTCGGAGCCGGTACCCCCGCTTCGGACTGGGCCAGGGTATTCAGTTACCCTCAATCTTGGGTCACCAGATTGAGGTGCCCTCCCCATTACTTCTTCTCCTTTCTCCTGTTCTGCTTTTGCTATTATTCTCAGGTTCCCATTCACTGCTTCCCGCTCTTCCCCACTCACTATATAACCTAGCTCTCCTCCCACCGGGATCGGTTACCCTGGTAATGAGTTGTCTGATTGGTCCCCTATCACTAAGTGTATGTGTGTGGTTGTGGAGCTTCAGGCTTCTATTACCCCCTTCCAGGACAAGAATACTGCACGTTCTGTTAGAGGTGAAGTACCCTTTTGTAGCGTGATGACTAGCGGGCCACTACACACGCTGGTATCCAAGGTGAACAGCGGGTAACTAAGCGCCGCGCAGTGCTTAGTTACCCGCAGTTTACCTTGGATACCAGCTCCCAGCATTGCTGTATGGCGCAGGGAGCATGTTCAGTGAGCGACCATCGATAGATTTATGAACCGGTTCATAAATCTGCAATCAACGATGAGTCGTTGATCGTTGATAGGTGTCACATGCAACGATGTAATTTAGGCATCGCTGCAAAGTCACCAAACCAATGATGTTGCAATGATATCTTTACCGATATCGTTGCGTGTGACGGGCCCTTTAGATGTAGGTAACAAATCTGCCACATGAATAAATCCTTTCAGTGTTATTAGATAAGACATTCACCTACTAGCAGGATGGTTCATCAGTATAAAATTGGTGAGAGGTCCAACACACAGCCCTCATTCCCCCTACCATCAGGTGTTATTTAAATTGGCCCATTTTAAGTGACAGATTCTGGCAGAGATCCTACAACAGAACTACTGATCGGCTTTGCCATTGGGTATCACTCCTATGCACACATTGCAGTAATTAATGTCAGGTACAATGAATTGCTTGTACATTTTTTTACTGTATGTTTAGTATTCTGCATAAGGCTTCCTGTTAACAGCACAATTACAATAGAGCTGCAGTCTTCCTCCCCTCAATTAAAAAGGGTGTAGAATTTCTGCGAAAATGGCTTTTCCTTTTGAAAACCAATGTAACCCCTTAAGTTCAATTAATAATTAAATGGAAGACCTTTTAAAAATGTGCAGGTTGTATAAGTGTATAAATACTTTAGCCCTGATTAAGTAAAGCTTTTACACCAGGATTTTTGTGCGTAAACGTTTTGAAACTTTTCGTCATTTTCACTTCATTTTAGCACAATTAAAGTAGCTTGTGTGATGTGGGCATGATGATCCTGCTCAACCATTTCATGGATGCATACTTTGATTGGAGTTATATTTGCGGAAGGGAGCACAGAGGTGCATGAGGCTGGCTTCACATCACGATTTTTGCACATCTGTGGTGATCCTTGAATTTCAAGGATCACACAGACAGGCACGGATCTGTGCCAACAGATGCCACTAATGCCCACAGATCCGTGTTTGCCGTGGATCTGTCATCAGTTAGCAGAGATAGGACTGCACCTTGCTTCTGAGTTTGCGCAGTACAGCAAATCGGATCTGTTTTACAGATCCGAGATACATAGACTCCCATGTTATGTAACGCGGAACGCAACGGATCCGTGGTGTCTGATTTGAGTCACGGAGACCAAATCGCAGCAGGCTACGTATTTTGGCTCAGTGACTAAATCAGACCGCAACAGATGGTGCTAAAACTGGATACCAATAGGGACACATCCGATCCATTGCCCATAGGGATGCATGGGAGGCAAAATCGGATGCGTGTGTATCCGTTTTGACACGGATACATATGGATGCAGCAAAATCGTGATGTGAAGCCAACCTGACACTTTGTGCCTCATCTGATTCATTTGAAGGTGTACACCTCTTAATGAGAAAAGGCCCCTTTACACGGTGAGACTTTCCAGCGATCCCACCAGGCCGGGATCGCTGGAAAGTCTCTCTGCAGTCGCTGGTGAGCTGTCAAACAGGCAGACTCACCAGCAACCAGTCAGCAGCAACATCGCTGGTAACCAGGGTAAACACCGTGTAACTAAGCAGCGCGCGCTGCTTAGCTACCCGGTGTTTACCCTGGTTACCAGTGCCCAGCGCTGCACATCAAACGCTCGGCACTGGTAACCAGGGTAAACACCGGGTAGCTAAGAAACGTTGTGAGGTCGCTGGTCGTTGTTCTCTCGCTGTCACACACAGCGATCCGTGCTGACCAGCGGGAGACCAAGAACCAAAAAATGGTGAATGCTTAATGATTTGCAGCGATCAGCGACCTCACAGCAGGGGCCATGTTGCTGATGCATGTCACACACTGCAACATCGCTGGTAGAGGTCGCTGTTACGTCACAAAACCTGTGATGTTTCAGAGACATCGCTAGCGATGTTGCAGTGTGTGAAGTACCCCTAAAGGCCCAGTTACACACAGATAATTGTGCAGAGATTGTTCACAGATCTCTGGTTGTAGTGAAATCATGGACACATTGTTCCATTTCCAAATGTAACAATGGCTTGTTGCACATCTAATATAGGGCTGCGTTTTGGTTCATTTGTGTCTCTATGTGTTTTTACAGCTAAAAACTCATCAAAACGCATGCGTTTTTGGCCCTATTGATTTTAATGGAAACGCATGTAAAAAGGCACGCAAAAATGCAAGTGCGTTTTTAAAAAAGCATTCGTCACAAGCAACTTTTTGGTCTGGTTTTGCAAAAACGCATGCGTTTTGCGTTTTTGAAAACGCACATGTGTTTTTGCATGCGTTTTTACATGCGTTTCCATTAAAATCAATGGGGCCAAAAATGCATGCGTTTTGATGCGTTTTTAGCGGTAAAAACGCATAGAAACGTAAATGAGCCAAAACGAAGCCCTACATTAGATGTGAAAGGGCCAATGTGTCCATGATTTCACTGCAACCAGAGATCTGCGAACAATCTCTGCAGAATTATTTGTGTATTGAAAGGTAAGGGCACCGGGCACCTTCAGGGCTATTGGTCTTTCTTATTCCTCCATAAAGACAGACCGCTGTCTTATCCCCAGCCACCTGGTGGTGCTACGCCTACATCAGCCAGTCAAGCATTTACAGTCCAAGTATAGAAAACAAATAGGCGGCACTCACCGTGTGTTCGTAGGTGCTTTCTTTATTGAAGAGGTGCGGGGAGGGGGTGCATGAAGGTACAGACGACAGGTCCTGTTTCGCGGTTTATCCGCTTCTACAGGTCTCAGCCTGTAGAAGCGGATAAACCGCGAAACAGGACCTGTCATCTGTACCTTCATGCACCCCCTCCCCGCACCTCTTCAATAAAGAAAGCACCTACGAACACACGGTGAGTGCCGCCTATTTGTTTTCTATACTTGGACAATTATCTGTGTTTGAAGGCTGCCTTCACACCTCGGTGTGATTCGGTCCAGGACTGTCCGGGATGACCTGCGGTGTCGGGATGACCTGTCAGCGGCTGCAGCTCCGTGCGGCTGCACACCGGACCGGAGGGAAAATTAGCCCTCCAGTCCTGTGTGCTGATCCAGTCTGCGGCTGTCTGGGTCATCCCGGACAGTCCTGGATCGAATCACACCGCAGTGTGAAGGCAGCCTAACTGGGCCTATAGTCCTCTCATGCTCCACTCCTCCCCCTCATCAAGGCTGGTGTGAAAAATGGCAGATTTGATGAATTAGGCCCTTTATGCATGGATGAAACAGATTTGTGTCGATAGTATCTGCCATTTTCAAAGTAATTCATTTCTTTTAGATGCAGAGAAGTCAACATGAACAATTTAATCTAGTGGATGTTCATTATCTCCTGACACTAGCTTTCTCTTCCTAAATTATCTTAGCGAGTCACATTAATTAAAAATCATTTAATTAACCTAGTCCAAGTTAATTCATTCCGAAAGTCAGTGCTATTTCTAGGAGCAATCTAAATATCCATATGATAAAACTCATTTTGTTGAAATCTCTGTGAAATATCTTCTGTTATACTAATGAGTACGGTACTGGGAGTTAGGGCCGGCGTCAGCACCCGGGTAAATGCTGGGGCCCCTAGCTGTCTGGGGGGCCCAAGCCATCTGCTGCAGGACAGCGTCTCCTGCCCTGCATCCTCCAATGGCTGTGGGACAGTGGGCGCTGTTAATGTGCCCCTGATAGTCGGCCCCTGGGAGCCCCCCTGTGCGCTGCTGCGGCCCCCTCTCCTCTCACTCCTAACCTGTCACTGTGTGCAGCTATGTGGCAGATGCGATCATGATCTCTGAGGTGCTGGAGGACTACAGATCATAGATGTCAGCTCCAGGCTCACTGCAGATGGGCATGTGAATCACATGCCCATCTGCACTGAGTCTGGAGCTGACGTCTATGATCTCTAGTCCTCCAGCACCTCAGAGATCATGATCGTGTGTGCCACATAGCTGCATGCAGGTTAGGAGTGAGAGCAGAGTGGGTCCCCAAGCACACAGGGAGCCTGGCCGCACAGAACACAGGGAGCATGGCCCCCCAGCACACAGGGAGCCTGGCCCCCCCAGCACACAGGGAGCCGGGCTCCCCAGCACACAGGGAGCCTGGCCCCTATGGCAGGAACAAAAACACATCGCCCAGGGGCCCACCGCAGAGGGGACCCCGGGGCTGCTCTGTGTGCCCGAGGCTGCTCTGTGTACCCGGGGCTGCTCTGCATTCCTGGAGCTACACTGTGTGCCCATGGCTAAGCTGTGTGCCCAGGGCTGCACTGTGTGCCTGGGGCTGCTCTGTGTGTCCGGGGCTGCGCTGTGTGCCCGGGGCTGTTCTCTGTGCCTGTAGCTGCGCTGTGTGCCCATGGCTGAGCTGTGTGCCTAGGGCTGCGCTGTGTGCCCGGGGCTGCTCTTTGTGCCTGGAGCTGCGCTGTGTGCCCTGGGCTGCTCTGTGTGCCTGGGGCTGCTCTGTGTAACCGGGGCTGCGCTGTGTGCCCAGGGCTGTTCTGTGTGCCCGGGGCTGCTCTGTGTGCCCGGGGTTGCACTGTGTATCCAGGGCTGCGCTGTTTATATCTAGTGCCCACTGCTCTGCAGATCTTGTATTGTGTCCAGTGCTCAGCTATTCTGCTGCAGTTGTGTGCATGTGATGGGCAGGGACTGCAGAGCATTGCATCCCACCCCACCAGCCCTGCTCTGTGCACTGGCTGCTGCATTGCACTGAGCACAGGTGTAGGCTGGAGGACTCTGCTGCCGCCGGTGGGCTCTGCTGTCCGGTGTTCTTTGCTGTTACTGTGTCCTGCTGTCAGTGGGCTCTGTTGTCTGTTCTCTGCTGTCCCTGTGTTCTGCTGTCAGTGGGCTCTGCTGTCTGTGCTCTGCCGTCCGGTATGATTTGCTGTCACTGCAAGAGAAAAATTGTTGTGCCAACTGTGCGGTTTTTTTTTTGCTGCGGATAATGTGTGTTTTTGTTTTCATTTCGGTTCCAGACTCTACCAAATTAATGTTTCTGGGAGCGAGGGTGATAGAGAGAGAAAAAGAGCAAGTGAGTGCACAGAAAGGAAGGAGATGGGGGAGAGAGACAGTGTACAAGGGGGAGACAGGCACAGAGAGGGAAAACAGCGCACATGGGGGATAGACATAATACAGGGAAGAGAAAGATGCAGGGGAGAGGCACAGCGCACAGAGAGGGGGAGACACAGCGCACAGGAGGAAACAGGCACAGAGAGGTGAGAAAGCACACACAGAGGAGAGACATCATACAAGGAAGAGACACAGCACACAGGGGGAAGACAGGCACAGGGCGGGGAGACACAGCGCACAGTGGAAGACAGACTCAGAGAGGGATTATATTTGTGCGGAATATATATATATATATATATTATATATATATATATATATATATATATATATATATATATATATATGTATGCAACCAGTATGTGTTAAAGGGGCCCACTGAGACTCTTTCGCCCGGGGCCCGCAAAAACCTGGAGCTGGCCCTGCATGCACGCACCATGTTACACAAACTGCATGCTACAGACAAACACAATGTGATACACTTGCTGTATGCTACACACAAATACACTTCATGCTACACACTCAGACTGCATAATGCACACACTCAGACTGCATGATGCACTCACGCAGACTGCATGATGCACACACTCGACTGTATGATGTACACACTCAGACTGCATGATGCACACACTTAGACTGCATGATGTACACACTCAGACTGCATGATGCACACACTCAGACTGCATGATACATACTCTTACACTGCATGATACACACACTCTCTCTCCATGATACACACTCACACTGCATAATGCACACACACACACACTGCATGATACATATTTACACTTCATGATACACTTACACTGCATGATACACACACATCATGCTATACATAAACTCCATAAAAGGGAAACATAGATCACAGTAAAGTGTTTATAACAAAAAAATGTAAAAATTCTAACACAATATATCATCCATCTCATGTTAAAATATTACATGCCACTTAAGTTATAAAACCTAAAGAGAAAGACTAATGGTGGGTTTACACGTTGCGATATCGGCGTCCAACTCCGACCAAAAGTCACGTGGTTCGTGCGTTGGACCCGATATCGTTCGTGCGTTGTACGGTGTGAACATGCAATACGATGCAGGAACAATGGCAAACCGATATCGGGGGTCGAATGAGCGTGCTATTCAACCGCCCGATATCGAATGCCGGTCGGAGCCGGATCGTGCTGTGTGACAGCCCAGCTCCGATGTGCAGTACAACGTCACCCATTCACTCCCATGTTAAATGGTCGTTCCTGGGTCGGGGGACGTAGACATCGTAGGGACATTGTATCCCGATATCGCAACGTGTAAACCGCCGATGCGATTCCTTGAAAACCAGGCACAAAATGCGCGCTCCCGCGCCGTTGTATACGATATCGGAACGATATCGTGACGTGTAAACCCACCATAAGGCCATGTGCACACGCTGAGCATTTGATGAGTTTTTTACCTCAGGATTTGTAGCCAAAACCAGGAGTGGATAATTAAATACAGAAGTGGTGACATGTTTCTATTAGACTTTTCCTCCGATTGCTCCACTCCTGGTTTTGTCTACAAATCCTGAGGTAAAAAACTCATCAAATACTCAGCGTGTGCATGTGGCCTAAATAAAAATGTAGGTAACAACGAAAACATTCTGCCTGTTCCTCGCACCTATATACATTATTGATACAAATTGTAAGGCAGAATTTTGTCACATAGAAATGAATAGAACACGATGACTGATCTGTCATAAGGATTTATTTTCACAAAACATACTGCGGAAAACCTAATGTAAGATGTGTCCTGATGTACACTCTGCAGATGGACATTTAAAAATCCAGCAGAGCTCCAACTCATCTGAACTCCTAGAATGCATTGCTTTTATCGAGAATCCAGCTGAAGTTTATTGCTTGCATTTTGTTCAGATACTGTAATAAAACGTAAAACACAAAGTAACACAAAATAACATAGGCAAAAAGAAAAAAATACATTACTCAACATTTTATGTGAATGTAAACTGTGGAATTACTGTAAGTGAAGCATTCCCACATTATTTTAACATTTTAAGAAATTTTCTAATATAGTTATTTTATCTAGAGTTATGAGTTCCCTTTATCAGCATACCGGTCATGCGACATCTTCTTCCAATGGACAGAATATACGACACAGTTAGGCTATGATCACACTTGAGTTGTGCAATTCGCTAAAAGGATGTGTTTAAAGGATGCGGGGTTTTTTTTCCTGGCCTTCACATGACGTGTGCACATTTTTGTAACATGCGTTAACGCATGGTACATGTTAACGGATGTGTTTGTCATAGACTTCAATGATAAATTAATGCATTCGGCACAGTCACGTTTCCCAAAGCGGCCCAAAAATCACTGCAGATCGCGCTATGATGTGTGCTAAAAACGCATAGTGCCCAACGCACACCAATTTGGCCATGCGTTTTTTGTATTGGAGTCTATGGGTGCGTTAACGCACCCATTTGCAGACATTTTTAGATGAAAAAAAACGCATCCTTTTGACTAATGCTTGGCGCTAGTGTGACCCTAGCCTTAGATAGTATGCAATATCCTTGGAGCACGTGTAAATTAAAGGGAACCTGTCATCAGATTTATGCTACTTTAACCTTGGGCAGCATGATTCAGACACAGAGGGTAAGAGTAATCAAGGCCGGAGTTGTTCACACCATTTTTGTTGAGATGTGCTGTAGTCATGAATTTGACAAGCGGTTATCGTCATACCCCCATCTTGCTCCAGCTCTGCCAACGGGGGGTGGGCAAACATGCCATGGGAGAGCCAAAAGTAACACATTTTAGCACAATCTCAAAATTTCCAACTTACTCTGAAACGCTTTGAAGTTATCATGCTATAAAAAGTTAGGACTTTGGTCCCAAATTAGCAAAGGGTAGTTTTTGACAGACAACACTTTGATAAGTTGCAAGTTTTTTCACAACTGGAGGTTGCACCAAAATATGGAGACTTTTGGCCTTTTCAGGCCAGTTTCGCAAAGCTAAGGCTGGTTTGACACTGCAGTTTTTTCCCTGATCAGGTTGTGTACCAAAACCTTGAGAAGAACTTGCAGAGAAAAAGTGTAATTGAAAGACTGACACCTGTTCTGAGTTTTGGAGACACTCCTGGTTTTGGCACACAAACCAGATGGAACCTGATTAGTGAAAAAGCTGCAGTGTGAAACCAGCCTTAACCAGAATGGGTGGAGCTGGGGCAGGATGAGGGTGATTACATGGGGGTGTAACAACCATGTAAATTATGATGAGCTAAGGAGTGTGCTCCTAATGAATCAGGAGCATCTGCCACCAACACATTCACTAATCTAGAACCCCTTCCAGTTGACTGAGGCCGGTTTCACACCACGTTTTTGGTGTTTCAGGTTCTGTCCGGTGCTTTGCAGGAAGCACCGGACAGAACCTGACTGCCTCGGACAAACAGAACCGGAGGGCAAATATGTCCTCCTGTCCTGTTTTCTGCCGGAATCAGCAGATGGCAGCTGCTGAAATTTCAAGATCGCGGATTGCGGGGAGCTAGCCACGGTCTGAAATCTCTGCAGCGGACAGCTCCAGGTGCTGAAGTTTTGCAGCGCTCGCAGCTAAACTTCTGCAGCCGGCGTGTGGGAGCCGCATCCGCTTTTATGTCTGATCCGACGCCATAGACTCCCATGTTAGAGGGCGCCGGATCGCGCCAGATCCGGGAGGATCCGATTTGTGCCGATTTTTGCCCCAGACACAAACGCTGCAAGCTGAGTTTTTGTGTCCGGGAGAAAAATCTGAATTCTCCTGGATCCTCCTGGACAGATGGAAACCGGATGGCAAATAGCTGCCATCCAGCTCCATCCGGCCCGATAGGAATACTATGAGGCCAAAATCTGATCCGGATCAGATAAACCGTGGTGGGAAGCCGGCCTGACAGGTCATTGTATTTCTTGTGATCGCTCTTCATTACAATGATAAGTTAACTATACAGTCAGAATCTCTAGAAACTCTTTATTGAAAGAAAATTAAACCATTGGCATAACAGATTTACACACAAGAACAATTGAAACCAGATATGAAGACAAATACTATAAAAATACACTTTGTTCATTATTCTCATGCAAACCCAATACACCCACTGCTATTGTTCTAATGATCCACCTCACTTCACAATGTAGAGGTAATTTGTGCCTATCAACTCAAATGTGTTGCAGTTATATGCTCAAAACCAAGATATTTTAGTATTCTCGCATCTCCTCCTTGTTCTTTCCTTATTTGTTGTATGAGGTATGTGACGCATTCCCCTGTGTCTATAGATGTAACATGTTCTCTGAATCTCTTTGCCAAATAATTGACTCTATTTAGTGATGAGCGAGTAGCGAAATATTTGTAATCGATATACTCGCAATGACTACTTTGTGATACTCGCGTACTTGTCCGAATAGTGAGTCCAATGTTAGTCAAATAGTGATAGGCTCCACCCACACACATCCGGCCATAACACGAGCATTTCCGGGACAGGGCGGGAAGGTGGTCTTTGTTCCATTTTCACTGCATAAAACACCTTTCTGTATCCAGTGACACCCATACATTCAATCTGCTCTCATTGGGGTGCCAGCTCCCTTTGTGTACTGAAGGGAGGCAGCAATATGTGTCAGATTGCTCAAGATCACATCACTCACGAGCAGCAGCATTACTTGCCGAGTAATGAGTATTGCGAATACTGTAAAATCTGTGCGAGTAACGAATAGTAACGATTACACTCGCTCATCACTAACTCTATTACCTACCCTGTAGCCACGAAAATAAGATACCGTCTTCAGGGGGTTTCTTATCTCCAAGAAGAATTCACATTTATTGATGAACAAAAAAAATGAACATTTATTATATACTGTACAGTAGTTATCATCACCAACCAGAATAACTAAACTGTGTCATCCATCATTCATCTGCAGCCCCCATCATCCCCCAATATCCCCATCATCCATCTGCAGCCCCCATCATCCCCAAATATCCCCATCATCCATCAACAGCCCCCATCATCCCCAAATATCACCATCATCCATCAGCACCCCCCATCATCTCCCAATATCCCCATCATTCATCTGCAGCCCCCATCATCCATCAGCAGCCCGCATTATCAATCAGCAGCCCTATCATCCCTCAATATCCCACTGAAGCCCCCATCATCCCCCAATATGCCTCTGTAGCCCTAACACACATCTGCAGCCACATACACAGCCAGCCACACACACATGCAGACACGGTACCACTATTGCCAGAGCCTGCCGCCACCACCGTTGCTTCTTTCCTCCAAGTCCCCCTGTATGCACTGTATGTATCCGGGCACCACTCAACGTAGATGTACATTAGTAAGCTTCTGGCATCTGATTCGACGCCAATTTACTGTACATATACGCTGTGTGGCGCACAGATGATGTCCATACAGGAGATGTACGGTAATGCTGAGGCCAGTCAGACACCGCCTGATTAGCTGATGGCTTACTACAATACATCTACACTGAGCAGTGCCTGGATTAGTACAGTGCATACAGGAGAACGTGGAGGAATAAATAAAGAGGCGACGGCAGCTGCAGCAGCAAGCAGCGGCAGAGGCAGGCAGCTCCGGCAATAGCGGTACCGAGAGTATTAATTTTTTTTATGCTACGTCTTATTATCGGGATGTGCCTTATATTTAGCAGCCTGGTCAATACCCCCGCTATGTCTTATTGTCGGGGGTGCCTTATTTTTGGGGAAAATGTACAAATTAAAGACTACATTCTACAACTAATGAATTGCTTTATCACATGCGTAATACAAATCATTGTAAGCATTCTTAATTTTGAATTACCGTATATACTCGTGTATAAGCCGACCCGCGTATAAGCCGACCCCCCTACTTTTGCCCCCAAAACCTGGGAAAATGTATTGACTCGTGTATAAGCCGAGGGTGGACCCCAGCACAGGTATACAGCCCCCAGCAGTGTGGTATACAGCAGCCTCCCCAGTGGTATATACAGGCCCCAGCAGTGTTACAGCAGCAGCCCCAGTGGTATATACAGCAGCAGCCCCAGTGGTAGTATACAGCAGCCCCAGAGGTAGTATACAGCAGCCCCAGAGGTATATACAGCAGCCCCAGTGGTAGTATACAGCAGCAGCCACAGTGGTAGTATACACGCAGCCCTAGTAGTATATACAGCCCCAGTGGTAGTATACACGCAGCCCCAGTAGTATATACAGCCCCAGTGGTAGTATACAGCCCCAGTGGTAGTATACAGCAGCCCCAGTAGTAGTATACAGCCCCAGTGGTAGTATACATCCCCAGTGGTAGTATATAGCCCCAGTGGTAGTATACATACAGCCCCAGTAGTAGTATACAGCCCCAGTGGTAGTATACAGCAGCCCCAGTGGTAGTATACAGCCCCAGTGGTAGTATACAGCCCCAGTGGTAGTATACAGCCCCAGTGGTAGTATATAGCCCCAGTGGTAGTATATAGCCCCAGTGGTAGTATATAGCCCCAGTGGTAGTATACATACAGCCCCAGTAGTAGTATACAGCCCCAGTGGTAGTATACAGCAGCCCCAGTGGTATATTCAGCCCCAGTGGTAGTATACAGCCCCAGTGGTAGTATATAGCCCCAGTGGTAGTATATAGCCCCAGTGGTAGTATACATACAGCCCCAGTAGTAGTATACAGCCCCAGTGGTAGTATATAGCCCCAGTGGTAGTATACAGCAGCCCCAGTGGTATATTCAGCCCCAGTGGTAGTATATAGCCCCAGTGGTAGTATATAGCCCCAGTGGTAGTATATAGCCCCAGTGGTAGTATACATACAGCCCCAGTAGTAGTATACAGCCCCAGTGGTAGTATATAGCCCCAGTGGTAGTATATAGCCCCAGTGGTAGTATACAGCAGCCCCAGTGGTATATTCAGCCCCAGTGGTAGTATATAGCCCCAGTGGTAGTATATAGCCCCAGTGGTAGTATATAGCCCCAGTGGTAGTATATAGCCCCAGTGGTAGTATACATACAGCCCCAGTAGTAGTATACAGCCCCAGTGGTAGTATATAGCCCCAGTGGTAGTATATAGCCCCAGTGGTAGTATACAGCAGCCCCAGTGGTATATTCAGCCCCAGTGGTAGTATATAGCCCCAGTGGTAGTATATAGCCCCAGTGGTAGTATATAGCCCCAGTGGTAGTATACATACAGCCCCAGTAGTAGTATACAGCCCCAGTGGTAGTATATAGCCCCAGTGGTAGTATACAGCAGCCCCAGTGGTATATTCAGCCCCAGTGGTAGTATACAGCCCCAGTGGTAGTATATATACAGCCCCAGTGGTAGTATATAGCCCCAGTGGTAGTATACAGCCCCAGTGGTAGTATATAGCCCCAGTGGTAGTATATATACAGCCCCAGTGGTAGTATATAGCCCCAGTGGTAGTATACATGGCCCCAGCAGGGCCCCCCTCATAATTTGGCGCCCCCACCTCCCTTTCTGGGCCCCCCACATGCAGCGCTGCACATATACATTACCTGTCTAGCAGCTGTCACCCTCCGATGGCGGATCGCGGCTCCCGGCTCCGGGCTCCATCTTCCTCGCTGTCTTCCTGCTTTGTGACCGGGGCTCAGCGCGATGACGTCATCGTGACGCCGGCCGGTCACCTGACAAGCAGGAAGTCAGCGAGGAAGATGGAGCCCGGAGCCGGGAGCCGCGATCCGCCATCGGAGGGTGACAGCTGCTAGACAGGTAATGTATATGCGCAGCGCTGCATGCGGGGGGGCCCAGAAAGTGAGGTGGGGGTGCCAGTGAGGTGGGGGCGCCGTATTGACTCGCGTATAAGCCGAGGGGGGGACTTTTCAGCCCAATTTTTGGGCTGAAAAACTCGGCTTATACGCGAGTATATACGGTACTAGATTTACAATGGCCACATTTTTATTTTTTTTTACACCATTTTTTCCTTTTAACCAATTATTACTACCCTTTTTATTTGCCAGTAATCTACTCCTCACCAATACATCCTTCAGAATATGTCAGCTCCTAAAGGCTATAACAGGTTTTTAGGCTACATTAAGACTGTACGTTTTTTTTCTTCTGTTCTGCTGCATTTTTAGCTGCAATACAGGAGCTGTCAAAACAACACCCAAAAAACTGATACTTTTTTTGATCCAGTGTTAACTGCTGTGTTTTTTTCCCCATGTTGAAGGGCTACTATGGGAAAAAATGCAGCACAAAAACGCTACAGAAATTGACATGTGCTTTTCCAAAACGGAGCTCTCCTAAAGTGAAAAAACAGATCACTTTAAAACAGCACAGTCTGAATAGCAAAAATGAAAGCCCATACACTTTGCTGGGGTGTCATTTAAGTATTTCGTTTTCTGCAGTGCAAAAAAACAGATCAAAAACACAGTGTGAATGTAGCCTAAGGCTAGGTTCACGCCACGCTTTTCTGCTTTCAGGCCGCTGTCTAGTCCTGAAATTTCAGCGGGGAGCTAGTCGCGGTTCTGAAAATTCAGCCGAGAGCTCTACAGGAGTTGAAGTTCAGCACCAGCCGCCGCTGAACTTCAGCACCCGGCGACCGGTAGCCGAATCCAATTTTCTGTCGGATCCGGTGCTATCCGATGCCCATAGCCTCCCATGTTAGGGACGCTGGATCACTCCGGATCTGATTTTATCAGATTTTTGCCCCAGACACAAAAATCCTGTAAGCTGTGATTTTGTGTCCGGGACAAAGATCAAATGCAGCCTGATGCTGCCGGACAGCACAAAACCGGATGGCAAATCACTTCCATCCGGGTCCATCCAGCACAATAGGCATACATAAGTACAAAATTGGGTCAAGGGCTGTCAGGTTCACACTGGACAGCCTCAGACCCGAAAAATCGTGGTGTGATGCCGACCTTACTTGTAACTTCACTCAATTCAGAATCCTTCTCAATTAGACTCCAGTTCTTATAAGTGGTGTTTTAATATGTGAAGCTATAGGGCTACATTTAAACAAAAAAACGAATCTAACAACCTTGATCTTTATTATAGACTTGCATTTTTTGCTTTTTAGACATTAAATCCAACTGGGGAAACCTCTTCTACTATATAATCTCCTAATGTTCTCTGTCTGCCACGGAAATCGTGTGCTAGCGCTCATTGGTCGCCGTCAGACGCAGTGGCCAATGAGCACAGCGTATGCAAAAGAGCTACGCGGACGCGCAAATTCAAAATTTGCGGCTCTCCTCTAAGCCCCCTGCTCCTCCTGCCCTGCCCGCGTTCCCCCCTTCCCCGCTCTCCTCCTCCCCTGGATGTTGCTCTTGTGCTCCCTGGCTGTGTGTGCGGGATAATTGTGCGGGTTAGTGTCAGGCCCTGCCCCTGCTCTCCTTCTTCCCAGGCCGGGTGCACCTGTATGATGAGGATGACCCACTGGGACGGCCAGGGGACGGAGAGGTGAGAGCCCGTGTGTGTGTGGCTGTGAGTATGAGTCTGTGTGTGTGTCTGGCTGTGGGTGTGAGCCTGTGTGTGTATGTGTGTGGGCCTGAGTCTGTGTCTAGATGTGAGTCTGTGTGTGTGAGTCTGCTCCTTCCTCCTCCTGCCTGTGCCGCTTTGTCCTCCGTCCTCCTTCCCACTGCCGCTCTGTGCTCCATCCTCCCCCACCCCATCGCTTCCTCCTCCTTTGTCCTCCCCTCCGCCACTCCAACCTTCGTCCTCCCCCTGCCTGTGCAGCTCCGTCCTCCC
This sequence comes from Allobates femoralis, assembly GCA_033576535.1. NCBI lineage: Eukaryota > Metazoa > Chordata > Amphibia > Anura > Aromobatidae > Allobates > Allobates femoralis. Next base: position 279,668,621 of record JARQOC010000003.1, on the reverse strand, counting down.
CCACTCCGCCGCTTCGTCCTCCGTCCTCCTCCGCCCGCCTCTCTGTGCTCCGTCCTCCCCCACCCCACCACTTCCTCCTCCTTCCTTTGTCCTCCTCCCCTCCGCCACTCCATCCTCTGTCCTCCCCCTGCCTGTGCTGTGTCCGTCCTCCCCCCACCCCGCCGCTCTGTCCTCCGTCCTCCTCTCCCCGCCGCTCTGTGCTCCGTCCTCCCCCTGCCGCTCCGTCCTCCCCCTGCCTGTGCCACTACATTCTTCCGCACCCCATCGCTTCCTCCTCCTTCCTTTGTCCTCCTCCCCCCTGCCACGCCGTGATTACTGATTACATAGTTATATGGACCCTTACTTCACCATTATATATTCCTTGATAGTAAAATACAACCCAAAATGGCATTTTTGCTGAGAAAAATATCCAGCCCTTTTTTAAAAACTTATAGTGTCTGTCATTCATACAAATGTGTTCAAAATTCACTAAATTGTTTCTCTGTACCTGACCAAACAATCAATAACAATATTCTCAAAGTATACGGTACATCTTTAATATTGTACTCAAAACCTGCTACAAAAATGATAGAAAAAGTACATATTATATTTCTGAAAGTACATATTATTTTCCTGATGTCCATAGCATCCACTGCTGGCAGATTAGTGGAGCCTGCCTTGCACCACCATGACTCCCCCTCCTCCAAGCCTCAGGCCCGCCACATCTACCATCTGGCGCTGCCATTGACTTCCTGCAGAGGCGACCATGGTCACTGTGCATTCATCTCCCCGGTAAGCTACACTTGCCTATTAGATGGACACTAGGATTATAAAATGGACGCCCAATTTAACAATAAAAATGATTTTTTTTGCCTATTTTTCTCCTCAAAATTTGAGGTGCATTTTATAATCTGGTGCGTTTTATATTTATTTATAAATGCAGCAATTGAATTCAAGCAGAAATCTTAGAGAATGTGAGAGCATGAAAAATAGAAATTTATTGGAAAATCTCTAGCTGTGCACCCTGTACCTTAACATATAAGACTGATTCTAATGAAATCAGGGTGAACTTCATGCGATGCGAGTACCCAGCGCGGTATGCTTGCTTTGAACAATAATCCTCAACATATAAAAAAGGCAAGTTTTTTTGAAAAACATAGTTTACACTAATTTAGCCATTATAGGAGATGGAAAACTTAAATGAAATATGGATACATCTCTGTGTGATCTATATTCAACCCTTATAGCATCAGTATGTTATTGGTATTTCAAATATATTGCATGGTTTTGCAGTGGCCGTCTTCGATTTTATTTTACATAGTTACGCACCTGTCCCTGAGCTGTGCATCTCGTCCTGAATTTGCAGTCTGCTAAACACTGCTGTGCTGAACATAGGGATTTGCAGATGGCCTGGCGTGATTACATATGATCATCTGCCCAGGCCTATATGAGGCTCACCAAGACACACATCTGTGTTTTGATATTAAGATTATAGTGTTCCTAAAATCAATCTGCCTACAGCCTCAACTACGTGTCTGTGGCTTCCAATACTTCAGCTACCTGTATTCTTGTAATACCTTAGTATCTGTATTCCTGTAGATCTATTCCTGTAGTACCTTAGCTACCTTTTTGCCTGCTTCTTCCAGTACCTCATCTACCAATTTGCCTGTAGCTTTCAGTACCTCAGCTGTCTGCCTGTAGCTTCCAGTGTCTGTCTTTGGCTTCCATTCCTCTGCTACCCATCTGGCTGTGGCTCCCAGCATTTCAACTAATTATCTGCCTTTCTCTCCAATTACCTCAGTTACTTGCTTCCGGTTTCCAGTACTACAGCTATCTATCTGCTTGCATCTGTCAGTTCCTCAGCTACTGTCTGCCTCCCATCTTCCAGTACTTTTGCTAACGGTCTCCTGTCTGTCTGCGGTCTCCAGTCTCTCAGATGTATCCTGCGTGCCTCACCCGTCTGCTGCGCTGACATCCAAGGTCCATGAGTCCACCCAGATCTTGGGCTTGGAGGATCCATCGCACCAGGTGAGCCTAACACAATAATTATTTTTTAGCATGGATAACGTTGGCATCTTATATGAGGCCCAGAAATTTAGTAAACAAAACAATGCAGCATGGTGCACAATTTTGTCAGTTTAGACCTGTGATAGAAGCTCCAAATGGATTTTCCAGAACAGATGTGAAAAGAGTTCTAAGTAGTTACTAGTACATCTCAATAAATTAGAATATCATCAAAAATCTATGTAATATTGCCATGTTTCAGGACTTAATGGGAGCCGTGAAACAGGTTGACTAATAAATTAATATTATATTCACCCTTTGATGTCTCATGGAATACGGCAGAGCGGTTTTTAAACCTTTATCCTCCCTAAATTAATTTTCTGAGATAATAATCTTTATTTATATAGCGCCAACATGTTCCGTAGCGCTTTACAATTCACTAATGTATAATGACCTTGGGTTTTCATTGGCTGTAAGCCATAATCATCAACATTTACAGAAATAAACACTCTATTTGTAATGACTGTGTGTAATATGTGTGTTTCAGTTTTTGTATTGAATTACTGAAATAAACTAACTTTTTGATGATATTCTAATTTATTGAGATGCACTAGTATATTTCCCACTTTCGATACAGCCCATCAGTGTTGCTGATGCAATGCTATTGATATATTGATGACATACACGTGCAATTTCATTTACAACAGAGGTCCCCAACTCCAGGCCTCAAGGCCCACCAACAGTGCAGGTTTTCAGGATCTCCTTAGTATTGCACAGGGCTTGGAATCATTACCTGTGCAGATGATCACATTAGCACCTGTGCAATACTAAGGAAATCCTGAAAACCTGAACTGTTGGCGGGCCTTGAGGCCTGGAGTTGGGGACCTCTGATTTACAATACATCCATATTGCTAGTCTGTATTGCAGAGGTTTTCTCTTGTGAAACTGCCCTATGTGTTGATATACAGTTGATTTTGTTGTGACCAAGAGAAAACACAATAATTCGTCTGATAGAATTTTCACCAACTACGATGTCTATAACGGTATGAAAATTGTCACTTTAGCGAGGAAGTGGACGAACTTTAGTGCCACCCAATAAAGCTAGCAATCCTAAAACTCATAATTGACTCTTTAACAAGCCTTTTAATATGACTTAGGATTTGTGCCAGATCAGATCCCCAAACTGCAGATACTGTGTTTCGGGGTGCCTGCCCCTCATCAGTGCATTGTGTGGGAGTCTGATCTGGCTGTATGAGAGGCTAACAAGAGGTCTTGGGGATTAGCTAGTATCCTTATGGATAGGAATCTGCCTGCTGGCATAAGGAGACTGATAAGGAGACCTTATAGCCGCAATAACAGTATGGTGATTTCTGACGCATATGAACTTCCTACTGGTTACCATTTTTCCAAAGCTTAAAATACACATACCGTATATACTCGTGTATAAACTGAGTTTTTCAGCCCAAAAAATTGGGCTGAAAAGTCCCCCCTCGGCTTATACACGGGTCATACGGTATGCTGTGGGGGGGGGGGGGCTGTGACCGGGAGCTGGAGGAGGCAGGAGGGGGCCGCGGTGACCGCAGGCGGTCACGTGGGGCCGCCTCATTAGTGCAATGAATATGCACGGCATCCCCCCGTCCATCAACGGCGGGGGGATGCCGTGCATATTTCACTACACAGCCCCCCTCCTTAATATGGGTCCCCCAGTATTAATAAACAGCCCCCCCCTCCATATCATGTCCCCCCAGGCTGCGGCAGCTGTCAAAATAACAAACAGTTTATACATCACCTTCCGGCGCAACTCTCCGCTCCTCCCGTCCTCCGCTCCTCCGCTCGCCGGCTTCTTCTTTCTTCTTGTGCCGGTGTCATGTGACCGGGCGCAGGAGATGACGTCATTTCCTGCGCGCGGTCACAGAAGTCGGCACAAGAGAAGAAGAAAAAGCCGGCGAGCGGAGGACGGGAGGAGCGGAGAGCTGCGCCGGAAGGTGATGTATAAACTGTTTGTTATTTTGACAGCTGCCGCAGCCTGGGGGGACATGATAAGGAGGGGGGGGCTGTTTATTAATACTGGGGGACCCATATTAAGGAGGGGGGGGGCTGTTTACTACCACTGGGGCTGTATACTACCACTGGGGCTGTATACTACCACTGGGGCTGTATATACCTCTGGGGGGCCTGTATACTACCACTGGGGCTGTATACTACCACTGGGGCTGTATATACCTCTGGGGGGCCTGTATACTACCACTGGGGCTGTATACTACCACTGGGGCTGCATATACCTCTGGGGCTGCTGGATACTACCACTGGGGCTGTATACTACCACTGGGGCTGCATATACCTCTGGGGTTGATGTATACTACCACTGGGGCTGTATACTACCACTGGGGCTGTATATACCTCTGGGGGGCCTGTATACTACCACTGGGGCTGTATACTACCACTGGGGCTGTATACTACCACTGGGGCTGTATATACCTCTGGGGGGCCTGTATACTACCACTGGGGCTGCTGGGGCTCCTATATACTACCACTGGGGCTGCTATATACTACCACTGGGGCTGCTGTATACTACCACTGGGGCTGCTGGGGCTCCTATATACTACCACTGGGGCTGCTGTATACTACCACTGGGGCTGCTGGGGCTGCTATATACTACCACTGGGGCTGCTATATACTACCACTGGGGCTGCTGTATACTACCACTGGGGCTGCTGGGGATGCTATATACTACCACTGGGGCTGCTGTATACTACCACTGGAGCTGCTGGGGCTGCTATATACTACCACTGGGGCTGCTGGGGATGCTATATACTACCACTGGGGATGCTATATAGTACCACTGGGGCTCCTGGGGATGCTATATACTACCACTGGGGCTGCTGTATTCTACCACTGGGGCTGCTGTATACTACCACTGGGGAGGCCTGTATACCACTGGGGGGGGCCTGTATACCACACTGCTGGGGGCTGTATACCTGTGCTGGGGTCCACCCTCGGCTTATACACGAGTCAATAGGTTTTTCCAGATTTTTGGGGCAAAAGTAGGGGAGGTCGGCTTATACACGGGTAGGCTTATACACGAGTATATACGGTATTCCAAATGTTTATTCTCTTTAATCCTGTCAATCCTGATGGATTCTAGGAAAATATCAAGCTATGGATTTAATGTTTGTAATACCGTAGGTAGAAGGCAGAATCCTATGACGGCATGACATCGCCATATTTCACACACCTGACCTAGATGCAGTGATTAAGTTCTCTAGTGCAGCGATGAAGGTGATAAGCCCCTGCTGATAACCCACATCTATATAGTCTCTCTTCACATTAGGAAATCATGGCTCAGATAAAAATTACTCCGAAAATCTAACTCACTACCCAATGAATAATAGAATGGGATAGCATGATGCCATATTTTACAATATATAAATGATTTTCCAAAATGTAGGCCACTGCATTCCCGAGAGAGTTCACATACTTCCAGCAAAACTATTAAAGATCATTTGACACAATACTCCATTGCCCCAGCTAGTTGTAGCATAAAGTAGAGCAGTATAAATAGTAATGTGTGTATAGATGATAAGGGGACACAGTCATGGTGAGCAATGACTCTTATTTTAAAGCAATGCTCCAATGTTTTTAGTTTTTTTTCGTCACTGGAGTGGTGCTTCTAATGTAAGGTCCCTGCCCCTAGCAATGTGCTCACCCTCCAGCGTCTTCACATCTTTTCCACATTGCCCCAGTCCTGCGGCGCCATTTTGTGACCACACCTTCTGACTGTCTGGAAGTCAGAAGTTATGTCACAAGCTCAAATGATGAACTGTCTGAGAGCGGCAGGAGTGTCGGCGATACAAGATGAAAACGGCAGCTGGTAAGTATACGAGTATAAAGGTCAGAGAACTTAGATTAAATGCTCTACTCCATTAATAAAAATATAAAAAAACAATGCTGGAGTGGTGCTTGAAAGCTACTTGTTAATGAACTAAAACTATCTGTTTATTTGGCCACACGACTAAGTTGGGCATTTTTTGAACATCACCTGAAAGCTTTATGTGTAAATTCTCCACCAAAATACCACAATTCTTTTAACATGAGGTGTGGATAGTCTCAGGGTCTCACCAGCACTTTTGAAATCAGATATATAAAACCCAAACTTTATTAGTTAATGCAAACACAAACAACGAACGATTTAAAAACCAAGTGCACAGTGATAGGAAGAAGGAAGAACTAGGCCCTTCACTCTAGACTCCCTCCTTCAGCGGGGGTCGGCACCATAATGAGGATCGTTGTGGCCCCTCCACTCCTCATCGTAAGGTGTGAGACAGTGCAGGGGGGTATTATGCTGTCATAAAGAGGGTATTAGTAAACGTAGGTGCACAGTACACGTAGTGGTTAAAAAGGGTGGCTCTCCCTGTTATACTGCCCCTACCTGACAGTGGGGGTCGGCGCCCTAAAACACGATATGGCACCCCCACTCACCGCTGGCTGGTACCTTGGCCTGCCCCTACACTATCAACCTCAACCTCTTTAGGGAGCAGTAATGCATGATAATGGGCTTGGACCGAATGGTACTTATCTTGGCAGTTGTTTTTTAAGGTATTGCCACCTCCACTGTATCCGCCTCAAAGTGGATACAGTGGAGGTGGCCATACCTGTAAACAACTGCCAAAATAAGTACCATGGATCATTGCTATTTTATTCCTCATACAATGATTAAAGGGCAATACAGATTCAGCAAATAAATAGTAGTATTTGTTTAACACTATACACTAAATCTTGCCTGACTGGACTTTCTTCATGTTTTCAAAACCTCTGCTTGCTGCCGTTTAATAGGAATTTTTATTGTTTCCTATCACAGAATGCAAAGCTGTCCTTATCATATAAGGTGCAGGATATTTATCCCTTGGATGAAAACAATGACATTTTATTGACTACAAGCAGAGATTTTGGAGAATGTGAGGGACGATGCAGAATGTTTATGGTAAATCTCAGGCACTGCACCCTCTCTAGTAACCTACAAAGCTGACTCTACTGAACTATCACAGCATTCAGATCAATGTTTTAGGCGGGCCCCAAATCTTTTACAAGCCCCAATAAGTATTCAATCATCTGCTCCTTTATCAGACAAAAAATGTCCGTTCGTTCAGAGTCGTTGCTGGAGTTCGATGGACCCCAATGCAAAATTTGGACTTGCCTCCCCCCCTCTTGTTTCTGATCGGACCTCCTGTAGCATTCTAAATCCTATAAAGACATAAGAATTGACCCTCTCTCCCTTCGTTATGTAGTAATGACCCCCCATCCTGGTATATATGTCCTCGCCTTGCTATCTATGGGCCCACCCAGCTCAATAAGGTCTCCATCGCTATATGAGCCCATCCTGCTATATATGGGCCTATCACAGCTATATATGGACCCATCCAGCTACATATAGGCCCATTCAGCTATATATGTGCCCGTCCTGGTATTCATGGTCTCCATCCTGCTATGTATGGGTTTATCCTGCTATATAAATAATATGTAGTACCCTGGCACACCAAACAATTAGACAATATGAGTTGTTTGACAGAATGTCCGTTTTTATTGAAAAGTATCAGCACTTCATTGTAAATTGTATCAATCCGTATCAATCTCGACGTTTCAGCCACATTCTGGCTTTTATCAAGGGTTGCCTATGTTACAAAATGTACAAAATTGTATCATCATTTTTGTTATACATTTTCAATATATACAGTACAAAATCAAAGTAATACAAATGAATAATAAACCTAACAGAAGAATCTAGTGATACAATGTATAAAGTTACAAAAGCAAAAAATTACCAACCATTGTGCAAAGTTGAATAAAGTAAATTAGTGTATTTTCATTTTTTAAAAAAAGAAAGAAATATGATTTCATTGATTAATTACCTAGGCACTAGGTGTCCACGTCACTCCTGTGCTGGCTATGGTCAAGGTCATCTTCGAACGTTTCTGTGAACCATGTGCCGTCGTCATGACATGCAGATAAATTAATAACGTAATTAGTGACATGTACAGTGCTCCGAGCTTTACATGTTATAAGTAGAGGACTGTAGTCACTATTGATGAGTGTAGAAAAGTACTAGAGTCAGAGCTTAGAGACAATAGCTATGCTAGAGACTATGGTTAGACAAGACGATCAGCTGAGGAAGCGAGTGTCTCCTACACATTAAATTCCATATGCACATAGGAAGAAAGATAAAAAAAGATAAAGGTGCAATATCATGTTCATTATGCAAAAAGACATCTATATCTATATACTGGGCATACCTTAAGTGATTTTTCACATTTATTCAACATAATTTATGTCCAGAAGTATACTAGAGGGCACTGTATCCTTCTGTCTGGGATGAAAGAGAAGGGGAATTTATAGGATTTGCTTTAACCCTTATTAATGAATACAATACTCAGAAATAATACCTGTTCCCAGATGGAGTACTTGTCCGCTGTAGGGAATGGTGGTGAATCTTAATGAGAACCTCTCTTAGGCCCCTTTCACACACGTTTTTTTCGCGGCCGGCACCTGCCGCAAGTGCCAAAACCGCACTTGCCGTCACCTGCCACAAGCCCGCCTATACATTGTTGGGGCTTGCCACAACCGCGCCACAACCGTGCCGCAAGCGCAGCCGGTGTGCGGTAATCGCGGCAGATGTGGTTTTTTCACCGCATCTGCCGCGATTTGAAAAAAACGCTGATGTGAAAGGGGCCTAAGGCTGCTTTCACATCAGCGTTTTGCGCTGATCGCGGCAGATGCGGTGAAAAAATCGCAACTGCCGCGATTACCACATAATGGCTGCACTTGCGGCAAGCCTCATAGAATGTATATGCGGGCTTGCAGCAGGTGCGGCTGTCACGTTTTTTTTTCACGGCCGCACTTGCCGCAAGCCCGCATATACATTCTATGGGGCTTGCCGCAAGTACACCGCAAGTGCAGCCGTTATGCGGTAATCGCGTTTTTTTCACCGCAACTGCCGCGATCAGCGCAAAACCGCTGATGTGAAAGGGGCCTTAGGTGACAGTACATCCAGGAGCGATAACTGTATGCATAGTATATAGTATTAGTAGTACATATTATGAGGTGAAAAAATCTTCCTTTACTGGGTATACAGTGTGCCATGTTAAAACTAGCAGGCCCCTAAAGGGCCCTTTACACGCCGCGACGGCAGGCTGGATACATACCGCTACAGGCTACAAATGTAGCTTGTAGCGCCAATGTAGCCCGTCGTAGCGGCGTCTGAAGACGTGACGATACAGCCGGCAACAGATACATCTGTTTCCTAGCTCTGCTCGAAAACTGATGGCTACAACGTCGATGGTAGCGAGCTGTATCGGCGTGTAAAGAAGCAACGGAAGGGAACTCGGGACAGCCTGCGATGTAGCTGCAATGTAACTAAGGCGTCACCTAGGCTCCGTGTTACCGCGCCCCATGTGCAATCATTGGTGGAAGATGGTGCGGTCCGATTGGTTGTCGGCGCACAGGGCGGCATATTTAAGGAGCTGACGAGTCACACTACACAATTGCTCGAGCGTCAAATATTAATCAGCCTCCTGCGATGCCTGGCCAATCATGGTATTATTGATTTGTCCTATCAGCGTACGGACGTCTCGTAATCCACAATTGGAGCACGCCTATGTGCTGTCCCTGCTGCACCAGGTACACCCATAGTAGCTGCTTGTAGCGGTGTGTAAATGAGCTACAGCTGGCTACTTGAGACACCCGGCGATGTAGCTAGCTATAGATGTAGCGTGGCGTAGCGCATCTTGTCGCGGCGTGTAAAGGTGATGCGTTGACCGTTTGTAACCGTTTGAGCGTGCTCGTGCACGTGAAGTAGCGGGATGTATCCAGCCTGCCGTCGCGGCGTGTAAAGGTACCTTCAATGATAGATAGACCTGGGTCTATGAGATGCATATTTCTTTCTTTGTTAAAAAATTGCTGATACAATAATTTACTTTATTCAAGATTGCACGATGGTTGGTAATTTTTTGCTTTTGTAACTTTATACATTGTATCACTAGATTCTTCTGTTAGGTTTCTTATTCATTTGTACTACTTTGATTTTGTACTGTACGAGTATATATTGAAAATGCAACAGAAACGAAAAAGGGGCACCATTACGACCAGTAATCCTTCTCAGGCAGTGGAATGTGCATGTGAGGCGGGAAGCACTAGTGCGATCGGTGGTGCCAGTATAGAAAACAAATCGTCATCAATATGTAAGAAAAACGGCACTCACCAGGTCAGCGGGTAACGGGATCTTTATTGCGGGAACATACAAAGTGCAGGGAGGGGGCGCCGAGGTGACAACGGGTCCGTTTCGGGCAAAGGCCCTTCTACCGGTCACGGCCTTTGCCCGAAACGGACCCGTTGTCACCTCGGCGCCCCCTCCCTGCACTTTGTATGTTCCCGCAATAAAGATCCCGTTACCCGCTGACCTGGTGAGTGCCGTTTTTCTTACATATTGATATATTGAAAATGTATAACAAAAATGATGATACAATTTTTGCTATATCATGTAACATAGACAACCCTTGATAAAAGCCAGAATGTGCCTGAAACGTCGGGATTGATACGGATTGATACCATTTACAACGAAGTGCTGATACTTTTCAATAAAAACGGACATTCTGTCAAACAACTCATATTGTCTAATTGTTTGGTACTACATAGTATTGGTCAAGAATTTTTTACCCTTGAGCACCCACATGAGTGGTTGAGCCCAGCTTAACTCCCTACAGTATCCTTCTATATAGTCTCCATCCTGTTAAATATGGGTTCACTCTACTCTATATGCACCAATCCTGCTATATATGGTTTCCATCTGGTCTCCATCCCGCTATATATGGACCCATCCTGCTATATATGGTCTCCATTCTGCTATATATTGTCTCCATCCTGCTATCTATGGGACCATCCTGGTATATATGGCCTTCATCCTGCTATACAGGGGCACATCTTGCTATATATGGTCTCCATCCTGCTATACTGTATATGAGCCCATCCTGATGTATATGGTCTCCATCCTGCTATATATGGTCCTTCTCCTGGTATATATGGGCCCATCCTGCTATTATATGGTCTCCATTTTGCTATACAGTACATGGGCACATCCTACTATATATGGTCTCCATCCTGCTATATATGGTCTTCCTCCTGGTATATATTTGGTCGACATGCTGGAATATGGCCCTTTTCTGGTATATATGCCCCCCATCCTGGTATATAGGGTCCTCCTCCTGGTATATATGGTCCTTCTTCTCTTCCCACCACCATAGTACTCCAATTATTATAATGCACCCCCATATAATGCACCAGGTCCCCTTGACTTATGGGTCCTATAGCGGCCGCGTGGTCTGCCACCAATGGTGGTACACCACTGCTGAGTTGGTGAACTCCTGGGCCTGGTTGTGACCCCTGCAACCGCGATCATTATGCCCCTGCATTTGTTCAACCCTTCCACCTTCTTCAGACAGAACAGCTGAATAATTAGGTCTTTTACTCTGAAAAAACTGAGCAGCATTTATCTGAATTAAGCACTGCTCGAGGCCTAATATGACACTTACTAGATAATGTTTTCAGTCGAGAGAATAGCTATCTTGTATGAGTCTGTGGCAGCCAGTGCTCTCTGCACATGGGCTCTCTCAGCTCTATGTCAAGTGTAAAATCTCCAATTACTTACAGACTTCATAGTAAGGCTACATTCACAACCCCCTGTGAAACATCCATGTGCTGTCTCATTTTTTACTCATTCAGCACACGCACCTTAGAATTCACCATAATTGATTAGCTTCATTGATTGGTTTTTCACTGGGTGCAGAGATTCTGGACAGTTACACACAATGCCATAATCAGGTTCTGAAAACAAAAAATCTAATAAATGGAAATTCAATAGTAAGCATGGAAATCATGACATGTTCCTTTAAAGATAACCTGTCAAGGGTTTAGCACTATATGGTAAAGTTATGGCCATAATGTCACTGTGACCCTGATTAAACCGATTCCTGGAGTGAATGACATGGATCTGTAATTGTTAAATAATATTCCTCTAACGTTTTCATCTAATGGTGTCTTCTGTGAACTGGTGTGCATCGGGGCAGGACTTGGGGTAGGGTCTTCTGCTCCTCCGCCCCTCTGCCTGCCTCCTCTATTTCTTTTGGCCTCATGTTTTAAATTCTGCACCGCCCACACCAATATGTGCGCAGTATAATTTTACAAATAATCTTTAATAAAATGGCACTGGAGGCAGTGCATGCATGCACACATCAAGGTTTTGGTATAATTAAGATGTCATTGCGCTGGATTCTCACTCCATGCATGTGCTACTTCAGCACCATTTTACTGAAGACCTGCAGACCAGCCACAGAATTACAATGATCCAGCGGCATAGAATTTCAAAAAGAAGGCATTTCACTGAATAATTAGTGACCTGTAAAAAAAACAGAGGAAGCAGGCAGAGGGGCATAGAAACAGAAAAAGCCCCTACCCCAAGTCCTGCCTCGATGTACACCAATGAAGAGAAGACGTCATTAGATGAAAATATTAGAGGATGATTATTCAACAATCACAGATCTGATTCCTTCACTGCAGGTATCAGTTTAACCTGCAGCACAGCGCCATTATGGCCATGGCTTTACTTTATAGATCTAAATCCTGCTGACAGGTTGGTTCTCTCTAACAAGATACAGTTTATTATCTAGTTTATTAACTTTGAATTATTGATTTGTAGGAAGAAAACAATTAAAATGATAGGTATACGATAGGTTTAAATTTTAACCGTTTATGACTTTAAATCTCAGACTTTGCTTGTTTATTTATATGCGTTTTCCAGGAATAGAATAATGACCTATCCTTAAACCCTTAGTGACCAAGCAAACTTTGACCTTAATGACCAGAACAGATTTGGAATTCTAACCTCTGTGACTTAAAGAGACCCTGTTAGGTCATTTTTCAGTATGATACTAATATTACCCTTGAAAAGTGCCTAGGCAGACCTTTTAAAAACATGTAAAATCATTATTGTACCATTTGTAGTTTCCTTGCTATAAGCATTTTCAGACCCTGCAGGGAACTGGTGCATTAGTCCTGTCCATTACTTTTGAAGAGGATTAGTCCAGCTCCTGTATGTGTTTAAATATCCACACCCACCCAAGCTGGTGTTCTGTCCCTCCCCTCTGTGCTCTGTGCTGGGAGGGGGAGGTGTTTTGTGCTGGACTGTGTGATTTCTATCATATGAACGTTGGTTTTCCTGCAGACATGTAATGTGTGTATCTGCTGAGCAAATTATCAAATGTTCTTATAATCGCATAGAAATATCTCAGACTGCACACACTACACACATTCCACAGAAACACACAATGACATGAAGATCTGCAGTTAAGAGCACACACATCTCCTTCCCCCTCCTTTTTGAACTGTCTGCAGTCACAAAGCATAAAAACCAGAGGGCAGGATAGTGTAATGATGCATGAATATTCATCCCTTGGAAAGTGGGCAGCAGAGAGCTCACTGTAAATGATTGATGGAATGAATCTTTTATTTTGAAGTTTACAGAGGGTAGGTGGGCAGCATAAATAATAGAAATACAGGAATAGAGAAAGCTTAGAGAAAGGAATAAGAAAATGATAGAAATGGATTTTTGACCTGACAGATTCCCTTTAATGTGGTAATATCTCTAGACTGCTTCAATGAATCCCAGTGATTCTGAGTATGTTCTTTTCATGACACATTGTACTTTGTGATAGTGGTAAATTTAGATAGATTTTTTTGCATTTATTTGTGAAAATACCAGGGTTTTGGCGAAAATTTTGAAAATGTCTCATTTTACAAATTTTCAATTTTTATATCTTTAAACCAATTAGTCATACTGTGCAAAAAATTAAATAAATAACATTTCCCATATATCTACTTGACATATGCATCATTTTTCAAATGTCATTTTATTTTGTTATAGTTTTAGAAGGGTTAAAAGTTTAGCAGCAATATGTCAGTTTTTCAAGAAATGTAGAAAAACCTGTTTCTTTAGGGATCTGTTTAGATTTAAATGGACTTTTGAGGGGCAAATATATTGGAAACTCCCCCAAAGTGATGCCATTTTAACCCCTTCCCGACCTTTGACATTGTACAATGTCATGAAAGTCGGTGACTTCCCGACATTTGACGTTGTACAACTTCATAGCGGGTACCGTGGCCCGTTGATGCAGTAACCGCCATCGGGCCCTGGTGTTCTGTGATTCTTATCACAGAGCACCGGGGCTTCATGTCGGGGGAATGGAATCCCCCGCCCCGACGATCACTGTGATTGGCTGTTTGAGCAGTCAATCATAGTGATCATCACTCCAGCTATGGAAGGGGCTGTCATAGCCCCTTTCATAGGCTGGAGCACTGAAAGGGGCAGGTATAGCCCCCTCTACGCTGATGGGGAGTGATCCCATCATCAGCTGAAGCATCATGGCGGCGGTCCAGGTCCGCATGTGCCCGCCACTGCCTGCTTCTGCCCGCGCTTCTCTGAAGCCCGATCTCCCTGCATGAAGACCAGGCTGCACAGGAGCGATCTGACAGGTGGGCACAGCAATCGCATAGCGGATCACTGTGCCTGAGCTGTCAGATTGCTTCTCTGCAGCCTGGTCTCCATGCAGGGAGATCGGGCTGCAGAGAAGCACGGGTAGAAGCATGTGGCGTCAGGCACATGTGCCCTGCACAGCCGCCATGCTTCCGGGGCTCTGTCACCCCCTAAGTGCTGTGATCTTACGATCATAGCACTTAGGGTGAAACATTTAGCAGCAATTTGTCAGTTTTTCAAGAAATGTAGTAAAACCTGTTTCTTTAGGGATCTATTTAGATTTGAATGGACTTTTGAGGGGCCAATATATTGGAAACTCCCTCAAAGTGATGCCATTTTAACCCCTTCCCGACCATTGATGTTGTACAACGTCATGAAAGTCGGTGACCTCCCAACCTTTGAAGTAGTACAACTTCATGGTGGGTACCATCACAGCACTTAGGGTCTGGGGAGAGGGAGCGCACAGTCGCCCACCTCTCCCCGGCGGTGATCGGCTCATCGTAACGTAATTACGATAAGCTGATCACCATGGTAACCCGACGTTGCCATGACAATGTCGGGTCACCTGACCCAAGCCTCAGAGATCATGTGATCTCTGAGATTTAGGCTTGCTTAGTGATGCTGCTCTCCTTCCCTTCCGAGCCCTGCCGTGCGCCCAAACAGTGGTATATGACCACATATGAGGTATCAGTGTACTCAGGATAAATTGCGCAACAAATTTTAGGATCCATTTTATCCTGTTGCTCATGTGAAAATGAAAACATTGAGGCTAACAACATTTTTATGAAAAAAAAAGTATTTTTTCATTTTTACGGATCAATGTGTGAAGCATCTGGGGGTTCAAAATGTTTACTATGAATCTAGATAAGTTCCTTGCTTGGTCTAGTTTCCAAAATAGGGTCACTTGTGGGGGAGCTCCAATGTTTAGGCACACAGGGGCTCTCCATATGCGACATGGTGTCCGCTAACGATTGCAGCTAATTTTCCATTCAGTAAGTCAAACTGCGCTCCTTCTTTTCTGAGCCCTGCCGTGCGCCCAAACAGTGATTTTCTACCACATATGAGGTATCGGCTTATTCAGCAGAAATTACAGAACAAATTTTAGGGTCCCTTTTGTGAAAATGCAATAATTGAGGCTAAAATAACATTTTTGTTGTAAAAATTAAAATGTTCATTTTTTACTTCCACTTTGCTTTAGTTCCCGTGAAGCACCTGAAGGGTTAATAATCTTCTTGAATGTGGTGTTGAGTATCTTGAGGGGTGCAGTTTTTGGAATGGTGTTACTTTTGGGTGTTTTCTGTCATGTACACCCCTCAAAGGGACTTCAAATGAGAAATTGCTGAAGAACTTTGAACCCTTATAACTTACAAAAAAAAATTGTTTCCAAAATTGTGCTGATGTAAAGTAGACATGTGGGAAATGTTATTTATTAACTATTTTGTGTCACATACCTCTCTGGTTTACCAGAATAAAAATTCAAAATTTGAAAGTTGCAAAATGTTCAAAATATTCGCCAAATTTCTGATTTTTTAACAGATAAATGCAAAAATTATCGACCTAAATTTACCACTAACATGAAGCCCAATATGTCACGAAAAAACAATCTTAGAATCGCTGGGATCTGTTGAAGCGTTCCAGAGTTATTACCTCATAAAGAGACACTGGTCAGAATTGCAAAAAATGGCAAGGTCATTAGAGTCAAAACAGGCTGGTTGGTGAAGGGGTTAAAAAACACACTCCTCAAATTCTTCTGAAAGCCGTCAGGAAATTTTTTCAAACCCTTTAGATGCTACACAGAAATTAATGCAAAGTGGAATGAAAAAAATTACATTTTCCCTCTAAAATGTTGCTTTCTCACCAATATTTTAGTTTTTAGAAGGGATTACCGTATATACTCGTGTATAAGCCGACCCGTGTATAAGCCGACCCCCCTACTTTTGCCCCCAAAAACTGGGAAAACTTATTGACTCGCGTATAAGCCGAGGGTGGACTCCAGCACAGGTATACAACCCCAGCAGTGAGGTATACAGCAGCCTCCCCAGTGGTAGTATACAGCAGCAGCCCCAGTGGTAGTATACAGCAGCCCCAGAGGTATATGCAGCCCCAGAGGTATATGCAGCCCCATATGCAGCCCCAGAGGTATATGCAGCCCCATATGCAGCCCCAGAAGTATATGCAGCCCCAGAGGTATATGCAGCCCCATATGCAGCCCCAGAGGTATATGCAGCCCCATAGGTATATGCAGCCCCAGAGGTATATGCAGCCCCAGAGGTATATGCAGCCCCATATACAGCCCCATATGCAGCCCCATATGCAGCCCCAGATGCAGCCCCAGAGGTATATACAGCAGCAGCAGCCCCAGTGGTATATACATCAGCAGCCCCAGTGGTAGTATACAGCAGCCCCAGAGGTATATGCAGCCCCAGAGGTATATACAGCCCCAGAGGTATATGCAGCCCCAGAGGTATATGCAGCCCCATATGCAGCCCCATATGCAGCCCCAGAGGTATATACAGCAGCAGCAGCCCCAGGGCTGTATACAGCCGCAGCCCCAGGGCTGTATACAGCAGCAGCCCCAGGGCTGTATACAGCCGCAGCCCCAGGGCTGTATACAGCCGCAGCCCCAGGGCTGTATACAGCCGCAGCCCCAGGGCTGTATACAGCCGCAGCCCCGGAGGTATACAGGCCCCCCATCAAGTTCCAGGGCCCCCCCCACCTTGCGCGCCAGCCTGTAAAGGAAAATCATACTTACCAGTGTCCAGTCGCGCCGTCCGCAGCTGCCGACATGACGATCCCGGGCTCCATTCAGCGTCTTCCGGCTTCCGACTTCCTGTGCGCGCGGGCAATGACGTCATTGCCCGCGACTACAGGAAATGCGGAAGACGCTGAATGGAGCCCGGGATCGTCATGTCGGCAGCTGCGGACAGCGCGACTGGACACTGGTAAGTATGATTTTCCTTTACAGGCTGCGCGCAAGGTGGGGGGGGCCCTGGAACTTGATGGGGGGCCTGTATACCTCCGGGGCTGCTGCGGTATTTTTTTATTTTTTTTTATATACTCGCGTATAAGCCGAGGGGGACTTTTCAGCCCAAATTTTGGGCTGAAAAACTCGGCTTATACGCGAGTATATACGGTACATGAGAAAATTGATCCCTCAATTTGTAATTCACTTTCTTCTCAGTGCACTAATACCCCAAATGTGGTCAGAGACTTTTTTTGGACAACCGGTAGAGCTTGGAAGGGAAGGAGAACCCTTTGAATTTTGGAGAACGTTTGACTGAAAATGATTGAGGGCGCAAGGTTGCATTTGCAGGGTCCCTAAACAGTAGAAACCACCCTCAAGTGACAACATTTTTGAGAATACATCCCTCAAATGTCAACCACACTTGTGCGCTAAAAAGATGCCTAAAATAAGCAGAGCACACAGGATAAATATGAACTTAGCCTTATTCCAATTTTATGGGAGGTAAAATGAACAATACACTACAGTAAAAGAAGATATCGTATATTTTTGTTTTTGCATGGCTCACCATACAGTATTAGTAATAAGATGACTTTATTTTTTGGGTCAGCTATACCAAATTTATATGACTGTTACACTTTGCTGCTATCACGCAGTAAAAATGCTTATTTATAATAGTTTTTTTTGTCACCATATTCTGAGAACTGTAACATTTTTACAGAGCTGTATGAGGGCTTATTTTTTTGCTAGTTAAGTGAGATTGTTTTTGGTATAATTTTGGGTTATATAGCAATTTTGACTGTTCTTTATTCACATTTTTCAGAATGAACAAAAACCAGCATATTCACTAATTGTTTTTATATACCAGATTTTTCAGATTATAAAACGCACTTTTGTTCCCGCAAATTTTGGAGGAAAGTGGGGGTGCATCTTATAATGCGAATACATGCTGTGCTGTAGGGGGGGCCCTGGAGCGGTGTCTGTGGGTTATAGGACACTGGTGCGGGCTGCAGAGGCAGGCTGTGGTCACGTGGGCCCGCTCATTATGCTCATATAACATGCACTGCATCCCTGTCCATCACCTCATAGCTGAAGCCATCACTAAGAGGTGGGCGGGGGAGTGGCACATATTATATGAGCATGTACTCACCCCCCCATCCTGGATATGGCCCCTCCATCACGGTATATCCCCCTGCTGCCGCACACACACCAAAAATAAACGATGTAACTTACCCTCTGTAGCTCTCTGCTCCTAGGTTAGCGGTGTCTTCCTGTGTCAGTGCCCAGCATCCGATTATGTGACCGGCTCAGCACAGTGACATAATCACTGTGTGGACACAAAGGAAGAATCCGCTGAGGTGGGAGCAGAGAGCTACGAAGTGTAAAGGCCCTGTCACACATAACGACTGCTCCAGCAATCCCGACAGCGATAATGACCTGCTGGGATCGCTGGAGCGTCGTTACCTGGTCGCTGGGGAGCTGTCAAACAGGCAGATCTCCCCAGCGATCAGGGCCATGGGAGCCACCTCCCACATCGCTGAAGGCGATCGCTGCCTAGATACCCACTCTTTATCATAGTTACCAGCGTTTCTCCCTGCTTACAGGCAGCGCTAAGCAGGTTGGACGCTGGTAACCATGGTAAACACCGGGTATCAAGGCAGCACGGGCTGCCTGGATACCCGATGTTTACCATGGTTACCAGCCAGTGAGGTCACTGATCGCTGGTTTCTCGCTGTCACACGCAGCGATGCGTGCTGACCAGCGGGAAACCAATGATCAAAAAATTACCCAGAGCACTTTGCAGCGATCAGCGACCTCACAGCAGGGGCCTGATCGCTGCAAAGTGTCACACAGAACGACATCGCTGGAGAGATCATTGTAACGTCACAGTTACAACAATCTCTCTAACGATATCGTTATGTGTGACTGGGCCTTAAGTTACATTGTTTATTTTTTGTGTGCGTGTGCAGCAGCAGGAGGGATATACCATGACGGGATGCCATATCCTGAACAAGGGGGCTAAGGAGGCTGTGTTCCAAGACAAGGGAGCCATATCCAGAATGGAGGGGCATATCCGGGGTAAGGGGTTCACAGTGATATCTACCAGGACAAGGGGGCCATATCCACATCAAGACAGTATTGAAAAAATATTTACTGTTATTCATTATTCCAATTGTACCACTGGAACATTCAACTGCCCCATTGGTCACGCGAAATAAAGAAAGCATTTGTTTTGATGGCTTCTCCTAGCAGATTCTGAAGGTGAAGAAGTGTGATTTATAACCTGACTCTGTCTATGTGCACTATTTATCCCTATTAAAAAATACAGGCATATGCAGGCAATCCAAGCATGCCTTCTTATGGTGAAGTCAGACAGACTGGAGTGACATTTTCATGAAGGATTTGTCTCATTAGGCCACACATTTTTGAACTCTAAGAACATTGGACAAAACAGTTTTTATTCCTCAGGGATACTGCAGAGCTTGTTGCAGGGAAAATGCAATATTACTTGCTAGTCATTCAAATAAAGTCTGTGAACAAATGTAAAGATTAAGCGGCATTCTAAATAGTCTATATTAAAAGTTTCCCACCATTTTGTTCTAGACTATATAACGCTTTCTCATAGCTAATTGCACATCTACTCCTGATACAGATCTGACGTATGACGTCATTAAGTAGATTGCTCCTCGATGTGTCCATTATCAATGCAGCACCAGCAACCTTTTTCCCGTTTCAGGTAGTGCAGGGAAACATTGGTGAGATAGAGATACACTGCTGTAACTTCTGCATTTTCTTTATTACTGAGCAGTTATTCAACCATTGGGGAAATTATGTAAAATATCCATATATTTTCTGCAGGTTGTGGGGTGCACAATTAATATTCTTATAATAAGCACCTTTCATTTTTGATCCTTTCTGGAATGCTTTTTCTATTAACAAGCTAGCTATGCTAGTCAAAAAAAAGTATTTAACAAAAATTGTAATCAATTCTATAGGACCAGAAAATGTACATCCATCCTTCTATGGAAGACAAAAAAATTATACAAATCATGCATGCCACAGCAATTTGTTTCTGTTTAGCTAATACTAACTAATGTGATTTGTTTACTCCGTTCCTAGATAATATCCAGGTTCTTAATGTGGTGCCCTGCCAATGCAGATAACCACATATCTCTCTGCTGCACAGCTGGGTTTCCACAGCAGGTACCACTACAAACAACACCTTCCACCCCAGCACAGTAGGGGGAGCTCAACCTGCTTCACTTAGGCAGGATCCCCTATAAATACTGCTGCTGGGGGCGGAGATAGTCAGAGTGTAGCAGAAGCTAGAAGAGCTGCAGGAAGGTTCTGGTGCTGGTGCCACGAGAAGGCACAGGCCAGAGACCCAGGAGAAGCCCTTCAGCGTCCCACCAACCTAAGTGGGACTGAAGGCAAGGAGGCTAGAAGCAAGACCAGAAGCAGGAACAGGCAGCTCCAGCTGGGAGTTCGTTCTAGAGAGGAAACAGAAGCCGGATATTGGGGATCTGCACCAGTGGAGAACTACAAGTCCCACAGGAAATCCCTGGGCACCGAGGGAGCTACAGCTACCCGGTCTCCTGACAGAGT
The DNA here is from genome assembly GCA_033576535.1 of Allobates femoralis. Classification (NCBI taxonomy): domain Eukaryota; kingdom Metazoa; phylum Chordata; class Amphibia; order Anura; family Aromobatidae; genus Allobates; species Allobates femoralis. The sequence continues at coordinate 279,647,496 of JARQOC010000003.1, read as the reverse complement.
CAAAGCAAGGGAGCCAGGTGCAGTGGCAGCTGCAGATACCAAGAGAAGGTTGTCCCAGAGACCGCACAGGAGGGAAGGAGAAACAGAGCAGAAAAGATAGTGGAGGCAATTCCTGATTTAATAGACTGTGCTTCAGAGAATATAAAAGGAGAAGGAGGCCTTACACCCACTTACTGTTGGAGCCCACTGTGCAGCCAGCTACCCGTCAGTGCTTAGGACCATTTGCCTGGATACCAACAGTAAAAGGTAAAGAGAATCTGCTGCGTGTTTGCCTTCTTTCTGCTCCCTCACCATGCCCCTCCATAGACTTTTCCAATTCTCCCAACCGATCCAACTCTGCTGCATCCTGCCCAACCCCACCACTCTGCCCTGGAGGTCCGAGTCCTGCCTGCGGGGACTATTCCAATCTTTAAAGTCAATATCAACCCTTTAACAAGCCTTTCCATATGACTAAGGATAATAACCTAAACTGAATCTCAATTTACAGACACAGTGTTTCAGGTACTGCCCTTTGTCAGTGCAAAGTATGCAATTTGGTTTGGCTACGCAAGAGGCTAAGGCCCACGTCACACACACACAGATATTTGTGCAGATATTGTTCACAGATCTCTGGTTGCAGTGAAATCATGGACACATTGCTGCATTTTGTGGCTGTATATAAATGGATTAATGTGTCCATAATTTCACTGCAACCAGAGATCTGTGAACAATATCTGCACAAATATCTGTGTGTGTGACGTGAGCCTAAGATGGAGATCTAAGAGGTAAATTTTTCCTTGTGGAGAGTGATATGCCAGGTGGCCAGTATGAGTTGACTCAGATGCCTGTGTTTATTTCCTTTGTGTGTTTTGCAACAACAAAAAAAGATAACAGAGAGAAAGAGACAAATTGGACATAATTTCATTCAAAACCCCAAAAATGGGCAGGACAAAACTATTGGCACCTCTCCAAAATTGTGGGTAAATAACTTTGATTCAAGCATGTGATGCTCGCTCAGACTCACCTGTGACAAGTAAAAAGTGTGGGCAATATAGAAATCACACCTTAAACTAAATAAAAGGGGGAGAAGTTGACTCAAACTTTGCATTATGTGTCTATGTGTACCACACAAAGTATGGAGAACAGAAAGAGAAGAGAACTGTCTGAAGACTTGAGAAACAAAATTGATGAAAAATATCAACAAATATCAATGTTACAAGTCCATTTCCACAGATCTTAATTTTCACTTGTCCACAGTGTGCAACATAATCAAGAAGTTTAGAAACTCATGGCACTGTAGCTAATCTCCCTGGACATGCACAGCAGAGAAGAATGGATGAAAAGTAGCAACGCAGGATAGTTCAGATGGTAAAAAATTAGCGCCAATCATGTTTCAAAGAAATTCAAGCTGTCCAATAGTCTCAAAGTGTGTCAGTGTCAGTGCAAACTATCGGTTGTCATTTGAATTAAATTAAACACTATTGCAGGAGACCCAGGAGGGCCCCACTGCTAACCCAGAGACATGGTAATGCTAGACTGCAGTTCACCAAAATGAATGCAAATACCGTATATACTCGTGTATAAGCCGAGTTTTTCAGCACAAAAAATGTGCTGAAAAGTCCCCCCTCGGCTTATACACGAGTATATACGGTAATCATAAAAAAAAAAAAAATATACTCGTCTGTATACAGCCATCCCCCCCGTGGTATACCGGGCCCCCCCTGTGGCAACCTGTAAAGGAAGCGATGATTATACTTATCGGGTCGCTGTCGCCGACGCCGCAGCTCTGTCACCGTCCGTCACCGCGCTCCTCCTGGTCTTCATGCTTCCTTCACCGTCGCACAGGAAATGACGTCATTTTCTGTGCGCCCGTGAAGGAAGCATGAAGACGGGAAGGAGCGCGGTGACGGACGGTGACAGAGCGGCGGCGTCGGCGACAGCGACCCGATAAGTATAATCATCACTTCCTTTACAGGTTGCCACAGGGGGGGCCCGATATACCAGGGGGGAGGGCTGTATACAGCCGGGTACCGCTGTATACAGCGGGGGCTGCTGTATACAGCGGGGGCTGCTGTATACCCCTTTGGGGCTGCTAAATACCCCTCTGGGGCTGCTGTATACCCCTCTGGGGCTGCTATATACCCCTCTGGGGCTGCTGTATACCCCTCTGGGGCTGCTGTATACCGCACTGGGGCTGCTGTATATAGGGGCTGCAATACCACTTGGGCTGCAATACCACTGGGGCTGCTGTATATAGGGGCTGCTGTATACACCACTGGGCTGCAATACCACTGGGGCTGCTGTATACAGGGGCTGCAATACCACTGGGGCTGCAATACCACTGGGGCTGCTGTATATAGGGGCTGCTGTATACACCACTGGGGCTGCAATACCACTGGGGCTGCTGTATACAGGGGCTGCAATACCACTGGGGCTGCAATACCACTGGGGCTGCTGTATATAGGGGCTGCTGTATACCACCACTGGGGCTGCAATACCACTGGGGCTGCTGTATACAGGGGCTGCAATACCACTGGGGCTGCTGTATACACCACTGGGGCTGCAATACCACTGGGGCTGCTGTATACAGGGGCTGCAATACCACTGGGGCTGCAATACCACTGGGGCTGCTGTATATAGGGGCTGCTGTATACACCACTGGGGCTGCAATACCACTGGGGCTGCTGTATACAGGGGCTGCAATACCACTGGGGCTGCTGTATATAGGGGCTGCTGTATACACCACTGGGGCTGCAATACCACTGGGGCTGCTGTATATAGGGGCTGCAATACCACTGGGGCTGCAATACCACTGGGGCTGCTGTATATAGGGGCTGCAATACCACTGGGGCTGCAATACCACTGGGGCTGCTGTATATAGGGGCTGCAATACCACTGGGGCTGCAATACCACTGGGGCTGCTGTATATAGGGGCTGCTGTATACACCACTGGGGCTGCAATACCACTGGGGCTGCTGTATATAGGGGCTGCAATACCACTGGGGCTGCTGTATATACCACTGGGGGCTGCTGTATATCATACTGCTGGGGCCTGTATACCACTGCTGGGGGCTGTATACCTGTGCTGGGGTCCACCCTCGGCTTATACGCGAGTCAATAGATTTTCCCAGGTTTTGGGGGCAAAAGTAGGGGGGTCGGCTTATACACGGGTCGGCTTATACACGAGTATATACGGTAAGTCAAAATCCTAAAGAGAAAATGTCTTGTGGACAGGTGAGACCAAGACAGAGCTTTTTTTGTAATGCACATCATTCTGCTGTTTACTGAAGATGGAATGAGGTCTACAAAGAAAAGAACATCGTCTTTACAGTCAAATATGGTCGAGATTCAAACAGATCTGGGGCTGTGGTGTTGCCTCTGGTACTGGCTGCCTTGACTGTGTACAGGGCATCATTTTTACAAAGGATTTTGGGTCACAATATAGTGATCATTGTCAGAAATCTGAATTTTCGTATTAGTTCATGGGTCCAATTTGCCTTTTTTTCTCAGTATTTTGTGTATTCCAATACACACAAAAAGGAAATTAACATGTTTATTATAAAACATGTACCGTAACTGCAATAATTTTCTGGGAGAAATAATTTATTTTCTGGAACAATTTCACTTTCGACCATGACTGTACTTATGGGTCATGTCCATCTTCAGTTATTCATCCAAAATCCCATATTCATTGTTATACAGGTTGAAAAAGACCTAGGACAATCAAGGTCAGCCTTTCTCCAACAATTATACATGTTGTCACTAAATTATCTAAAACTGACAACGTTATGTAAGGTGAGGAAATCATTTTGGAGACAATTTTTTTATATTCTACTGTCAAGGTGTAGCAAGTTTCTTAGACTGACCCTTAAGCTAGGAGGGCCCTAGCTGTCCCTTATCACAGAATTACTTCTGACGGTGAAGATGTCTGAGCTGCCACCCATGCTCTTTCAGCCTTGCTCTCCTCCTGACCAGCCCTGGTCTAATACCCCTCTCCCCCACCCAGGGAGGGCCGAGACAGGAGTAATAAAACCCCCCACAAATAGAACAACGGGGAAACAAATGATGCTCACAGCAATACACATAAAGATATAAGACAATACGTTCACAGTAGGAAATAAAGAGCAAAGAGGAAAACTAGACAAGAGGATTTTTGCAGCAAACCAAACAGCACTTCAATAGATTACCAGCAATTGGATCACCAAGCACATGGTATTGCAAGAGCTATAGTCGGCATGAGAAGACAGATTCCACAATCTTAAAAAGGTTTCCCAGAACATGTGATCCTAGAGGTAATCAGAAGTCGTATAGAGATTACTGCTGTGATCACTAATGAGAACACGACTGATTCATGCCCGAGCCTGACTGTGGAACTCAGAAGCATCAGAGAAACCATAGTGTGTAGTGTCAGATTCTGAAGAGTGAGCAGCTCCAGATGCTGCAATGACACTCTGCGGGTTTTGAGCAAAATTCAGTTTGACACAAGGTCAGTTTTTAATTTCCTTAATATGGTGTCATCAGCAAAGAATGACATCTTAGTCTGCGTTCACACATTTGCGTATTTTGCTGCGCTTTTTTGCGCGCGCTTTTTGCCGCGTTTTTCGGCCGCGCAAAAAAGCGCAACAAAATATGCAGGGGCTTTCACACACTGCGCTTTCTTTACTCCAGAAAGCGCAGTGATGTCACAGAGGGGAGGAAGAATCCTGCTTCCTCCTCCCCTCTGTGACAGCCCCATTAGATTTCACAATGTATTAATATACACTGTGAAATCTAAATTAAACAGAGGCAAATGTATGTAAAATAAAAAAGAATGAATACTTCACCTGTCCGACGCCTTCTCCCGTTGTCTGGTGCCTTCTGCCGCTCTCCGGTTCCAAGTGAGAGGTGTACTGAGAAGACCTGGGGTGACGTCAGAGGGGGGGCGTTCCCGGGGCGTTCCCAGCGCTGATTGGCTGTTCGCGGTCATGTGATATGTATCACATGACCGCGAGTGCCCGGGAACGCCCCTCTGACATCACCACAGGTCCTGTCAGTACATCTCTCACTTGGAACCGGAGATCGCACAGCGAGAGAAGGCGTCGGACAGGTGAAGTATTCATTCTTTTTTATTTTACATACATTTGCCTCTGTTTAATTTAGATTTCACAGTGTATATTAATACACTGTGAAATCTAATGGGCGGCCACAGCTGTCAAAGAGGGGAGGAGGAAGCAGGATTCTTCCTCCCCTCTGGGAGAATACGCAGAAGTAGCTGCGTAAACAATTGACATATCAATTGTTTACGGAGCTGCGCTTTCTCCCGGAAAACGCAGTGCATATTTTTACGCAATGTCTGCACTGCAAAGTGAATTTCCCATTCACTTTGCAGGCAGACAAAAGGCACATTGCGTATTTTGAAAAGCGCGCAAAAAAAAACGCGGCAAAATACGCAATGTGTGAACGTAGCCTTACTCTTAATTTCATCCACAAGGTCATTAAATAGAACTGGTCAGGTCGCGCTTCCCTCTAACCTATCACTACCTGTCCCTGCACCTTCCTATTTGATCCGTATTCATCCCTGTCTAAGCTAAAGGGGCCCTATAATGAGGAAGAAAAATAACATATACTTACAAAAAGTCTCAAAAAGGCGTGCTTCAAGCTCCATTCTCCCCTCCTCGCTTTGTGTCCGCACGCCCCGCTGGACGTCCTCATTCCCCTTGGGCTGTGCCACCTTCTATTCGAAATGCCTGCCTCTTGTGATCATGTGATGCCCAGGCCGGAAACTCATATCTGGCCTGGTGCCTTGTGAGGCTGATCACATGGTGTGGGCCGGACTCCGGCGCATGCGCAGTGCGCATATCGAAGCCAGCCAATAGGAGGGCATTTAGAACTGGAGGATGTTTGTAAGTATATGTTACTTTTCTTCCTCATTATAGGGCCCCATTAGCTCAGACAGGGATGGTCAGGGATCAGATAGGAAGGTGTAGGGACAGGTAGTGATAGGTTAGAGGGGTAGCATGACCTGACAGGTTCCCTTTAATAAAGAGATTAAAAGAATCGGTTCTAGTGGTACCCCACTGCTGGCTATGTCCCATTTTGAGAATGTACCATTTACAGTACAATGTGTTTCCTCTCTTTTAGCCAATTCCTTACTCATCTACATATAGTTTTCTCTAGTCGCTGTCTCTGGAGTTTCAGTGTAAAGCCCCCATCACACATAGCGAGATTGTTAGCGAGTTCCCTGTTGCGTCTCAGGTTTTGTGACGTTTTGTGACGTAACAGCGACCTCTCCAGCGATCTCGCTATGTTTGACACATATCAGCGACCAGGCCCCAGCTGTATATGATATGATAACCTCGGCACACCAAAAAGGAGACTAGGTTTTTTTGAAGAAAAAGATGCTTTTTATGGACAATCCAGCTTAATAACTCCAACGTTTCGGCCGTCTGGCCTTTTTCAAGGATTATCTACATGATTATTGACATACAGAAAATATAAAGTAAATGAACATGCCAGAGTCTCCATTTTATATGCATCATAAGTGATTATATTACATTTAGACCAGAGTAAATGATATTGTTACAGGTATACATGGCATAGCAAAAATAAAACCTTAACTGAACAATGTCAATAGATTATAATCAGCATGAAAAACCTAGAATCAAGAATAATAATAATCATGTAGATAATCCTTGAAAAAGGCCAGACGTCCGAAACGTTGGAGTTATTAAGCTGGATTGTCCAATAAAAAGCATCTTTTTCTTCAAAAAAACCTAGTCTCTTTTTTGGTGTGCCGAGGTTATCATATCATATATTGACTGTTCATTTTTACCTCTGAGCACCCACTAAAGGTTGAGCTTCAAGACATCATTCATTACCAGGCCTCCGCTGTGACATCGCCGATCGTGTCGGAGTGGCCTGAACCATTTTCTGATCGGCGGGTTCCCGTTGGGCAGCATGCATCGGTGTGTTTGACGCCTTAACAACGACCTCGTTGGCGACTCACGTATGTCTGAGTCGTCAGACTAGCTGCTGTGTGACAGGGTCCCAACAACCGCTGAGGTTGTTATACGGGTCGCCATATCATTGCTGTGTCTTTGAGTAGATCTGACTGTTTGACATCTCACCAGCAACCACGTAGCGACGTTCCAGCGATCCTTACCAGGTCGTATCATTGTTGGGATCGCTGGAACATTGCCAAATGCAGGGCCGGTTTTAGGCAAAGTGGGGCCCTAGGCAAAAGGTTAAAGTGGGCCCTAAATGCTCAGGCCACTTTCACATCTAACGCTTTGCTGCATTTTGCTCAATTTGCATTTCCATGCGTTTTTACCGCAAAAACGCATCAAAACGCATGCGTTTTTGTTCCCATTGATTTTAATGGAAACACATGCAAAAACGCATGTAAAAACGCATGTGCGTTTTCAAAAACAGAAAACGCATGCGTTTTTGCCAACGCTGCCCAAAACATCGGGGAAGACGTTTTGTGCTGCGTTCGCAAAAATGCATGCGTTTTGCGTTTTTGAAAACGCACATGCATTTTTGCATGCGTTTTTACATGCGTTCCCATTGAAATCAATGGGGGAAAAAACGCTAGCGTTTTTAGCGGTAAAAACGGCTAGAAAGGCAAATTTAGCAAAACGCACACCAACCTTAGATGTGGAACAGGCCGTAGTTATATGGTAAGAGTGACTTCATAAGTTGATTATCTACGTCAGAATAAGAACATACTGAACATCATTTTTATTTCAATCAAAAAAAAAAAACAGAAATTTGTAAAAAAAAAAAATATTTTTTTTTTATTTTCCGAGACCCATGTTTTAATTTTTGAAGATACAGGGCTATGTGAGGGGTTACTTTATGTGCCCTGAGCTGACATTTTTACTGATACCATTTTGAGTCAGATACAACATTTTGATCGCCTTTTATTGCATTTTATTGTAACAACGTGGTGGCCTAAAAAACATAATTCTGGCGTTTTTATTTTTTTCCCATTACGCCATTTACCAATTGGATTAATTTACTTCATATATTGATAGCTTAGATTCTTACGAACGCAGCGATACCAAATATGTGTATTTTTACATTTTTTTCACTGTTTTATTGCTATTTTCAGTTCAGCTCCTTTGGGGGCCCCTAAGAGAGTGGGGGCCCTAGGCAACTGCCCAGTCTGCCCCCCCTAACGCCGACCCTGGCCAAATGTGACGGGATCCTAAGGCTGTTATGTCGTACAGTATCATAAATGAGTATTGTCAGATAGTGCTTGTAAATACAAGCAATTTTGCTATTTACTGCACATTATTTTTTTGACATTTTTGATACTTTAACACTTTTCTATTGACAACAACTCATTGCTTGGGGATCAAGCACCTTTACTATACGGCAGAACATGCACATTGCTTACAAGTCTTTTCTCTATGGAACATATAAGCACCATTTTGAAGCTGGCCTGGATGCTGGAGTACCTTGTTACCTCCTATCCCAGCCAGCTTCAATGTAGTGTTTAAAACTAGACAGCAGTGATTGTTAGTCTCCTAGGTAACACGCTGTAAACAAAACAAAAAAGCATTGAAGGCAATCTGTCAGTAGGCTCAACTCTCCTAAGCCAACTATATGGGCATGCAACAAAATAACATATCTGCAATCCGATTGCTTAATCCAAAGAAATCCACATTTTCTTGATTTGTAAATGGGCTATTAAGAACAATGGTCTAGACCCAGACCTGCAGGAGAGTCTGCCTCCATAGCTTATTTTAACCTCTTCATGACCTAGGACATACTGGTATGTTCAAGATTATGTCCTTTGCCTTTTCTGTGGGTTCAAATGCCACCCCTGCACCTTTCCCGCACATGTTGGCTGATCTATTCACCCGGCATGTGTCTCTAACAGCCGCAGGTCGATTGGAGTGCCACCCACAGTTGTTAAAGAGGACCTGTCTACCCCCATACATTCTGATCTAATTGCAGCACTGAATGCAGCATGTCTGCTGCATTCAGGCAAGTGGTCCCCCATATCTCTAGCCCCCCTGTACCCTGAGATAATTGAATTTAAAAACTTACAATGTGAAGCCAAAGAGGTGTGGTTTAGTGGCTGGAGCCACTTTTCTTCACAGGGCAATTTCATGCTCCCTGTATTATCCTCCCTCCGCCGCCTCCCTCCTGTCACTCATGGTCCCCTCTCCTGCACCTGCAGCATGAGAAGCTGGATGCCTGACCCGCCTCCTGCTGCTAACTCATGAAAAAATAAAGTTACGTTAAAACCAAACACACCATTGTTTTTCTTATGAAACTCTCAATAAGTTTGATGTGTCACATGATCCTCTTCCCATTGAAAAAATAAAGTTGGATCCAAAATGGCCAACTTCAAAATGGCCGCTGTGATCACCACCCATCTGGAAAAGTTTTCCCCTCCCATATACTAATGCGCCACAAACAGGAAGTTGATATCACCAACCATTCCCATTTTATTTAGATGCATCCATATAAATGGCCCACCCTTGAGACCAGGGGTCTCAAACTCCAGGAGTCGAGGACTGCACACAGGCCAGGTTTTCAGGTTTTTCTTAGAGTTTGACAGTTGGTAATTAGAGATGAGCGATGTTCGATTCGAATAGTTCGCCAATCTCAAATTCGAGTTGATTTTGGCCCTATTCGAGTCATTCGCCGAATTCGAACAATTTGGTTCAAATTCGGCGAATTTCGAACATGTTCGATTTTGGTTCAAAAATGTGGCAGATGCGGTCAGAAAACCGTATCTGCCGCATTTTCAGCCAAAATAAACATTCCCTAAATACATTGTAGAAGTGAAAAAAAGTGAAAGAAAGTGTTAAAAATAAAAAAATAATCAATGCTCACCTGTCCGCGGTCCACCGAAGCCTCTGGCAAGGTCCTGTGGCTTCTAGGACCTGTGGTGACGTCATGTTCTCGCGGGAACTCCGGTCACATGACCGGAGTTCCGCGAGAACATGACGTCACCACAGGTCCTACAAGCACAGGACCTTGCCGGAAAGCTTAAAATAGATATTTTTATGTTTCGGACACTTTCTTTTACTTAAAGAAAGGGTCCGAAACATAAAAATATCTATTTTAAGTTTTCCGGCAAGGTCCTGTGCTTGTAGGACCTGTGGTGACGTCATGTTCTCGCGGGAACTCCAGTCACGTGACCGGAGTTCCCGCGAGAACATGACGTCACCACAGGTCCTAGAAGCCACAGGACCTTGCCGGAGGCTTCGGTGGACCGCGGACAGGTGAGCATTGATTATTTTTTTATTTTTAACACTTTCTTTCACTTTTTTTCACTTCCACAATGTATGTATATACATTGTGGAAGTGAAAAAGCCCCACAAGCCCGGTTTGTTCGTTTTCCGGGGTGTTCGACGGTGTTCGTCGAGCATTCGACGAACATTCTTCGAACACCCCGTCGATTCGACGAATTGAATTCGAACACCGGGGTGGTGGCTCATCTCTATTGGTAATTTGATTACTGTTGTAACCTTAAGTGATACAGACTTTTGGGGCACATATTCGTGTTCAGCATATCAAAATCTGTAGGATACAACAACATTTTCTCAGGGGACAAGAACTTCCCTTACATTTTTAGCGTAGTTTTATCAGTTGCAGCTCTCATAGATCTGCAACAATGAGTGGCTGAGAAACTGAAGCACTGAGAGAACGACTGCAAATGTGTCAGGCCGGTTTCACACCACAGTGTGACCAGGTCCGGGGCTGTCCGATGCGAACCTGACAGCCCCGGACCCAATTTTGACACAATGTAGCCCTATGGTGTCAGATAGGGCTAGATGGCAGTTATTTATCATCCAGTTTTGTCCCTGTCCGGCAGCATCAGGCTGCATTCGTTTTTTGCTCCGGACACAAAATTGGAGCTTGCATCATTTTTGTGTCTGGGGCAAAAAATCCAGCACCCCCTAACATGGGAGTCTATGGGGCGCCGGATCGCGCCGGACCCGACAGAGAATCTGTCAGGTTCCTTGACGGCGGGTGCTGAAGCTCAGCGTTGGCCGCGCTGAACTTCAGCACCTGGTGCTGTCCCCTGCTGAGATTTCAGGACCACGGACAGCTCCCCGCTAGCTGCGATTCTGTCATTTCAGCAGGGACAGCTCCTGCAGCTGCTCTCTGCCGAATCCAGCTGCAAACATGTTTGCCCTCCGGTTCTGTTCTATCCGGGCCTGTCAGGTTCTGTCCGGTGTTTCCAGCAAAACACCGGACAGAACCTGATAGCCCAAAACCGTGATGTGAAACCGGCCTCAGCTTTAATCACACACAGCTCTGCAGTGAGATTAGTAAAGCAGACTGTCAGTCATTACATGTCTCACACTGGTAACACCTCCTTTCTTTTAAAATAATGTCTGGAGACAGATTCTCATACAAATCAGTCTCCAGCCCATAGTGCTGTACAGCTCATTTACATATAATCAAAACGTCGATTTCTCTGGAATTAGACATCAGATTACAGCTATCAATATATTATTTTATTCATCTTTGTATGACCTTGTCATGTATATTAACAGATTTTTGTTAATGTGGTTGCCCACCACTCGGGCAGCCCCTTCTCAATCTGAGTGTTTGCCCTGGTTACAATAAAACAACTAAATTTACCTTCAGTGTTGGCATCATTCAAGAGGTGTTGAACTGATCCTGTAGCTCATAGGAAGCAGAATAAATTGACACATTGATATCTGTAATCTGATATCTTATTCCAGAGAAATTCCTGTTTATCTTATATGTATATACTAGCTGTACTACCCGGCTACGCCCGGGTTAATAAATAACTGTTGTTAGCTATAACAAATTAGAATTTGAATATGTCATATTAATGACCTGTAGGAAAATAGAAGCTGAGCTGTGATTGGTTCCTATAGGCAGCCTAATAAATCTCAAGCCAACAGTAAACCCTCCCCCCTGCCGGTCAGTATATATTACCTCACACATACACGCAAAAGACTGCTCATGTGACTGACATCTGCCTTAATTCCCTATATGGCACATGTGTTGCACATTGGCTTGTTTTAATCAGTTGTTTATTTTTGAAAATTAAAGATACCAGACGTATGAGGCGAGTTGTGTGAGACGATTTATGCAGATTTGTGTCTGTCTGTGTGGTGTGTGTGTCCCTGGGTGTGTGTGTCCCTGTGGTGTGTGTGTCCCAGTGGTGTGCTTGTGTCCCTGTGGGGGGGTCCCTGTGGTGTGTGCCTTTTGGGGGGGAAGGGTGTCCCTGTGGTGTGTGTCCTTGTGGGGGGAGGGGTGTCTCTGTGGTGTGTGTCCATCCCTATGGGGTCTGTGTGTTCCTGTGGGGTGTGTGTGTGTCTGTGTCCCAGTGGGGTGTGTATGTGTGTATGTTCCTGTGGTGTATGTGTCCCTGTGGGGTGAGTGCATGTGTCCCTATAGGGTGTGTATGTGTGTGTGTCCCTGTGAGGGGGTGTCTGTGTGGTGTGTGTCTCTGTGTTGTGTGTGTCCCTTTGTGGTGTATTTGTGTTTGGGTGCGTGGTGAGTATCCAATGTTGGGGCTCCACCTTAGCTGTTACTCTTTGTGTGCATGTGGTGTGTATACATGTCCCCGTGCGTGGTGAATATTCCATGTCAGGGCCCCACCTTAGTGAATATATGATGGTATATGCTGTTAGTCTTTGGTGCTGTCATTAAGCCCCTCTCTATTCACAACTTTCAACTGGTAACTGTCCGTTATGTAGATAGGGCCAAAATTGTTTGGTGAACTGGAACGTTCGGGGTTAAAATTTCGCCTCACAACATAGCCTATGACGCTCTCAGGGTCCAGACGTGTGACTGTGCAAAATTTTGTGGCTGTAGTTGCGACGGTGTAGATGCCAATCCCGGACATACATACACACATTCAGCTTTATATATTAGATATGAGTTGTCAATAATGGCTTAAAATTTTAACAAACAGGAAACTGAGAGCACCGTATTTTGCAAGCATTATCTGGCCATATATGTCTACCTCCTTTAAAATCACATGGAAAAAAAGCATATTACACAGCACAGTTCTATTACGTTTAAACCTACAGCTTGCACAATTTAACTTTCATAACATTATTACATAACAAAACATATAATTACTACAGATGTTTTCCTGTTTCTTTCTTCTGAAGATAGCTCTTAATTACATTGGTTGTATGTTTGGGGTCATTGTTCTGCTGCAGAATACATTCGTAGCCAGTCAGATGCCTCCCTGATGGTATTGCATAATGGATAAGTATCTGCCTGTATTTCTGAACAAAGAACGCTCCATTAATCTCTATCAAATCCTCCAAACTTCAATTGCTGAAATGTAGCCCCACACCTAGCATGTAATATGCTTCACTGTTGCCCGCTCATTATTGTACTCCACTGTATATGATCCTAAATATTGTCCTTACCTTTGTGACATTATGGCCGAGGTCCACTTGGGAGAGCAATGTGAGAGACTGGCATGTGTCTCACATCGTATCAGCCAGCAAGGCTGCCCCCTATCTAGACAAGAGCGTGCCTGAGGCATGTGTTTCTATGAAGATCCTCGCTCCTGTCCGGAGAGCAGGCGGTTGTGTCGGGGGATGCAATGCGAGACATATGCGTGTCTCTCGCATTGATCTCTGAATTGGAACCCCGGTCTAATACTGAGAAATACAGGCAGATATTTAGCCATTATGCAATATCATCAGGGATGCATCCAAATGGCTCCAAATATATTCTGCCGCAGGACAATGACCCCAAACATACAATTAATGTTCTAAACATTATCTTCAGCATAAAGATGAAAAACTAGTTCTGGATGTTATGGTCAGGGCAGAGCCCTAATTTCAACATAATCAAATCTGTCTGGATTATCTGAAGAGACATTCATCTTCATCATATCTCAGGGTAGTTCTCCAAGGTATTAGGCATATGTGGTGCCCCTATGGATCCAGTCGCTACAGAGGTACTGCACCCCAAAGGTGTAGTACCCCACTCTCGGGTAAGGAGTGGACACTGACCAGTATCCAGACACCCACTCCAGGTCAGGGTTAGGGCGAGATTACTAGTAAGGAAGAGCACAGTCCCTGATCCTGCCTGGAAGGGAGGAACCAAAGGTAGAAGGGATGGGCGAATAGCAGAGTTTAGGGGAGCACCCAGGAGGAAGTGAAGTCAGGGAAGACTCACGTTAGTGACGTAGGACACGTGACAGAGAGTATAAAAGTACAGTGGAAACATCTAGAAGACAGTTGCTGGGTGGCTGGCAAGAGCAGTAGGAGTCTGTGAGAGAGAGAGAGCCTGTCAGAAGGACAAGAGCGAGAACAAGGTCAGGTTTTTTGGACGAAGTACCTTATTGTCCGCGCTGCTGCCAGGGAGGTAAATACACCAACGACACTGGACGTCTGAGTACTGGTGATAAAGGTTTATTTCCAACGCGTTTTGGAGCCACGTGCCGAGTTCCTTCCTCAGGGATGGATGTTCCCTGAGGAAGGAGCTTGGTACGTGGCTCCGAAACGCGTTGGAAATAAACCTTTATCACCAGTACTCAGACGTCCAGTGTCGTTGGTGTATTTACCTCCCTGGCAGCAGCGCGGACAATAAGGTACTTCGTCCAAAAAACCTGATCACAGCACTGCACATCGTGGAAGTGCAGTCCTTGCAGCAGCTGCATTGTTTGAGCGATTACGCTGGTTGTGTGCTACACAACCGGACCAGGTGAGCAAATCTGATTTTTTTCGCAATTTACCTGTCTATAAAGGATAAGACCCTATGTGCGCATTCTCAACCCTTTAGATAAGAGTGAGAACAAGGTATCCTGAGGACTGGAGCCAGTGGGACTTCATCCCAAGATCTGAGAGAGACAACATCTGACAAAGGAGCTAAGAGAGCGAGGGTGCTCCAGGGAACAGAAGGTGTCCCAGGGGACCGGGTAGTGAGCAATCCACTCGGGGCGCCCGCATCCACGGTGACTGAAGTGTGGAGGGACCAGGCCGCAGGTAAGGGGAACTGGCCCCTAGACACACACCCGCCAAAAAGGTGTCCACATAGGGCCCAGGGGACTGAGAGAGAAGTTGCCCTACGAAGACCCGCGGCCACTCGCTCGGGGCTCTGTGTGTGAGGCACAAGGCAGGAGGGTGAAGCAAGCGCAGAGTGAGATGACTGTGAGAGGACAGAGAAAAGGGTACCGGTTAAGTGCCACCACATTACCCGGGAGTAGCTGGATTCCCTCCTCCAAGTACTCACCGCTCAGAGGGCTGTTAGACAGTGACAATTGTAACCCGGAACAACCAACTATGAGTAAAGACCTTGAGACTGCACCCCGCTGTGTTTATGAACTTTATTTGCTACGCCATCAGCCCTGCGCTATAACATCAGTACTAACTCACCGAGTAACATCTGTGGCCCTGGGGTTAGCCCTACCCGTGGAGGGAGTACTAACTTTGCTGAATTGCCATCAACCCCAGAGGAACTGTATAGCAGCAGCTATCACTAGCCGCAACCCGCGGGTGGTGTCATGAGAACAAGTATTATCCCTAGGTCCCACGTCCAGTAAACCCTTTTAAGCAACAAGAAAACCTATCTCTCCCCTTTATATTGACCGCTCCGTGACCACGGACCGGGTCACGCCATCGTGACATCCCATGTCAGACCCGGCTCCGAGTACTCCACGGCTCCAACAGGGTGCGTCACATACCTTTCCTGCCGAGTTCCTTCAAAAACTGTCTGGGAACTTGCTCTCAACCTTATGGAGAGAGCGAAGTAGGTGAGGAGATTGTAAGCCACTTCCCTCCTCTCAGATATATGCATATATGCAAATTTGCACTTCACTAAGGAAGTTGAGAAACTCCCGTGCCACATTTAAGCAGCTTCCTCAAAGTCATAATCGCTTTCCTACAAGCTTTTAATATAACTAAGGGATTTGTGCCAGATCAGAACCCCAAACTACAGACGCTGCGTTTCAGGGTACCTGCCCCTCATCAGTGTAGTGTGTGGGATATTCTGATCTGGCAGAGTGAGTGGGCTAAGAGAAGGTCTGGGAACTTGCTCTCAACCTTATGGAGAGAGCGAAGTAGGTGAGGAGATTGTAAGCCACTTCCCTCCTCTCAGATATATGCATATATGCAAATTTGCACTTCACTAAGGAAGTTGAGAAACTCCCGTGCCACATTTAAGCAGCTTCCTCAAAGTCATAATCGCTTTCCTACAAGCTTTTAATATAACTAAGGGATTTGTGCCAGATCAGAACCCCAAACTACAGACGCTGCGTTTCGGGGTACCTGCCCCTCACAAATCCCTTAGTTATATTAAAAGCTTGTAGGAAAGCGATTATGACTTTGAGGAAGCTGCTTAAATGTGGCACGGGAGTTTCTCAACTTCCTTAGTGAAGTGCAAATTTGCATATATTCAAAAACTGTGTAATTTCTCATTATTACACATCACTAAATGCATGGAGATCTATGGTTTTATTTATTCGCCTGTTTGGATTGGATAGGTTGTTACCGACATTAGGGGGACTCAAAATATATAGTCAAAATCTCTAATTTTATATACATGTCTATGCACTCTCTAATTTTTTTACTATTGATGAAATAAGGTACTAATTCAAGAGGAATGCAGCATTCAATGAAACATGTATTATCACATTGAAGTTGATGATTTTACACTTTCTATAACTGCTTTTTTCTTTATTTTGCTTTGAACTGATTTTCAGTTTGCTGCAGATACTTGCAATTACAACTGCGAAATATTTTATTAGAAACCAAAAAATAAAAACAGCAAAAAATAAATGTTTAAGATTTCTAAATCGTTGAGCCCTGCCTTCTACTCCACCTAGAAGGTTGAAATGTTACCTATTTAACACTAACTAAAGTAAAAAAATATAGGGGTGCTCAGCAGGGTCAGCTCCAGGTTTTTGTGGGCCCCGGGCGAAATAGTCTCAGTGGGCCCCTTTAACACATACCATGATTCATGAATATAATATAGAAGCTGCAGGCTGTGTATATGTAATATAGAGGCTCCTTGGTGGACTGTATATATAATATAGAGGCTGTAAAGGGTTGTATACATAATATGGAGACTGCCAGGCTGTATATATAATATAGAGGCTGCGGGCTGTATATATTATTTGGAGGCTGTGCTGGGCTATATATACTATTTGGAAGCTGTGCTGGGCTGTATATATAATATGGAAGCTGTGCTGGACTATATATATATTATTTGGAGGCTGTGCCGGGCTGTATGTATTAGTTGGAAGCTGTGGAAGCCCAACACAGCCTCCAAATAGTATATATAGCCCAGCACAGCTTCCATATTATATATACAGCACAACAGCAGTCTCCATATACCTCAGCAGCATTCTCCGTATACCCCAGCACAGCCTCCGTATACAGCCAGAACATCCTCTGTATACCGCCAGCACAGCCTCTGTATATCCCAGCACAGCCTCTGTATACCCCAGTACAGCCTCCATATACCCCAGCACACCTCTATACACCCCAGCACAGATTCTAGATACAGTCAGCACAGGCTCTATATACAGTCCTTTGGGTTTTCATTGGCTGTAAGCCACAATCATCAACATTAACATAAATAAAAACTTGAAATAGATCACTCTGTTTGTAATAACTCTATATAATTTATGAGTTTCACTTTATGTATTGAATTACTGAAATAAATTAACTTTTTGATGATATTGATAATTCATTGAGATGCACTAGTATATGCTGATAACACCACTATAATGGTGATTAGGCAAACTGACAGGTTCCCTTTAATGCAAAATATGTAGATTTTTTTTTAGCATATTACACATGGTTTTCCTATTTGGCATATATTTGGCTATTCCCATGAACATTATTTAAAGGGCTTTGTCACTTTATGGTCATTTTTTTCAAAACTGTTGTGAGCAGGCAAAAGCCATCATAAATAAATGATGTGCACATGACATTTTTTTAGGCAGATTCTACATCAAATTAGCCTGAAAAAAATAATATTCTAAAAATGTTCAAAGGAATGAACATATGCATTTCTATGTAATAATGCTAGGCTTTTAAGTATTTTTTAATAGATTTGAGTATTAACCCCTTCACCCCTCAGCCTTTTTTGACCAGGCCATTTTATGAGATAATAACTTTGGAAGGTTTCAATGGATCCAAGTGATTGTGAGATTCTTTTTTCACGACATATTGGACTTCATGTTAGTGGTAAATTTAGAAGGAAAATTTTTACGTTTTTTTGTTAAAAAAAATGGAAATTTGACGAAAAATTCAAACATTTAGTAATTTTTCAACTTTTACTTTTTAGACTGTTAAACTGGAGAGTAGTGTCACACAAAATAGTTAATAAATAATATTTCCCACATGTCTACTTTACATCAGCACAATTTTGTAAGTTAGGCTGGGTTCATACTGGCGTTCCTATCCGCAGCGTTCTGCGGAGGGGAACCGCCATGTGAGCGCAGCCAGCAAAAGCCCCTATCTTTATAATAGGAGCGCACGGTGCTGCGCTTGACTGCGCATGACCGTGCGCACCCATTCACTGCAATATGTGATTTGTACGCAGGCGGATGCCTGCGCACAAATCACACACTCTCGTCCGCACCAGGAATGCAACATGTCGCGTCCCTGGTGTGGAGGAGAGTGTGTGATTTGTGCGCAGGCATCCGCCTGCGTATAAATCACATATGGCAGTGAATGGGAGCGCACGGTCATGCGCAGTCAAGCGCAGCACCGTGCGCTCCCATTATAAAGATAGGGGCTTGCGCTGGCTGCGCTCACATGGCGGTTCCCCTCCGCAGAACGCTGCGGAGGGGAACGCCAGTGTGAACCCAGCCTTAATCAGTAATTTATGATTTTTCCAACAAGCGGGTAAAAGAAGTGACTGGATCCTTTCCAGGCATTTTCACTTAAATGACTTTCTGTACTTTACAGTATAAGTTCATGGAGGCTCAAAAACGCCCGGGCATTTTTGAATGTCTTTCCAACATTTTGTTTCAACTTTGTGTTTGTTAAACTTTTTCAATTACAAATCAGGATATGGCAGTTACAGCAAAAGATAAGGGACATGTAACTGTAGACTATTACATTTTGGAAAAAAAGAACAGACCTAAACCAAAAGGAAAGTAAAATAAATATATAGAAAAAATGAGAGGTTCTCATCGTACAGAGAGTGGCAACGTATCTGATAAGGCGCCAGACTTTTTAACTATAGGCAGGGTCTAGAATCATATAGCTTAAAGAGTGTCAGCAGCCCGTCCTACAAGAAGTACATTGTATCAGGTTTATGTCGTCATCCATCCCAGATGAGTCGTCTCGGAATATGATCCAATAGGTCTAGATTTTATCAAATTTGTCCATAGTATTGTGTAAGTTAGCAGTCATCCTTTCCATGAGGTAGACATCATTTATCCGTGCATAAAAATCGGACAGGGTAGAAACTGCCGTTTTCCTCCAGAACAATGAAATCAGGCATTTGGCAGCTTTTAGGAGTGCAATAATAATTTAGTTCTCGGTTTATCCAACCCTTGGGGTAGTAAATTCAACAGGTATACCAGGGGGTCCAGAAGAACAGCGACACCCATGACTCCTCTCACCAATCGCTCAATCTCCCTCCAAAAGCCAGTTATACTCAGGCAAGTCCAGAAGATGTGGTGCAGGGATGCTCCAAATACGTCACATCTCCAGCAAACATTAGGGATGGACCGATTAATTGTATTAAGCAATTCAGGGGTGTGGTACCACGTCACTAAAATCTTAAGCTGATTTTCCTCATAAAGGGTATCAATTGAGGTTCTCAAGGCACGAGACCTTATCCCTTGTCATTTTTGGCATGGTAGCATACAACCTAATCATCTCTCCCAACTCTGCATGTATGTGTGTTGAACGGGATTCAGGGAGTCTATATCGTGTAGGATGGAATATATATCTGAGATAAGGCCCCTAGTTGAGGTGCCTCTGGCACACAGTTGCTCAAATCTAGAAGGGGTGAGGGACTCAGGCAGACCCAGTTCAGCTCAAAAATAGTGGTGATTTGTTGATATGAGTAGAACAAATTCTGTGGTAGCTTATGTTTACCTAGTAAGTCCCCAAAAGATCTAAATTTTCTAGTCAAGGGGTCCACTACGTCTCTGAAACAAAAAAGGCCTGCCTCTTCCCATACACGAGTCACCCCTGCACTCATAAAATTTGAAGTATGTGGATTATAGAGAAAAGGAGTCAAAAAGGATGCGTGAGAATCTAGGTGGAACTTCATTCTAACCGAGCGCCATATCTCTCTGCTAAAGGCCATAGGGCCTAAGAGATTAGTGGAGGGTATTTCACTCGACATGCCCCAGATCAATGAGTTCGGGTGGAATGGAGCAAGCCACGATTTCTCCATTTCTGTCCACTTATTATAGGCTAGAAGTGTTGTCCATGAAGGAATGCGACGTAAGTACATTGCATAATAATATTTAGATATGTCTGGGCACGCCAAACATCCCTGCGATTTAAGGGCACATAGAACTGTCTTAGGCATGCGATGACGACATGAATGCCATATGAATTTTAGAAACATTGTTTGTACTTTATTTAGCATGGCTAGTGGTATTGTGATCCGGATAGTTTCAAAGAGGTAAAGAAATCTAGGGAGGATTGACATTTTGATTGTTGCTATCCTACCTAGAAGGGATTTTTTGCATAAAGGAGCGAGGCACCAGCGCTACAAGCTTAGACAGCACAGCTGGGTACAGTGTTCCAGGGATCAGTGTTGCTCAGTCAGCAAGCAGCATGATTTAAGTGAGATAAATGACGGCACTCTCCGGATCTCTTCGACGTGCTCTTTATTCACAAAATATGAGGGTACGTAGTGCAGGGAGGGGTCGGCAGGGTGGCAACGGCTCCGTTTCACGCGTATAGCGCTTATGCGGGTCCAGAAGGGAGATTGTCATGGAGGATCATCTTTTTAAGCATGTTTTAGTGTCTTGTATAAATGAAGGGAAATTTGCCTTAAACATCTCTTTATATTTTGGGCTGATACTGATTCCTAAGTATTTTATGGAAGATGTGTGTCAAGCAAACTTATATGATTGCTTTAGATAAGCGAGCTTTTGTCCCGGTATGTTTAGAGGCAATGCCTCCGTTTTGCCAGAGTTGATTTTGTAACCCGATAGGTTAGAATAAGCATCGAGTATGGACTTCAAATTGGGAAGGGAAACTATAGGGTTTGTTAGGAAAAGCATGACGTCATCAGCGAAGAGGGTTATCGTAAAGTTTTTGATTCTGATCTGGATCCCAATGACATCTGGATTATTACGTATCTGCACCACTAGGGGTTCTATGCTAAGGTGCCGTTTCGTATATATAGATCTCCAGAATGTGCATGGGGCATCCGTACTACCGCCGATGGGCTGGAGTAGAGATCCTCCAGAGCCGTGACAAAAGGCCCCAAGAGGCCAAAGTGGCGTAAGGTGGAGAACATAAATGGCCAGTTCAGCCTGTCAAAGGCCTTCTCTGCATCCAGCCCCAGAAGAATCGCCTTCATGCCCTCTTTATTTGTGACCTCAACCAAGTCTATAATGCGCCTGGTGTTGTCGCCTGCCTGGCGGAAGTGTACAAATCCCACCTATTGGTGAAGATTTTTAGGTCCGAATTCAACAGCCTTATGGGCTAGTAACTTGCACAGTCCACAGGGTCCCTGCCTTGAATTACTGTGATATAGGAGCGGAGCATTGAGGTGGGTATTTCTCCCCCTTCCATGAACAAATTAAACAGGGAAGACATGTGCTGCAAAAGCAAGGGCCCAAAAGTCTTGTAGTTTAGATACGGGGGATTATCTGGAACAGGTGTTTTATGACTCAGTAAATTTTTAATAATGTCCTCGATCTCCATCACTGTGACCTTCCGATTCAAGTCCTCCCTCGCGTCCGGGGGCAGTCTAGGGAGCTGACATGAGGTCAGATATGCATCTAAGAAGGCATCACTGTCAGTTGTGGATGTTGGTAGGCCAAAGGAGAGGGAGTAGAGGGTAGAGTAATACTCATGAAAAGCCTGTGCCATCCATTCAGGATCATATCTGAGAACACTATTTGAATCTCTAATGCCGTATGGGGCATTAGCAGATGTTTTATCCTTTGTCTAGCCAATATTGTATGGGCTTTGTTGCTGTATTCATAGTATCTCTGACGGGAAAAGCGCAGAAGCTTCTCAACCCTTCCCAGTGAGATGGCCTTCAACTGAGCCCTGAGATCGATCATCTCCTTCAAGTCTCTCCTGGTTGAGCGCACAAGGAGCTTTGCTTCCGTGAGCTTCAACTTCTTCTCATAATAAGAGTATTTTAATTTGGCGTCTTTTTTAATCGTGAAGAGAGTGCAATACATTCACCTCTAAATACTGCCTTGTGCGCCTCCCAAAGAGTCGAAAGTGAGGGTGCCGATGAAGCAGTAGTGTAGTGAAGTAGTGAATAAGGGAGGATCCCATTATCTCCCTTGTAACCCCATTCATCAATAGGGACTCATTGAGCCGCCAGTGTGTCATGTTAGGCGGGAGAGGGAGGATCCCAAAGTCCAGCAGTAAGGGGGAGTGGTGTGACCAATATTTCCTATGTTGGCTCAACACATGAATCGAATTTGTCACTACGTTTCCAAAGATGTAGTCAATTCTACTATGTGATTGATGAGGATGGGAATAAAAAGTGTATTGTCGAGTTGTAGGGTTGTCCACCCTCCATAAATCATAGAGGCTGTGTTTGCGAATTAATTTGCGAAATTGCGTCGAGTCACTTGAGCTTCCACGGGATATGGCAGGGGAAGATTGTAAGTGGAGTCTGTCCATGCAGTCAGGGAAAGCCAAGTTAAAGTCACCTCTGATGATTTGCGCACAGTCATGTCTAGGGTTAAGGCGCGTCAAAATGGAGGTTAACAACTTGATCTGTCCGGCGTCCTCCCAGCATTTTTGCTTCAGAAACTGCTAAAATAAACACATGCATACCGACAAAATGTAGCAATGGTTCAAGAAAAATGAAGAAGCGGTATTTCAGGATAATAAAGCTATGTGTCCTGAAGCATCTGATTCAACCAGAGCTGGGGTGGATGAGGGACTCGGACACCGGGGCTACTGTGTGGGGAGTCACGGATGGTTGGGACCCTGGTGCTGTGCCCTGGCGATCAACTATACCAGATGATGTTGCTAAACGGTGGGGGTTAAAGGACTGTAGAGTCCGGTAAGCTGGTACAGGCTCTGCCAGCCGGCCGCTGAGGTGATGGAGGGGGGCAGCTAAGTGTGGTGTAGCTCCCCACAAGTGGAGCTTTACCTCAGGGCAGCTGTGGTGAGACGGTGAGGGAGGACAGTGATGGTAATGGTGGTGCAGTTCTTACCCCTCTTCTGTTGATGTTGATGATGTTAAGTCTTTTGAGCTGCGGCAGGAAGAATAACAGAAACCAGTCCTAGTTTAACTTTGCTTTACTTGGTACCGGCTGATGGCATAACAAGACACGGTACAGTTTGGTTTAGGGTGTTGTTACCAACTCAGGATTTCTCTTAAGGAGTCTTTAGATGTTCTCTCTCTGTCTTTCAGGGTTTCTACTTTATCTAGATCTTACAGTCTTTACCATCTTTGAAGAGCTCCCCCGCCAGTCCTGCGGTCTGTATCTAGGAGATAGGGTCTGTCCACTACCCGGTCTGGACAGGGCAACCCGAGAATGAAAGGTTCCCCTCCAGCACCGCAGTAAATGTCTGTCCCTTTTTATTTCTCCTAGTGTCCTGAACCGGTTTTCAGTCCTGAGGGGAGAGGTACCTTTGTGGTGCTGTCAGCAACCCGTTTCTGTTGGGCCTACAGCTCGTCGGTTTTTCAGTCAGGGATGAACTCCTGGCTGCCTCGGTAGTCCGTGTCACCGGTGTCCCCTCAACATGACCAGCTGGCTCCTACCAGTCCTGGTCCGTTGCCATCTGTCCTGGGCCCCCACATAAAGATGGGGTACCCTCCACTCAGCTGGGCTGCCAGGCTTGACCACTCTGTCTGCCTTCCCAGCACCGACTGAGGTAAATTCTCAACTGTCACTCTACTCTATCCTAAGCTCCGCCCCCACATGTGGAACCTACCATATTACCAGTTCCCCCTACTCTAAGTGGTGCGGTCCTAAGTGAGTGCTAAAAATAGACTCCATAAGATTGAAATCCTAACCTAGCAACTTACAATCATATTACATATAAATATTAAATGCAATACTACTCTGTGGCGTATACCCGCAGGGGCGCCACACACCCCCTTGGTGAAACACACCCGTCCGCGGGTGTCAAACCAAACCTGGAATAAAGTACATTTTACATATAACATTGAACATTTAGGGCGTATCTGCTTAGGAGGCCTGGCTCTACTTATACCACCCCCAGGCACTTTCTTTTCCTAACTTAATATGCATGGGGGCTAGTCCAGTTCCTCCACCCTTAGTTCAGAACTATTTATAACGTATTTAACTTTTAACAGGTATTAACAATAAGATTGCTTCTTTTCTTCCCTTGCGGGAGGCTCACTGCTTATAACGTTGCATCAAACTTTGACTATAATCTAGTCCATACTGGCCCAACTGGGACCAGGTAACAATTTCTTTGATTACTGTCCATCAAGTGCTGAAAAAGGAATAAAAAAAACAAAAAAAACAAAACAAAACAGTGCAATGCAAGGAAAATATGCATTTAAACAAATTCTGCACATACTTGAACAGTGCAATACCGGGTTAACTCTTTATTACTCAACTTTACTGACCCGGATTGCAAAGCACCCGCGGGGACCTGCGTGGCGCTCATAGATTGTCACATCCCCACGATACAGGTCCTGGTCTGGGTGGCCCTGGGGAACTGCAGTTAGATGGACTCTCCTCTCTACAACCGCTGCTGCTGATGCTGGTACCGTGACCCTCCATAGCTCGTGGGGCCCGGCCTCCTCCGTACCACCGACGGCTCCTTCCTCCTCCAGATTCTCCTCTTCCTCCGCGACACTGACCTGGCCGCTTTCACTTGCAATCGGCTCCTCCTCCGTCAGCTCGGGCTCCTTCAGGAACTGGATGAAGTCCTCCGCCTCGGTGATATCCTCCACTCCGGGCTCCACAAGGGGTGCATAAACCGGTTCCAGGGAATCAGCAGCTGGGACTGCCATTGCCTCACAGCCGGTTACAGGTAACGGGTCCGGAGCCTGACCACGTATATTGAGTCCGCTCCCGGCCGCATCCTGCTTAGTTCGTATAGTCCAGAACCAGTGTGGGCTGGCGCTCGACCCGCCCCCTTGGTTGATTGAGAGCAATGGGGGCGGGGAGACTTTTTGGCGCCTCTTGGATGGCCCATGTTTGTTAAGGGGCCGAGGCACGCCCCTAGGCTGACACATTGTTGTTTTTGCACTTTAAGCCCGCCCACCACAAAGTTCCTATGGGCAAGTCTTTCGGGCTTTTCCGGAGCCCACCACTACCTTCGTCACTCCTCGGCAGAGCGGAGGAGGCGGGGCTTATCTTCCCGCTCTTTCTCCTGCTGTAGAGACGCAGTTTGAATTTGTGAGGCGGTGTAATGGCGGCTCAGCTCAGTTTTTATAATCCACACAGTTAGTCAATAATAAAGTCCTTAGGCACACTTCACCTGGTAGATACCAGGCTGGTTCGTCCTGTTCGTGACGCCAATTTGATTCAACCAGAGCTGGGGTGGATGAGGGACTCGGACACCGGGGCTACTGTGTGGGGAGTCACGGATTGTCGGGACCCCGTTGCCGTGCCCTGGCGATCAACTATACCAGATGATGTTGGTAAACGGTGGGGGTTAAAGGGGTTATTTACAGGGGAACGTGACGCCACCTGTAGAGTCCGGTAAGCTGGTACCGGCGCTGCCAGCCGGCCGCTGAGGTGATGGAGGGGGGCAGCTAAGTGTGGTGCAGCTCCCCACAGGTGGAGCTTTAACTCAGGGCAGCTGTGGTGAGACGGTGAGGGAGGACAGTGATGGTAATGGTGGTGCAGTTCTTACCCCTCTTCTGTTGATGTTGATGATGTTAAGTCTTTTGAGCTGCGGCAGGAAGAATAACAGAAACCAGTCCTAGTTTAACTTTGCTTTACTTGGTACCGGCTGATGGCATAACAAGACACGGTACAGTTTGGTTTAGGGTGTTGTTACCAACTCAGGATTTCTCTTAAGGAGTCTTTAGATGTTCTCTCTCTGTCTTTCAGGGTTTCTACTTTATCTAGATCTTACAGTCTTTACCACCTTTGAAGAGCTCCCCCGCCAGTCCTACGGTCTGTATCTAGGAGATAAGGTCTGTCCACTACCCGGTCTGGACAGGGCAACCCGAGAATAAAAGGTTCCCCTCCAGCACCGCAGTAAATGTCTGTCCCTTTTTATTTCTCCTAGTGTCCTGAACCGGTTTTCAGTCCTGAGGGGAGAGGTACCTTTGTGGTGCTGTCAGCAACCAGTTTCTGTTGGGCCTACAGCTCATTGGTTTTCCAGTCAGGGATGAACTCTTGGCTGCCTCGGTAGTCCGTGTCACCGGTGTCCCCTCAACATGACCAGCTGGCTCCTACCAGTCCTGGTCCGTTGCCATCTGTCCTGGGCCCCCACATAAAGATGGGGTACCCTCCACTCAGCTGGGCTGCCAGGCCTGACCACTCTGTCTGCCTTCCCAGCACCGACTGAGGTAAATTCTCAACTGTCACTCTACTCTATCCTAAGCTCCGCCCCCACCTGCGGAACCTACCATATTACCAGTTCCCCCTACTCTAAGTGGTGCGGTCCTAAGTGAGTGCTAAAAATAGACTCCATAAGATTGAAATCCTAACCTAGCAACTTACAATCATATTACATATAAATATTAAATGCAGTACTACTCTGTGGCGTATACCCGCAGGGGCGCCACACATCTTTCTTTTGGAAAACACGTTGAACACCGTTATCTAAAAGACGTCATAACCTAAAGCTTATCAGCTTTTCACACAAACTTCAAACTAGAGTCTCCAAAAATTACTCTTGGCTTCACTTCCTAAACAACTTCATGCACAAAATGAGATTGGCTTTTTGAAGGTTGTGGCTAATATAAAAGACACATGAGACTTCAGACCAGGCTGTACTTACCCTCCCTGCTCCCAGCTCACACTTCATTAATTGCACCCATGGGTATCTATCTATTCACAGGCAAAATAACAATCATATACGATAAAGGTAATGTGATTTTACCACTGTCTTATTTATGGATATTGACCATAATATATGGAGGATAAAGATGGAGGCTTAGAAGCCAAATAACACCATCCTAAACATGAAGCATGAAGGTACCAGCATAATGTCAGGTACCCTAAATTGTGTTAATATGGGGGGGGCACATGGTGCCACAGACCCCAATAAAATGCATCTAGTTAATTTAAAATTTACTGATTAATTTATTATGGCTAACCATCTTTTTATTTAACTTGTATTATTTCACTGCGGGTCAAAGTTCATCCGGTCAGATGTGAAAAGGCACGAGCAGGGAATTTGATTTGAACCAGTTTTGTAAGGTAACGATTACCTTGAATTTTGATTGGGTACATCAATAAAAGTGGGATTTTTTCTTGGCTTTCTATTGGCTGGCATGGATTGACAGAAGGAACTATATTTAAACCCACTGTTATCACTATCAGGTGTCTGTCATTATAAAGAAGATCCATAAGCATCCTCCCTCCTCTTTAAATTGCATTAATGGACTGTCGTGATGTTTGGGAGAGGGATAATCGCCATGCTGTTTTTGGCTGGGTGGATTTTGGTCAAAACATGTATATATGTGAGTTCTTTTGGTTTAAAGCTTTTTATATTGGTTACGGTATATTCTTTTTACATAGTAAAAAAACTGAGTTTGTGCTTCTGTTTCTGGTATAAATATGTGAATCTGTGTATAGTAATGTAATGATGTGTGCCCTGGAGGAAGTAGCAAGGCAGCTATGAAACGCAAAGCCCAATAAAAACATTTGAAAAGATTTGGACCATGACTTTCCATAGGCAGCGCTCTTGATATATCCATATCTCTATCTGCGATGGAGTTCTTTTTACATAGTAACTCTTATTAAAGAGAACCCGTCACCATGAAAATGAAGTGCAATCTGCAGGCACCATGTTATAGAGCAGGTGGAACTGAGATTGATATATAGTTTTGTGAGAATAGATTTAGTATAACCTGTGATTTCATCATGTAAACCTCTGCTCTTTCTGGGATTTTGAGTCCAGAGGGCGGGGCTATAAGTGACTGGCACTATCCTTGTATAAGTGTGTATACAGAAACAGCTGTCACTAACTGATAGGACCACCCTCTGGACGCAAAATCTGAGAAAGAGCCAAGCTATAAGGCTGGCTTTACACTTGCGTTTGTGTCTGCATGCGTATGGCATGCAGACGCAAACGCAGTGCAACGCAGCACATACTTATGTAAACACAGCGAGAATCTCCGCATGCGTTCACATTAGTATGGTGCCCGGGCAGCCAATCAGCTGTCTCGGGGGCAGCCGGGAGGAGGAGATCAGCGGCAGAGATCTACTCCTCCTGGCACAGCTGATCTCCTGCCAGTGTCAGCGTGGGAGATTTGAAGATACAGCTGTTTAAATCTCCCGCGCTGACACCGAATAGGGTGATATCAGTGCAGGAGGTAAGAAACAGCTGATCGCTGCTTCAAATCTCCCGCACCGACCTCACCTATTCGGTGTCAGCGCGGGAGATTTAAACAGCTGTCAGATCAACTGTATCTTCAAATCTCCCGCGCTGAAACCGGCGGAAGAGCAGCGGCGGCTGTAGCTGATCTCCCGGAGTAGAGATTTAAATGAGATCCGCAGCGTTCTCCTGCGCTGTCATGCGGAGGACACTGTAGATCCATTGACTTCCATGCATTTTTTGTGCGCTTGCGGGAGCCACACACAGCCACACGCAGAGCCACAGCCAGCCACACACAGAGCCACAGCCATCCACACAGCCAGCCACACACACACAGCCAGCCACACACAGACACACAGCCAGCCACACACAGCCAGCCACACACACACAGCCAAAGCCAGCCACACAAACAGACACAGCCAGCCACACACAGATACAGCCATACACACTGTTGCAGCCACACACATAGCCACACACGCACAGCCAAAGCCAGCCACACAAACAGCCAGAGCCAGCCACATAGAGAGCCACACACACAGCCACACACACAAAGCTACAGCCACAGCCAGCCACACACAGACACACACAGCGAGCCACATAGACAGCCAGACACACATAGCCAGACACACACAGCCAGATGCATAGACAGCCAGACACATAGACAGCCAGCCTCACACAAACAGCCACACAGCCAGCCACACAGTCACAACCAGCCATACACAAACTGCCAGCCCCATAGACAGCCACACACACAGCCAGCCACATAGATAGCCACAAACACTCAAAGCCAGCCACACACACAGCCACAGCCAACCAGACAGCCAGCCATACACAGCCAGCCACACACACAGACACAGCCATAGTCAGCCACATACACATCCATAGCCAGCCACACACAGCCTCACACACAGCCAGCCGCATACACACACAGTCAACCACACACAGCCAAGCAGCCCCAGCCACACACAGACACAGTCAGCCACACAGACACACCACACAGCCATGCAGCCCCAGCCATACAGTCAAACCACAGCCACACACAGACACATAGACAGCCACACAGGCAGCCACGCAGCTCCAGCCACACACAGTCAGCCACATAATCAGCCACACAAGACAGCCACGCAGCCCCAGCCACACATAGTCAAGCCACAGCCATGCAGCCCCAGCCACACACAGACACATAGTCAGCCACACAGCCAGCCACAGCCACACACAGTCAGCCCCAGCCACATACAGACACATAGTCAGCCACACACACAGTCAGCCCCAGCCATGCAGCCCAGCTACGTACAGACACATAGTCAGTCGCACAGTCAGCCACACAGCCAGCCACAGACATGCAGCCCCAGCCACACACAGACACATAGTCAGCCACAAAGACACACAGTCAGCCACACAGCCAGCCACAGCCACACACAGTCAGCCCCAGCCACATACAGGCATAGTCAGCCACACACACAGTCAACCCCAGCCATGCAGCCCCAGCCACACACAGACACATAGTCAGCCACACACACAGTCAGCCACAGACACATAGTCAGCCACACAGACACATAGTCAGCCACAGCCATGCAGCCCCAGCCACACACAGACACATAGCCACACACCCAGCCACAGACACATAGACAGACAGACACACAGCCAGCCACACTCAGAGACACACACACACATACACTACTCACCACCAGCAGCTGCAGCAGCTCATCTTGCTGGATCCTGCACTGTGGAACCACTTCTGGCGCCTGCAGTAGAGTTGAGGGGGCGGGGTCCAGAGAGATCTACTGGAGATGGGGCCCACATAAGTGGTGGGTGGCCATGGCCTGGAGGAAATTGGGGCCCACCCTCTCACCTCTCCTCCCGCTCCTTCTCCTGTCAAACTCCTCAGGCACTCACAGCTGTCAGAGCCGAGCAGTCATGATCTGCCGGCCCCTGCTGCTCTCTTCCTCTGCCTGCTATGCCCAGTGGGTGGCGGTGGCCGCAAAGTGATTAAAAGCTGGCCTGCGTCCGGAGGAGCAGGTGCTGTGGCCCCGCCCACTCCACAACTACCGGCCCATAGGGAAAAGTCCCGCCTCTCCCAATTGCCAGTCCGGGCCTGCTATAGACAAAGGATTGCAGATTAAATTAGGCAGTGATGTTTAAAGGTCACCTGTCACCAGAAAAATGCAGTGCAATCTGCAGTCACCATGTTTTAGAGCAGAGGGAACTGAATAGATTGATATATAGTTATGTGAGAAAAGATGTTTAACATGGGAATGCATATGCCTGCATTTTGGCTACGTTCGGTTACGTTTGCTTACGGATGCGCATAATTTGTGCGCCCTCCTCCGCACTCAGAACGTAGCCCTGTTGCATTTTTTGTGCGTTCGCGGGCGCTTGTTTTATCTGGTGAATGAAGACTGTTTTATACAGTTGAAACGCGTAGTGGAGCTGTGAGGGGAACTAAGAAATTAATAAAAGGTTTGCCATTTATTAAAACATCTTATATGTCTGATCCTTAGAGCGCTCCTAATCAGACCGCCATTACTATTTTTTGTATGCAAGTCCTTCAACACTCAAGCTTTGGGATCCTTGTATGTTGCAGATTTGGTGCAGTTTTGTTTTTTTGCAGTGATTTATGTAGAATGATCCACATAACACAAATCTGAGAAAAAATTGCAAGAGTGTAAAGGTGAAAACTATATTGCCATCCACTGTCCTGCAGTCTCCACACAACTCATAGTTGGTGAACCTCATATCCATCCCACATGTAAATGTAACCTTTGGCAATGGGAATTTTTTAGAAAGTATATCATGTGAAAAATACTGTTGAGATAAGCAGAACCTAAACTAATCCGGTTTCATGGCATGAACCTCATAAAGCAGCAACAGATGCTATCGCATGGTGAAGTCTATATAAGCCAAATTAAAAGCAATAAATTGTTTTCCCACATGTGATAGCATCTGCATTCTATATTTCAAATCAACCTTCGTGAAGGTCACAAATACCACACAGATGTTCATATTCTTATCTGGCTGACTATGGGTGGCATCAACAATTTATGCTGTGGCCCTGTTGGTTTCAGGTGGCAGCAAAACAATCATAACTCAAAATCTCTACTAGAGTATGTGCACATGACATCTTTGTTAGGGTACCTTTACACCGCACGACGTTGGAATGATGTCTGTTAAGATCTCGGGGGCGCGCTGTCTTTTTTTACATCATTTCAACATCGCTGGTGAGATGTCACACGTCTAGATATCGTGGACAACTCACCAACGATGTTGTGAGCAGTTATCGTTTGCCTACCCCGCGAACGATCCTTGCTCATTGCTGTGAATGGGCAAAGTCGTCCACGACATCGTTATCGTGGTGTCATACAGAACGATGCTAGCAGATCGCTTGGACGACATCGTCAGGTTTTAGAAAATGTTCATAAACCTGTCAACTCCAACTTGACTAATTATCGTAGTTGCATCGTTCAGTTACACGCAACGACGCACTAACGTTGTTGTGCCAACATCGTTGTACACGTCACTTTTGAGTGATGTTGAGAACGATGTAGTGCTGTGTAAAGGTACCTTTAGTTGGATTCTGCCTGGAACTCACCTGAAAGAGAGGTTAAACGATGGTAAAAAGAATTAGCATATGCATAGCAATGTAAAAGCAACTTGTGCATATGTTTCATCTCTTGAGCTTCTTTTAACAGCTTAAGGCCCCTTTCACATCAGCGGTAAGCGCTGATCGCGGCATTTGCGGTGAAAAAAACGCATCTGACGCAGTTACCGCATAACATGCAATGTCTATGGGGCTTGCGGCAAGGGCGGTATAGTTGCGGTTTCGGCACTTGCGGCAGATGCGGCCACGAAAAAAATCATCCGCGTTTTTTTTGCGGCCACACACTTACCGAAAGCCCCATAGAAATTGCATGGGGCTTGCCGCAAGTGCGGCCGTTATGTGATAACTGCGGCAAATGTGTTTTTTTTACCGCAACTGCTGTGATCAGCGCTTACCGCTGATGTGAAAAGGCCCTTAGGCTTCCAAATTAGTGAAGAGTCTAAAAGAAGTGACCTGACAAATTACAAGTTTATATTTACAATTAACAAAATAAAGCCGCCTCAAAACAACCAAATAGATACCAAATAAGACGCTTTAGGAAAAACCTTGACAGCAGTTTCATGAAGTGTCTTCCGCTTCAAAAAAATAATAGTAAATTGGCGTCAATAAGACGTCATGAGCACATAGCCTTAGCGCCACAAGAGCTGGACCCCTTGGCTCATACCAAGCTGAACTCAGAACCCTATAATATGTTATATCACCGGCGGACACAGAGAGAGAAGGGCCCCTGAGCAAGAACATTATGTAGCCCTTTACATCCAAAGAGCTCATCAAAATGCAGAATTCCACCTGATTTTAGAGTAAAAATGACCCCCTTGCGTCTTGGGCTCCTGTTTGGCTGTGCAGGTTGAATCAATATGTCCACCTCCGGATGTTATGTACTACTACTACCAGTCTACGTCGTGTGGCTCTAAAATGTGTCAAGGAAGAGCAGTTATATTTTGGGCACATGAACATCGCCTCTAAAGTACCGTACATGTTTTAAGAGTCATCAATAAAAAAATGTTCATTATATAGAACTGTCAGCCTAATAACCTGATGATTGATAAAACATTGCATATATTAACTTTTGCTTATTTTTAAGTGCTAATGATAATTCCTTCCTTATGCAGATGACATTACAGCCACATAGGCTGCTTAATAATAGATATGCCAAGATAAATGAGTAGATTCACTATTTAAAATTGCATTACATGGTCTTTGTAGTATCCTTAATTATACTGATAATTATCATCAGCCAGTTTCTGCTTATGTCAATCTTTGAAATCAGTATGAAAATAAAGTCAATGGCACACATGCCACGTATGTACTCAGATCAGCTGCACAGGGAACCGTAGATAATGGTAAATGTAATACATACGCTGATGCTTAGGCTGATGCATCATATCATTCACAGAATGGCAAAGCCCCTTTGGGGGCATTTAGACCAAGGAGATCCATGGTATTACAGAACCATGTCGTATGGTTTGGCCATCACTGTTATTCATTTTTACTGTGTCTTTATCCATACTAGTCTCATATATACTCTACTATATAGAGTCATTACAAACAGAGTGATCTATTTTAAGTGTTTATTTCTGTAAATGTTGATGATTATGGCTTACAGCCAATGAAAACTCAAAGGTCATTGTCTCAGAAAATTAAAGTAGGGAAAATAAAGGGTTAAAAACACGCTGCCGTATTCCACGAGGCATCGAAGGGTGAATATAATATTGATTTATTAGTCAACACGTTTCAAGGCTCCCAGAAACGCCTTGAAACATAGCAATATGATACGGATTTGTCCTGAGGAAGGGGCCAGGGAGCCCTGAAACGCGTTGACTAATAAATCAATATTATATTTACCCTTTGATATCCCGTGGAATACGGCAGTGCGTTTTTTAACTCTTCATTCCCCCTACTCTACATGCAGCACGCTGGAGATTGCAGCACCCGTGATATGCTTTTATAGTGGTTGTGACTCTCACAACCACACAAAGTGAAGCCTCTGATACCTATTTAGATAATATTTTATCTCTCAGACCCTTCATTCTTCCTACTTTAATTTTCTGAGATAACGAACTTAGAGTTTTCATTGGCTGTAAGACATAATCATCAACATTAACAGGAATAAACACTTGAAATAGATCTCTCTGTTTGTAATGACTCTATATAATAAATGTGTTTCACTTTTTGTGTTGAATTACTGAAATTAATTAACTTTTTGATGAAATTCTAATTAATTGAGATGCACCTGTATATAGCAATCTGCTCTGCTCCCTCTGCTTTATATCATGGAGATATCTGGAGGTGTCTGGAGATAGATAGGACTGCATTTCTATGGTGACAAGTTCCCTTTAAATATATTTATACATGAATTAACGCTGAACTTTGAATCTAAAACAGGATGTTGCAGAAAGGTGAATATTTATTCTCAAGCTATTTGTACATTTCCTATATAATGCTTCCTCAAAGTACTTACTTTCAGAGCACATATATTTGTCACACTTCTCTTGTATATTAGAATCGTGGCTGACTAAACTAAAGGAGGAATAATAGAGAAGGTACAAACACTACATGTAAATATACCATAAGGATGTGTTCAAACAATGTGTTTGCAAAGCATTTTTTCCTAAAAAAATTGGAAATATATTGCAATTTTACAACCCAGTAACCTATTTCTGGCAAAAAATTGGATCTAGAATATACGTCTGAACATGGTCTCGGGGTGTACTTAATATGATCCATCTTAGAAAACTCTGTCCTCTGATGTAGTTTTCTGTAAAAATAAAAAACCTACACTTTACTCCAAATCCCCAGGCCTACCGCTGAGTGTCCACTGCTGCTCCCGGGGTCTGATACTGGCTGAAACGCTGACATCTGACTTTTGTTTCCCTGCCTTTGGACCAAATGAGTTAATCAACAGGAAGTGACTCTGTGACTGTCATTCCCTTCCTGTTGATTGCGCATTTGGTCTTAAAGCGTGGCGAGAGAAGTTGGCAGTGACTGTGTTTTTTTTTTTTTTGTTACTCCCCTGTGGGCATGCCTTTGTAATGAAACTGAAAGTACAGATGAGGAAGGGGGGTTTGGCTTACAGCCGACAGGCATGCCCACAGGGGAGGTATATCTGATCTTTTATCAGATACTCGGACCAAAGTTATACTATGGAGCATTGCCAGGCAGCCCTTTTTCTAATGCCAATTTGGCATGAGAAAAAAAAATTGCAGCATGCTTTGATTGGCAGAATATATCAAACGTCAAACACCCATTCAAATCTATGGGTGTTTCTAAAACATCAGACTGCATTAAGATATCATCCGAGTGCAGTCCGATT
The DNA here is from genome assembly GCA_033576535.1 of Allobates femoralis. Taxonomy (NCBI): domain Eukaryota; kingdom Metazoa; phylum Chordata; class Amphibia; order Anura; family Aromobatidae; genus Allobates; species Allobates femoralis. The sequence goes on along the minus strand of JARQOC010000003.1, from coordinate 279,612,047 downwards.
TACGCAGACACAGACAATGGTGAAGATGGAGAAATGAAGTTTTTGGTCTTCTCCGCACCTTCTCTAATGTGAAACAATTGGATTACAATAAACTGACACTCTGACATACACAGATAAGAGTTTGAGCAGAGTGTCAATGCTATAATCACACTGATTCGGAAAAAAAAATCTGCTCATGGGAGCACAACCTAAGACCTGCAGTCCCAGGTTAAAAAGTCTTATAGCTACCGGCTCCTCCGCAATCTCTCCTACCAGAATAGAAAGAAATGGTAAATGGGAATTTGGGAATGTAGTTAGGGGTGTGGTCAAATACTGCAGTGGTGTGCGAAGCATGTCACTTAGTTTGGGATCAAACTGGCGTAAGGCATCTGATGTGAGATAATCGTATGCTATGTGCAAATGACACTCAGCTCAAACTCTGCTGCGAGTTTGATCTGAGTGTCATTTTACTTTATTTAAATTCTGTTGCATGTGAGAATCAGATCACAGGTGCAGACAAGTCAGTGAACTTAATTTCTCCACCATCTTCATTTTCTGTATTAGCGTATATCGGACTGTACATTTGAGTGCAGTTTGATATGTCATACACCATTAGACTTGTATGGGTGTGCACCGTCCGACATACAATGCCAATTGCAGCATGCAGCGATATTTTTTCTCATGTCGAACCATCATGGGGAGAAAAACGCTGACTGGCAGTACTCTATAGTGTAACACTGGAACCAGTGTTATCTAATAAAACTTTGGATAGCACTCGTCCATGTTATACACTTTTGTGAGCGAGGCCTTAGTTTTTCCCCTTATTGTTCTGTAAAACGTATTATTTATAACACTGACTTTTATGTGTTTTTCCCCATGGAGTTGCATTAGATGTGGAACATCCACAGGTAAAAAATGTATGTGCTGTTAATACGCACTAAAACAACACATTAACTACACTAGAATATAAGAATAAAGGTTTAACAAAGCCAAGTATTAGAAAGAATCAAAAACAAAGCAGCTTCATTTACTACCATGACATACCAAAAAGAGACAAAAACTGCCACGTTAAAATGTAAAAAATGCACAGCAAGAAAACCGAAAAGTGACCTAATACACATAAGACATGCAGAATTGATGCAAATCTGCAAAATCAAACTCTCATTAAATACTCATTATACCCTTAAAGTTTAAAGGAGAATGTACATGGTATGCTGCCATGGTTTAGTCAGCATGCATCGCCTGACAGGTCCCCTTTATTTGAGGTTAAATTGCTTTTAAAGAGGATCACAAACACATGATTCAGGTGACTCTACTCTCACCTGTCTATAGCAACAGATTAGCAGTAGTCAACAAAGACTTTGCAATATATTAACTAAGGCTGATCCATAGTCACAGATTGTATTTTGTCACAATATGTAATATTAGCTGTTCTATATCAATAAACCAAAAGCCTAACCTAAAACCTGGACGTTTTATATAGCTAAACTTAGCGGGGTGGTCCATCACCTACAATGTCCTTTCTTAAGTATCTATTCTTGTACAGTATAACCACTTATGTAATTTGCTATACTTCACATTACCCAACACTTCTCCTTATCTAGCTAAACCCTAATGGCCACTTTACACGCGGCAACAGGAAGATAGAAACCGGCAGGTGTCGGAGACAATTGTACCTTTTACCTTCAAAACACCTTGCAGATACCTGAATTACACGCAGCCACTTCAAGGTGTTTTGAAGGTAAAAGGTACAATTGTCTCCGACACCTACCGGTTTCTATCTTCCTGTTGCCGCGTGTAAAGTGGCCATAAATGTGTTCTTCTTGTGATGTTTCATTTGAGAGGAATTCTCAAACATGACATCACAGGAGGTTTGGGCTATACTCACTTCCCTACAGCATCTATCATCCCTCCTAGAACAGGACATCAGGGGGCAGTGATAGAAGCAGTGAATAACAACAGTCCTGTGTAACTGCTTCTATCAGTGCTCCCTGACAATGTCTCCTTTCACAAAAGTGACAGCTGCGGTGGAGATAGAAGCAGAGTAACCGTGCTGCACCCATCGCCCCTAAAGCAAATATCATTATCGATGCAGAACATCTTCAGAGGAGGAGGCAATGCAAAAAACTATAAAGTAACTGCAGCTTTGCGCCCTGGTGTAAAAGACGCTGTTGGGAGTGAGTGTAGCCCCAGCCTTCAGTGACTCCTTTCAAACGAAATGTCACTAGACGTGAAGTAAAAAATACATAGCGATTAACTAGATAGGGAGAAGTGTAGTTTTTTAAATATAATAAAGTTAATTATAAAAGTGGCATGGGTATAAAGATACAGTAATGGCTGAGCACCCCTGAAATTGTTCCAGAAAATAAAGTATTTCTCCCAGAAAATTATTGCAACTATATTTTTTGTTATACACCTGTTTATTTCCTTTGTGTATATTGGAACAACACCAGAAAAAAAAATCAAATTGGACATAATTTCACAAAGAACTCCAAAAATAGGCCGGAAAAAATTGTTTGCATCCTCAACTTCTTATTTGGTTGCTCACCCTTTGGAACAAGTAACTGCAATCAATGGCTTCCTATAACCATCCACAAGCTTCTACCACCTCTCATCTCTACGTCTGGACCACTCTTTTGCAAACTGCTCCAGGTCTCTCATATTTGAAGGGTGTCTTCTCCCAACAGCAATTTTAAGATCTCTCAATGGGTGTTTAATGGGATATAGATTCGGACTCATTGTGGACTACTTCAGAACTCTCAAAAGCTTTGTTTCCATCCATTTCTAGGGGCTTCTTGAAGTATGTTTGGGGGTCATTGTCCTGCTGGAAGACTCATGACCTAAGACACAAACCCAGCTTTCTTACACTGGGCACTATATTGCAACCCAAAATCTTTTGGCAATCTTGAGATTTCATGATACCTTTCACACAATCAAGACACGCAGTGCCAGAGGCAGAAAAACAATCTAAAAACATCTTTGAACCGCTACCATGTTTGAATCTAGTTACTCTATTCTTTTCGTTGCAGGGCTCGTTACATTTTCGGTAAACAGTAAAATGAAGTGCTTTACCAAAAAGCTCTATCTTGGTCTCATCTGTCAATAAAACAATTTTGGCTTGCTCACATACATTTTGGAAATCTGCAGTCTAGCTTTTGTATATCTCTGTGTCAGCAGTGTGATCCTCCTGGGTCTCCTGCCATAGCATTTCATTTCATTCAAATATTGATGGATAGTCCATGCTGCCACGTATGCACCCTGAGCCTGCAAGAACTTCTTTGGAACTTGACTGGGGATACTTATCCACCATCCGGACTTTCCTGCTTTGCAACATTTCATCAAGTTTTCTCTGACATCACTTTCACGGATATTAGCTTCAGTGCCATGGTTTGGAGACTTCTTGATTATGTTGTGCACCGTGAACAAAGGAACATTAAAATCTCTGTATATAGTATTGTAACCTTGAGATTGTTGATATATTTCAACAATTTTCGATAACAAGTCTTCAAACAGTTATTTTCTCCTTTTTATGTTCTCCATGCATAGTGTGGCACACACAGACACACAATACAAAGATTGATTCACGTTCTCCCCTTTTTATCTGGTTTCAGGTGTGGTTTTCATATTGTATTGTCCACAGCTGTTACTTGCCACAGGTGAGTTTGAATGGGCATCACATGCTTGAAACAGACTTGTTTACCCACAATTTTTACCCACAATTTTGGAAAGGTGCTAACAATTTAGTTTTGTCCATATTTTTATTTTTGTGTGAAATTATGTCAAATTTAAATTTTCTTTCCTCTGGCTTTTATTTATGCTGTTGCAATACACACAGAGGTGATAAACATGTGTTTAACAAAACATGTAAACTTGCACATTTCCTTTTCTGGAAAAATGTCAAGGGTGCCAACATTTTCGATCATGACTGTAGATACTTAGGAAGAAATTTTAAGTACTGGACCAACTCTATAATATCCCCGTCTATTATGGTAAATGGTTGTCCAAGACAAATATATTGAAGATCTAACCTTAGGACAATCGATCATCAGCATCATTCAGGTGAGGGTCTGATAAAATGACACCTCCACCAATCAGCTGTTAGCAGGTCTAGGTACACATTGTATGAAACTGGAATACTAAATGTTTACACCATGTAGTGGCCAATCTTTGCACTGCATCTAAGCTCCTATTTAATTTCCTAACAAACTTGTGGATTTAGACCAGAGGTCCCCAATGTCAGTCCTCGAGGGCCGAACCAGTGCAGGTTTTCAGGATTTCCTTACTATTGCACAGGGATTGGAATCATTGCCTGCTGTGCAATACTAAGGAGATCCTGAAAACCTGCACTGGTTCGGCCCTCGAGGACTGACATTGGGGACCTCTGATTTAGACGGTCAGATAAAGACATTTTTTTCCATGTCAACCTTATGGAATTGTTTTTTCTATACTACAGAAACTATAAGCCTAACTTATCTCAAAACCTAGAATCTTAAATGTGACTTCAGCTGACCCCAACAGTCCATTATTCCATACCATTATAATCGCGAACATACAGAAAGCAAAGGTATTGAGTTCTGTTTACACATTTCATTGTAGAGCTACCGTACTTTATCCCTCCATAGGCCTCATTCATACATCAGTATTTTTGATCAGAAGTTGTATGTCAAAATTAGGAGTGTCTAAAAAAATATCGAACAAGTATCAATTTTTCAACTCAAATTTTTCCCTGTAAGACCCCTTATACATCACGATGTTTGTGCATCCGTGGCTATCCGTTGTAAAACTGATTCGATATGGCCCCCATGTATCCCTATGGGCACGGATTGGTGCTTAATAGCCATCCGTGTCTGCAGGGGTCTGATTGTGTCTGCTGTTTTCATGTCCCCAAAATCGGAGATTGCTCCAATTTTGGGCACAGCGGATAGAATCGGACAGCATCGGATCCGATGCTATCCAATTCAAATAACAAATTTCCTGAATCCAATTTTAGTGTACTGAGCATGCTCAGTACACTTAAATTGCTCTGCTCAGTGTAATTTCACTTTAGCAGTGCATCTACCTACACTGCTAAAGTGAAATTAAGAAAATAAATAAAGCAATGTGTTAAAAAATATCCAAGACCCGAGAAGACGTCTGAATGCTGCCAGGATCTTGACATAAAATGTGATTGGCCGGTAGCGATCAGGTGGTATGTGACGTCACATATCACATGATCACTACCGGCCAATCACAGATCTTTAAGGTCCTGGCAGCATCCGGACGTCTTCTCAGTTCCCGGACAGCCAGCAGAGAGGTAAGAATTTATTCTTTTATTTTTAATACATGTTTTGTCTCTTATTTTGCCTCACAGTGTATGTAGATACACTGGGAAAGCAAAACTTCAGCTCCGACTTGTAACAGGGGGGAAGAACACAGGATTCTTTTTCCCCCCCATGTGACATCACAGCCCCAACACCACTGGGCTCCTCTCAACTCTTCTGAGTCCGGATCCGTCAAAATAATGGATCCGGACACAGAAATGGCATCCGGAGGTACACATCTGGGCCTGTCTGTTCCTGTCCGTGGGGTCCTGCAAAAAACAGGATCCCCATGGACACGAAAAAGTTGTGATGTGAAAAGGCCTAACTCTCATTCCCAGGAGGCAATGCGCCTAGGAATTCACTGTGTTGAGCGCTTTAGCCAGCTGCCCGCAGTGCTTTCTTGGACTGGTCTCCCTGAGATCAGTGAATGCTTTGTAACTTTCATTCCTGCCTTTGCAAATAAACAACAATGCAAAAATACTGACGTGTGAATGGGGCCTAAGGGTGGGATGAAGTAGCTCTACAATGAAATGATTCAACAAAATCCAATACCTTCGCTTTCTGCACCTTGGTGGTTATAATGGTATGGATTAATGGGGTGATGGGGTCAACTGAAGTCACATTCGAGATTCTAGGTTTCGAGATAAGTTAGGCTTTAATCAATGCTTGGCTTCTTCAACAAAAACAAACATCATGAATAATTCACAAATATACCAATATAAAAGCAGCGTTGTGAAGCTCAATGGCCATGAAATACAAACCTCTGCCAGATGATCTCTAAGGTTTGTCTTTCAGTTGACTGATGTTTTATTTTTCCTGCCTTTGTTTAGCGTTCATGTAATCAATTATTTACAGTTTTTATGTCTCTCAAGCGTTCTCACATTAGGTCCTGTATACAACGTATTGATATATGAATACATTTAGACAGTTTACTGTATTAAATGATACACACATAATCCATGGCGTTATCCTCTGACATGATTTTAGGTTATGAAAGCTGTTCATATACTGTAAGTCTTGTTTTAATATCCGTTCATCCATCAGGAAAAGGTTTAGAAATTGACAAATGATCTGTGTCAGTCACATCTAACACCCCCCTAAGCTCTTAGAAAAGATATTATTTTCTGTGAAATCGCCAACACGGGCACCACACGTTTATTTCTTAGATGTTAAATTCTTTTCCAGAGTGACTTGAAGCTACTAATTGAAATCACACCGGCTTCCAACAGCTTTCAGCCACTCTGCTGTCAATACATTTTGGTTTCTACTGAACCAGATAGATTTCAAGTGACAACCAGAACCTCAAAGGATTTTTCTATAGTGATAATACATGAAAACACTCTGCTTCTTTTAACTAATGTTAATGAATAGCTCAGTGATCTGATCAAAATAGATCTCAAAATGTACTATAAAGGACAAATAGTAAATGACAGATTGCTAATAAATTGGTCATGTAGATGAAGAATTTAGGCCCCTTTCACACTAGCGTTTGTTACAATTTACGGCAGATGCGGCGCACTTGCGACACACTTGCGGCAAGCCCTGTGCATTGTCTATGGGGCTTGGGGCAGGTGCGGCAAGTACGGAATAACCGCGTTTTTGTTCGCGGCTGCAACTGCCGCAAGTGCCGAAACCGCGGCTATGCCGCACCTGCCATCCATAAACAACGCACGGGGCTTGCCGCAAGTGCGGCCGGTATACCGCAAATGCGGTAAATCTGCCACATCTGCTGCAAGTTGTAACAAATGCTAGTGTGAAAGGGGCCTTATCAATGTGAGCTTGTCAGTTTGCAGTAAGGATAATTGTGGCACCCCTGCGGGGGATTGCCACAGGTTACACTGGTGCAAGGAAGGATTGACAGCTTGGTTTGTTCAGCACACAACACCTTCCACTCCAGACCTGAAGGGGGAGCTCTACTGGCTGCATTAAGTCAGTTCCACTTTAATGAGATCCAGGCTGAGAGGAGGAGACAGTTGGTCCTAGGAGACAGTTGCTAGGGAGTAGTTCGTGTGAGGAGAGGAAGAAAGGAGGAGGCAGAGCTGCTGGTCCCTGGAAAAGACAGATGCCAGGACCAGAAGGGACCATTTTGTCAGCTGTTCACACCCCAGGGAAGGGGCTGGAGGCAAGGAGAAGAGGTAGGGAATAAGAAGAGGGGCTAAAAGATATTTCCCCTTGAGGACAAACGGACACTGGAGTCCGATGGTGTGGGCTTGTATAGCCACAGTAAAAGCCCAGCAATTTCAGGAGAAGTTTAGCCCTGAAGGAAGAGAATAGAGACATTAAAAACTAACCAAACAGAGGACCAGGGGCCACAGGATAAACCGGGATCCCGCAGAAGGGCCTGATTGTTAGTTTTAGACAATAGAGAATTGGAGAGCTCAAACTCAGGCAAGACTCATCCCTCAAGAGAGAAAGAATAGAGATAAAGGAGGCCTCATATCTTTCTAAGGAGTTAATCCTAAATTGCACCAGGGACCAGGTTATTACTCAGAACTGTTTTGTGACTACCAGTAAAAGGTATCGGAACAACTATCCCTGTGTGTATGTGTGACTGTTCATCGGCTATAACCCACCATCTTCCTCCTTCACTGCTCTCCCTCACCATCTTCCTTTATAGCTGCCCTGAGGTAAAGCTCCACCTGTGGGGAGCTGCACCACACTTAGCTGCCTCATCCATCACCTCAGTGGCCGGCTGGCAGCGCCGGTACCATCTTACTGGACTCTACAGGTGGCGTCACGTTCCCCTGTAAATAACCCCTTTCACCCCCACCGTTTTACCATCAACACCTGGTATAATTGTTCGCCAGGGCACGGCACCGGGGATACCGACCATCCGTGACATCCCACACAGAAGTCCCGGTGACCGAGTACCTCATGCACCCCAGCTCTGGTTCAAACAAATTGGCGTCACGAACAGAACGAGCCAGCCTGGTATCTACCAGGTGAAGTGTGCCTTAAGAACTTTATTACTGTCTAACTGTGTGGATTATAAAAACTGAGCCGAGCCCGCCATTACACCGCCTCACAAAATTCAAACTGCGTCACTACAGCAGGAAAAAGAGTGGGAAGATGAGCCCCGCCCCTCCGCTCTGCCGAGGAGTGACGAAGTGTAGTGGCGGGCTGCTCCGGAAAAGCCCGAAAGACTTGCCCATAGGAACTTTGTGGTGGGCGGGCTTAAAAGTCCATAAAGAACTACGTGCCGGCCCAGGGGCGTGCCTTGGCCCCTCAACAAACATGGGCCATTCAAGAGGCGTCAAAAAGTCTCCCCGCCCCATTGCTCTCAATCAACCAAGGGGGCGGGTCGAGCACCGTAACGGAGGATCTAGCGAGTATGGAGCCCGGAAGAGAGGAGACTGCCGAACCTGGAAGCCTTATCCAGTTCTCAGCAGAGCCCGACCTGACTGGGGAGGAGGACCGAGAGGAAGGAACAGCCGGCAGCGCAGAGGAGGCCGGGCCCCGCGAGCTATGGAGGGTCGCGGTACCAGCACCAACAACAACGGGCAGAGGAAGGAGAGCAGCGTCCTGCACTGATGACAGCGGACATACATGGCAACCAGTAGGCCGTCCCTGGTTTACCCACCTTGAACCCGACGATGAGGCTGAACGACATCGACGACGCGAGGCCTGGTATGCAAATGAACTTGAGACCCGCCAAGCTCGCGTCATGGCTCGTAATCAGCCCCACTTTTAATCTTAGTACCGGGTATGGGTTTGCCAAAGAGGAGGGTCTTTACCAGGAAGTCCATGTTGGTCGGAGGAACGTGAAGGAACACCTACTGCAGGGCCACCCAGACGGGACCTATAATTGTTAAAATGCAATTGTTCTTTTTGTTGTTTTAACTCTTGCAGTACATGAATATAAATGTATGCGAAGATTTTGTTTTGTGTTAAATCCTGATGACAGTAATCAGAGACATGTTACCTGGTCCCAGTTGGATCAACAAGGACTAGACTATAGTCAGAGTTTACAAAGTTAAATGCAACGTTATAAGTAGTGAGCCTCCTGCAAAGGAAGAATACAAATGAACGTAAAATTTTGTTATTACATGTTTGAAAGTTACCCGGTTCACCAGTTAATAAAAATGTTCAATATTATATGTGAAATGTATTTTACTCTAGGTTGGTTTGGTTTGACACCCGCGGACGGGTGTGTTTCACCAAGGGGGGTGTGGCGCCCTGCAGGTATGCGCCACAGAGTGGTATTGCATTTAATATCTATATATAGGCAACCCCAAGCAGCTCTTCAAAACTTTCAACTCCTTACTTCGCCCACCTGCTCCCCCCCCTTCTCCCCTCATCTCTGCTGAAGACTTTGCGACCTTCTTCAAGGAGAAGATCGACAAGATCAGAAGCAGCTTCGGTCCACTATCCCCACACCTCCCCTTCCCACCTACACTGCCCTCCTCCTCCATCAGCCACTTCCCCCCCATAACTGAAGACCAACTCTCCTCCCTCCTGTCAAAATCACACCTCACCACCAGCGCCCACGACCCGCTCCCATCCCACCTCATTCCCAACCACACCTCCATTTTCATCCCAGCCCTCACCCACCTCATTAACCTTTCACTTAGCACTGGTACCTTCCCCTCGGCCTTCAAACACGCCCTAATCACGCCCATCCTAAAAAACCCTCACTTGACCCTACCTCTGTCTCTAACTATCGCCCCATATCTCTTCTCCCATTCGCCTCTAAGCTACTTGAACAGCATGTCCACTCCGAACTGTCCTCTCACCTCTCCTCGTGCTCCCACTTTGACCGCCTACAGTCCGGCTTCCGACCCCTCCATTCCACCGAAACAGCCCTGACCAAAGTCACCAACGACCTACTGACCGCCAAGAACAAACACTACTACTCCATCCTGCTACTCCTTGACCTGTCTGCCGCCTTCGACACGGTTGACCACTCCCTTCTTCTCCGGATCCTGGAATCCCTTGGCATCACCCACCTTGCCCTCTCCTGGATCTCCTCATACCTAGCGGACCGGACCTTCAGTGTCTCCCACTCCCACACCTCCTCCTCACTCTACCCCCTTTCTGTCGGAGTCCCCCAAGGTTCGGTCCTGGGACCCCTACTTTTCTCCATTTACACTCTCGGCCTAGGGCAACTCATCGAGTCCCATGGCCTCCAGTACCACCTCTACGCCGACGACACCCAAATCTACCTGTCCGGCCCTGACATCACCTCCCTACTCTCGAAAATCCCTCAATGCCTTTCCGCCATCTCATCCTTCTTCTCTGCTCGCTTCCTTAAACTCAACATGGACAAAACTGAATTCATAGTCTTCCCCCCAAGAAATTCCACCCCACCTCCCAACCTATCCATCTGCATCAACGACTGTGCCCTCTCCCCAGTACCCCAAGCCAAGTGCCTCGGGGTAATCCTTGACTCCTCCCTATCCTTCAAACCCCACATCGAGGCCCTCACCACATCCCTCCGGCTCCAGCTCAAGAACATCTCACGGATCCGCTCCTTCCTCACCCACGACACCGCTAAAACACTCATCCATGCTCTTATCATCTCCCGCCTTGACTACTGCAACCTCCTTCTCAATGGCCTCCCGGCTAACTCCCTCACACCTCTCCAGTCTATCCTCAACTCCGCTGCCCGACTCATCTATATGTCCTCCCGCTACTCCCCTGTCTCCCCTCTCTGCCAAGCCCTTCACTGGCTCCCCGTCTCCAAGAGATCCCAATTCAAAACACTAACCATGGCGTACAAAGCCATACACAACCTGGCTCCACCATACATCTCCGAACTGGTCTCCCGATACCTACCCTCACGCAACCTCCGCTCCTCCCAAGAACTCCTCCTCTGCTCCCCCCTCATCACCTCTTCGCACAACCGAGTCCAGGACTTCTCCCGGGCATCTGCCTTACTCTGGAACTCCCTACCCGAACACGTCAGACACTCTCCTACCCTGAGTAGCTTCAAGTGTCACCTGAAGACTCACTTGTTCCGTCAAGCCTACAACCTGCCATGAGACCCAGGCGACCGCCCCATACCTGACATTCCCCCATCCTACTGTATCCTAACCCACCCCTCATAGACTGTGAGCCCTCGTGGACAGGGTCCCTGCCCCTCCTGTACCTGTACGTCATGATCGCCTAGATTTAGTGTACTTGTTCTTGTCTCCCTCAACCTCATGTAAAGCGCCATGGAACCTAATGGCGCTATATAAATAAATAATAATAATAATAATAATAATAATATTATTGTAAGTTGCTAGGTTAGGATTTAAACCTTATGGAGTCTATTTTTAGCACTCACTTAGGACCGCACCACTTAGAGTAGGGGGAACTGTAATATAGTAGGTTCCACAGGTGGGGGCGGAGCTTAGGATAGAGTTAGAGTGACAGTTGAGATTTACCTCAGACGGCGCTGGGAAGGCAGACAGAGTGGTCAGGCCTGGCAGCCCAGCTGAGTGGAAGGTACCCCATCTTTATGTGGGGGCCCAGGACAGATGGCAACGGACCAGGACTGGTAGGAGCCAGCTGGTCATGTTGAGGGGACACCGGTGACACGGACTACCGAGGCAGCCAGGAGTTCAGCCCTGACTGCAAAGCCGACGAGCTGCAGGCCCAACAGAACCGGGTTGCTGACAGCCTCACAAAGGTACCTCACCCCTCATGCCCAAAAGACGGTCCTACACTAGTGAGGGAAGACTAAAACCCGGTGTCAGGTGGGAAACTTGTGCGTTCCTGCTGTTCTCATTTGGACCGGTATAAGTCAAGCTAAGCCTACTAGACACAGACTGCAGGACTGGCGGGTGAGCTCTTCAAAGGTGGGAAAGACTGAGAGAACTAGAGAAAGTAGAAACCCTGAAAGACAGAGAGAGAACATCTAAAGACTCCTTAAGAGAAATCCTGAGTTGGTAACAACACCCTAAACCAAACTGTACTGTGCTTTGTTATGCCATCAGCCGGTACTGAGTAAAGCAAAGTTAAACTGGAAATGGTTTCTGTTATTCTTCCTGCCGCAGCTCAAAGGACTTAACATCATCAACATCAACAGCAGAGGGGTAAGAACTGCACCACATTTCCATCACTGTCCTCCCTCACCGTCTCACCACAATAGCTGCCCTGAGGTAAAGCTCCACCTGTGGGGAGCTGCACCACACTTAGCTGCCTCATCCATCACCTCAGTGGCCGGCTGGCAGCGCCGGTACCATCTTACCGGACTCTACAGGTGGCGTCACGTTCCCCTGTAAATAACCCCTTTCACCCCCACCGTTTTACCATCAACACCTGGTATAATTGTTCGCCAGGGCACGGCACCGGGGATACCGACCATCCGTGACATCCCACACAGAAGCCCCGGTGACCGAGTACCTCATGCACCCCAGCTCTGGTTGAAACATAATGGCCGCTTTACACGTCCCGATATTGTCATCCAACTTCGATAAAAAGTCACATGGTTCGTGCGTTGGCGCCGATATGGTTCGTGCATTGTGTGGTGTAAATGACCAATTCGATGCAAGAACGATGCCAAAACGATATCGGGGAAGAATTGTGCAGGCTCTCCAACTGGCCGATATTGGATGGACGATCTGGCAGGATGTGATTGCCCAACAACGATTTGGAGCACAACTTCTCCTATTCAATCCCATGTTAAATGGTCGTTCCCTGGTTCGCTCGTACGAGGGGACGTATCCATCGCAGTTGTGTTGCCTGCCGATATCTCCCTGTGTGACATCTCCTATGCGATCTTGGATTTCTGCCAAAAATGTGCGCACTCCCATGCTGTTGTATCCAATATCGACACGATGTTGGGACGTGTAAAGCGGCCATAAAACAAATATATAATATATCCTATTTTAAGAGTTGCTATAACACTTTCCTATAATTTTCAGACTGGAGCCATAAAATACAAACGGTCTTGAATTACAGCACATGGTTCGTAACAAGTGGAGAGGCGTTAGTGAAGATCTTATAGAGGCCATCTTGGAAATTCTGTGCTATGTAAAAAAAATAATTTCTATTATTAAAATACACTCAACCAACATACATTAGGTAGCAGGGGCATAGCTACAACAGGTGCAGGGGTTGCAATAGCATCTGTGTCCTAGGTGGCCTCCAAAAGTCCATTCGGCCTATAAGGAAAACACTAATGCTATTAAAGGTTTGCAATAATAGAGTCCCCATTGGAGCTTCTGCATCGGGGCCCACGAGCTTCAGGTTGCGCCACTGTTAGGTAGAGTCCTCCATGTATTGCTGCCTACTATTTTACCTTTGCCAGATGTCGTCCAGGGTCATGTAATACCTTTTTTATATTTTTCACTTAATTAATCATTTTATGGAGCGCACACTTTTTTTTGTACGCATATTACACAGATTCAAAATCTGATTTTGACAGTTTATATACGACTAGATGGTGGCCCGATTCTAAAGAATCGGGTAGTCTAGAATCTATATATAGTTTATTTAGTAATAGGGGAGTGCTGTGAAAGTAATTGTGAGTATACGGTGGCTCAGTGGTTAGCAGTGAGTGCGGTGGCTCAGTGGTAAGCAGTGAGTGGGGTGGCTCAGTGGTCAGCAGTGAGTGCGGTGGCTCAGTGGTCAGCAGTGAGTGCGGTGGCTCAGTGGTCAGCAGTGAGTGCGGTGGCTCAGTGGTCAGCAGTGAGTGCGGTGGCTCAGTGGTCAGCAGTGAGTGCGGTGGCTCAGTGGTCAGCAGTGAGTGCGGTGGCTCAGTGGTCAGCAGTGAGTGCGGTGGCTCAGTGGTCAGCAGTGAGTGCGGTGGCTCAGTGGTCAGCAGTGAGTGCGGTGGCTCAGTGGTCAGCAGTGAGTGCGGTGGCTCAGTGGTCAGCAGTGAGTGCGGTGGCTCAGTGGTCAGCAGTGAGTGCGGTGGCTCAGTGGTCAGCAGTGAGTGCGGTGGCTCAGTGGTCAGCAGTGAGTGCGGTGGCTCAGTGGTCAGCAGTGAGTGCGGTGGCTCAGTGGTCAGCAGTGAGTGCAGCACAGGCTGGAGGGGGAGGAGGCAGAGGAGGGAGGAGGCAGAAACTGGAGGGGTTAGATGAGGGAGGGGTCAGGGGAGAGCGGAGGCAGGGGAGAGCGGAGGCTGGAGGGCAGAGGAGAGCGGAGGCTGGAGGGCAGAGGAGAGCGGAGGCTGGAGGGCAGAGGAGAGCGGAGGCTGCAGGGCAGAGGAGAGCGGAGGCTGGAGGGCAGAGGAGAGCGGAGGCTGGAGGGCAGAAAAGAGCGGAGGCTGGAGGGCAGAAAAGAGCGGAGGCTGGAGGGCAGAAGAGAGCGGAGGCTGGAGGGCAGAGGAGAGCGGAGGCTGGAGGGCAGAGGAGAGCGGAGGCTGGAGGGCAGAGGAGAGCGGAGGCTGGAGGGCAGAGGAGAGCGGAGGCTGGAGGGCAGAGGAGAGGGGAGGCTGGAGGGCAGAGGAGAGCGGAGGCTGGAGGGCAGAAGAGAGCGGAGGCTGGAGGGCAGAAGAGAGCGGAGGCTGGAGGGCAGAAGAAAGCGGAGGCTGGAGGGCAGAGGAGAGCGGAGGCTGGGGGGCAGAGGAGAGCGGAGGCTGGGGGGCACAGGAGAGGGGAGACTGGGGGGCACAGGAGAGGGGAGGCTGGAGGCCAGAGGGGAGGCTGGAGGCCAGAGGGGAGAGCGGAGGACAGAGGGGAGAGCGGAGGACAGAGGGGAGAGCGGAGGACGAGGGGGAGAGCGGAGGACAGAGGGGAGAGCGGAGGACAGAGGGGAGAGCGAGAGGACAGAGGAGAGCGGAGGACAGAGGAGAGCGGAGGACAGAGGAGAGCGGAGGACGGAGGAGAGCGGAGGCCGGAGGAGAGCGGAGGCCGGAGGAGAGCGGAGGCTGGAGGGCAGGGGATAGCGGAGGCAGGGGAGAGCGGAGGCAGGGGAGAGCGGAGGCAGGGGAGAGCGGAGGCAGAGGACAGCGGAGGCTGGAGGCCAGAGGACAGCGGAGGCTGGAGGCCAGAGGACAGCGGAGGCTGGAGGCCAGAGGACAGCGGAGGCTGGAGGCCAGAGGACAGCGGAGGCAGGAGGCCAGAGGACAGCGGAGGCAGGAGGCCAGAGGACAGCGGAGGCTGGAGGCCAGAGGAGAGCGGAGGCTGGAGGCCAGAGGAGAGCGGAGGCTGGAGGCCAGAGGAGAGCGGAGGCTGGAGAAGAGCGGAGGCAGAGGACAGCGGAGGCAGAGGACAGCGGAGTGCGGAGGCTGGAGAAGAGCGGAGGCTGGAGAAGAGCGGAGGCTGGAGAAGAGCGGAGGCTGGAGAAGAGCGGAGGCCGGAGAAGAGCGGAGGCCGGAGAAGAGCGGAGGCCGGAGAAGAGCGGAGGCTGGAGAAGAGCGGAGGCAGAGGAGAGCGGAGGCAGAGGAGAGCGGAGGCTGGAGAAGAGCGGAGACAGAGTAGAGCGGAGGCTGGAGAAGAGCGGAGGCAGAGGAGAGCGGAGGCTGGAGAAGAGCGGAGGCAGAGGAGAGCGGAGGCTGGAGAAGAGCGGAGGCTGGAGAAGAGCGCAGGCTGGAGAAGAGCGGAGGCTGGAGAAGAGCGGAGGCAGGGGAGAGCGGAGGCAGGGGAGAGCGGAGGCAGGGGAGAGCGGAGGCAGGGGAGAGCGTAGGCAGGGGAGAGCGTAGGCAGGGGAGAGCGTAGGCTGGAGGCCACAGAAGAGCGGAGGCTGGAGGCCACAGGAGAGCGGAGGCTGGAGACCACAGGAGAGCGGAGGCTGGAGGCCACAGGAGAGCGGAGGCTGGAGGCCACAGGAGAGCGGAGGCTGGAGGCCACAGGAGAGCGGAGGCTGGAGGCCACAGGAGAGCGGAGGCTGGGGGGCAGAGGAGAGCGGAGGCTGGACGGCAGGGGAGAGCGGAGGCTTGAGAAGAGCGGAGGCTGGAGAAGAGCGGAGGCTGGAGAAGAGCGGAGGCTGGAGAAAAGCGGAGGCAGAGGAGAGCGGAGGCAGAGGAGAGCGGAGGCTGGAGAAGAGCGGAGGCAGAGGAGAGCGGAGGCAGAGGAGAGCGGAGGCTGGAGGAGAGCGGAGGCAGAGGAGAGCGGAGGCTGGAGAACAGCGGAGGCAGAGGAGAGCGGAGGCTGGAGAAGAGCGGAGGCAGAGGAGAGCGGAGGCTGGAGAAGAGCGGAGGCAGAGGAGAGCGGAGGCTGGAGAAGAGCGGAGGCAGAGGAGAGCGGAGGCAGAGGAGAGCGGAGGCAGAGGAGAGCGGAGGCTGGAGAAGAGCGGAGGCTGGAGAAGAGCGGAGGCTGGAGAAGAGCGGAGGCTGGAGAAGAGCGGAGGCAGAGTAGAGCGGAGGCTGGAGAAGAGCGGAGGCTGGAGAAGAGCGGAGGCTGGAGAAGAGCGGAGGCTGGAGAAGAGCGGAGGCTGGAGAAGAGCGGAGGCAGGGGAGAGCGGAGGCAGGAGGGCAGGGGAGAGCGTAGGCAGGGGAGAGCGTAGGCAGGGGAGAGCGTAGGCAGGGGAGGCGTAGGCAGGGGAGAGCGTAGGCAGGGGAGAGCAGAGGCTGGAGGCCACAGGAGAGCGGAGGCTGGAGGCCACAGGAGAGCGGAGGCTGGGGGGCAGAGGAGAGCGGAGGCTGGGGGGCAGAGGAGAGCGGAGGCTGGGGGGCAGAGGAGAGCGGAGGCTGGGGGGCAGAGGAGAGCGGAGGCTGGGGGGCAGAGGAGAGGGGAGACTGGGGGGCACAGGAGAGGGGAGGCTGGAGGCCAGAGGGGAGGCTGGAGGCCAGAGGGGAGAGCGGAGGCCAGAGGGGAGAGCGGAGGCCAGAGGGGAGAGCGGAGGCCAGAGGAGAGCGGAGGCTGGAGGCCAGAGGAGAGCAGAGGGCAGAGGAGAGCGGAGGCCAGAGGAGAGCGGAGGGCAGAGGGCAGAGGAGAGCGGAGGCCAGAGGAGAGCGGAGGCCAGAGGAGAGCGGAGGCCAGAGGAGAGCGGAGGCCAGAGGAGAGCGGAGGCCAGAGGAGAGTGGAGGCTGGAGGGCAGGGGAGAGCGGAGGCAGGGGAGAGCGGAGGCAGGGGAGAGCGGAGGCAGAGGACAGCGGAGGCAGAGGACAGCGGAGGCTGGAGGCCAGCGGAGGCTGGAGGCCAGAGGACAGCGGAGGCTGGAGGCCAGAGGACAGCGGAGGCTGGAGGCCAGAGGACAGCGGAGGCTGGAGGCCAGAGGAGAGCGGAGGCTGGAGGCCAGAGGAGAGCGGAGGCTGGAGGCCAGAGGAGAGCGGAGGCTGGGGGGCAGAGGAGAGCGGAGGCTGGAGGCCAGAGGAGAGCGGAGGCTGGGGGGCAGAGGAGAGCGGAGGCTGGAGAAGAGCGGAGGCAGAGGACAGCGGAGGCTGGAGGCCAGAGGAGAGCGGAGGCTGGAGAAGAGCGGAGGCTGGAGAAGAGCGGAGGCAGAAGAGAGCGGAGGCTGGGGGGGCACAGGAGAGGGGAGGCTGGGGGGGCACAGGAGAGGGGAGGCCGGGGGGCACAGGAGAGGGGAGGCTGGGGGGCACAGGAGAGGGGAGGCTGGGGGCACAGGAGAGGGGAGGCTGGTGGGGCAGAACACTCACCGGGCTGTCGGCGGGGCTGTGTGCGGGGCAGGTGGCGGAATGGTGGTCCCAGATGGAGGAGGAGAGTGGGCGGTGCCGGCGGAGGCCGCACACCGGAGTGTGGGCCGGGCCGGTTCCCGGATGTGGGTGGGACTCAGGGTGCATCTAGGCACCCTGCCGCCGGAGCCGATCGGAGGGCGGGGGGGTGCTGGCGGGTCTGAGGGCCGCCGCCCCTGCAGCGTCCGCTCGGCCCCGCCGCCCTGCAGCCTACAGTGCCACAGCGTCCGTCTCTCCTGAGGGCGGCGCTGATGTTGGTGGCCCGCCCCCTTCTGTGATGCCGCTCCCCCTGGCTGCCGGCGCTCTGGACTCAGGGCTCACACTGTCCAGTGGACGGTGCGGCCCTGGGTGGGAGCACACGGCACTGTGTGGGGGTGGCGGGTGGCGCTTTAGCGCCCACTGCGAGCCGCTATTCAGGTTTGACAGCGGCTCGCGGTGAGCGCTACGCGCTCACCGCTCGTGGGTCTGGAACTTCCGTTTCCGGTCTGTGACACAGGGCGCAGGCCGTCACGGAAGTTGGCCAGATTCCACAGGAAGTGGCCTTCGGGTTTTATATAGTAGATTTTATTTACTGTGTGCGTATACATTCATTTTTGCTATTGTTTATTATGAAATTGTCCTACATACAAACTAAATTTGTGATTCTAATCCTAGGAATGGTAAGTCTGTTATTGTAGGTTATTATCTAGAAAGGATGTCTTCTTGCCAGCAGATGGGTTCACAGAATTTGATCAAACTGTGTGCTAAGTACCTCAATCCATCATAGTCCATATAGCAGTGCTGAATTTCAAAATAATACAGTCAATTTTCACATACTCTACATTAACACGCTCATAGTAAAATTGTATTTGCTTGTATCTGTGCATTTGGCCGATGAACCAATTTGAGCGCCTAATGTGTCGGACAATTAGGTCAGAGGTTCCCAACTCCAGTCCTCAAGGCACACCAACAGTGCATGTTTTCAGGATTTCCTTAGAAATTGGAATCATCCCCAGTGCAGGTGATTCAATTATCACCTGTGCAATACTAAGGAAATCCTGAAAACATGACCTGTTGGTGTGCCTTGAGGACTGGAGTTGGGAACCTCTGAATTAGGTGATCAGGCCGCCTGTCCAATCAAGAGCTCCAATCAAAGAGTTATATTTCATTCTTTACTTATCCGTGCATTTTTAGATTTTTGCTTTGATAGTATATATTGCTACTTGGTTCTGACTAGATTTATTACCTAACTCAGTTTTTAGATTTGTCCGTTATTCGCCTTTATACTTTGACCATGATTTGTTTCTGACCTACTTTTTACCTTATGCCTTGTTTTCTAATCCTTCTGCCTGACTTGTGGTCATAACTTCACCTTAAATCACATCTTGACCATCAGCTAAACATAGACAGTCACAATTTTTGGCATGGGGACTTTCTCCAGCAAGTCTATGTCTCTGTTTGGAGGTTTAAGGGCTTATCCAAGTTTGGGATGAAAGTCTGCAGTCACTCTATGTGACTGCAGACTTCTGAAACCTTAATGTAACAATTCTGCAGGGTCAGCGGTAAGAGTGGGCTATCATGTGACTGCAAGTATGTGATTTGCATAAATGCATTCACATGCTAATATAGGGGGGCACAGTCTTCCTCAATTCAGTTGTATTGAACTAGGTCGCACAAGTCTAGTTGGGATGTGGCCTAAAGTATGTCCCAATGCTGTCCCTGACAGCGTGGAGTGCTTATGATGTGAAAATTCAAAAGTCTGCAATCACATAGGGTGACTTCTGACTTTCATCCCAAACCTGGGGACCCCCTTTAAGGAGTGAAAACCAAGGATGCATTGTTTGGAATAGTTAGCACCAAACGGACTGCACTTTTCCTTACCTTGCTCGTAAGCATCATAATTATGATATGTGCTACAAAATGGGTTATCTACATAATGGATCTTTACATCTGTATTTGTTTTTAATTATGGCCTGTGAATTACATGCTAAAGTTTGTAGCTAATCATTCAGGTTCAGTGGGTACGGAAAATGTTCAGAACCCTTAGCATGTTTTACTCTTTGTTTCATTGCAGTCATTTGGTAAATTCAAAAAAGTTAATTTTTTTCTCATTAAATGTACACTTCACCCCATCTTGACTGAAAAAAACTGAAATGTAGAAATGTTTGCATATTTTTTTTTTAAAGAAAAACTGAAATATCACATGGTCATAAGTATTCAGCCCCTTTGCTCAGTATTCAGTAGACGCTTCCTACTGAGCTAGTACAGCCATGAGTCTTCTTGGGAATGATGCAACAAATTTTTCACACTTGGATTTGGGGATCCTCTGCCATTCTTCTTTGCTGATCCTCTCCAGTTCTGTCAGGTTGGATGGTGAATGATGGTGGACAGCCATTTTCAGGTCTCTCCAGAGATGCTCAATTGGGTTTAGGTCAGGGCTGGGCCAGTCAAGAATGGTCACAGAGTTGTTCTGAAGCCACTCCGTTGTTATTTTAGCTGTGTGCTTAAGGTCATTGTCTTGTTGGAAGGTGACCCTTTGGCAAAGTCTAAGGTCCAAAGCACTCTGGAAGAGGTTTTCATCCAAGATATAGCTGTACTTGGCCACATTCATATTTCCTTTAATTGAAACCAGTCGTCCTTGTCCCTATAATTGAAAAACACCTCCATAGCATGATGCTGCCACCACCATGTTTCATTATTGGGATTGTATTGGGCAGGTGATGAGCAGTGCCTGGTTTTCTAAACACATACCACTTAGAATTATCACCAAAAGTTCTATCTTTGTCTTATCTGAGCAGAGGATCTTATTTCTCATAGTCTGGGAGTCCATCATGTGTTTCTATTGTTTCCTTGCAAACACTTTCATATATTTTGCACTGAGAGGATGCTTCCGTCGAGCTACTCTGACATAAAGGTCCGACTAGTGGAGGACTGCAGTGATAGTTGACTTTGTGAAACTTTCTCCCATCTCCCTACTACATCTCTGGAGCTCAGCTACAGCGATTTTGGAGTTCTTTTTTACCTATCTTACCAAGAGTCTTCTCCGACAATTGCTCAGTTTGGCTGGACGGCCAGGTCTAGGAAGACTTATGGTGGTCCCAAATGTCTTCCATTTAAGGATTATGGAGACCACAGTGCTCTTAGGAACCTTGAGTACTGCAGAAATTCTTTTGTAACCTTGTGCCTTGCCACAATCCTGTCTCTGAGCTCATTGGGCAGTTTCTTTGGAGTCATGATTTTCATTTCGTCTGACATGCGCTGTGAGCTGTGACGTCTTATATAGACAGGTGTATGCCTTTCTAAATCAAGTCCTATCAGTTTAATTAAACACAGCTGGAATCCAGTCAAGGAGTAGAATTATCTCAAGGAAATGGACAGCATGTGACTTAAATATGATTGTCTGAGCAAAGGATGTGAATACAGTACTTATGATCATATATTTAACTTTTTATTTAAAAAAAAAATGTGCAAAAATGTCTACATTTCTGCTTTTTCAGTCTAGATGGGGTGCAGAGTGTACATTAATGAGAAAAAATGACCTTTTTTGAATTTACCAAATGGCTGCAATGAAACAAAGAGTGAAAACTGTAAAGGGGTCTGAATACTTTCCGTACCCCCTGTATGTGTGTTCTCGTAATGTGTCCTTTGCTTTGACTCCTCAGTACATTTTCTCTTTTTTCATTATTTAGCATTCCCGTTGATTATGCTTTGCTAGCACTGTTACTGGATTTCTGATCAATAAATACACAATGTGTGCTACTGTATATTTACTAGAGAGTATAGAGTATATTTACCTACTAAAGAAATACTTGGCAACAAAGAACTAAGGAACGAAGGCAATTTTGTATTTCTTACCAAGGAATGCTAAGTATCTTATTTGTATAGTGCTGTCATTGCCATAGAGGGAGGTCATGCTGTTGCTATTTGGCTCCATATAGGAGGGAACCTTGCTGGTAATCTCCTTTCCTTCCCTGTGACAATAATCAGCATGTAAAGCATGGTGTGTTATGGTTGTAAAATGCAAAAATCAGAACCAGTACAGGGTCTAAATTGTGTGGGGTCCAAATTTGGATTCCGTTAGGATTTCCCGCATTGTATATAACTTTTTACTTTTTACTTGTAATCAGGTTATTCTATATGACCTGTGCATTTCCGACACTATTTGAGACATCGCGAAGATGAGTATATATTTAATTATTATTTACACAATACAGTTTCATTGTTTTTAAGGTTGAAGGTAGACATAAGTCCATTGTGTTCAACCAATAACTTAACATGTTGGTCCACGGGAAGACAAAAACCCCATGAAGCAGATGCTAGATACCCAATATTAGTGGAAAAATTCAACAACTCCACATATGGCATTCAGACTAGTTCTATGAGTCCACGCCTAGTAAACATAACCTATAATATTATATTTTTTTAAGAATAGTATCTAGGTTCACATCACTGCATCCTTATCAAGGGGACTGTGCAGTCCAAATCCACAAGTCTGCAGTAACTCTAAGTGACAGCAGACTTGCCAATCCTCACATCGCATGCACTGTGCACTGTGAGGATTCACTGGTGTCAGAGCCAGGAACGGCAGTCACGTGGCTGTGAATATATGATATGCATACTCCCAGACAGAATCCAACTAGATGGGCACTAGATGGGCACAGCTTCGCTAAATACACTTGCATTTAGCGAGGTTGCGCCCATCATAGTGCTATGATGTGAGAATTTACAAGTCTGTAGTCATATAGACTTCTGCCGACTTGTGGATATAGACCTGGCAACTATTAGGCTATAGGTTGAATTAGATAAACTTAATGTCTACCTTAAACCTTAGAAACTATAATTAAGGATGAGCAAGTACTAAAGTGCTCGGGTGCTCGTTACTCAAATCAAGCAGATTGGAGGCTTTGACGGGCTTGACTCGAGTCTGGCTCTCTGCCCACATACAGCAAGCCAAAAATAAGAGCTTTTTTTTTTTTTACTCACAGCATTTGCACACGTTGATTTTACTCCAAGTGAGAGCCATTCAGAGGCTGCAGCTGCTCTCACTGGGGTGGTGGCTCCCATCAATCACTGAAGGTAACAGGCTCTGTGTTGGATCGTTCACAAACTAGTATCCGAGCACCCTGGATGCAGACACGTCAATCATTACTGGCACACCCTGTAAACTGGTTGTTTCATATCCCCTGTCTGCTGAGAACCACTATCTATAATCCAGACTGAAAATGTAAGAGCCGCTCCCACTTAAGGCAACCCAATGTGTAGATGCTTTGCACTAATAGCCATTAATTTGAATGTCCAACATGTAATACTACATTTATATTGCTGCAGCTACAAGTTTGAAGCCAAACTTGCAGCAATTAGGAGATGATTTCTTGTAAGTATGGATTATCTTCTCTGCCACCTTTTATAAAACAGAGTTGTGTTTTTAGCAGCGCAGCTTGATTGTGTCAAATCTACATTTTCAACGCAAAATAGAGTAAAACACAGTGAAAACAGATAAAGTGATCCTCCAATGACACTCCCAACCAATCTGTCATTGAACATGGATACAATCCACTGAATATAGGGTCGTACAGTTGCTGAGCCTGAGGCATACGTAAAATGCCCAGCAAGTATCATTTATATGTTATATTACTTAGAATAAGAGATGTACCGTATGTGATACTCACTAACTATACTCACTGTAATGAAGGACTTTAGGTCTGAAAACTTTCTAGCTATAGATATATATTGCAGATGTAAAAATAAAGAACAGAAACTATGTAAAAATGTTCTAAATGGCATCCAAATAAAGTCTATATTGCTGCAGGTGACCATAGAGTTTCTGATAACAGCTATACACATTCGATATGCAGTATATTAGCAGAAAACTTGTTCACGAAATAATGTATATAGGGGCTCCAAAGTGTTTTTGACAACAGATGTAGAGGACATAAGGACAGTTCAATTTAGATTGCCTAAGCCTATCACTTTTGGGGAGACACATCAGGCAGCAGTTTACGCCCCACAGCTATATAATGTACAGTATATGGCCAGCTTTACGAGTAACAAAATATATAGGAAGAGATCTGTAAATCAAAGAAGGTAATCAAGGGAAGGTGAGAGACAGCTGGGAAACTAAGAGTGCTAACAGAGTGAGAAAACCGGGAGAGTGAGAAAGCCGGGAGAGTGAGAAGGCCGAGAGAGTCTGAGAGCCGGGAGAGTCTGAGAGCCGGGAGAGTGAGAGTGTCGTGAGAGAGTCGGGAGAGTGAGAGAGTCGGGAGAGTGAGAGAGCCGGGAGAGTGAGAGAGCCGGGAGAGTGAGAGAGAGCTGGAATAGTGAGAGAGTCAGGAGGGTGAGAAAGTCGGGAGGGTGAGAGAGTCGGGAGAGTGAGAGAGTCGGGAGAGTGAGAGAGAGCTGGAAGTGTGAGAGCTGTGAAAGTGTAAGAGCTGGGACAGTGTAGGAGCTGGGAGAGTGTAAGAGCTGGGAGAGTGTAAGAGCTGGGAGAGTGTAAGTGTCGGGAGAGTGAGAGAACTGGGAGAGTGTGAGAGAGTCGGGAGAGTGAGAGAGCCGGGAGAGTGAGAGAGCCGGGAGGGTGAGAGAGCCGGGAGGGTGAGAGAGCCGGGAGAGTGAGAGAGAGCTGGAATAGTGAGAGAGTCGGGAGGGTGAGAAAGTCGGGAGGGTGAGAGAGTCGGGAGAGTGAGAGAGTCGGGAGAGTGAGAGAGAGCTGGAAGTGTGAGAGCTGTGAGAGTGTAAGAGCTGGGACAGTGTAAGAGCTGTGAGAGTGTAAGAGCTGGGACAGTGTAAGAGCCGGGAGAGTGAGAGAGCCGGGAGAGTGAGAGAGCCGAGAGAGTGTGAAAGAGCTGGAATAGTGTGAGAGCTGGGAGAGTGAGAAAGCTGGGAGAGTGAGAGTCGGGAGAGTGAGAGAGCCGGAATAGTGAGAGAGACGGGAGAGTCTGAGAGCCGGGAGAGAGAGCTGGGAGAGTGAGAGAGCTGGGAGAGTGTAAGAGCTTGGAGAGTGTAAGAGCCGGAAGAATGAGAAAACTGGGAAAGTGTGAGAGAGTCGGGAGAGTGTGAGAGAGCTGGAATAGTGTGAGAGCTGGGAGAGTAAGACAGCCGGGAGAGTGAGAGAGCCGGGAGAGTCAGAGAGTTGGGAGAGTGAGAGATCCGGGAGAGTGAGAAAACCGGGAGAATGTAAGAGCCGGAAGAGTGTGAGAGCTGGGGAGAGTGTGACAGCCAGGAGAGTGAGAGAGCCGGAAGAGTGAGAGAGTCGGAAGAGTAAGAGAGCTGGGAGAGTGAGAGATCCCGGAGAGTGAGAGAGCCGGAAGAGTGTGAGCCGGGAGAGTGAGATAGTCATGAGAGTGAGAGATCCCGGAGAGTGAGAGCCGGAAGAGTGAGAGAGGCGGGAATAGTGGGAGAGCCAGGGAGAGTGTGAGAGCTGGGATGGCGCAAAGTCGCAGTACAAGACATGGCACATTGACTAGTATTTTGAAAAAAAGTAGACCCATTCTTTTTCTCTAATGCAATCCTTTTAAGGTTGCTTCATACACAGGTTTTTTTTTCTTGTGCTTTTATTTTTCATTGATTTGAAGCCTTTTAGTCAAAAACAAACATCCAACATACAGTTTGAGCATTACATCAACTACATCTGAATAAAGATTCACAAAACTGCTTGTAAATTAGATCACATGAAATTCATGTAATGATCTAAAAAACACTGCAGAGGTATATCATCAGGAAGCCTCAAGGAGTGACTTATACATAGGTTATTTTATTAAAAGGGTTGATCGCTTTTATCTATATTTTAAGAAATGTGTTGGGGATAATATTTTGTACCACTTATTTATATATTATATTTATTACATGCTCTCTCGTGCACGTATTAGTGCAGCTTTCTTCATAGGCTGCACAGCTCTCTTGGAAGAGAGTGTGATCAGACCCGACCATTAATGTTCTTCAATAGAAAAACATGGGTAGTCTCATTTTCAATTGGTGTCTTATGAACAAGCTTAGTCATATGCACCTTGATTATTCCTTTTTTTGTAAATCCACCATTAGGTTTCAGAGATAAGGGTTTACAGCTAATTTTTTTATGGTCTCTACCATGGGGACAGTGCTCACAGGGTAATTATGCAGATCAGCCTGAAGACACGCCCGATAAAGCCATGTGAGCCACGCCCCTTTGGTAAGGGCCATATAAATGATCACTACAATAAAAGGACAATATCTCTGGAACAGTAAGGAGGATTTAAAAAAAAATTAAAAATGCTATACTTAAGAGATCAGATAATAAAATACAAGCAAAAACTGTCCACTTTCCAACTGGTGATGGATCCCCTTTAATTGGTCATACTGACCTGAGCTACTGTTTAATATGGTGATCAGAGTACAATTTGTATGTGCTTTTCTTATTATTTTAGTCAGTACATTTACACTCAGTAAATAACCATTGTCAGATTGCCCATTGGACATGAACTTTATATGGTCCTATACAGAGCGGCACTTACAGTTTAGTATTAGCATAGATTTTTTTCTCATGCAGTTCTCCAAATCACACCTCACCACTTGTACATCGGACCCCATCCCTTCCCACCTCCTTCCCAACCTCACCACCACGCTTATTCCAGCCCTAACCCACCTCTTCAACCTATTACTTACTTCTGGTACCTTTCCTTTCAAACAATCACCTATCTTAAAGAAGCCATCCCTTGGCCCGACCTCCACATCCAGCTACCGCCCCATATCGCTACTCCCTTTCGCCTCCAAACTTCTTAAAAAAATGTCCACAGTTTACTTTCCTCCCTCCTCTCATCTCTCTTTGACAACCTTCAATCTGGCTTCCGCCCCCACCACTTCACCGTAACTGTCTTAACCAAAATTACTAACGACCTACTTACCACCAAAGAAAACGGATACTTCTCCATCCTCCTCCTTCTTGACCTGTCCTTTGAATTTGACACAGTCGACCACTGTCTCCTATTACAGATCCACTCTTCCATTGGCATCACTGACCTTGCCCTCTCCAGGATCTCCTCCTACCTTTCCAACCGAACATTTGGCGTCTCCCACTCCCACACGACCTCCCACACCCCATCCCCTCTTTGTTGGGATCCTCAAGGCTCGGTCCTGGGACCCCTTCTTTTTTCCATCTTTACCCTTGGCCTAAGACAACTCATCAAATCCATGGATTACAGTGCCACCTGTATGCTGACGACACTCAGATTTATCTTTCTGGCCCAGACGTCGCCTCTCTGCTGTCTAGAATACAAGAGTGTCTATCAACCATATCCCCCTTCTCCTCTCACACCCTTAAACTAAACGTAGACAAAACTGAACTCATCATCTTTCCCTCTTTTCACGCACCTCCCTTACCTGATCTATCTATCACAATAAATGACATCACACTTTGCCATCTACCTGAAGTCCACTGCCTCAGAGTTACCCTTGACTCTGCCTCATCCTTCCAACCGCACAACCAAGCTCTCGCCACCTCCTGCTCCTCCAACTCAGAAATATTTACATAATCCGTCCCTTCCTCAACCCTCAATCTACTAAACTACTAGTGCATGCCCTCATAATCTCCCCTCTTGACTACTGCAACCTCCTCCTCTGTGGCCTCCCTGCTAACACACTTGCACCTCTCCAATCCATCCTTAACTCTGCTGCCCGAATAATCCACCTCTCTCCTCGCTGCTCCTCTACTTCTCCTCTCTGCAAATCCCTCCACTGGTTCCCAATTCCCCAGCGGATCCAATTCAAACTACTAACATTGACTTACAAAGCCATCCACAATCTGTCTCTCCCATATATCTCTGAACTAATCTCCGATATCATCCAACTCGTAGTCTTCGATCCTCCCAAGACCTCCTTCTTTCCTCCACACTTGTACGTTCCTCATCTAACCGCCTGCAAGACTTCACCCGAGCATCCCCCATCGACTGGAACTCTGCACCCCAACACGTCCGACTGTCCCCTATGCTCGGAACCTTCAAGCGGAACCTGAAAACCCATCTCTTCAGAACAGCCTACAGCCTGCAATGACCATGGTGTCACTTCGCCACCACTGGACCCGGAGCTACACCACCACTGGACCCGGCAGTCCACCACCACCATAGCAGACCCAACCTACTGTCTCCCTCCCACTGCCCTGTAGAATGTAAGCCGTAAGGGCAGGGTCCTCTTTCCCCTCTGTACCAGTCTGTCACTGTTAGTTTGTTCATTGTATTTATAACTTGTTTGAATGTATCCCTTTCTCATGTACAGACCATGGAATCAATGGTGCTCTATAAAATAATAATAATAATAATAATAATAATAATAATAATAATAAATAAATAAAATAATAATAATGTTAGTTCAAAAAGGTAAAGGATGTCAGTGGGTAACATTAAGCTTCTGGGACTGACTGCATAAACGGGGTCTACACCTACATTGTTCCTTTTATAATACTTGTGTCTTCCTAAATGTCAAAGAAGCATAGGCACCTACTGCTGTATTTGTTACAGTTACTCCCCCAGAATCTGTCAAAAGAGAAGTGTACAGGTGAATGGAGGCAACGTCAGCTTTCCTATTCTGGCTCCTTGCCATTACATATGTCTCCTATTATTCTATCATGATGAAATGACGTGCACACTGCTCATTCACTGTCTGCAAATACACAGAAGATCTGTTTCTCCTAGTCAAACTATTTAGCATTTCAGATAATACATATGTATTTAAGTATCATTATCGGAATTATGGTTACATTTTGCCCTGGATCTTCAGAATGCAAAATCTGGCAGTTGTTAATAGCTCAATTTTGCCAAATATCTCAAATTTTTATAATATTATACAGTTTAGAAGTAATATGTGCATTTGCAATACTTTTATTGCAAGCTATCTTCTGGCGGTGGTGGCGTTATTTACTGATTTTCAGTTGTTATGTACAATCTGAACGCTAAGAAACTAGGAAGAGATTTTGTATTTAAATAAAACAACATTGTACTTACTATAGATGCAAAACGTATATAAAACTAGGGGAGGTGATAATCTGTAGCGCACAGCAGATATGCATCACCATATCTTTACAACATCTGTAGTACTTATAGATTTAGCTTGGTGCCTATTCATCACTTCCATTGCAGATGACATCACTATCATCCAAGACTAGTGTCACAGTTAGTCTGTATATTACATAGAATATATACAGTGGATGTACTGAAGACATAGGAATAGATAAGACTGGAAAAGCTGTATAACAATTGTAATAAGCTGACAAACCTTTACAGTGATATACTATACATTTTCTAGTTATCTGTTAGATATCCCCAGATTCTCTAGTTCTAGAGTAGATCTATCTATCTATCTATCTATCTATCTATCTATCTATTATCTGTCTATCTATCTATCTATCTATCTATCTATCTATCTATCTATTATCTGTTCATCTAGAAGTAGAGCTGGGGGAAAGACAAGAGGAGCACAAATAGGGTCTTATTCTAGATATAAGGATGAATTGTAAAATGAATACAAGGATCACCTTGTGTAGTTCTGACAGCCACAACTACTATAAAAGCATATCACAATGCTGACGCAGCACCGCTCGAAGGTATGATCTGAAATGGAGGATGAGCGGATAAAACGATGCTGCCATGGAAAAATTCCAATGCTGGAATGGTAGAAATCGTTATTTTTTTAAATTTCTCTACGCATTTGATTCTTTGTCCTGATGAAGGAGATTTATTGTCAGAAACACGTTGAAAAATAAAAAAAAATAGCAAGTTCTGATGTTACTGGATCAGCGTTTCTTCCATGGTAGTGCAGTTTTTATCTAGAAACAGACAGAGAGGGTCACTGTGCAAAAACAATATATGGGCCAATAGCTCATCATAATGCACAAGTTCACAGATTTTGGAGATGGTACTGGGCTCCCATACCTCTTGAGAACCATGCATTGGCCTCCAATTTCCAATTATATGTTCGCCCCTGTACCCATTCATCCCTTTATCTATCTATATCTACTTTTAAATAGCAGAAAAATAGACAGTGGCACTCACCATGATGATCTTTGTTACTTTATTGCGGTATCCAAGAACACATTCCGGAAAAACAAGCGTTGGGGGAGGGAGGTGCGGGAGCGAGGACGACGGCAACCGTTTTGCAGCTCAGTGGCCGATTCTACAGACCCGTAGAAGCGGCCACTGAGCTGCGAAACGGTTGCCGTCGTCCTCGCTCCCGCACCTCCCTCCCCCACCGCTTCTTTTTCCGGAATGTGTTTTTGGATACCGCCATAAAGTAACAAAGATCATCATGGTGAGTGCCACTGTCTATTTTTCTGCTATTTAAACTTGGTCACTTGCATATAGTGTGCACCTCCATTCGACCTATGCCTTCGGTCAGAGAGGATCGCTCTGGACTTCACCGGTTGCTCACCACGGATGGTGCCCAGTTTCTTTTTCTTTTCTGAGACTATCTATATCTACCTTTCGCTATTTATCATCTATCTATCACCCACCTTTCACTATTTATCATCAATCACCCATCATTTGCTATCTATCATCTATCTATGACCCATCTTTTGCTATCATTAATGTATCACCCATCTTATGCTATTTATTATCTATCTATAACCCATCTTTTGCTATCATCTATCACCCATCTTTTGCTATCTATCATCTATTTATCACCCATCTTTTGCTATCATCTATCACCCATCTTTTGCTATATATCATCTATTTATCACCCATCTTTTGCTATCATCTATTTATCACCCATCTTATGCTATCTATCATCTATCACCTCTCTTTTGCTATCTATCATCTATCACCCATCTTTTGCTATCGTCTATCACTCATCTTTTGCTATCTATCATCTATCTTTCTCTCTTTACCTAAAATACTGCATATCTATTGAGTGACCTGTCATGGATTTACAGTTACAGAATATACGGTACACATTTTAACTATATAGTAATGTAGGATGATAGTTTCTTCATTAGGTATTGTGAGTAAACACATACCTAATACATTCCATTGTGCTGTTTACATGTCTGTGTTTTTCTTCTTACAGGCTCAGGACCATTTTTGATCTTAGTCACAGATTACCCATACAAGCCTATGAGTCCATGGTAATCCATGTGCTGTCTGTGTTTACCACTATAATGGATAAGCACATTTTTATTTAATCAATGAAAAATCACTGATGAAACACTGATCGTAACAACTGAAACACCGACCAAACACTGACCAAACTCCAAAACACCAATGACCAGTGGTCTGGGATTTTACATACAAAAAAAAATTAAAAAATCACAGATGTTTGATTTTAATTTATTTTAAAGTACAACGACATCAACATTATGTAGTGCAGATCTCACTAACATACGTAAACTCCATTCTGCCGCTTATATACTTAATAATAGGCTTAGGTTGCTGGTTCCATATTTCATAATAAAAAGAATGACATGAAAAACTGAACAAGTTAATAAAAAAAATGAATCAAAAGGTTAAAAAAAAGAAGGAGAGCATCCGGTTAGTAAATTATACACAGATCATAAAAGAATTAGTGACGAGTCTGCCATACAGGAATGGTCCTGGGCTAATTGCTGTATACTGGAGGGAGGGCTCCTTCAAAGCTACACAACATACAGGAGCATGGTCTACTAGGCAATCATACATCCACGCCAGCTCCATGTCTTCTCTGGGCACCCTCTAATGTGGGCTCCCAGGAGACATGGCCCCTATGGCCATTAGCATTCCAGACAGCACTGACAGCCACCAATGCATCATGCTCCAAGTTGTAGCTGGCACTTTCCATTTTTAATGCCAGTGTTAGGCTACATGGCACAAGGAATGCAACTACATAGTGATGCATCCAGCAAAGGTCATCATCATCATCATCATCATCATCCTCATCTGCTTTATCCCTGCCATGCAATTAACCACACTAATATGTGATGCTGCCTAATCCCCTGGGGAGGACAGGAGATCTGCACTAAATACAATGCTGGAAACAAAGGCTGGAGAGAGAGAGCATCTTACCTCCTCACAGCAGTGACCTTCAGGGAATCATCATCTGCAGCCACTGGGAATGATAATCCAATAGAGGTGAGGTGTCAGTGCTGGGATCCAGGCTGCCCATCCATGGATGTCACAGGCAGGGCATTGGGGGCATGTATGCCACAGGCCGGAGAGGGCGAATGGGCACCGCTTGTCCTATGTGTGCAGCAGCCGCAGCTCCACCACAGGGAAGCGCCGGTGCCACCGCTGACCCGCCCCCGGTGATGCTGCTGTCACTCCGGAGGGGGAGGGGAGACCGACCGAGACTACTACAAGGTGGCAGCCTGCAGCTGTGGGGAGTGCTCCTCCTGTATATATACATACATATAGAGAGAGTGTATATAGTGTGTGTGTACATATAGAAACATATATATACGGTATTCACACGGTGTATAAACTATAAATATGTATGTTACAAATGCCCAAATATATACAGAGAGAGAGAGACAGGTTATAAAGTGTGTGTGTATATATAATATATATATACATACTAGCTGTACTACCCGGCTACACCCAGGTTAATAAATAACTGCTGTTAGCTATAACAAAATAGAATTTATGTTGCCTCACACATACACATAATAGACAGCTCATGTAACTGACATCTGCCTTAATTCCCTATATGGCACATGTGTTGCACATTGGTTGTTTTTAATCAGATGTTTATTTTTGGAAATTAAAGATAGCACACGTATGAGGCGAGTTGTGTGAGGTGATTTGTGCACATCTGTGTCTGTCTGTGTGCTGTGTGTGTCCCTGGGGTGTGTGTGTCACTTTGTGATGTGTGTGTGTGTCCCTGTGGGGTGAGTGCATGTGTCCCTACAGGGTGTGTATGTCCCTGTGTGGGGGGAACTGTGTGGTGTGTGTGTCTCTGTGTTGTGTGGGTCTCTTTGCGGTGTGTGTGCTCCTGTGGGGTGAGTGCATGTGTCCCTATAGGGTGTGTATGTGCGTGTCCCTGTGGGAGGGGCTGTGTGGTATGTGTGTCTCTGTGTTGTGTGTGTCTCTTTGTGGTGTGTGTGTGTCCCTGTGGGGTGAGTTCATGTGTCGCTATAGGGTGTGTGTGTGTGTGTGTGTCCATGGGGTGTGTGTGTGTCTCTGTGTTGTGTGTGTCTCTTTGTGGTGTGTGTGTGTTCGGGTGTGTGGTGAGTATCCAATCTTGGGGCTGCATCTTAGTGACTATACACTTGCTGTTACTCTTTGTGTGCGTGAGGTGTGTATACATGTCCCCATGCGTGGTGAATATCCCATGTTGGGGCCCCACCTTAGTGACTATATGCTGGTATATGCTGTTAGTCTTTGGCGCTGTCATTAAGCCCCTCTCATTCACAACTGTCAACTGGTAACTGTCACTTTTTCCCCATTATGTAGATAGGGGCAAAATTGTTTGGTGAATTGGAATGCGCAGGGTTAAAATTTCGCCTCACAATATAGCCTATGACGCTCTCGGGGTCCAGATGTGTGACTGTTCAAAATTTTGTGGCTGTAGTTGCGACGGTGTAGATGCCAATCCCGGATATACATACATACACACATACATACACACATACATACACACATTCAGCTGTATATATCTATTATATAATCGTCTAAGGGTTTTTTGAGTGTGTTGGATGCCGAAATCGCGCGCCACGGCGCCATATTTCAAATTCAACATGGCGCCATGGCACGAGCCACTCCTCTGATTGGTCGGCGCTGAATGCGACGACCAATCAGAGGAGCGGTATTCAAACCGCGCGCCAAGCCGCGCTACTTCTCTGATTGGTCACCGCGGCGTCCAATCAGAAGAGTACTGCGGCTTGGCGCGCGGTTTGAATGCCACAAAGGGCTGACGCCGGTCATCTCCCAGTTAGCTCGCTGCTGACCGGAGTTTAGACCGGAGCTCAGCTGCGGCTACTGCGGCACAGAGGTCAGCGGCTCGCCAGCTGACGCTGGTCATCTCCCGGCTGGCTCGCGCGCACTGGGTCCACCGTCTGCCGGACCGTGTATACCTGCGGAAAGCCGCTTCCGCCGGGCTGCAAATTGGCGCGAAATTGAGCTGCCTCTGTGTGGCACGTGATTTCGGCGTCAGACACACTCAAAAAACCCTTAGACGATTATATAACAGATATATACAGCTGAATGTGTGTATGTATGTGTGTATGTATGTATATCCGGGATTGGCATCTACACCGTCGCAACTACAGCCACAAAATTTTGCACAGTCACACATCTGGACCCCGAGAGCGTCATAGGCTATGTTGTGAGGCGAAATTTTAACCCTGCGTGTTCCAGTTTGGTCCGCTGACCGGAGTTTAGACCGGAGCTCAGCCGCGGCTACTGCGGCACAGAGGTCAGCGGCTCGCTAGCCGGGAAATGACTGACTATATACATATTCTAGACTACCCGATGCTTTAGAATCTAGCCACCATCTAGTTAGATATATATGCCTGTGCATACATATATAAACATATATATGATATAAACTGTATATATGGATGCATGTATGTGTACAGATGCACAAATTATACATATATATATATATATATATATATGTATATACATATGTACAGATATGTACAGTATGCATGCTATGGAGAGCAAATACAGTAGCTAATAATGGAACTATGACACCATTATTTTTTTCCAAAGGTGATAATATAATATAATATATATAATAAAAACAATACTATTCTCTTGTTCCTCTCTGATTGAAGAAAAGAGCAAAATATCATTAGGCAGGCTTCACACCATGGGGTTCCGGGTCTATTCAGTTTTAAACTGATGGGCAGGGATTTGATTTTGCCTCCCATGAATCCCTATGGTGCCAGATTGGTCATATATTGCTATCCGTTTATGTGAATTCAGTGTGGGATTTCTTTTTTGTCCTGTTTTTTCCAGGACCCAGAATTGGAGACTGCACCGTTTTTGGGTGCACAGGACAAGACTGGACAGAAACAAATCCGGCGCAGTCCAGCCATGCCCATTTTAAACAACACCCATTTTTAAAGCCACACCCATTTAAATATAAAAAACACACCCATTTAATGCCAAACCCATTGCTCAAACATATACAAATAAGGGTGAAATCAATAAGACGGTTGTTAAAGATCGAAGCGATATCGGAACCAAGAGTAAACCTAACCTCTGTGCTCCCTGAGACGGGCTGCAAAACGGCGCCCCCCTAATAACCTACTAAATTTTTTAAATCTGTACAAATAAATCTGGTGCATACAGATCTATATCTATCCTGTAAAAAAGAGGACAATAGTGGACATTTTAATTTAAAGAAATAGAAAAAAGTTGTCCAAACACAAGGACTTCAGCGCCATCACAAGCACATTCAAGAACCACACAGAAAAATCCAGAACAAGGATCATTAATGGCAATGGCGGCTTGGCATAAGCTACAGACACACAATGATGGCGACAGAGTGGTGGTCCTTAGGTAGACCCAGTCATGCATCCTTGTATCACAGGAGGCAGCACTGATTGCCAACTTATTATCTCTGGCACATGCCTACAAAACTCTGGGCGGTTCCAAAGTGGCTGTTGCCTGGCACTAACTAGTCAGATATGTCCACCATGCCACACCAACCACACATCACGTACAATGACCTGCAGTCCGAGCATCAACTAGCCACCACTGCACTAAGTTGGTAAAATGGCGCGTCTTCACCAACAGACCACACCTCCTCCCGAAACACTTAGCCAGTCACAAGCACCGCACACAGGGTTGTCTGGAGCTAATATCAGGGGCCTTCAATTGGGTTGAGCAAAGGATATGGGAGCAGGAAGGGGGACGAGCGCCACTGACCAACCGCCACTCAGGAGAAACATGGCTGGATGCCTGCATGTACCAAGGGGCGGCATTTGATGCGGTGTGTAAGTTATGGTCAATCAGTCCTGCAGCAGAGGGCAATGCATCAAGGCACCTGGGACGCACATAAAAATCAGGGGCCCCATAGCAGAAGTTTTAATTGGGCTCCCCCCCATAAAAATATTTGGCATGGTCACATAAATACATGCATATCTCACAACTTTGCTACCCTTACAAAGTAATTCTTCTCCTATTGAAGCCCCTAGATTCTTCTTTCATTGCCCCCAAAAAGTATTGTGCCAACAGAAGTGCCCCCACAGTTTATTCCTCCACACGCACAGCATGATGACCCTACTGTAAGCCCCTTAACTACCTTGACACAGTATGATCTCCAACTGTGACCCCCACACAGCCCTCCATACAATATAATGGACATACATACAGTATAATGGCCCCTAAACCTCTTCACACTGTATAATGTCTCCAACACAGCCCGCAGATAGCCCTGCATAAAGTATAGAGGCTCCCTCATACCCCTCTACAGAGCCCTCCATATATTATAATGGTTTCGATATAGTATAATTGGCTCCATATAGTCCTCCATATATTAATTCATCATCCATAGTTCTTCATATATTATAATGCACCGCCATAACCCTCCATATATTATAATGCACCCCCATAGTCCTCCACCTCCTGCTTTAATTATTGTATTGTACTTTTTACATTGTTTCTATGCTTATTGTATTGTATCTAATTACTGTACTGTATTTTTTACATTGTTTCTCTGCTTTAATTATTGTACTTTTTACATTGATTCTCTGCTTAGTGTATTGGATTCTTTACA
Organism: Allobates femoralis; assembly: GCA_033576535.1. Lineage (NCBI taxonomy): Eukaryota > Metazoa > Chordata > Amphibia > Anura > Aromobatidae > Allobates > Allobates femoralis. The sequence continues at coordinate 279,575,627 of JARQOC010000003.1, read as the reverse complement.
TTGACTCTCTACCTTACTTACTGTATTGTATATTTTTTATTGTTACCTATGACTGTTTATATACGAACCACTGTATTGTAAAGCGCTGCGGAATATGTTGGCGCTATATAAAGATATTATTATTATTATTATTATATAGTGTACCACCATAGTACTCCATATAGTATAATTCATCCCCCATAGACTTCCTTGTAGTATAATACACCCCCATAGTCCTCCATATAGTATATTGCACCCCCATAGTCCTCCTATATTATATTGCCCATTACATAGTTTCCCAATAGTGTACTCACCGATTAAAAAAAAAAAAGTAAATACTTACATCTCTTCTGCCCCAGTCTCCTCAGCATCTGCTCTGCTGCTCTGCACGTCTCAGTACAGCGGCGCTGAGTGATGACATCATCATGCACCGCCGTGCTGAACTGCAGATGGCAGACAGCGGCAGCCAGGACTCCGGTCGGACTCTGCAAAGGTAGGCCACTGAGGAGAGTAAAGACCTTAGCTGGGTGTACTCAAACCACTTCAACTGTCCGAGCCGAACTTCCCTCACACTCATGCAGCCCAGGAATATCCGCCTACCCATACTCGGGGGAAAGCTGGGTTAAAAAAAGTTGTGTAAGGGGCTAAGAGTTCCTTCAGGGGTGAAGGAGCGCCTTATGGGGTGCCAAACCTTTAAGGAGGCCAAGGTAAGGTTGCAGTCCAGCCCCAAGCTTTTAACGTCTAATGGAGCTAACCAAGGCAAATAGCATAACTGCACAGAGACTCCCTCTTGCTCCACCATCACCCACTTTTTCAAAGTGTGTTTATATTGCCAATCCAGCAATCTGACGAATGTTGCTGCTTGATAATATGCTTTAAAATCCGAAAGGCCCACGCCACTACAACTCCTCATAGCCGTTAAGACATTCACCTTCACTCTCGACTTCATGCCACCACAGACGTACCGAGACACAATTGTGTTAAGTCTAGAAAAAAAGCTCATTGGGAGAGGGGTAGGAGCTGTTTGAAAAAGATGAAGAAAGCGTGGGAGGGTATCCATTCGGATAACGTTGATTCTCCCCCATGACGATAGTCTCAGGGGTCTATAGGAAGCCAACTGCCTCTCTATCTGTGCCAGCAGAGCAAAGTGGTTACAAAGACCGAGCCTGGATAAATCATTGGGGATATGGATCCCTAAATATTTCATGGAATCCTTTTTCCACTTGAAAGGGAAAGAGGAACGGAGCTATGAGACGTCTCCAGATGGGAGAGATATATTCATAGCCTCCAATTTAGAGAAGTTCACTTTAAAATTGCTCAGAGAGCCAAATATTTCAAACTCCTTCAGGATATTCGGAAATGAGACACGTGGCTGAGAAACATACAGCAGAAGGTCATCTGCAAACAATGTAGTTTTATGATGTTGTTGACCCAACTGGATGGCCGATATGTTTACAATTAGTAGTAGGGCCACTGCTAAGTGCTCCATAACAATAACGTATAGGAGTGGAGATAGAGGGCTCCCCTGCCGCGTCCCGTTGCTGATGCAGAAGGAATCGGAAAGAGCCCCATTAACCCGAACCCTTGCAGACGGCTTAGAGTATAAAGAGGAAATCCTATATATAGAAAGGAGAGAAGTCCGGCTTTTAGGATCGCGTTGTTCCAGTCCAAAGTTCACAAGGATCCAAGTTAACTTTGCTCCTGAGGATGTGTACAGCGTGTACACGAAACGCGTAGAGTTTTCTAGAATAAAAAGAAAGTTATGATCACTGCTTGGTCCTTGGATTAACTCCTTGTGAACTTTGGACTGGAACAGCGCGATCCTGAAAGCCGGACTTCTCTCCTTTCTATATATACAATTCTAGTGACCGGCTGATTGCTGCAGTTCATCGGATCCTACCCATTTGTGCTTATGGTTGTTGTGTTCCACACAACTGAACCAGGTGAGTGGATCCATATCTGTGAAACGATTTTACCATTGGATAAGACCCTATTGTGCGCTTCTGTCTCCCCCTTTTTTTAAGAGAAAATCCTAGACATAAATCGAGGGCCTAATCCTACCTGTCGCAGCGCCTCCTCAATGAAGCCCCAGTAGACTCTATCAAAGCCTTTTAAGCATCCACAGATAACAGACAAACTTGGAGCTGTCTCAACTCGGCTTTATGTATCAAGAGCAAGGTCTTAATTGTGTTGTCCCTAGCCTCTCGGCCCTTGACAAAGCCCACCTGGTCTAAGTCGACAATGGAGGGAAGCAACTGCGACAGTCTGTTTGCCAAAATGTTTGAGTAAATTTTTATGTCCACATTCAACAGGGAAATGGGTCGAATTGGATGCCAAAATTGGGATTTAGGGAGAATACTACTATGAGCTTCTAATGATTGTGGAGCAAAATCCACCCCCTCCGAAATTGAATTGAACGTGGCTAATAGTTGTGGAGTAAGCATGTCTTGCAAGGTCCAATAGAAAACCGGAGTGAAACCGTCTGGGTCTGGACATTTTGAGAGTAGAGTGGCTTTAATTGCATCCAGAGTTCTGTCTCAGTGAAATCCGACTCCAAAGCCAGAATTTCTGTCTCACTAAGCACAGGCAGAGCAGTTGAGTCCACACACGCCCTGATTTTTTTAATCAGATCTTCCGATGGCAGATCTATATATTTCCCCTTAATGGGTGTTGTAGTAAGACCTGAATATGTCTAAAGGCCACGTTACACACACAGATATCTGTGACCAACATCTGAACAGATCTCTGGTTGCAGTGAAATCATGGACACATTGTTCCATTTTGTGGCTGTGTACAAAATGGAGCAATGTGTCCATGATTTCACTGCAACCAGAGATCTGTTCAGATGTTGGTCACAGATATCTGTGTGTGTAACGTGGCCTTAAGATTTCGGTGGTGTTATGTGATACCTTATTACAATCCTGTTTGATTTTAGGAACAAAAGTGTGGCTCAATCTGGGCTGCAGCATGCGAGCGAGGGTGCATCCGCATTTGTTCGCGGATCTATAAGGATACCTTTACACGCCACCACTGCGTGGTAGCAACTGCCTGGCAATTGGGATTTTTGTGCCTGTTGCTTTGAAATTTCTACGAAATGGCGGCGTGTAAATTGGGAAAGTTATCGGTTTTCTGCAGTTGACTCGGATACCTGTTTCTGAGCCGTGCTCAAAAACCCAAGGCAACACAAAGGCACAATTGCCATGGTAGTGGCATCTAAACGGGGCACAGGGATGGAATTTGCGTCGCCTAGTGAATTCCCAGGGGCGTGACACAGCCTCATGGATACCGCGCCCCATCAGCGATCATTGGTGGGGCTACTGTGTTTCCATTTTCTGTCCCTCCACAGGGCGCCATATTTAAAGAGCTGTCCATTCACACTCCACAATTGGAATGACGTCATGTATTAGCCAGCCCTCCTGCGCGGGCTGCCGAATCATGACACTATTGCGTTGTCCAATCAGCATTTTAGCGTCACGGAATACACAACTCTGTCACGCCTATGTACTTGTGGCGCGAAAGATGTACGCCCACATTCCCTTAGTGGTTGCGGCGTGTGAAGCGGCGACGGTATTCAACAGGAAGTTGTCCGCAGGATCTGTCGGAACTTCCGGGGCAACACAATATCTTCAGTTGACAACGCAATGGCGGCGTATACATGTGGCATCGGCGATTGGTATCAACCGTCAAAAACGTGTGCATGCACGTACGGTTGATACCTGTTGCTAGGCACTGTGGCGGCGTGGAAAGGTACCTTTAAAGTAATTTTTGCATTTCTCCATTAGACGAGTATAGTTTCGATCAAGTAACTCTTTTAGTTTCAGACATTTCTTGAGGAGGTCTCCCTTAATTGTGTGGGACAATGTCTGTTTATGTGTTGTCTCCAATCTATTGATCTGTGAGTGAAGGTCCTTAATCTGTTCTGCCCTGTTCTTTTTAAGGTGGGAGCCTTTTCTAATCAGGGTTCCCCTTAGGATACACTTCAGTGCCTCCCATTTAAGGGGCTGAGGGGTCTCATCTGTAACATGGACTAATACGAAATTGGAAACATCCTCTTTGAGCTCTGTCAGGCATAAGTTGTCCTCGAAAAGCTGACTGTTAAGAATCCATGTATATGATCTGCAAGGTAGGTCTGGTATCTCTAAGCTCAAAAACACAGGAGCATGGTCCGATAAGAGTATGTCCCCAATTCTGGCACCTGAATTCCATCCCAAAGCCGTGTGATTGAGCAAAAAAAAATCAATACGACTATACGAGTTATGCACGGATGAGAAAAACGTATAGTCCCTGTCTTGTGGGTGTAGCATACGCCAAACGTCCCCAAGCTGCAGAGTGTGAAGGAGTTTTTTAAGGGCGCTCAGTTTTTTGCTCGGCACAGTACCTTTTCCAGATGTAGAATCCACCGTGTGATCCAAAACAAAGTTGAAGTCTCCTCCTATAAGGACCGGTCCTTCAGCGAAATCAGTTACTCGTAACAGCAGAGATTTGCAGACCAAAGGTTGATCCCCATTAGGAAGATACCAATTGACAATCGTTAGGATGGTAGCACCAATTTGTACCTTTTGGAAAATAAATCTACCCCCGGATCAATTACCGTGTCCACTATATCATGATGTAGACTTTTATGAATCCCTATAGAGACTCCCTTGGACCTAGATTCTGGGTTAGGGCTATGTGTCCATACTGAGTAATATCTGTTTGAAATGGAGGGGACCGAGTCTGTCCTGAAATGTGTTTCCTGGAGAAGGATTATTTGGGCGTGTTGTTTGTGAAGGTCATACAGAATCTGAAAATGCTTTTGTGGAGTGTTAAACTCCCTTACATTCAGAGTACAGACCATTAAAGGGTCATTGCTATTTGTAGCTAAAGCCACTGTACTGAATGGGCTATGAAATTAAGCGTGTATATCGCTGTACTGATACTAGGGTAGCGGGGGGAGGGAGAGAGGAGCTGGAGAAAACCAGTAGGGGATAGTAGTATTAAGCTTTAAAAAGAGAAAAATACAAGAAGGGAAAAGAAAAGGTGAACGTAAAATAGAACAGACTACAGAAAATAGGAAAGTAAAAGCGAAAAGATCTAATCCAGATCTGAAAGTAGTCGTGTGGAGTAGTACTACCTGTTCCTCCAGTCTCAATGAAAACCTCAAATGCTCCAAAGAGCCAAGTTTAATAATCAACGATTGCCAGGCTGGCCGTCAGTTTGTGTGTCACGAGCACGAGCTGGTCTTCGCCTTTGTCGTCGTCGTCGGTTCGGTTCTCTTTGTGGAAGCCCACCGTTTACACCTCCTGGAGCCTATGGCCAGTTTACAATTCTGATGCCGGGATCAGTAATTAATCTCCAGCTGAAGGAGAATGTCTCTAGGGTGAGATAAGCTGATAAGCCGGGCTTCCTTTTGAACCTGTAAGCCGAAGGGATATCCCCAAGAATATGAGAGCCCCTGGGAGCGGAGAACCTCGATGAGAGGGCGTAGAGCTCTGCATTTCAGGAGGGTACAGCGAGAAAGGTCCGCTAGGATTTGTACAGGGTGTCCCTGGATCATGAGTGGTTCACAAGCTTGTGCTCTCATGCAGATCTCGTCTTTTGCCCTATAAATTGTGGATCCGGCACACCACATCACGAGGCCTACCTCCGTCCGGCGGTGGAGGGCCAAGGGACCTGTGAGCCCTATCAAATTCAAGCGCGTAATCTGCGGGCCTGTTGCGGAAGTTATTTAAAAAGCCCCGAAGAGTCGTGTCCAGCTCTCCCTGCGAGATTGACTCTGGTATCCCTCTTATCCTTACATTGTGTCTTCGATCTCTATTTTCGAGAACCTCCATAAGATCTAAGGCAAATTCCAAGTAGGATGATTGATTCGCTACTTGTGTCTCGAGAGCACTCACGCGCCTGGTCTGGTCACAAAACCCTCAATTTCTTCCCAGGTAGGGATAATAGCAATACGGGATTTGAAGGCCTCCCATATTTCCCCACTTGGGACTGTTGAAGAAGCAAGGCCTGCAGGTGTGGATTGGGGTAGCTACCCCCTTGATCTGGGCAGGAAATGAGTCCCTCTGGATATGTAGCTGGGTTACTGTTCAGCTGGGAAGAGGGGCCCAGCGGTATCGTGGGGCCCATATTATCTGCTCTGGTTTGAAGAGCCCATGAGGAAACACCAGGATTTAGAGCCAGCTTGCTTGTTGATTGTGATACATAATAGGACTCTTGGGCATCAGAGGATGTTGTGCTTGTGAATGTCTGCACATATGTCGGCATTGTCCCTTCTAGCCCAGTAATATAGTCTGTATTATCCATTATGGTGTTGTCTATTGGGGTCCCCTGGTGATCATAGCCCCTCACATCTCTCTCCTCTCCAGAAGTATACTGCCCCTGAATCACCGTCCCTGGAGGCTGCAGCAGGGTTGTTGGTGATGCTGATCCAGTCTGTGTCAGCAGAATGGAGCTGGGCAGGGCAGGTTGAGTGTGATCTAAGATACCTGGAGGTCGGGCTGCGTCAGGTACTCCGGACTCCTCTACCGCTGTGTCCAGCCTCTGTGTCTCCAGGGTCTGGTAAAGATGGTTTACTGCCTTATGGGGGTCTGCGCAGGCTTCAGCGCCATCTACGGTCACCATCATGGCAGCAGTCTTTCCCTGCGCCTGCTGCCCCGTGCTTCTGAGGAAGTGGGTGATGTCTGTGGCGGGAGATGCCGAACCACCGGCTTCCGATGCGGGCTGAGTTCCCCTTCTCTTAGGCGGCATAGAGGGTCCACTGTAAGCAGGGGCGGCCAGTAAAAGCGGTTTGAAGACGGTGCAGGGAGCGGGAGCCGAGTGTTCAGCTTCCTCTCACCATCTTGGCCAGGACACGCCCCCTTTCCTTTGTATTTTAAGCAAAAACAAAATACATTTTCATGTTTTACTTTTTAAAAATTACAAAAAGGAAAATGGGCTGATGCAAAGGTTTGGGCACCCTTGGAATTTGAGTGCTCAAATAATTATGACCAAGGTTTCAGACCGTAAGACCCTGTGCACAAAGTATGTTTTTATCGTGTTTTTTTATGCGTTTTTAGTGCAGTTTTGTCATAAAACTGCATTCAAATCTTCATGCAGCAAAGGCAATGAGAATCCAGAAGTTTCTTTATAAATGCTTTTTAAAAACAATGATTAGACAGGGCTGGTTAGGCAGGGAAATTTGGATACACATATAAATGCTGCTAGGTTGGAGGGCATAAGGGACCTGACAGGTTCTCTTTAAGTAGCCGGTTAGGGTACTTTTACATGTCGCAACATTCCATGCAGTTTCACTGGCAATTTGCTGGTTGCAGTGAAATCATAGACACATTGTTCTATTTTGTTGCCATTTAGAAGTGGAACAATGTGTCCATGATTTCACTGCAACCAGTAAGTTGCAAGTGAAATTGCATGCAATGTTGCGACGTGTAAAGGTACCCTGAGAGTTATAGTTTGTTCACTATTATCGTTAGGAGGCCAGGTGATACAAATTTCACAGCTTTGTAAAAATCCAGTCTCCTTTATCCTTGTGCCAAAAACAGCATCTATGGGTTCTTCTAAGCAGCTGCCTAACACTCTGAAAATGACACTGGTGGAGGCCCACAATGAAGGAGAAGCCTATAAGAAGATAATAAAGCGTTTTCAAGTTGCCTTTTCCTCAGTTCAAGATTTAACTAAAAAATGGCAGCTAACAGGAAAAGTGGAGGTCAAGATAAGGTCTGGAATACCAAGCAAAATTTCTACTGTGTTCTCAACATAAAATTCAGCATCAGAAGTATGAAAAAGAACATCTAAACAAGCTTGATGCATTTTGGGAGCAAATCCTGTGAACTGATGAGGTTACAATTTAACTCTTTGGCCACAATGATCAAAAGGTATGTGTGTACAGAAAAGGGCACAGAATTTCAGGAAAAGCACATCTTGACAACAATTAAACATTGGGTTGGATCAATCATGCTTTTGGATAGTGTTGCAGCCAATATTACAGTGACCCTTTCATGGGTAGAGGGATGAATGCATTCACTGAAATTTCAACAAACTCTCAATGCAGACATAAACCATCTTTACAAAACCAGAATATGAAAAGAAGATGGCTTCTACTAATGGATAATGATCCTAAACACACATTAAAATCCACGATAGACTACCTCAAAAGGTTGAAGCTGAAGTTTTAAAATGGACCTCACAGTCCCCTGAACTGAACATCATTGAAAATCTGTAGCTAGACCTCAAAAGAGCAGTACACAATAGTAACAACACAGAAATCTCACAGAACTGGAAGACTATCAAGAAAGAAATTATGAAAATCATTCAAAGGGTGCTCTCACACTGGCATATAAAAAATGTCTCTGAGTGAGGTGCGAGTGACATGCGATTTTCAATCTGTATGTCATGCAAGTGCTATGCTAGTGCCATTTTTCCCCACCTACTGTCCTTGTGCAATCTGTGTGACATTCATGTGCAATCCATGTGCTATGCATTTTTAACATGGTCTTTTACATACTGTCAAAAGTTAGGATAGATGTCAAACAGCTATATAATGTCATTCGCCCTATAGATTGTAAGCTTGCACCCTTTAGAGCAGGGGTCTCAAACTTTGGTTTGGTGGGCCGCACACAGAAAAAAAATTGATATCAGGGGGCTGCATTGCTTGTAGGACTAAGTGACATTTTTAGTAATACCAGAATATTTTGCTCAATGTCCAAATCCTGATCTTCTTCTTTTAGTAATGTCCCACCGTGGTTCCCTTGTTGTAGTTATATCCCTATCCTGGTCCCTTTCTTGAGGTAATGTCCCCATCCTGGTCCCTTTCTTGTGGTAATGTCCCCATCCTGGTCCCTTTCTTGTGGTAATGTCCGCATACTGGTCCCCATCCTATAGTAATATCCCACATCCTGGTCCCAATATAGTAGTAATGTCCCCATCCTGGTCCCCATATTGTAGTAATGTCCCCATCTCAGTCCCCATATTGTAGTAATGTCCCCATCCTGGTCCCCATATTGTAGTAATGTCTCCATCCTGGTCCCCATATTGTAGTAATGTCCCCATCCTGGTCTCCATATTGTAGTAATGTCCCATCCTGGTCCCCATATTGTAGTAATGCCCCCATCCTGGTCCCCATGTTGTAGTAATGTCCCATCCTGGTCCCCATATTGTAGTAATGTCCCCATCCTGGTCCCCATATTGTAGTAATGTCCCCATCCTGGTCCCCATATTGTAGTAATGTCCGCACCCTGGTCCCCATATTGTAGTAATGTCCCATCCTGGTCCTCATATTGTAGTAATGTCCCCATCATGGTCCCCATATTGTAGTAATGTCCCCATCCTGGTGCCCATACTGTAGTAATGTCCGCATCCTGGTCCCCATATTGTAGTAATGTCCCCATCCTGGTCCCAATATTGTGGTAATGCCCCCATCCTGGTCCCCATCTTGTAGTAATGTCCGCAACCTGGTTCCCATATTGTTGTAATGTCCCCATCCTGGTCCTCATCATGTAGTAATGTTCCCATCCTGATCCCCTTCTTGTAGTAATATTCTCTCCCTGGGCTTCATCTTGTAGTAATGTACCCATCCTGGTCCTCAGGTAGTAATGTCCCCATCCTGGTTCCCTTGTTGTAATAATGCCATCATCCTGGTTCTCATATTGTAGTAATGCCCCATCCTGATCCCCTTTTGAATAAATGTCCCCTTTCCTTTCCCTCTTCTTGTAGTAATGTTCCTAATCCTAGTCCCCTTCTTGTAGTAATGTCCCCATCCTGATCCCCATCTAGTAGTAATGCCCCCATCCTGGTCATCATATTGTAGTAATGTCCCCTATACTGATCCCCTTTTTGTAGTAACGTCCCCCTTGTTGTAATAATGCCATCATCCTGGTTCTCATATTGTAGTAATGCCCCATCCTGATCCCCTTTTGAATAAATGTCCCCTTTCCTTTCCCTCTTCTTGTAGTAATGTTCCTAATCCTAGTCCCCTTCTTGTAGTAATGTCCCCATCCTGATCCCCATCTAGTAGTAATGCCCCCATCCTGGTCATCATATTGTAGTAATGTCCCCTATACTGATCCCCTTTTTGTAGTAACGTCCCCCATCCTGGTCTGCTTTTGTAGAGATGTCCCCACCCCCATTCCCTTTTTGTAGTAATGTCCCCATCCTGATCTCCTTTTGTAGTGATGTCCCCATCCTGATTACCTTTTGTAGTGACGTCCCCCATCCTGGACCCGTTTTGTAGTGACGTCCCCCATCCTGATCCCCTTTTGTAGTAATGTCCCAATCCTGGACCTCTTTTATAGTAATGTCCACATCCAGGCCCCCCATAGTGTATTAATGTGCCCCATGCTGGTCCCCTTTTGTACTGATGTCCGTTTTGGTGGGCGGTTTAAACTCTCAGCTGTTGATGTCACGTGACACATCAACTGAGCGGTTCGCCTGAAGTTCATCGGAGTTCACGCTTGATGCAGCCCTGGCGTGAACTCCAATTAACTTTTCCAGGCCGGGTGCGCAGCCTGTGCCTACTACATCTCTACCAGCAGACATGTGTATCAGCTGGTAGAGATATAGCAGAGTTGAAGAAGATCTCCCCTAGACTACATCAGAGATTTTTTCGTCAATAAAGATGCAGTCACTAATTGTGTTGTGTTTTATTTGTAAATAAAACTCTTTTTCTCTGTGTTGTGTTTTTTTTTTTATATGATTACTAGAAACTCATAGTGGTCATGTCATGACCCTATGAATTTCGGGCTTAGGGACAGCTGATAATACAAGGCTGGCCCTAACCCCATTATTACCCATTGAGCCATGGCTCCAGGGCCCTGGATGAGCCGGATACAGCGCCATCTTGCTTCTATGATCACGCCATTTTCTGGGGCGGCTGCGGAGTGCAATTTGCAGCGGGGTGGGGGGGGGGGCAGAAAGCTTGGGCCACCCTGCACTGCGGATTCCAGCCTCGAGCTGCCTAGCTGTACATGGCTGGACACAAAAATAGGACGCATCCCACACATTTTTTTAACACGCACTTTATGTGTTTGGGGTTTTATTTATAGATTTTATTTTTTGTTAAAAAAAAAATAAAAAATTGACATGGGCTTCGCTCTATTTTTGTGTCCAGCCAGGTACAGCAGGTAGGTACTAACTGACCCCAACTCCCAGCTGCCTATTTGTACCTGGCTGAGAACCAAAAACATAGGGAAGCCCTATTTTTTTATTATTTCATGAAATAGTTAAAAAAAAAAATGAGGTGAGCTTTGCCCTATTTTTGTGTACAGCCAGGTACACCTAGGCAGCTGGGGATGGAATCCACAGAGCAGGGCGACCCAAGCTTTCTGCCCCTCCCCCGCTGCAAATTGCAGTCCGCAGCTGCCCCAGAAGATGGCGCTTTTATAGAAGCGCCATCTTCTGGCGCTGTATCCAGCTATCCAGGGCCCTGGTGCGATGACTCACTGGGTAATATTGGGGTTAGGGCCAACTTTGTATTATCAGCTGGCCCTAAGCCCGAATTTCATGGGTCACGCCAATATTAGACATGAACGCCATGAATTTCTAGTAATCGTATTGTAAAAAAACACAACACAGAGAAAAAGATTTTTATCTATTATATAATCGCGAATCGCAAAAGCGCCCCTCTCGGCGCTACTTCCGGCGTTTTAACTCCACTCGCAATGGCCGCCAATGCCGCCTCTGCTCCCCGCTACCCACACACCACCTCCGACTATGCAGCTGTGCTTCCCCCCAGCCCCGATCCACAGCCCAGCAACGCTCCCCACACCCGCACCGACCTCCAGCACCGCACACCCCCCCCTCACTGCCCGCACACCTCTCCCGCCAGCCCCCTTCCACAGTCTAGCACAGCCCCCCCCGCAATGTCCGCACAGCACCCCCCCACAATGTCCGCACAGCACCCCCCCACAATGTCCGCACAGCACCCCCCCACAATGTCCGCACAGCCCCTCCCCTCCAATGTCCGCACAGCCCCTCCCCCCCAATGTCCGCACAGCCCCTCCCCCCCAATGTCCGCACAGCCCCTCCCCCCCAATGTCCGCACTGCACCTAAGCCCCGCCGCACCTAAGCCCCTACCCACTAAGCCCCGCCGCACCTAAGCCCCTACCCCCTAAGCCCCGCCGCACCTAAGCCCCTACCCTCTAAGCCCCGCCGCACCTAAGCCCCTACCCCCTAAGCCCCGCCGCACCTAAGCCCCTACCCCCTAAGACCCGCCGCACCTAAGCCCCTACCCTCTAAGCCCCGCCGCACCTAACCCCCTACCCCCCTACCCCCTAAGCCCCGCCGCACCTAAGCCCCTACCCTATAAGCCCCGCCGCATCTAAGCTCCTACCCTATAAGCCCCGCCGCATCTAAGCCCCTAACCCCTAAGTCTAAGTCCGTCGCACCTAAGCCCCTACACCCTAAGCACCGCCGCACCTAAGCCACGACCCGCCGCACCTAAGCCCCTACCCCCTAAGCCCCGCCGCACCTAAGCCTCTACCCCCTAAGCCCCGCCGCACCTAAGCCCCGACCCGCCGCACCTAAGCCCCTACCCCCTAAGCCCCGCCGCACCTAAGCCCCTACCCCCTAAGCCCCGCCGCACCTAAGCCCCGACCAGCCGCACCTAAGCCCCTACCCCCTAAGCCCCGCCGCACCTAAGCCCCTACCCCCTAAGCCCCGCCACACCTAAGCCACGACCCGCCGCACCTAAGCCCCTACCCCCTAAGCCCCGCCGCACCTAAGCCCCTACCCCCTAAGCCCCGCCGCACCTAAGCCCCTACCGTCCCGCCGCCGCCCCGCCGCACCTAAGCCCCTACCCTCTAAGCCCCGCCGCATCTAAGCCCCTACCCCCTAAGTCTAAGTCCGACGCACCTAAGCCCCGCCGCACCTAAGCCCCTATCCCCTAAGCCCCGCCGCCTCCTAAGCTCCCGCCGCTTTACCCCGCCGCTGTCGCTAACACCTAAGGCCCTACACCCGAAGCCCCCGCCGTCCCCTAACCTAACGCCCCCGTCGATCACTTACATGCCTTCTTAGTCATCTGATCGTCCGTCCGATCCACAAGTCCTCCGTCCGGCCAGGCGTCCTCTTCCTCCGGCCCCGCCGGTCTTCTCTCTTCTTTCCGCCATCTCCGGCTCTTCGTCCGGCCCCCGGGTCTTCTGTCTTCTTTCCGCCAACTTCCAGCTCCGACGTCCTCTTCACTTCTCATTAAGATAGAATGGACGAAAAATCCGCCATTCTATCTCTATGAGATGTGAGGCGCTCTTCTGATTGGTCGCTGTCTACTGCCCTCAGCCAATCAGAAGAGCACCTCATTTCCCATTGACATACATTAGCGGTGTGTCGGCGATTTTATGGCCGCCCACCTGGTTCTATTTGTCGGCCCTAAAATCGCGGACACACCGCTAATGCATGTCTATGGGCAGTCAGCCCGATTTCTGATTGGTCGCTCTCTGCTGACGCCGACCAATCAGAATTCGACCTCACTGCCCATAGACATACATTAGCGGTGTGTCCGCGATTTTCGGGCCGACAAATAGAACCAGGGGCGCGGCCGTTAATTCGCCGACACACCGCTAATGTATGTCAACAAATAAATTTAATAATAAAAAAAATAATAAAAAAATAATTAAAAAATAATAAAAAAATAAAAAAAAAAAAATAAAAAAATAAATAAAAAATAATAATAAAAAAAAATGTAATATGCTAATAATATGAGCCCTTTGAGTGGACCTGAAGGAGAACTGTGTGTCAGGCTCAGGCTCACTTAAAATAACAAATAATAAATTAATTTAATAATAAAAAAAATAATTAAAAAATAATAAAAAAAAAAAAAAATTATACATAATAACATAAAAAATAAGAATAAAAAAAAAAATGCTAATAATAATGATATTACTGCTAATAATAATGCTATTAATGCTAATAATTATGCTATTAATGCTAATAATAATGCTATTAATGCTAATAATTATGCTATTAATGCTAATATTTATGCTATTAATGCTAATAATTATGGTATTAATGGTAATAATAATGCTATTAATGCAAATAATATTGCTATTAATTCTATTATTAATGCTATTAATGCTAATAATTATGCTATTAATGCTAATAATAATGCTAATAATGCAAATAATATTGCTATTAATTCTATTATTAATGCTATTAATGCTAATAATAATGCTATTAATGCTAATAATTATGCTATTAATGGTAATATTAATGCTATTAATGCAAATAATATTGCTATTAATGCTATTATTAATGCTATTAATGCTAATAATTATGCTATTAATGCTAATAATTATGCTATTAATGGTAATAATAATGCTATTAATGCTAATAATATTGCTATTAATGCTAATAATTATGCTATTAATGCTAATATTTATGCTATTAATGCTAATAATTATGCTATTAATGGTAATAATAACGCTATTAATGCAAATAATATTGCTAATAATGCTATTATTAATGCTATTAATGCTAATAATTATGCTATTAATGGTAATAATAATGCTATTAATGCAAATAATATTGCTATTATTGCTATTATTAATGCTATTAATGCTATTATTAATGCTATTAATGCTAATAATTATGCTATTAATGCTAATAATTATGCTATTAATGGTAATAATAATGCTATTAATGCAAATAATATTGCTATTAATGCTATTATTAATGCTATTAATGCTAATAATTATGCTATTAATGCTAATATTAATGCTAATTATGCTAATAATAATCATATTAACACTATTATTAATGCTATTAAGGCTAATAATCATGCTACTTATGCTATTCAAAATGCTATTAATGCTAATAATATTGCTATTAATGCTCTTTATGCTAATAGTAATGCTATTAATGCAATTATTTATGCTATTAATTCTATTATTTATGCTATTAATAATGCTATTAATGCTATTAATAATGTTATTCATGCTATTAATAATACTATTAATGCTATTAATGCTAATATTAATGCTATTAATTGTATTATTAATGCTATTAATGCTATTAATAATGCTATTAATGCTAATAATAATGCTATTACTGCTAATAATAATGCTATTAATGCTAATAATTATGCTATTAATGCTAATATTACTGCTAATAATGCTAATAATAATCATATTAACGCTATTAATAATGCTATTAAGGCTAATAATCATGCTATTTATGCTATTCAAAATGCTATTAATGCTAATAATATTGCTATTAATGCTCTTTATGCTAATAGTAATGCTATTAATGCGATTAGTTATGCTATTAATTCTATTGTTTATGCTATTAATGCTATTAATAATGCTATTAATGCTATTAATGCTATTAATAATGTTATTCATGCTATTAATAATACTATTAATGCTATTAATGCTAATATTAATGCTATTAATTGTATTATTAATGCTATTAATGCTAATAATAATGCTATTAATGCTAATAATTATGCTATTAATGCTAATATTACTGCTAATAATGCTAATAATAATCATATTAACGCTATTAATAATGCTATTAAGGCTAATAATCATGCTATTTATGCTATTCAAAATTCTATTAATGCTAATAATATTGCTATTAATGCTCTTTATGCTAATACTCATGCTATTAATGCGATTATTTATGCTATTAATTCTATTATTTAGGCTTTTAATGCTATTAATAATGGTATTAATGTTATTAATAATGCTATTAATGCTATTCATGCTAATATTAATGCTATTAACTCTAATAATCATGCTATTAATCCTATTAATAATGCTATTAATGCTATTTTTAATTCTATTAATGCTATTAATAATTTTATTAATGCTAATAATGCTATTACTCCTCATAATAATGCTATTAACGCTATTATTAATGCTATTTATGGTAATAATGCTATTAATACTAATAACAATACTATTAATAGTACTATTATTGCTGTTAATAATGCTATTAATGCTAATAATAATGCTGTTAATGCTAATAATTATGCTATTAATGGTAATAATAATGCTATTAATGCAAATAATATTGCCACGTTCTAGAATCCCGATGCATTTGCATCGGGCTCACAGCTAGTTAGAAATAAAACAGAACACAATTAGGGACTCGATCTTTATTAAAGAAAAGAAACCCCCCCCTACCCTCAGACGTAGTCCAGGGTAGAGGATCCCGCAATGTCCAATCCGGATCCAATATCATCTGATTGGTTTGCTATTAATTGCTAGCCCTCCTGGTATTTAAGTCCGTCAAAACATAAACATAGAATAAAAACAACTTATGCTCGCCTATGCCAGTGCTGTTCCAGCGATGTTGAAGCCTGGTGTCCCATGGCTTGAGTGATGATAGTTCACGTAAGCCCTTCAGCCATTGAACAGCCACTTCACTCTCACTTCCTTCAGATGTATCCAGAGATAGTCTAAGAACAACAGCAGCTCTCACTTCCAGATGTCAGTTTCATCTGCAGGAAGTAAGAATGAACGGCCCATTACCAACCCAGACACTGATTGGCTGCAGGGCGCATGTGACATAACAGTATAACGAAAGCCATGGGTGGCCCAATGTCAACGTCAGTGTATGGCCGCATGTACTGAAAGTAGGTATAAGGTGTTCTTATTATACCCAGGGTAATATTGTAATTGAGAGATAATTTTTTAAGAAGTGGGCAACCCCTTTAATTGTCAAATGACAGATCTTAGGCAAAACAATGAAAAAATGAAGGGGAACCAGGCACTGACCTGTTGGCAATTCACGGTACTGGTTCACCAGTGTGGCGTAATCCTCTTCTTGTGGTGCTCAGCTGTGGAAAGCATAACAGTTCATGAGTGCAATAAGTAGGCAGAAAGCGGCACTCACACGAGCATGTTTGCAGCTGAGGCTACTTTATTGTAGATCCATGGGGTTAAGGTGCAGGGAGGGTGGTGACAGTCATAGATCTACAATAAAGTAGCCTCAACTGCAAACATGCTCGTGTGAGTGCTGCTTTCTGCCTACTCATTGCTTGGCAAAACAATATTTGTGTTTAAGAGGTTATCAAGGATTTTTTTTTGAGGATTAAGGATCAATGATACTATGGTATTGGCCTTAAAACTAACAGTCAGGTAATTGCTATCAACCTTCCTGTTCATTCAAGCACAGACGATTCAGCTGCTCCATGTCAACAGAGCAGTTCTTCCAGATTGTTCTGTCGAGTGAGCTTTACTTTTTGCATAATGCTGAATGACAGCCAGCTTCCTGCATCTAGGCAGCGGGGAGCTGGATGTCAATTAGCATGACGTTGGCAGAAACACGCTATCAACAGAACAGAGCAGAAGAGAAACTGCTCTTCTGTTGGTGTATTCTACCAAAGAAAAAGCTGGGCTTTGTAGTCCGCGCTGACCTCAAGAAACTTCCAGTCTGGACTGGAAGTTTCTTGAGGTCAGTGCGGACTACAATGCCCAGCTTTTTTCTTTGGTGGAAATCATTTATCTTCAGTGGGCTCCTGCAGCGACCATTACCAGGCTCTCAGTTTGTGGTGGCTCTCACAACCACCGCAGGTGAGTCACACCGATTGGGGGACTGGACTATTTATTAAGACGATAACGCCCTATGTGTGCTCCCTATTTATCCTCTTCTGTTGGTGTGGCATCAGAAGTAGCTGTTAAATCCCTGGTAGAAACAGTCTTTGACCACTGTGTGACAGCATAATTCGGTGCCAGGCACAACATGCAGATAGTTTGCATAAAAACAGCCTGTTTTTAAGCATGTTGTAAAAAGAAATAATAGTTCCAGAAACCCCCTTTTATAACTGAACATACTGGATTCATGAATCATACCTACAAGTGAAATGTACAGTATCTGTCTAACTTAACCCAACTGTACACTTATAACTATGCACAGGGCTGCCATTATGAAATTTCAGGAAGCTGGGAAAAGGTGTGTGACAGTCCGCGCCACCGGGTACCAGAGAAATCACCTGGGATGCAGGAAGTTATTTCAAGCTTTATCTTTATTCTCCAACATGTTTCAGCGCTCCACCTGGCGCCTTCCTCAGGGATATTCGACGCCAGGTGGAGCGCTGAAACATGTTGGAGAATAAAGATAAAGTTTGAAATAACTTCCTGCATCCCAGGTGATTTCTTTGGTACCCGGTGGCGCGGACTGTCACACACCTTTTCCCAGCTTCCTGAGAGTCTTCCCACGTGCGAGTGGTTGGTGGAGGTCCTACAGCAGCCGGTATTGATTGTATGCCTTCAAGCCAGTTGTGGGTCATCACAACTGGAATAGGTGAGTGGTTTTGACAATATACCTCTCATCTCTTAGTGTCTGAGTGATAGGGCACTATTGCGCCTCTTGTTCCCCCTTCCTATTTTATATTATGAAATTTCAGGGCCCCTGACTGCCAAAATTTTGGGACGCTTCTGAGACTCCATCCAGCCTCCACCTATGCTCTGCCTCCACGTGGCTCTGCCTCCACCATTCTCCGCCTCCACCCAAACATACATTATATTTACAGTGAAAAATTGTAACAGCACCAAAAATTACCTCAATTTATGTACAAAGATTTCCCAACCAGCAATCTAGATGGTTCCTTAGAATAGAGTAAAAAAAAGAAAAACAGCACAAAAAATAGAAAAAAGTGGACTTTTTTGCCCATTGCGTGGCCATGCCATTTTCCTTTTTGTACACTCTCTCTCTATTATACATTACACACACACATACACACTTGAGACTGCTGTGGGCTAAATACACAATAGCTGTATATACAGTAGAGAATACACAATAGAGACAACTGCTAGCTGTATATACAATAGAGATGGCTGCGGGCTGTATACACAATGGAGACTGCTGATGGCTATTCACACAATAGAGAATACACAAAAGAGACTGCTGCTGGCGATACACAATAGAGAATACACAATGGAGATGACTGCGGGCCGTATACACAATGGAGACGGCTGCTGGCTATACACACAGTAGATAATACACAATAGAGACTGCTGCTGGCTGTACACAACACAATAGAGACTGCTGCTAGCTGTATACAGAATGGAGATGTCTGCGGGACAAATGCACAGTGGACACGGCTGCGGGACAAATGCACAATGGAGATGGCTGCGGAACCTATGCACATTGGAGACTGCTGCGAGATGTATGCACATTAGAGACTGCTGCAGGATGTATACACATTGGAGACTGCAAGATGTATACACAGAGACTGCTTGCCATATGCAGAGACTGCCAGCTGTATATCTTGTATACACAGACAGCACTCTACTGTATATACAGGTCCACACTATATACATACAGTATATAGATACAGAAATACAGCATGTAGTGTAGACCTGTATATAGAGCAGGGGCGGACCGTCACCCCCCGGGGCCCTGGTGCAGGAGAGGACCGGGGTGGCGGGGCTACTGGCCGTCGGCGCGGCCCGGGGGAGGGGTGCTGCTGGCCGTCGGCTCGGCCCGGAACGGGGGGGGGGGGGTGCCACTGGGAGCCGCAGGCGCGATGCTCTCCTACCTGGGAGCCGCGCCGGATGTCTGCTAGGGGCCGGAGGAGCAGAAGAGAGGAGGGGCTGGATCAGGCAAGGGAAGCAGGAAGCTCTCTGCTTCCCTTGCCTGACCCTCCTCTCCTCTGGCGGCGGCTTGCGGGGGTCGGCTGGGGGCCCCCCTCCAGGCTTGAACGGGGCCCTGGTGCGGCTGCACCAGCTGCACCAGTGTAGTTCCGCCCCTGATATAGAGTATAGTGCAGTGTAGAGACAGACACACAGAGAGACAGAGAGAGACAGACAAACAGAGAAAGACAGACTGAGAGACAGACAGTGAGACAGACAGACAGATGAGCATAATCACCACCAGCACCAGTAGCGGCGGCGGTAGCAGCAGCAGCAGCTCCATCCTGACTCCAGTCCTTTGCATCCTGCCGATGCCCGCGTGAGTTCCGGTTTGCAGGCCACAGTGCCGCAGTGATGATGGACAGGAGACCTGGGCCGCTGAAGAGGTGAGGAGATCGGGGCTCGACCCCTCACTTCTCCTCCAGGCCCACCTGACTTCAGACTTGCAGGCTACAACAGTGGTGATGGACAGGAGACAGGGCCCTCTCAAGAGGTGAGGGGGTGGGGCAGTGATTGACAGGAGAGGGGGTTGTGCAAGATGTGAGGGAGCAGAACCCAGAGGAGATCGGGGCCCACCCCCTCATATCTTGCACGGGTCACCCATTTCCTGTCAGACTAGTCAGACCCTGACGGCGGCCCTGGCTATGCATTCTAAACAAAAGGAGACAAGATATCTAGCAGCAATTATCAATGGTCACAGTGCATACTTCCAATCTCCCCACTGAATCACCTAGCTTCTTTTTGTACAAGGTGTGCTCATATACGGGCCACCCACAGCAGCGTACTATTAACAAAGTCAGCTCATCTGGCCTGTGAGTTAGAGGCCCAGTGCAAGCAACCTCATGACCCCCATTGAATATTATTTACTTATCTTTTGAAGAGTGGGGGGCATTTTGGACTTCTGCTATGGTGTCCTATAATTTCTGCGTACACTCCTGGTCACCCACCTACCTGTTAGCCACAAAAAAATCAGATCTTTACTTGCCCTTGTCACTAGATAGTCTGCCCTTTCCTATACCTAACAGAACAATATACCTACGTAACTTCTCATTAGGCAATGCACTCCTTAATACAACACTGGGAATTTGTCCCTAGAAAAGTGCACTGGGCATAAGTACATTAAAGTTGTACATCCAATTATTTAGAAAAAGATTAAAGGCCAGAAGAAAAGTTTTTTCTACATTACTTAAATAGCAAATTCTGTTGCTTAATAGCATCCTGGACCATCTATCATTTGTGCTGCTGGCTCCACATAACTGAGTTTTGACTTGTAAGCTTCAATAACAGTTTTGGTTGCTGCTCTGTATTGTTAGAGGGTGGATCTGTGGTCCAACAATCCCATTGAAGGCATCAACTGTATTACTGCATGTTGTGTATGTCATTGTAATGTATAATCATAAGAATGTGTAGTAATGTATTTATTGAGTCAGTATTGTAGTATAGTTGTAGGCTGCAAGATGTCCCTGCTTGTTATGTAGTCCTGTTAGGTAGAGTTAGTTTGACCAGGAGTTAAACTACATCAGCCGGCCCACAGACAGGAGGGAGCACAGGGCTTAGTGGAGGAACTGAGGATCTGTGAGGAGAGAGAAAGCTGAGCAGGACCTGAAAAGAGTTTGGA
The DNA here is from genome assembly GCA_033576535.1 of Allobates femoralis. NCBI lineage: Eukaryota > Metazoa > Chordata > Amphibia > Anura > Aromobatidae > Allobates > Allobates femoralis. Next base: position 279,554,485 of record JARQOC010000003.1, on the reverse strand, counting down.
GTGGTTGTGTGAACGAAGGCTGAGAGTACAGGAGCAGCAAGGAATGAGAAAGAAACTTTACAGCGATAACAATCCAGGTGGGTGGCAAACTGGAGAAGGCCTGTGGGACAGACAGAGAGAAGGGGAAGTGAGTCCAGCGGTAGTCAGGCTTAGGGAACTGGGTGAAGTCAGAGCGCTTACCAGCTGATGCACAAAGAAGGAAGTGGCTCTTGGAGCATCCTTCAGAAAGGATCTCTGACCATGGATGAGCACATAAAGGAAGTAGGCCCAAATCACCTGCCTAGCCAGAGTACCATCCATAAGCACTATACTCTCACCAGTAACCATTAAGGCTGTGACTCTGTGTTACACAGAAGAAAAGAAGTATACTGCCTGCTGCCTAATATACTTTCACGTTGTGACCAAAGTTTGCCTTAGTTTTACCGACACGTCTGTCATCCTTATCTGGCAATCCTATTGACTGGGTGGGGACAGTGATTGGATCAGTCTGAAGGTTCTAAAAGTGAGAATATCAACACCCCTGCACACCAGGGACTCTTGGTTTACTGTAGTGTGCCAGGGTGCACCACTCACAGCACACACCTATGGTGACAACTCCAGGCACATCTATAAGTGGTGCTGCGAGCATAATCATTCCACGCATGACAGAACAGATGTGGTTGCAGGGAAGATGCCTAAATCTGAAAGATTAATGTTGGCCTGCTATGCAGGCAGCAGGTTTCCTAATACATCAGTGGAATAGGAGGGTAATTCTCTCCTTCTGCTTAGGAGTCTTGGGATGGAGCAGGAGAATCTATCTTCCATCTATAGTTATAGTTAAACCTTTTATGATTAAAGGAGTTATTAAAATGTGTCAAGTTAATACCTATTGTGAGGTAGCAACCGGGAACCCGCTTGCAAAACGACAAGAACACGTGTTTATAAGGTTAACCAATGTCTACCCGTTTATTTTCACATATTAATCACATAACCCGGGTAGCATGTTTGACACATATCACATTGATTAACAACACTTTACATAAATACACCATACATTTACATTTAACATCACATAACACTTATATTGCACATAACGTTTTATAGTAACCCGGGACCTGTAACCATCTCTGTCCCCATTGGAGCTCTACTAACAGCTCCCGGGGTGGCTACGGCCTCCGGCCTACTTACACTATACCTAAGTTACAGTACGATGATGACCCTTCCGGGTTCATAACAGGGATTGGCAAACCCTAGTAACCCGTGGGGCTGCGGCCTCCGGCCTAACCACGCGTTACCCTATACGGGAGCCCTTCTAACCCCTGCTTCTGACCTTCGTTACATACGCCTCAACGGGCCCTGTGGGTCCCAATGGCGGTACCTGCCGCCTGGCTTTAGTCACCCCAGCATGATGATATACATTCACCCGTAGTCAGGAATCCTGCCTGACCGGGACCTTACACACCGTATGTGATCCATCATTCAAACGTCCATGGATCACACACCTGCTCACAGCCCACATCCATGGACTGTGGCCCCTCCATGGCCCATTACAGGGATTGGCAAACCATAGTACACGGGAACCACATCCGATACCTACTAGGAGCCCTATTACCCCTGTCTCTGGCACCACAGGCACACCCACACCATTAGAGGTCGTGGTTGAGGGATCAGGTACCCTCTGCATGCAGCAGGGCAAGCCTCCCTCTCGTCCCAAGGACGGAACGCCTCCAACATCATCCATACCAGCTGGGTCACTGTCTCTCCACATGATTATACATGGGTCTTACATAGATCATCATCTCTCATTCAGGGCCATTACCTAAGCCCTCATACACATAGTTCATCGGGTCCCTTAACTGAGTACTCTGACTCGGACCCAAAGGCGGTCTATGCCCGCCTGGCATTCTACATACAATTGCCTCCAAGGGCTACATACATTCCGGTTCATCAGGACCTTTAACGGACTCCACTGAGTCGGTCCCAAGGGCGGTCTATACTCGCCTAACATGATTTACACACACAAGGTGCACAGTTCACACTATCGCTCGGGAACTGCTTTCTTACCGGGCACGGATCCGGGTCTCGCTACCTGTGTCACAGGTTCCACCAGGCATCGCCACAGGCTCCTTCCCGGACGTGAGGTGAACCACGTCCGGTCTAGCGTCCACGGGTCAACCACGGCTTCCCCCTCCAGGTGCGGACACGACCACGGACCTCGGCACCGGCATGGAGCTAGCATGCTCCCATCATGTCATGCACACAGAGCCTTGGACTGCTCTGCACTCAGGCTGGTCTCAGCTTCCATCTGACTCAATCTCAGCCTCCAGAATGAATGAATCTCAGCCTCCAGCATGAATCTATCTCACAATCACTCAGGTGGCCGGCTCTTATCGTGCCAGCCACTCCCACCTGGACACACCCCCTCAGCTGCTAATCATCAGCTTCCACACAGCTCAGGTTAACTCCCTGTGTTCCGGGTTGTCAGCACTCACTCATCACATCCTATTCTTTATGGACTCCTCTCACTCTCACTGCCGCTCATTAGGCTCATGAACTCATTGTGTTCAGGTTGGTTCACACAGTATTACCATCACAGGAAAACCGGCCAGTGTGCACAGGATCATCCTCTGATCCTACATGTGATGTACCCCGGCCATGCGGATCATGCCGGCGGTGCCTCACATACCCCCCTCCTTGTTTACACCCGTGGGTAGGGGTTAAACACACGGCCCTGACAAGTCGGGTGACAGCGTCGCTCCTGGCTTGTGAATAAGGGTCACACACACTGCCGGCTTGTACACCGGTAAACCGTGTCCTAACCTCCCCCCTCCTTGTTCAGACCAGTGGGGGATGAACACACTGCCATAGGAGCCGGGCCACCACACAACACCTTGTGGCACCGCTCCCGGTTTGTATACCTGTGACTCCTGTCCAACCTCCCCCCTCCTTGCTTAAACCAGCAGGGGCAAACACAGTTCATAGAATCCGGATGTGGCGTTGTCTTGGCAACTTCGTGACCCCGCGGGCCACCGGAACCTTGATCACGTCGACTTTGACTTCGGGACCCCTAGGGCCGCCCGATACTTTGAGTACGACGTCTTCGTGACCTCGCCAGGTCACCGGCAAGATGCTAGGGTGCGTCGTGCGGTTGCCCATAGCAACCAAGTCCATATAAAGTGCATCAACAGAATTGTCCATATAAGGTGCTCCGGCACCACAGCCCTCGGCTGTACCAACCCCCCTTTGTAACTGGGGTGCATTCCTCACCGGGCAACCTTGCCCACATTCTCCACCATATGTGAGGTAGCAACCGGGGAACCCGCTTGCAAAACGACAAGAACACGTGTTTATAAGGTTAACCAATGTCTACCCGTTTATTTTCACATATTAATCACATAACCCGGGTAGCATGTTTGACACATATCACATTGATTAACAACACTTTACATAAATACACCATACATTTACATTTAACATCACATAACACTTATATTGCACATAACGTTTTATAGTAACCCGGGACCTGTAACCATCTCTGTCCCCATTGGAGCTCTACTAACAGCTCCCGGGGTGGCTACGGCCTCCGGCCTACTTACACTATACCTAAGTTACAGTACGATGATGACCCTTCCGGGTTCATAACAGGGATTGGCAAACCCTAGTAACCCGTGGGGCTGCGGCCTCCGGCCTAACCACGCGTTACCCTATACGGGAGCCCTTCTAACCCCTGCTTCTGACCTTCGTTACATACGCCTCAACGGGCCCTGTGGGTCCCAATGGCGGTACCTGCCGCCTGGCTTTAGTCACCCCAGCATGATGATATACATTCACCCGTAGTCAGGAATCCTGCCTGACCGGGACCTTACACACCGTATGTGATCCATCATTCAAACGTCCATGGATCACACACCTGCTCACAGCCCACATCCATGGACTGTGGCCCCTCCATGGCCCATTACAGGGATTGGCAAACCATAGTACACGGGAACCACATCCGATACCTACTAGGAGCCCTATTACCCCTGTCTCTGGCACCACAGGCACACCCACACCATTAGAGGTCGTGGTTGAGGGATCAGGTACCCTCTGCATGCAGCAGGGCAAGCCTCCCTCTCGTCCCAAGGACGGAACGCCTCCAACATCATCCATACCAGCTGGGTCACTGTCTCTCCACATGATTATACATGGGTCTTACATAGATCATCATCTCTCATTCAGGGCCATTACCTAAGCCCTCATACACATAGTTCATCGGGTCCCTTAACTGAGTACTCTGACTCGGACCCAAAGGCGGTCTATGCCCGCCTGGCATTCTACATACAATTGCCTCCAAGGGCTACATACATTCCGGTTCATCAGGACCTTTAACGGACTCCACTGAGTCGGTCCCAAGGGCGGTCTATACTCGCCTAACATGATTTACACACACAAGGTGCACAGTTCACACTATCGCTCGGGAACTGCTTTCTTACCGGGCACGGATCCGGGTCTCGCTACCTGTGTCACAGGTTCCACCAGGCATCGCCACAGGCTCCTTCCCGGACGTGAGGTGAACCACGTCCGGTCTAGCGTCCACGGGTCAACCACGGCTTCCCCCTCCAGGTGCGGACACGACCACGGACCTCGGCACCGGCATGGAGCTAGCATGCTCCCATCATGTCATGCACACAGAGCCTTGGACTGCTCTGCACTCAGGCTGGTCTCAGCTTCCATCTGACTCAATCTCAGCCTCCAGAATGAATGAATCTCAGCCTCCAGCATGAATCTATCTCACAATCACTCAGGTGGCCGGCTCTTATCGTGCCAGCCACTCCCACCTGGACACACCCCCTCAGCTGCTAATCATCAGCTTCCACACAGCTCAGGTTAACTCCCTGTGTTCCGGGTTGTCAGCACTCACTCATCACATCCTATTCTTTATGGACTCCTCTCACTCTCACTGCCGCTCATTAGGCTCATGAACTCATTGTGTTCAGGTTGGTTCACACAGTATTACCATCACAGGAAAACCGGCCAGTGTGCACAGGATCATCCTCTGATCCTACATGTGATGTACCCCGGCCATGCGGATCATGCCGGCGGTGCCTCACACTATCTACAAGATCGGTGATTGCTTGCCAACAGCTGGGTATTCCTGTTGCTTCCAAAGACGGATTTCTAAAGCATCCCATTGAAAGGAATTTTACAAGGGACTGCTGGACATAGTGTAAAGTCTGCAGTGTACCACTTCAAAGCCCCATTCTTTGAATAAGTGATAACTTGCCAGTTTGGGTCAACTCCTTTAATAATAACGAAAAATGATTCAGATATTTTTACATCCAAGAATAAATGTATCTCAGGCTGTGGTGTTGCTCCCGTTCATATTTTTTTTGTTTCCTCTTAGACACATATGTCCACTAATTTTTGCTGGGTAGATTCAATCGTTTCTGGTTGTTTTTACTTGCAGAATACATTTACTTGAGTACAAAGAAATTGTATATGCTTTACGAGCTACCAGGATCATTCCACCTGTTTAGTCTTTTTATATGTAACCTTGGGGCTAATTTTTATGCAGGAGAGAAGTGGATGATTATTTTGTTAAAGGTTATTTCATACATCCTTTAGCATTAATGTATCAGCCAAATAACTAAGAGGAAAAAGGCACATTTTCAAATTTCAATATGCAAAGTTGACCTAGTTTTCCGAGATTTGAGATTTAGAAGGACATTTTTTCATTCGAGTTACATAAACGCGTTAATACACACAAAAGTATATTTGACTAAATTGGTTCGATATATCCTTTTCAAATGCTTTCCTATAAGTTTAAATGCAAATGCATGACATGTGTCTTAAATTAGGAATTACTAATTATTATGTATTTTTCCATTTGCCAAAATGTAAGATAGATGTGAGAACGTTGTATGCTGACTAGTCATGGCTTTTAGTTTACTTCTTATACTTCACATGTTTGTCTGTACTCCATAGTAACACATGAATGCTCGGATTTGTGATCCTGTGCATCTGTCATGGAGCTTGATTTATTATACTGTTATCATACTGATCATTGGATTTTATCTTCTTCCCTTTTTTAATTCCTGATTTTGACACTTTTACCTGAAAATATTGACTGTTTCTCCATGTATGTACTGTATATCAGGTTATTTATTATGTTGCATATGTAATAGTTTTAAATAGTTTACTTAGCATTGCAACAAGTGCTCTCATAATCACACATAATGATAATTCATTCCACTCCAGTTGTTAGTATAAGTTATTTTTCCCCTTACACCCATCTGTCCACAGGGAATACCTTAAATGCTTGACCTGGGTTTGCATGTCCAGTACACCACTCATTGAGAGTATACAGACTCCAGTGACAGCATTCATCTTCGTATTGGTAGTTGAAATTGATGAGACTACTATTTTTCTTTTGGCTGGATGCCAGAGGTGGTACCCCTTAAAGGGGGGACACCACTTTAAGAAACATGAAACCCAAATGCTTTTTTTTATATAGCAGAAACAGGGCAGATACTCATTCTCCCTGAGAACAGCGCACATGCTCCATTACTTATCTCTGTTTTTAGAAGAGACATATAATTCATTTACAATCAGTAACCGGATGGTGCAAGTCATCAAGCTCAGTGATTAGTTGGAGTTCTTCTCCAACCAATCACTGAGCTCGGTGACTTGTGCCATCCGGTTTCTCATTACAAGAAATAAAAAATAGAGAGAGTAGTAACAGCAGAAGGCACCACAGTCCTTGCCTTAGGGCAGGGGTCTCAAACTCGCGGCCCGCGGGCCGCATGCGGCCCCTGGGGCTTCCCTGTGTGGCCCCCGGCACCTTGGACAATTGACCATACTGACGGCGGTCCAGTGCATGGGGCCGCCGCGGTCTCTGTCTATGGGGCTTGCGGTAAGTGTGCGGCAGGTGCGGTTTCGGCACTTGCGGCAGGTGCGGCCGTGAAAAAAACGCGGTATGCAGCGTTTTTTTTGCAGCAGCAAGTGCCGAAACCGCACCTGCCGCACACTTACCGCAAGCCCCATAGACATTGTATGGGGCTTGCCGCAAGTGTGCCACAATCGCAGCCGTTATGCTGTAATTGTGGTAGTTGCGTTTTTTTCACCGCAACTGCCGCGATCAGCATTTACCGCTGATGTGAAAGCAGCCTTAGCGCTACAAGCAATGCGGCCCCCCGATATCAATATTTTTCTATGTGCGGCCCACCAACCCAGCCGAGTTTGAGACCCCTGCCTTAGGGGATCTCCATACCACACCTCTGGAGTAATTGAACAACAAAAAAGGGGGAAAGCGGTGTGTATAAATAAATGGGATCACCCAAAATTTGTGAAAAAGCAATAAACAATTTTTATTTAAGCAGGACACAGCAAACAACAATTAAAAACAATTAAAATGCATAAAGTGCAATAATATGCAAACACACCCCCACAAAATCTCAAGCCCAAATGCCAGTTAAAGTGCATGCAGAACATTTCTTCAAAACCTGATATAGTGCTGTTTACACTTCATGATCTTAACAACTATGTATGTACAATACCAAATAAACGCTAGTTAGCTGCTTATGGAGCACGATGATATGTACCTAAAAGCCTAAGAACCAGGCCTGTGCCAAAGACACAGAAAAAACACCATGCTGATAATGGAAATTGCACTAATACAGCCCCTATATAGGCTCTAAACCAAACCCTATCAAAGAGCAACAATGGTCAGACAAATATGAAGTAGAAAAAATTCAATAAAAATGCAGCAATGGCTAAAATAGTGATGCCTGGTGCAGAACCAATCAAAGCAAATGCAGTGGTTAAACCAATGTTACCTAGCCTATGAAGCTGAGAAGTGACCCAGAGTAGGAATGCTGCTAGGCAGCCGGCATTTGAAGCAAGGAGAGGGTGTGTGTGGGAGGACCCCATGCATATCGCTGCTGCATGTGCGGCTTCCTCAGGGGATAGAATGTAATGACAAAGTGTTTAAAGCTGTGTGCTTTATATAGTAAATAGGAGTGCTCTGGACAAAAAGAACAGGTGGAGGCAATGAAGTATTAATAGTTACGCAGTCATTACTCTGGAGACAGTACCTCTTGACACGCCAAGCATTCGAGCTCTTTCTGTTACACTAGCGCCTGCAATACGAGCACCAACAATTTGGCCTTTTTGAAAATCCGAAAGGTCTGCCTTTGGTATCAGGTTCTCATCAATGTTCTTACAATTTGGCAAAACAAACAGTTAATTTACATACACATATCACTTAACACAAATATTCAACATATACCGATATACTACCGTTCAAACATTTGGGGTCATTTAGAAATTTCCTTATCTTTGAAAGAGAAGCACATTTCTTTTCAATGAAGCTAACATTAAATGAATCAGAAATATACTCTATATATTGTTAATGTGGTAAGTGAGCATTATAGCTGCAATCATCTGGTTTTTAATGCAATATCTACATAAATGTATAGAGGCCTGTCACGTACCCACTTCCCAGCACGTGACTTGGGATTGTGCCTGCAAGGGTTAATCTATCTCCTCTCACTCAATCCAGCACTCGACCTCTGTCCTATGCTGAAAGGGAGCATCAATCACACCTCAGAACGTGCACCCCGCTTCACACACGCTGCCACCACCCATCGGATTTTGGGGGGGCGATGAGATCCCCTAAACTAAGACTTATCAGACAATCAGCAAAAATCACACCTTCCTAGGGCTGTGAATTCTTAGTGTATACAAGGTTCAGACGTATTAAAGTTTAAAGCTTTAATATAAACGGTACAGTGCTTACAATAAAAGATATAAAAAATGGAAATAAAAGTGACATACAAACATGCAAACAATGAAAATAAAAAGGAGAAACTTGCAGAAACCTAAACTTTGACTTCTGTTGCCCGATGGGGAGAGCAGAAATATGTGGAATGTTGTTCATAGCAGCTCGGCTGACCCATCTCTGTGACACTTTGCCTTGGCTTAGAGCATCCAGTTATAGAGTCAGACTGTGGGGGTCAGATTTCTAGACCAGCCTTCCATTTTAATTATCTAATTCTGGGTCTATGATTGGACACTCACTCATTTAGCCATACATACATTATGTTTTAAATGTTCTTTGTCTTCTGACGAGGTCTCCTTATTTCCCTTCCCATTTGTGAGTCTGTTTGAAGCTCACTATTTGAGATGGCTTCTCTCTCTTATCAATTCTCTTCATCTTTGAGGCTCCCAATATGTGTGAATTTATTGCCATGCTGGCAGGATGCCCCCTGGGGAGACTAGTCAGTGTGACTGGGAGCTATCTTGTGCTTAAAAAAACAGGTTGTAATCTCTTGTGTATGGACATGGAATTTTAACCCCTTAAGTGTCGTGGTGTCCAGTCCCTGAGATACATATTTCACTACAAGGCCCATTTCCAACAACCACCACTGCAGTGTTTTAATGGTACATTGTGTTTGCTAACTGTGTAAGAAGGACAGTGGATGTTTAGAAAACCCTAGAAAACTCTTGCACAAGTATGTTAGCACAGCTGAAAACAATTTGGCTCATTAGAGAAGCTATAAAATTGACCTTCCTTTGAGCTAGTTGACAATCTGGAGCATTGCATTTGTTTTTTCTATGAAACTGTCAAAATGGCCAGAAAAAGAGAACTTTCATGTGACACTCGACAGGCTATTCTTGTTCTTAGAAATGAAGGCTATTCTATGCGAGAAATTGGCAAGAAACTGAAGATTTCCTGCAATGGTGTGCACAACTGAGCAACAAGATAAGTACATTAGAGTCTCTAGTATAAGAAATCGATGCCTCACAGCTCCTCAGCTGGAAGCTTCATTAAATAGTACCTGCAAAATGCCAGTGTCAACGTCTACAGTGAGGAGGCGACTCCAGGAAGCTGGCCTTCAGGGCAAAGTGGCAAAGAAAAAGCCATATCTGAGACTGGCTAATAAAAGGAAAAGATTAATATGGGCAAAAGAACACAGAGATTGGACAGAGGAAGATTGGAAAAAACTTTTATGGACAGATGAATCAAAATTTGAGGTGTTTGGATCACACAGAAGAACATTTGTGAGATGCAGAACAACTGAAAAGATGCTGGAAGAGTTCCTGATACCATCTGTCAAGCATGGTGGAGGTAATGTGATGGTCTGGGGTTGCTTTGGTGCTGGTAAAGTGGGAGATTTGTACAAGGTAAATAGGATTTTGAATAAGGAAGGCTATCACTCCATTTTGCAACACCATGCCATACCCTGTGGACAGCTGTCACGGGTGGCACGGATGACAGGGTGGAGGCCACGCGCAGACGATCCCAGCGGGTGGCCCACCAGCCATAATGGGGGAGGATGGTCCGTCTCTTTCAGGGGCATTTACCTTCTGTGTAGATGGAGAGAGGGTGTGATGGGATCTCGCTGTTATGGGGGGACGGCTGTGGAGGTCTTGTGCTCGGTCTGGTTTTATCCACCAATATGGTGGGTCACTAGGACCCAGCAGATTCCTTCCACCTTTATAAGGAGGTTCATTACCCTTCCTCGGTGCAGGTGATAGTTCCTTGTTCACTCATTATCCTTGCTCCAGCAGACGCTGAGGTTGTGGAGGTTGCTGAGTTCTGCTGTCAGATAAGTGTTTCCTTTTCCCTAATGTCTGTCTTCCCTGGTGTTTGTCTTTAGTTGATAGTGGAGGGGTCTAGTGAACCTCTCCATCTGATCCTTAGATAAGATAGTGCTAGGATCAGAGAGGGACGAGGTTCGTGGTCGGCGACAGTTGAGGAGACTGTATAGGGACGTTAGGGCAGACAGGGTCAGCTCTAGGAAGTCTAGGGGTCACCGTCTCCTTCTTGTGCCCTTAGCGTTAGGGACTCCTTATTCCCCCCCCCCGTCGTTATCCTACGCTGGGGGTCTTCCCCACTCCCAGCATGACAACAGCGCTTGATTGGAGCCAACTTGATCCTACAACAGGACCTTGACCCAAAGCACACCTCCAAATTATGCATGAACTATTTAGGGAAGAAGCAGGCAGCTGGTATTCTATCTGAATTGGCGTGGCCAGCGCAGTCACCAGATCTCAACCCCAGTGAGCTGTTGCGGGAGCAGCTTGACCGTATGGTACGCAAAAAGTGTCTATCAAGCCAATCCAACTTGTGGGAGGGGTTTCAGGAAGCTTGGGGTGAAATTTCTCGAGATTACCTCAGCAAATTAACAGCTAGAATGCCAAAGGTCTGCTATGCTGTAAATGCTGCAAAGGGAGCATTCTTTGACGAAAACAAAGTTTGAAGGAGAAAATTATTATTTCAAATAAAAATCATTATTTCTAACCTTGTCAATGTCTGGACTATATTTTCTATTAATTTTGCAACTCATTTGATAAATAAAAGTATGGGTTTTCGTAGAAAACACAAAATTGTCTGGGTGTCTTGGCATTCTCTTGATGACCTTCAAGAGGTAGTCACCAGAAATGGTCTTCAAACAGTCTTGAAGGAGTTCCCAGAGATGCTTAGCACTTGTTGGCCCTTTTGCCTTCACTCTGCGGTCCAGCTCACTCCAAACCATCTCGATTGGGTTCAGGTCTGGTGACTGTGTAGGTCAGATCATCTGGCATAGCACCCCATCACTCTCCTTCTTGGTCAAATAGCCCTTATACAGCCTGGAGGTGTGTTTGGGGTCATTGTCCTGTTGAAAAATAAATGATGGTCCAACTAAACGCAATCCGGATGAAACAGCATGCCACTGCAAGATGCTGTGGTAGCCTGTTGTGAATTCATTGGAGTTCCCTCCAGTGGTTGTTGCTGGTGATGCAGCTGACTGTGTGGGCTTCACAGGTGATGGGGATTGGCAATCTGGTTCTTGGAGCATATAATGGTTGGAAGTGGATCATTTCTTGCCAGTTGTCTTTTGTTCCTGGAGGAGTTCACATCTCTCTGGTTCTTCTGCTCTGTGGAGATCTTTGCAAGATAAGTGAATGGTTTTGTGATATTATGTGGCACACTTTTGTGTGCTTAAGGCTTTGCTTATGTTTTGTCTTATTCTGAGCTGTGGGTTTGCTATTTAGTTTGTATACTGTATTTGTTTATCTGCTCTCAGATAGAAAGTTTTCTTCCTAGGAATTTTACCATTCACTATTATCTGTTATTTCCAGTTCTGCTGGCATTTGATTCATAGAAGTCTGCTGGTATAGAGTTCGCCGAGTCTTAGTGACTCAGGATAATCTTTGAAATATCTGCTGTTGGTGGTTTTTGATAGTGTTTTATACTGACCGCAATAGTATTCTATCCTGTCTTTCGTATATAGCTAGTGTGGCCTATTTTCCTTAACCTTATACTCTGCCTGTGTTTGTTTTTCTGTCTCTTGTTTCCCAGTTAACATCTGTGGGAGGCTTGCTATTCTTTTGGGGTTCTGCTCTGAGGCAAGATAGCTACTCCTACATCCGTCTTTAGGAGCAGTTAGTTTTCCGGCTGTGCAGAGGTGTCTAGGTCTGGTTAGTTACATCCCATGGCTACTTCTAGTTGCGGTGTGTAGTCAGAGATTGCGGTCAGTACAGTTACCAACGACTTCTACGGAATCTGAATGTACTCCTGAGTCATCAGTTCATAACAGCAGCCATGCTGGTACAGTATGCCTTCAATTTTGAATAAATTCCCAACAGTGTCACCAGCAAAGCACCCCCACACCATCACACCTCCTCCTCCATGCTTCACAGTGGGAACCAGGCATGTAGAGTCAATCCGTTCACCTTTTCTGTGTCGCACAAAGACACGGTGGTTGGAACCAAAGATCTTAAATTTGGACTCATCAGACCAAAGCACAAATTTCCACTGGTCTAATGTCCATTCCTTGTGTTCTTTAGCCCAAACAAGTCTCTTCTACTTGTTGGCTGTCCTTAGCAGTGGTTTCCTAGCAGCTATTTTACCATGAATGCCTGCTGCACAAAGTCTCCTGTTAACAGTTGTTGTAGAGATGTGTCTGCTGCTAGAACTCTGTGTGGCATTGACCTGGTCTCTAATCTGAGCTGCTGTTAACCTGCGATTTCTGAGGCTGGTGACTCGGATGAATTTATCCTCCGCAGCAGAGGTGACTATTGGTCTTCTTTTCCTGGGGCGGTCCTCATGTGAGCCAGTTTGTTTGTAGCACTTGATGGTTTTTGCAACTGCACTGGGGGACACTTTCAAAGTTTTCCCAATTTTTCCGACTGACTCAATTTTCTTTACTTTGAATTTGTATTAGAAAACAGCAGCTAACAGTCTATTCAGTAGGACTATCAGCTTTGTATCCACCAGACTTCTGCACAAAACAACTGATGGTCTTAACCCCATTTATAAGGCAAAAAATCCCACTTATTAAACTTGACAGGGCACATGTATACATATATATATATACATATACGGTATATATATATATATATATATATATATATATATATATATATATATATATATATCTCAGATCTATTTTTGTTATGATTTAACTAGCTATTTATTTTTCATATGAATTTTGCTACATCTTTGTATTTGGTTTTCCAGTTCTACTCTACCAGGGTTCCCAATCATTTGCTCTATATTTGTGTTGTATGTTTATAGATTTATATGCCCCCCGTCACACATTTGTTGTTTTTAATTACATTTGCATAAACTTAATTTTTTTCTATATTGGGCTTGGGTTCTATGCTTTCTTTTTATTTTGTTTTTTATCTGGCCAATGTTATGTTTTGGGTAGACATTATTATAAGGTTTTAAGCATTTTATAATTCACATAGTTTATATATAGCAGTACTATTGCACAATTCATCACATCCACCCAGGAGCTTGCCTAATGGTGTAGTTAATAATAATTTATAGGTGGAAAGGAACAAAGATGAATGATAGCTAAATACAACTTCTATCTTGAGCTAGGCGTTGTCTGACATTTTGTTTTCTAATGTATTTTTACCGCATGCTGTCTGAATCACTGTGCCCTCAATAAGTCAGAGGTTTATTATAGAGGGAACAGAAACAGGTGAAATGACATATGACTGTGCCATCTACTGTATATCCCTGCTGCATATATGCCAGAGGTGATAGTCTAAATATTATATTTTAGTACTTTCTATTTTTATTTCTTCTTTATTCTTGCAAATACAAAGTAGATACAAATATTCCCAATAACTATACTGAATTAATATATTATATTTAACATTATATTATAATATGACTAATAAATCATATCAATTATAGTACACCACGTTTCATACACAGGGCATAGTAATAATTGTCAAATATAGAAGTTCTGAAAACAGTCCTGGTCTACAGTGATGCTAATGGTAGCTACTTTCCTTCTTCATCTTCCAGATATTATGCAAAGGTGTCATGTTAACCAATCATTCATATGCTATTTTCATACTTAGTCACATGCTGACGAGCTGCTCTTCCTAATTATCTCAATGTTCAGTGAAAAACTGAGAGAAGCAAGAAGAAAAGCTCTCACATGACCATAAGTATGAAAATCACGAGTGAAGTGACCATGTGATGACTGCTGCAACTAGAAAGCAGAGCTGAATCCTGACAGGGAGTATTTTGCACACTGTAGAGATTGGGAAGGCTACAGTGCTTAATGTTATAATTAAAAGGCTTGTCTAGGTTTGAGATGACAGTCTATAGTCACTCTGGGTGACTGCAGGCTTCTGAATTCTCACAGCATGTGCACTGCACACTTTTAGGATTCTCTCATGTTAGTGCCAAGAGTGGACGATCATGTGAGCACAAGTATGTGATTTGTATACTTCTGGTCACATTCCGACTAAACATGTCTGCCCTTACTCAATTCATTTTCATTGAGTGAGACCATGCATGTCTAGTAAGCATATGACTGCATGTGTGTAAATCTCATACCTAAGTTTTGTGACCTCCCACTCTCACCATCAGCACCAGAGAATCCTGACAGCGTGCAGTGTGCACACTGTGAGAATTCAGAAGTTTGCGGTCATATAAGGTGACACATAGAGTGACTGCAGACTTTCATGATAAACTTGGGACAACCTTTTCAATGATTCTAACAAATAAAAACATAGTAAACCTTAACTTGTCAGATGGCACAACGTTATATTAACATAGCCATGTATGACATAATCTTACAAGTTATGGATTGTTACATATATACAGTATAAGAACCAATAACAGCACAAAATTACATCACCAGAACCACCACAGGTACAGAAATACCTAGAACCCCCATCAGTATAGAAACACATCACCATAGCCACCATAGGTACATAAACACAGCATCACAACCCGCATCAGTACCGAAATATATAATCTCTTCACACTGTCCTCTCAAACGGTGTTCTCCTCTACTGCCCAGTCTCTATACTCTCTTGCTCATCACACTCTCCCTTTTCAGCATACTGTCCCCTCCTGGCTATGGCCTCACACTGTGCCAGAATGCTGCCCCCTCTAAATACACCCCCACACTACTCATTCTCCATTCTGTGCTCCGTCACATTTTTCTCTTCCCATACTGTTTCCTTACTACCTCTGCACTCATACTTCCTCACTCATACTGTGTACACAGCCATCCCATCTCAATCATCATACTGTGTCTGCACCTATCCCCCCCAATCCTCATTCTGTGTCTGCTTACATTACCCTAACTTTTATACTGTGCCACACCCATTCCCACTTCACTTCTCATACTGTGTCCATATACATCCCCCCTCAATCCTCATACTGTGTCCGCATACACCCTGCCTCACTCATCATACCGTGTTAGCATAGATCCCCCTGAGCCTCTTACTGTGTCCGCACCCATCTCCCCTAACTCTGTATACTGTGTCCACACCCATCCCTCCCTCACTTATCATACTGTGTTCACACCCATTCCGCTCATTCTTCATACTGTGTTCACCTACACCCCCTCTCACTCATATTGTGTCCACACACATCCCCCTCCTCACGCTGTGTTCAAATCTATTCCCCTTCACTCCAAATACTGCCATCCCCCCTGACTCATCATACTGGATTCTCATATTTACTCCCTTGCTTTCCATACTGTCCTCCCCTTACTATGTCTGCACCCATCACCCCCTCGCTCCCCATTCTTTCCTCAAATCCCCCGTTTGTCAACCATATTATGTCCACATGCACTAAGACACTAAGAGGTGCAAGCTTTTAGTATTTAGGGGGTAGTACATTATATAGCTGTTTGACATCTATCTGTATCTCTCTATCTATCTCTCTATCTATCTATCTATCTATCTATCTATCTGTCGTGCAGGAAATAATTATTTGATCCTTTGCTGATTTTGTAAGTTTGCACATTGACAAAGACATGAATAGTCTATAATTTTAAGGGTGGGTTAATTTTAACAGTGAGATGTAGAGTATCAAAAATAAAATACAGAAAATCACATTGTCTAAATTATGTAAATGTATTTTCATGTTTTCAGAGAGAAATAAGTATTTGATTCTCTACCAACCATTAAGAGTTCTGGCTCCTAGAGACCAGTTAGACACTGCAAATCAACTTGTTACCTGCATTAAAGACAGCTGTCTTAAATTGTCACCTGTATAAAAGACTCCTGTCCACACACTCAATTAATCAGTCAGGCTCTAAGCTCAACAACATTGGCAAGACCATAGAGCTTTCTAAGGGTGTCAGTGGAAAAGATCCTAGACATGCACAAGGCTGGAAAGAACTACAAAACCATAAGTAAGACACTGGGTGAGAAGGACACAAGTATTGGTGCAATAGCAAGAAAATGGAAGAAATACAGAATGAGTGTCAATTGGCACCGATCCGGGGCTCCATGCAAAATCTCACCTTGTGGGGTATCCAGAGTCATGAGGAAGATGAGAGCTCAGCCCAAAGCTATACAGGGAAACTTGTTAATGATCTCAAGGCAGCCGGGACCATTGCTAGGTCTACTAGGACCAAAATCTCACCATATATACCTCATGGCCAAATAAAGGCATAATAACTTCATCAAATTGAAGAGTGCTGGTTTCCATTTTTCTGGTCTGTATCTATATATCTAGCTTTTTAGACTAGTTTAGTAGAGTTCACAGTGATCTGTCTTGCAGCAGCTGTCAACCCGTTGACTTTAAGGGAGAGTTTAAGGTTCCTGGAGTTCCCAGCTGTTGGGACACCTGAAGGCTGTGAACTCTGGTAAGATTTCACAGTCTTCAGAGGTTCTAGCAGCTGAGAACTCCTTTACCTTAAAGGTTCTCGTAAAGATTCCTTTAACTCCTTCACTTTAGATCCCTCACATTGATGTGAGCTTTGGCGGTGAGATCATATAATTCCCCCCACATCTCAGCTGATCTGAACAGCTGAGATGTTCCATTAATAGCACTGATCAGATTCACTAGCCCATCGGTGCTGTTAACCCTTTGGATCACGCTGTAATTCACTGACAGTCTGATCCAAAAATGCTGCAGTGGGAACCGCGCTGTTCCCCACCAAGATCAGAGATCCTGCGATAAGATCACGGGATCTCCATGTATCACCTGATAGCCTGGGGCCCTGCAGTGACCCTGGATGCTATCAGGATTCACTTCCTGTGGTTGGTTCGCAAGCGCTGCCAACCACAGAAAGTGATCATTTTGCTATGTCACGATGTGCTGTAGCTTATCGGGAAATAGCACAAGCGATCGGACACTGCGGCAATGTGGTGCCCTAAGAGGCAGTGTAAAATAAAGAAAAAATTAAAAAATAAAGTTTTTAAAAATATGAAAAAAAACAGAACAGTTCAAATCACCCTCCTTTTGCCTCATTCAAAATAAAAGTATTTTAAAATATACACGTATTTGGTATTGCCACGTTCAGAAATGCCCGATCTATCAAGCAATAAAATTAATTAATCAGAGCTGAAAATTACATAGCGGAAAAAAAAGGACCAAAAGACAAAATTACGTTATGTTGGTCGCCGCAACATTGCAACAAAATGCAATAACTGCTGATCAAAACAGTGCATCCACCCAAAAATGGTATCATTAGAAACATCAGCTCAAGCCACTAAAAATAAGCCATCACACAGGCTCAAGATCCAAAAAAATGAGAATGGTGCAAAAAGTGCAATTCTTTTTTTTTCAAACTTCTGATTTTGTTTTCACCACTTATATAACAGTAAAGGTATACATGTTTGGTATCTATGAACTTGTACCAACCCAAGGCATCATACCGTCATGTCAGTTTTACCATATAGTGGACATAGTGAATAAAAAACCCAAAAAATAAACATGTAATTGCACTTTTTTTTTTTGCAATTTCACCGCACTTGGAATTTTTTCCCAATTTCCTGTTCACTCTATGGTAAAATAAATTATTTATTCTGAAAGTACAACTTATCCTGCAAAAAACAAGCCCTCATATGCCTATATTGACGGAAAAATAAAAAGTTATGGCTCTTGTAAGAAGGGGAGGAAAAAATGATAATGGAAAATAAAAAATCGCCAGGTGGTGAAGGGGTTAAGAGAGCCTTTAAGGTTCCTGGATTTACGAGCTATTGAGAAACCTGGATGCTGTAAACTTTTATCAGAGTTCACAGCCTCCAGGTGTTGAAACAGCTGGGATATTCATTAATCTTAAGAGCTCCCTTAAAGGCTCCCTTAATTGTCAGATCGCGGGAAATGACGCCACAACAGTCCAAAAATCCCACAGTCAGGTCACCGGAGTTCACACTGGGGGCTCCCTGATGCCCTCAGTAAAGTCAGTTGAACCCACTGCTGGATTGCCAGACTGCCAGATTGTGGGACTTTGCAGAACAGCAGTCCAGCAATCTGGCAGTTGTTCAGCCGAGTTCACAGCTGTAGGTTCACACGGAATTAACTCAGTTGAGCCCACAGCCATATTGACAGACTGCTGTGTCACTATGTCCCACAATCCATCAATCTGGCACAAGGGTTCAACTGAGTTCACTAATGGCAGCGGGAAAAACTTTGGCTATGAACTCCAATGAACTCAATGACATCATCACTTCTCTCTTGTCTGGATATCAAAATTGGGGGAATCCCCATGCATTTTTAAAAATTATTTATTTAAATAAAAAAAAATGTGTAATGTCCCCTGTATTTTGATACTCAGCCATGATAAAACACATGGTGGGGGCTACAGGCCACAGCTGTGTGCTTTATGTCTTTATCTGTTCTAAGTATAAAATACACAGGACCCCACACCATTTTTTCCAGTTATTTATTTTTATACTAGTGTGTAGGTCAACCAATCACAGATGCCCGCACAGAGGGTTGAGGTGCAGCGGTGCTGAAACTCAGTCGGTAAGTATAATTGTCTTTCTTTAATCCCTATTTTGTATCTGTAAAACTTGCTGATTGGCTGCATTGCAGTATTCAAGAAGCTTTATCTGGGCTGCTGAACATGAACAGTAACACAGACTTCTCTGAGAAGTCCGTGTTCAGAGTCTGTGCATGGATACTAGGTGTCCAGTACGTACCCCGAATTTTACAGTTCAGGTTCGCCCATCACTAGTTTCAACATAAACAGGTTCAAATTCCAGCAGGTTTTGACATCACAAATAAGGAGGAGCTTTGGCAAAAAATTCTGTTTCTGCAAAGCCAGGAAGATGTGCTATATGTTCGAATGGTTGAAATGAGCTGACAATTTCTTGGCTGTAGTCACCAACCTTTCTCAAGTGGGTATATTTCTGAAAGAAATGCTAACTTAAATTCAGGATGTGTGCCATGCATAAGGCATTACATTGCCTGATTGTAAGACAGAAAGTTCTGAATATTGTCCCACATGACAATTCCCAGCTGCAGTTGAGGGGTCCAGCCATGAATTTTGCCACCTGATGCCTCTTAACTACCAAGTGTTTCACCTAGTGGGCCATGAAACTCATGTGTTGTCCTTGCCAATAGTTGGTGCTCCAAGTATCTACAGTGCAGTGCACTTTGGAGCAAAAAGTTAGGTCTAGAGAGCATCTTACATTCTCCTGCATCAGAGAGCAATGAAATGACACACCTTTCTATCAGAAATAATGGTGGCTGAACACACACAGTTGATAAATGCATAACTAACCTTTTTAGGTATTTTAAATATCTGCTAATAGTAGCTGCATTGAAAATGTAAATCAAAATGTTTCAATAGTAAAAATCCATCAAAATAATTAGCCTGGTTACTTCCTATCTTGCTGTATCATCAAACTTTTTCTTTTCACTCTAAGCCTTGTCTTTTAGGACTTGTATATGTTTCTTGAGTAAGTCAGTCATTGGTCTGTAATTCTGAAAATAGTACAAGTTACTCACACATGTTTATTCTGCTAAAGTATGATAAAGGTTTTTAACATAAAAGAGTTATTCAGTTTCTCTTATTAATATTGTGTCAAAATCAATGTATGGTAGATGTTCTTCCACATTAAACTAGAACCTCCTGCCAGAACCGGTCAATGCTTAATAGTAAAAATATACAAAAACAAATAAACACTTGAGATTTTTCTTTTTTTTTCCAGTATAGAATGGGTATAAAAAGGTAAACCTATAAACAAACTCAATGTCCTAATTATGTATGAAAGTAAACAATGCCCTACCAACATGTTAGGTATTCAGTGCCCTACCAAAGTGTGAAGTACACAGTGCCCTACCAAAGTGTGAAGTACACAGTGCCCTACCCGCAATGCCCTTTGCTTGTAAGGTGGAAGCAAATTGAACTTTTGGATCCTGAAAAATTGAGCAAGAAAAAAGAAGCAAAAGACAACTAGAAAATCTGCAAAAAAGACAGAAAAACAAATGTTTTGGATGCAGATTTTTTTTTACTGCCAAGCAATCAGGTTTTGGCTGCAGAACAAAGAGCAGCAAAAACGCAAAGTGTGAACATAGAGCGATAAAATGTGGTATGTAGTTTTGCTCAGAATTAGCCAAACACATTTAAACTCATATAAATTGTAATTATCATTTAAAGTGATTATGACTAACCCCATATAATGATTAACTGTTCTAGAAGGATTTTTCTGACATTTGCTAGATTCTTTTTACAGCAAAAGCCATAGTCTGTAGCCAGCTTACAAAACAGCAAAGGGATCACAGTGTTGACATTTATCAGTCAGAAGAAGGTACAATTTTTTTTCCAAGGCATTAAATATACTATAGAAAACTGTGAAGAAGGTCATCAAGAAGTGGCTTAAACGTCCTCACATTGCACTTGTGCGAGTCACATGCCAGTGTAACTCCAGCCTAAGGGTGTGCATATTTATGCAACCAAACTATTTTAGTTCTCTTTTTTCTTTTTTTTTTTACACCAAAAGATTTCATTTTTTTTATCAGTTGAAACGTACAGATTGTGGGTAACATTAAGTGTGGAAAAAGTTCTGAAACTATTTTTCTTGGTATAATTTTTTTATATGGCAAAAACGTGGCATTGTTACAGGGGGTGTATAGGCTTTTAGGGCCTAAGATATTCTACACAATATACATGCGATAGATACTTGCATAAGTCTCGCATGACTCACCTGGAATGGCTGCAGTCTCCCTGGATGGGAGTGTGTCAGCTGCTTGTGTTTCTATGCAGCTAACACGCTCCTGTCCAGAGAAACGGCGGCAGATCTTGGTGAGTCATGCGAGACAAATGCGAGTATCTCGCATCCATCTCACATAGTGTGTCTCTGGCCTTATACTCACTGTAAATCAAAAGTCTCAAACACGCGGCCTGTGGCCAAATGGAGCCTCATTATACAGACTGCAGCACTGTGGACACGTTAATGATCGCAACCAATCATATTGGGCCACCGCGGTCTGTGCAATGTACTCCCAACGCAGCACAGAGTCAAGTTCTCTCTGTCACAAGTACATCAATGGCAGCCGCCGGCCAATCAGTTGTCAGCAGCTGACTTTGGCTTGTGACATCAGCTGCTGGCCTCTGATTTGCTGGCTGCTGCCATTGAGGTTGTCATTGTGCGTCCCCGAGAATACATACAAAGCGCAGACCGTGGCGGCCCCCTGGAAGGCAAGGCATCCATGGTGTTGTGGGTCGCAAAAAAGATGACATTGAGGGAACAGGACAGATGAGAAAAATCTCTATGTGTGTGTGTATATGGGTGAGAAAAATCTGTGTGTGTATTTGTGTGTATGGACAGGTGAAAAAAATCTGTGTTTGTGTCTGTGGCAAACAAACTAAAAAAAAGGGAATCAGGATCCAGACATTACTGTAAGGACAGGATCAGGATGGGGACATTACTACAATATAGGGCCATTACTGCTACAAGGATATCAAAATGAGGGCATTACTATAACATGGGGCCATTACTGCTACAAGGGGATCAGAATTGGGGCATTGCAACAAGATGGGGCCATTACTGCTACAAGGGGATCAGAATGGGAGCATTACTACAAGACGACCAGAAGGGGAACCAGGATGGGGATATTACTACAAGAAAGTGACCGGGATAGGAAATAACTACAAGAAGATAACCAGGATGGGACATTACTACAAGAAGGGGATCAGGATGGTGACATTACTACAATAAGGGGACCATGATGGGGACATTATACGTATGTGGTATTATATATGGCATTACTAAAAATGTCACTTAGTGCTACAAAAAATGTGGCTCTCCAAATTCAAACTCTTTCTATTAGCGGCCCACATACCCAGCCGAGTTTAAGATCCCTATACTATACTATATTTTCAACTAATATTTACAGCTATATATGTATTTGTGTTACTAATATACCAGCAAATGTATTGCTAGTATGCCTTATTCCTTAATTAAATAACAAATATTTACATTTAATGATATTTTAGGGTATGCTTTATACCTATATTTTCCTACCTAGTGTGAGTCGGTCAACAGGGTAGGGGGTACTCAGATACCGGGACAGGTTGCTACTTCAGTGGGGATCATGGTTGGTCAGGTCTCGGCCCCCATGCCCTGGACACTCAATGGCTGAGGGGAAAACGATTTGTGATGGGGGATTATTATACGTGACGCCACCTGTGGTACCCAGTAATGTAGTTACCAGCACTGCAGCCGGCCGCTGAGTTGATGGTGATGCAGCTTTGGGTAGTACAGCTCCGCACAGGTGGAGCTTTATCTCAGGGCAGCGGGGTGGATGAGGAGAGTAGTAGTCATCACCTCTGTGATGCTGTAGAGGCCCTCCGGGCGGCGGATGAAAGGAGACCAGACACCAGATCAGTTCAAACAGTTTTTACTTGCACCAGATGAAAATGGTACACTGTACAGTCTGGTTTAACGGGGGTTGTAGCCGCGGATTTAGAAGGCTTTCCCAGAGTTTGTCAGAGGTGTCTCTACAATAACTTTTTTGGTCTCTACTTCCAGTAGCTCTTGGCTCACTGCTCTCAGCCACACTAAAGAGCCCCTTCGCCGGTCCCCAGGTCTGTTACTAAGGTACTTCTGACTCCTTTCCGGTTCTGACGGAGTGGTGAGAAGACAAACTCTCTCGCCACTGGTAATTAGTCCTTCCCTTTTAGTGTCTTGGACCCTCTTTGGGACAGAGGTGGGATTTAGTCTTGTGGCGATGTGGCTCCTAATTTAAGGCCCACAACCTGCCGGTCTGCGGTTAGGGATAAACCGTCAACTAACCGCCTCGGTTCCAGTTCACCAGTGTTGACCCGGACTTTATCCAGCCGGCTCCGACCAGTCCTGGAGTGTCTCCTTCTGTTGTCTGGGTCACCTCCCTCTGAGAGATGCCCTCCTATCACGACCACAGGGTCCCCTGTGACCGTCCACTCCGCTCTTCTGTCACTGTCTAACTGACTTGTCAGTAACTGTCACTCAAGGTTTTCTCGCTCTCTTAGGCTCGAACCCCCCTGGGACCTACTGAATACCAGTCCCCTGTACTAAGGTGTCCTATGAGCGTATTTTAGTGCAGACTTTTGGTTTCCTCCTCAACCACGACTACGGAGGCACTCCACCTTCTGTTTGGGGTGCAGTACCTCCCTGTGGGTGTCCCGTCATAGGGGCACCACAAGTGTATTAGCTAAATTATTACTCTCTTTTTTCTAAGGCTGGTTTCACACTTCAGTTTTTTCCCTGATCAGGTTCGATCAGGTTTGTGTGTCAAAACCAGAAGTGTCTCCAAAACGCAGAACAGGTGTCAATGTTTCAATTATAGTTTTTCTCTGCAAGTTCCTCTCCTGGTTCCTCTTCTGGTTTTGGCACACAAACCTGATCAGGGAAATAACTGCCTTTTTCTCTGAACACAAAAACTGATTTTTCTCCCTGGACACAAAAATACTGCATGCTCCGATTTGGTGTCCAGGAGAAAAATTCGATTCCTCTCGGATTCTCCCGGACACATGGAAACCGGATGGCAGAGAGATGCCATTCGGCTCCATCCGGCTCCATAGGATACTATGAGGCCAAAATCTGGTCCGGGGCTGTCTGGTTTAAACTGGACAGCTCTGGATTGGATTTCACCATGGTGTGAAGCCGGCCTTAGTCCATTATATCCTGCTTCTGGTTATCATTGGAAACTGTTGAATCAGTTATTATCAGACAAATCCCTAACACCCCTTAGGCTATGTTCACACAGGGCATTTTTGTTTTTTTTTATTGGTTTTATGTGAATACCTGCAAATAAAAAAACGCTTTTTAAAGTACCAGCAAAACCTATGAGATTCCATTAATCTCATGCACTGACAGACACACACTTGCATCTCTGCAACAGGAATAATGCTGCGTCTAGATCGTAGTGCCTCCTGATTGGGGCCACTTACCCTAAAGTTAGACTATACACTTTAAAGTAATTGACTTTTGTGTAGGCCACTTTAGATACTTTAGACCTTGGTGTATAAGCAGTGTATAAAGTTCAGAATTATTCCTAATGAGAAAAGGATCTGACAGAGTCCATGCTTTTGCAGTGTAGCCAAGAGAAGATTACTTACATAGCAATTTTGCTGGATTTCGGCTTCTTAATTCAGTTGAATGGTTCGTATTCTAGCTAGGCTCCCAGAGAAGACCCAGAGAGATATAAAACAAGTCAAGTGTAAACAATTAGCTTACCCCTGCTCTGTGCAGCAATGATATACACATTACAAACGGGTGTCTCACCCATATTTGTATTTGAAATGTATCCATTAAAGAATGTTTTACATAATCCAAGCTCTTTACACATTACAGAGAAAGTTAATTATTCTTCCCTTTCTAAGCATGATGAAGCTTTTAAACCTTCTCATCTATAAAGCTCCAGCCTACTACCCTAAATCATTTTTTGTAAGCTTGCTCAAGTACATTCAATATATGTAAAGCTTTGCTGAAATATACGATACTGCATACCTTTCTAAGGATTATAGAAGACTATAAAATATAAATATCTCTATCTATCTATCTATCTATCTATCTATCTATCTATCTATCTATCTATCTATCTATCTATCTATGTCATCTCTCTATTTATGTATCTATTATCTGCTATCATCGCTATCTATATAACTATCATCTCTTTAACTAAGTATTTATTATCTATCTATCTATCTATCTATCTATCTATCTATCTATCTATCTATCTGTCTATCTATCTACAAAGCAAAAAAAACTGCTCAGCACTCAAGACACAATGTGAACTGGTGATAGCAGTGACGCTGGGTCAAATACCAAGAAAAAAATGTCTCTGCAGCACACAGCTACTACCAATATCGTACATATGGTAACAAGCAAAAAATGAGAAAAAAATTAAAAAACTTACGTTTTTTCAAAAAACTCATTATTCTTAATTTTTATTGGGTGCTAAGTGCAGTCATGGAGCCAGCAACTCCATATATTATACACAAAGCAAATAAAAACTGGTCAATGTGTGTACTAAGACCCCCAGAAAATAAAAATTAAGAATAATGAGTTTTTTGAAACAACGTACGTTTTTAAATTTTTTTCTCATTTTTTGCTTGTTAGCATATATACGATAGTGGTAGTAGCTGTGTGCTGCAGAGACATTTTTTTCTTGGTACTTGACCCAGCGTCACTGCTAGCACCAGTTCACATTGTGTCTTGAGTGCTGTGCAGTTTTTTTTTTTTGCTTTGTGTATAAGATATGGAGTTGCTGGCTCCATGACTGCACTTAGCACCCTCATCGCTCACAGGTGGTCTGAGGTTGAGATGGTGTCCACCCACCTAGCAGTGGGACAGGGAGGAAAAGGAGGACAGGGATGTCAGCGCAGGACTCATCAGAATTGGGGGCACCGTGACGTGGTTGGTGAGCAAGCAGACATTGGCCAATGTATGTACTAAGACCCCTAGAGTCCTTTTTGAATTTAATCAGAGTAAGTCTGCCTGCATTTTAGGTGGAGAGTCATGTGCGCCTATCAGTGATGATTGATTGCCCCACCGTAACAGAAAACACACTCTGACTCTAGCGGCAGGGCAGACCAACACCTCTAAAGCATATAAGGAAAGTTCAGGCCAAGTGTTCACCTTGGACACACAATAGCTAAAGGGAAATGAATCATCATGAATGACGCAGGTATGGTCGCTTAAGTATCCCTTTACAATTTCGTTCAACTTCTACCTCCTTGCCATTGTTACAGGCACAGATAGCCCTTGCTGATGTGCTGGTTTATTGAAAATGGCCCAGTTTGTGCACATATTCCCCCCACCTCTGTTGTAGCAGGTGTGCGTGTGTCTCCCAAATATTTCTTGCTGTTGAAAAGAGCTGGTACCTCTGCCACAAGCGTTGTCAGATGGTGATGTTTTCAGCAAGTGATGTACAACGGCACCCCTTGAAGAGTTCCATTGTGTAACCCTTTTGTGACTCAGCAGAGAAGAAATTCTCTCCTTTTATCATCGGTCGAGAAAGGTGGCTAACCAGTATAGGTTGTTGGTGAAAATGTGTATCACGCGAGGGTCTTAAAACTGACACACATAAACTGTGCCATGTGGGCCAACCTTCAAGCAGGCAAAGGTTCTGTGTCACCAACAGGAGGAACAATACACTCATCCTCTCCTCACGCTGCCTCGCCTCCTCCTCCACCTCCTCCTCTCCAGCACATCCAAGATGGGTTTGGGAGTCCTTTCTTTAGCAATGGGAGTCCAATGGGAGTACAGAAAAACAAGTCCTTTCCCTCCTCATCCTTATCATCTTCCTCATCATCACCCAGTGTTGACTCAGAATATTGTCTGGGTAGTATCACCGATTAGAAAATCTTGATCCATAGCCACATGTTGGTCATTGAAAGCTACCTATTTGAGCTTATGCAGTGATTGTTTTAACCGACAGAGCAGCGGGATGGGAACGCTGATAATAGCTTGACAGATCACCACTTACGAACTTGGTGCAGTACTCAAAGTTCTCAGGACCGTCACAACTGTCATCGATACCCAACCAATTGGCAATTGTTATGTGTGGTGTGTGAGTCTCAATGTAATGGTCGTGTTGAAGCTGGTATTCAGCTACAGCCCTCTGCTGCTCACTATTCCTTGCCAACATATAATATGTTCAGTTCAACTGCATCTGCAGGTCGCAAATGAGTTGTTGACTTGCTGTATGTTTTGAATAATTTCTTAACAACAAGGTTCAATCTCTGAGTTGTGCATGGCACGTGTAGCTGCTTGCTTAACTCTAAAGCCGCCAACATATAACTTCCATTATCGCACACGATGACCATGCCCATAGAGGAGGGCCCTCCAAAATGAATAAAGGAGGGCCCTCACAAATGTATGCAGGATGACCCTCCCAAATGAATAGAGCAGGGCCTTTCCCAAAGTTTAAAGCAGGGCCATTCTTAATGTACAGATGAGATGACCCTTAGTGCCCGCAACCATGGCTTTGCTTATAGTGTGTTATTCTTAAGGCAATGATTTAAGCACTAAATGAATGGAGGAGGGCTCTCTCAAATGTATAAAGAAGGGCTCACCAAAATGTATAGAGGGCCTTGACAAATGAATAGAGAAGGGCCCTCCCAAACATATTTTACAGGGCTACCTCTGGGCTCTCACTAAACTCAGGCTTGCAGGCCCTGTGAACAACTGATTTGAGGGCTGCAAAATGACATAGAGGAGGAGGAAGAGGAGGAGGGGACAAGCCAGAAACTGGCTTACAAATAGATGGAAACCATAATGAAGTCAGCTCAGCTTGGTATGGCAGATGCTACAGATTACAATGTTTTTTTTTCTGAAGGACTTTCAGTAAAAAATTCCAGACAGCGGCTCAACACCCCCATGGGGTGCTCTTGGGACCAGTTAACCCAGTTCTCAGTCTGATCAAACCAGTACTCCTTGGCACCTGTGTTGGTGTTAAGTATCAATCTTTCTCTGTATTGCTGTGCTTGCTATGTGTGCCAACCGCTCAGGTCGGATCAGTGGACTCATCATCGACCAAATTATCTTCCATGTCAACCTCCTTCATAATTGAGATTGTAAGCTGATCTGATGGCATCTGGAGACAGTAAATCAGGTTCATCAAAGTGACTTTCTTCTGCCTGTGGGTCCTCAAATACTTGTGCATCAATGCTCGCCACCTCCCAAATGTATAGAGGGCCCTCCCTAATAGTACCTTCACACGCCACTACTGAAGGTAGCAACAGGTAGGCACCGCACGTGCACACGCGCGTTTTCAACGGTTGCTAACGGTACCTGATACCGCAAATACACGCCGCCACAAGGTGCTCCACAGAAGGTATTTTCGATCCCTGGAAGTGCCGACGGGTGCCGCAGGTTACCTTCTGTGGAGCACCTTCCCTGATTTGCACGCCGCTACCACAAGGGAATATGGGCGTACATATTGCTCGCCGTAACTACATAGGCGTGACAGAGTTGCGTATTACGCGACGACCGTACGGTGATTGGACAATGCAATAACATCATGATTGGCCAGCCAGCGCAGGGAGGCTGGCTAATACATGACGCTGTAGCAAATGTGTAGCGTGACTGGTCAGATCGTTAAATATGCCGCCCTGTGCAGGGACAGCCAATGGGTACACAGTAGCCCCCACCAATGATAGCTGATGGGGCGTGGTATACATGACGCTGTGGCACACCCCAGGTAACTCAAATACCGTACCTGTGCCCCGATTACACGCCGCTACCATAGGGATTATACCTGCTTGTTTTTCAGCACGGCTGAAAGACAGGTATCCAAAGAGACAGGAAGGTGCTACCTGAATTACACGGCGCAACCTCGCGGTGTTTTGAAGGTAAAAGGTACAATTGTCTCCAACACCTGCCGGTTTCTACCTTTCAGTAGCTGCGTGTAAAGGTACCATAATGTATAGAGGACCCTCTCAAATGAATAGAGAAGGGACGTTCCCAAAGTATAGAGGAGACCCTGCCTAATGTATAAAGGAGGGCCCTCCCTAATATACAGATGAGACGACCTTCAGTGCCAGCAACCATGGTTTTGCTTATGCTGTCTTACCCTTAAGGCAGTAGTTTCAGCCCCAAATGTATAGAGGTAGGCCCTCCCATAAGTTTAGAGGAGGACCCTCCCAAATGTCGAAGTAAGAGCATTCCCCCCAAAACGTATGTTATAGGTCAATCTCTTGGCCCTCAGAAATCTCAGGTTTCCAGCCTACTGAACATTTAAATTTGCAAAATGTCTTGAAGTGGAGGAGGGTGAAGCTCAATGCTACAAAGGGGACATTACAAACTGCTATGCAATATGTATTCCCCTATTACAGTGTCAATGAGGGAAAGACTGACTAAATGTTTAAGTGCGAGTGGTCCCTTCAAAATGTATGTTACAGGACCACCTGAGGCCTCTGAGGTCAAAGATCAACATACTTACTGCTACATTCTAGCTGGCCTTGTAAAGTGCTGGGGAATAGCTAACTAAAAATGATGTATTTGGAGATATAATTTGTGTCCAGAAGGAGCGCTTAGAGACAGGAGACAATAGGAGAAGTCTAAATAATTGACAAACCACTTTATTTTCTAAACCACAATGCGTTTCTACAGCGGACGGCTGTCTTCCTCAGGTAGAAAAAAATAAAAAATTTCACAAGAGGAAGACAGAAGGTCAGCTGTAAAAGCACATTGTGGTTTAGAAAATAAAGAGGTTTGTCAATCATTTAGACTTCTCCTACTATCTCCTGTCTCTAAGTGCTCCTTCTGACAACAAATTATCTCTCCAAACACTTTGCATCCCCTTTGGGGTTGTGGCTGGAGTCGCTGGATACCAGGGAGCCTGACTGAAGGACCTGCCGTAACATCACAGTGACGTGGCGGTTGTGTGACCTGTTTTTCCCACGTGATCCTGAACAGGAAGGAGTGGACCCGATGCAGCGTTCAGCAAGCAGTGCGGTATCCCATGGTTGTGGAGGGGTACATAACAACAGAAGGTGAGAGGCCAACCCCCCCTCCACCATACATCAATTGTCCCACTAGACCACCAGCTTGTACTCATGGTGAGCTCTCTATTGCTAATTTTTTCTCCATAAAAATGATGTATGACAGAGGGACCAACAAATGTATGTCAGGGCCCTCCCAATTGTAAAAGGTGAAAAAAAGCAACAACAGTACGTGTGAACAAACGCTAAAACCAATATTTTTTTCTTTCTCTGGTTTATTTAGCCTTGTATACAAGTGATTATGCAGAAAAAACTGTTTCTTAACCTTTTTGGCCTGCTAAATGCGATTTAGGTTAGGTTTGGTAGCTGTTCTTGTGTATCTGTAACAGTGGCTTAATCCTGCGACAAAGTTATTCCCACAAACCATATGTGAGTCAGAAATACATGCAGGCATACAAGTATTCTCCAGGCTCTTCCCATTCTGTTTCATCACTTTCCCACCACTTACAGCCTTTTCCTCAGGACACCAGACCCTATAGTAGCATCCAGCAGAAAATGACTCGCTTTTCCCATTGACTTACATTGTCATCGCTATTCGGAACGATTGCGCGATTATTACAAATTTCTCATAACGAGTATAGCGATTATGAATATTATGGTGCTAGTTAAACATGCAGCATTTTCCCACAGGGAATACTAATGCCTCCGCATGAGGAATGATGCTGCTTCTAGAAAGCAGGCAATATGGATCGTGGGCACTTACCCTAATGTTATTATTAAACAATTACAGAGCTGTATGTGTTTTAATGTTCTTGTTATTGAATGAATAAAGCAACAAATGACAGTACATTACTTGTGAAAATACATATTAACGATATACTGAAGAAGTGAAGCCGGGCAGTAACAAAGCTGCAGGTCAATTACCAGGAATGTTGCCAGATCCGTGGATAATTATTCAGTAAGACTCTGACCGGCATTACACAGCCCAAAGGAAAAGCAGGACCCATTGAAGCTTGAATAAGCATGAAACGGGGCGCCCGTTGTCCGTGTGGCGCCCCGCAACGAGTGCGTCACAGGAGGGTATTGCAGCCCAAACTGCAGATGTAATATTCTCTGACTAAGCAATGACATGGTTAAAACCCAGAGCTCCATACCCTACATGCACATCAGAATAGAGGGCCAATAAGGTCCTGGTGGGCGGAGTGTAGGAGTAGTGTGTTGAAGGAGAATGTAGGAGAAGGAGGGAGAAGAAAGAAGGAAATGGCCGGGAGGAACGTAGGAGAGGGGGCTCTGCACAGTCCCGTACAGCCCCTAGACCACCTACCGTTTGGCGCCATTACCTCAACAACCTGTCTCTGGGCGAACATCAACGGGTCAAACTACACCCACGCCCATCTACAACCGGATCACTGGTTCCGAAGCTAGCAAGTCGTTTATCACTGCTATGCAAACCAGGAGAGGAGGGATCGCTCTACAGGAGTACCCCACCGCCGCCGCACACAGAGCCATCTTGCCAGTGGAGTACCCATCAAAAGGACCCAGGCTCCCCTCACACCGTAAGGTACACACCGGCAGGGAAATTTAAGTAGCCCCTTGTACCCGATCTTGGCACACTAAGGAGACATCGGCAACTCACCTAGAATAAGTAGAATGGAGGAACACCGCGGAGCTCTGAGACAACACCGGTCATTGCTAAGTCCACCCAGTCCGTTACCCGTTACCTGTATACCATGTATCACCTGCTGGTTACTGTAAAAGACCTGTTACAGAGACTATTGGTTTCTGTGTTTCTTTAGAACTGTTTTCACTCCGCGTACTAAGAATAACTAAGCTGCCTCACAACATCTTGTGCAGCTTCTGGCTCCGGGGACTCCCGCTCGTCCTGTGGGGAGCGTCCCATCTTGTTGCATTACATCCCCCGGAGGCCCAAGCAGCGCCAGTGAAATCACCGGAACTCCCGCAGGTGGCGTCACAACAAGAATAACCTAACCTTATCTGTTCAGCCAACCTTATTGATCTGGACCACCGGGCCTACACAGCCTCGGGTGCGGAACCATGACAGGGAGCAGCGACAGCCCGAGACGTGCTACGGTGAATCATCCGCCCTGCTAACCTTCCTTCCCTACAATATGTAACTCCTGTTACTCTGTGGGTATAAAAGACTTCACTGCTTGAAGACCAGTCAGTGCCGCCTCTACTTTAATTGCTACATTGGATACATATTAACTAGTGATGAGCGAGCATGCTCTGCGCTACTCATTACTCGCACAAATATCCCAGTACTCGGGATGCTCAGCGAGCACTGAGTACCGCTGAGATGCTCGGACTCATCACTAATAATTATCAATCTGACACAAATACACAGCTCCCTTGGTGCACACAGTGAGCTGGCGCCTCACAGAGAGCAGCTTGATTGTTAGGGTCCCTCTGGGGGGCACAGCAAGGTGTTATATGTTGCGACGATTTGAAAAAGATTTTGGGGGTTTGGGTACATGAAGTAAAAAAAGTAGATATTGTTGGGACCTAGGATATTTAAACTCTGTATAAGTGAAAGATTAGGAAAAAAGAGGAATGAATGGTGTAAGAGAAAGATGGAAGAAGGAAAGAGCAAGAAAAAAAAGGGGGAAAAAAATTTTTTTTTAGTGACTCTGTGAGAGGATAAGTGTAAAGTCATTAGATATAATAATATGTACATGAGTATTAAAACTTTAAGTCTGAAAACTAGTTTAGTTCAGATAGTAGGAAATGTTTTCTCATGCCGTAAGAGCCAAAAACAATTTGGGGGTAGATCTATAATAGATCCATGTTTTTTCAAAAAGGGGGTAAGAGCCATAGGAGAGGGCAGCGATCTTAGCAATACGGTAAAGAGAATCCACTTCTTTAAGGACTTGGGTTTTAGAAGGAACTAAATTGGAATTCCACTGAGGGGTCATTCCATGTCAAGTGATCCAAAAATGAATATTTTTTTTCCCTGACGTCCTCAGATTTTTAAAAAAATTTTTCTATCTGAAGAACAACTTTATCTAATTACAAAAAAAAAGTTTTGAATTTTTTTCTTTATCTGTTAATTTTTTACAGATTTTTAAAGTTTTAAAAAAGTGCGAATTTTGGCCTGGTATGGCTTTACATTTTCTATCATATCTCGGGCTAGAAATAAGATAGAGAAACAAAATAAACACCAATCTACTCAGAACTGTCCAGGCTTTCATCAGATATGTCACAAGAGGATATTTGTTAATATTTTACCCATGTGATCGCAAGCGCAAAACTTTAAAACGCATTTCCGAAAAATCGGCGCGCTTTAAATATTTCAAAAACTGCCCATGTGTCTGCTGTGCTCTTAGCCACATCTGTACCAAATTTCAAGTTGGGATCGCAATGGGATCATATTTTAACATATTTTACTAGTAAGAGCGTCAATGGGTCATTCCATATCAAGTGATCTAAATATGAATATTTTTTTTTACCTGACGTCTTTAGATTTTTTTTTTTTTTTTCCTTTATGAAGTACTACTTTAGTTAATTACAAATTAAAAGTTTGGAATTTTTTTCTTCATCAGTTAATTTTTTACAGATTTTTAAAGTTTAAAAAAAGGGTGAATTTTGGCCTGGTACGACTTTAAATTTTTTAATCTCAGGCTAGAAATAAGATAATGAAGTGGGAGAGGCATCATTTTACTCAGAACGGTAACAGCTTTCATTTGAGATGTTACAAGACTATGTTTCTTTATATCAAATTCAAACTATTGACGGGCAATTGTGAAAAAATGACTGATTGTGTTCTTGGTGACTTTTGAATTGACACTATAATAGTTAAATATTTTGCACTTAGGTCCAATGAATGCGTCCATGGGGTCAAGCTGGGACAGAGTCATCACAAATTAGCCTTATTTGCAGATGACCTGCTACTTTACATCTCCCAGCCCCTGGTCTCCATCCCTTCGGTCTTAATGGAGTTTGAACGGTTCGGACAATTGAGCAACTTTAAAGTGAATTGCTCCAAAACCGAGGCACTCAATATTTCTTTGCCTGGAGAATTGGTTTCTCATCTATCTAAACAGTTCCCATTTAAATGGAAAGTAGAAGCCATTAAGTACTTGGGAGTCCTTATACCAAAAGATCTTAAACAAATATTCAATTTAAATTATCAACCCCTTTTGACTAACGCGGAATCGGCATTTACCTCCTATAGACAATTAAAGCTATCCTGGTTCGGGAGAATAAACGTAGTCAAGATGGATGTCTTGCCCCGACTCTTATA
Organism: Allobates femoralis; assembly: GCA_033576535.1. NCBI lineage: Eukaryota > Metazoa > Chordata > Amphibia > Anura > Aromobatidae > Allobates > Allobates femoralis. The sequence continues at coordinate 279,520,123 of JARQOC010000003.1, read as the reverse complement.
TACTTTTCAGACAGTTCCTGTTCTATTGGATAGAGGTTTCCTCTCCAAAATGCAATCTATGATCCTTAGATTTGTCTGGGGGGCAAGAGGTCCAGATTGCGAATGAATATCCTATCCTTGCCCGAGACCAGAGGAGGGGTTGGACTACCCAACATACGAGCGTACTTTGAGGCTTCCTCTCTTGTTAGAGCTCTAGATTGGCATTATCATGCGTCCTCCAAGAAATGGGTAGGGGTGGAGCAAGAGGGTTTGGGGATTCCGCTGAAACACCTGCTTTGGATTTCCCCTAAAGACTCCACAGACCTAGTACCTTTGACAGACATGACCAGAAACACCTTGAAGGTATGGCACCTAGTGACGAAAACCCTCCGCTTAAACGACAGACTTAGCCCTTTGACTCCCCTTTTTTCCAACCCATCTTTCCCACCCAGATTTGACAGGCAGAGATTTTTATGTTGGCGGATTGTGGATGACACCCGAGTAGGACAGACTCTGTCCAGTGGTGGTTTGCCCCCGATGGCAGAGCTACAACTCAAAGAACCTACGAGACCTCTTAAGTGATTCGAATTTCTCCAATACAGAGCATAATTATATTCAGCTGACCACTCTTGCAGGGTAAGATTGACGCCCAACGTATTGGAGAGGTTATTCCAACTGGAGGCTCCACCGAGGCGCAAAATATCATTTCTATACCAGGCCTTAGGGTCCATGAGAGAGCAGGGCACCCTTTACTTCCAACGTGCTTGGGAGAGGGAATTGGGGTGTAGCATTTCAGAAGCTAATTGGCAGAAATGCTTTATATTTACTCACTCACTAGCTAGCGCTTGTTCTGCACAAGAAAGAAGCTATAAGCTGCTCACTAGATGGTACTTGTGCCCGACGACACTCCGGAACATGTTCCCTGGAACCCCTGATACCTGCTGGCGCTGTGGGGAAGAGAAGGGTACAATGATACACATTTGGTGGAGTTGTGGGGAAATCCGGCGGTTCTGGTCTGAGGTTTTCAATGCATACGCCCGGATAACAGGTAAAGAAGCCGAATGCTGCCCAGAATCGGCAATGTTATCCATTTTTCCAGGTCCTATTGGGCTACAGAAGAGGGATATTCTCCGCTTTTGCATCTCGGCTGCTCATGCTGTGATCCCGAGGTTCTGGAAATCAAGCCGGGCTCCATCTCTACTTGATTGGTTCAAAGAATTGATGGACACATATCGAATGGAGGAGCTCGCAGCTGATGCGTCGGGATCTCGGAACAAATTCTTAGGGATTTGGGTTGAATGGATTCTTTTTCACGACTCTGCAGAATTTAGGAGTATCTTTTCCAGCACAGATAATATGGCTCGACCTCTGGCTGATGGGGAGCCAGTGGGATGAGTACCCTTTCTCCTTCCCATACCTCACCCGTCCCCCCCCTCCTTTTTTTCTTTTTTTCTTAAGTGGCTTTTCTTTCCCAGTATAACTTTTTCTAATGGTTTTTGTTTCTCTTCTCTCTCTCTCTTCTTTTCTATCTCTCTTTTCTTCCCATCTGATACATTCAGTCTAGGTATTTCCTTTCTACGCCTATACCTTCAGAATTCTAGTGAACATTAGACAGGTATCGAAAACTCTGAGCTGTGAGTAGATCATTAATATTTCGGCCTTCCTTTCCGGTACACCAGTCGATAGACTATTCCAACTAGGCCTCAACGGGTAATGACCCACTTACGTGGTCAACCTGTTAGAAGGGGCCAAGTAATAAAAATCATTCTGCTGGGGCTGCTTGTCCCCTTGACATCAGAACATCTCAAAACCCTGAGAAAGGTTGTATACTTGAGTGTTTGGAATTATATTTAGATTGTAGTATATATTGCACCAGAGATAAGCGCAAAAGTAAATTTGCAGCTTATCTTAAAGTTACTAATAACTTTGTGAATTCTCTTTTTGTATATTTTATATGTCTCAAGATTTTGTTAAAAGATTGAATGTATGTCTTTCATATGTTTTTTTCAAAATTTAATAAAAATGAGATTAACCATAGTTAAATATTTTAAAATATGATCCCATCACGATCCCAACTTGAAATTTGGTACTAAGAGCATAAAAGACACATGGGCAGTTTTGGAAAATTTTTATTAAAATGTTTTTTTCGGAAATGCGTTTCAAAATGTTGCGTTTGCATTCGCATAGGTAAAAAATTAAAATTAACAAATATACTCTTGTGACATATCTGGTGAAAGCCTGGACAGTTCTGAGTAGAATGGTGTTTATTTTGTTTCTCTATCTTATTTCTAGCCCGAGATAAAAAAATTTAAAGTCGTACCAGGCCAAAATTCACCCTTTTTTTAAACTTTAAAAATCTGTAAAAAATTAACTGATGAAGAAAAAAATTCCAAACTTTTAATTTGTAATTAACTAAAGTAGTACTTCATAAAGGAAAAAAAAAAAAAAAATCTAAAGACGTCAGGTAAAAAAAAATATTCATATTTAGATCACTTGATATGGAATGACCCATTGACGCTATTAATAGTAAAATATGTTAAAATATGATCCCATTGCGATCCCAACTTGAAATTTGGTACAGATGTGGCTAAGAGCAAAGCAGATACATGGGCAGTTTTTGAAATATTTAAAGCGCGCCGATTTTTCGGAAATACGTTTTAAAGTTTTGCGCTTGCGATCACATGGGTAAAATATTAACAAAGATCCTCTTGTGACATATCTGGTGAAAGCCTGTATAGTTCTGAGTAGAATGGTGTTTATTTTGTCTCTCTATCTTATTCCTAGCCTTAGTTATGAGGAGAAACGTAAAGGCAGGCAACAGCGAAATTCACACTTTTTCCGAACTTTGAAAATCATTTAAAAAAAAAAATAAATTTTTTAAAAAATTTTTCTCTTCACATTTTGCATTGTCTGACATGCTATTATCAAATAACAAAATCTCAAAAGAATTAAAAATATAGAGGTAATAATCATTGGTTCACTTGACATGGAATGACCCTGAGCAGGGATGAGAAGTCTGCCTGAAGCTAAGATGTTATTAGCTAGCCAAGATGGTAAAGCTTCTTTGGGCCATATCGGAAGGTTGAGAAGTGCTTTTGTGGCATTAGATTTAATTCTTCATTCAAGACCTCTGAGATAATTCTCGAGACAATTTCCCAATACGGTTGTATTCTAGGGCAGAACCACCAGATATGTATGTATGATTCCCCTTCAGTATCACACCTTCAGCATTGTCCAGGAGTGGAGGTGCGCCATTTTTGTAGCTGCATCGGTGTACGATACCAGAAGAATATCTCCTTATAGGAGTTCTCCTGAATCTTCAAACAAGGCGAAGGCCCATGAGATCTGTCGTATACCTGGGGGATCTGCTCGTTCGTAAAGAGAATGTTTAAATCGCATTCCCATAGGCCCAAGTAAGCTCTCTTGATAAGGGTGTTTTCACAGGCCAATTGTTTGTATAGTTTCGACAGAACGTTGCCGGATGATTGGAGTTGTGCACAAAGTTGTTCAAAAGGAGTGAGGTGAGTGGACCAAGTAAATTAGAATGCTTCATGTGTTTATAGGTATATTCTTTTAATCTATTGTATTGTTAAAATGAGATATTGGTTAGGGGTTCAAATTGTTGTATTTCCGTGAAAAATAGCAATGCGCCATCAAGAAACACTTGATCAATCGGAATGGGGTGCATCAAATAGAGATTTGAGTCAGATCTGTGATCTGTCTGTGGTTGTGACGGAAGGGGACCAATGACATCTTGAAGTGTGAGAATAGGTGACAGGGGGGGAGTTAGTCGATGATGTTCCCACTTCCATATACTAAGAACTGCTCGTGTGGCACCCAGGGGTTAAAGTGCCACAGAAATATCAACACGGGTTCACTCCCCACACAACACTGGACACTACACTGGTGTCTCTAGGCCAGAAGGGGGAGCTCAAGCAGCTCCCTTATATATTTTCTGGTCTGAGGAGAGGAAGTGGAGAAGAGCAGAGTGGTGGGTGGAGCTTAAGTGGCACCTGCAAGAGGGGGAGGAGCTAATGTTGTTTACCTCAGAGTGGCAGTGACAGTTAGTCAGTTGAGTTGGAGTTGGAGTTAGGGCAGTTCCTGGAGAGGACTGAGGAAGAAAGACTGGTGGTGTAAAGGGGCTGCCCTAGGGCTACACACAAGGTGCAGGAGTAGGAAGCTGAGGACCCGGACAAGGTGGGAGCTACCCGGCCCCGGTACAGACTCCGTGGACAGTGGTCTGCCAAATATCATCTGCAGTAAAGCCTTGGAAAACTACAAAACTGTGAGTCTGTGTGATGTTTGAACTCAAGTCCTACTCTCCCTCATTTACTGTCATCATGGGCGCCGGAGGCGGGCACCAATGAGCGCAGACTATGCAAATAGGCGCTGTGAGGCACCGCCGGCATGATCCTCATGGCCGGGGCGCATCACATGCAGGATCAGGGTATGATCCTGTTTACACTGGCCGGTTTGACTGTGATAATGCTGTGTGAACCAACTGTGAACACAACGTTTAATGTGACTAATGAGTGGCTCATGAAATCGAGGAGTCCATGAGGAATAGGATGTAAGGAGTGATTGCTGACAGCCCGGTGGGTGTGTCAGGTGGGTGTGTCCGGAGGAATAGCAGCTAAGGGGGTGACTCAGTGTGGGTGTGGCCGGCACGATAAGAGTCAGCCAGCTGAGTGATTGAGAGATTCATTCTCAGCCAGACCAGCCTGAGAGCTGAGCAGAGCCAGTCTGTGTGAGGGACTGGAGATTGTGTTGAGACCAGCCAAGTGCAGAGCAGTCCAGAGACTCTGTGTGAATGAAGGGAGCATGCTAGCTCCATGCCGGTGCCGAGGTCCGAGGTTGTGATAGCACCTGGTGGGGAAGCCGTGGCTGAACCCGGTGGATACTGGACCGGGACGTGGGGTGAAACACGTCCGGGAAAGGAGCCCTTGGGGGACGCTTTGTGGACCCGTTACACAGGTAGCGAGACCCGGATTCGTCCCCTGTAAGACAGCGGTTCCCGTGTAACCATGGATCACATATGGTATGTAAGGTCCCGGTCAGGCAGGAATCCTGACTACGGGTTAATGGTATATCATCAAGCTGGGTGACTAAAGCCAGACGGCAGGTACTGCCATTGGGACCCACAGGGCCCGTTGAGGCGTATGTAACGAAGGTCCGAAGCAGGGGTTAAAAGGGCTCCTAGAGTGGGGACACCATGGTTGAACCAGGTGGACGCTGACCTGGACATGGGGTGAAACATGTCCAGGAAGGAGCCCCTTGGGGATACATGACATACCCGGTACTCAGGTTGCTCAATCCCTGTTATGAACCCGGAGGGGTCATCGTCGAAAAATAACAAATGTATTTATTATAAATGTACTTTAAGATGTGTAAGTAGGCCGGAGGCCGTAGCTACTACGGGATCAGGTGTTAGAGCTCCAATGGGGAGAGAGTCGTGGTTACAGGTCCCGGGTTATTGTGAATGTATACGTGCAATGTTCTATGTAATGTATGATGTATTTATGTAAAGTGTTTAGAATCAATGTGATATGTGTCCAACATACTACCCGGGTTATGTTATTATATGTGAAAAATAAACAGGTACACATTGGTTAAACTTATAAACACGTGTTTTGTCGTTATGCAAGCGGGTTCCCCGGTTGCTACCTCACAGCGCGCAAATTCAAAGTTCGAATTTCGCGCCAAATTGCAGCCTGGATACACGGGTCCGGCCAACGGTGGCCTGCCCGCACTCCATACTCCGCTCCTCTGCCCTGCCCGCGACTCCCCCCCACTCCTCCTGTCCTGACCGCGCTCAATACCCCGGTCCTTTACCCTGCCCGCGCTTCCCCCCCACTCCTCTTGTCCTGCCTGCGCACCATACCCCGCTCCTCTGCCCTGTCTGCGCTCCCCGCGGTCCCCCGAGTCCCCCTGCTTCTTTAGTGATTTGATTTTGCAGTGCATTATACACTGCGAAATCAAATGTAAAATAAAGACAAATGTATTAAAAATAATAAAGATTGTTATACTTACCTCTCCACCGAGTGTTCAGTAACTGGGAGCAGTAGCAGGCAGTGTTCTGCTAGGACCTTGCATGATGTCAGAATGACATCGGTGTTCGGCGCTGTGATTGGCCCGCTCGCGGTCATGTGATATGCGCGTCACATATCACATGACCGCGAGCGGGCCAATCACAGCGACGAACGCCGATGTCATTCTGACATCATGCAATGTCCTAGCAGGACACTACCTGCTACTGCTCCCGGTTACCGAGCACTCCATCCTGCCCCCTCGGCTCCATCCTGCCCCGCTTGCTCCATCCTGCCCCCCCGCCAGTTCCATCCTGCCCCGCTTGCTCCATCCTGCCCCCCCGCCGGCTCCATCCTGCCCCCCCATCGGCTTCATCCTGCCCCCCCGCCAGCTCCATGCTCTTTCCCCCCCCACCGGCTCCATCCTGCCCCCCCGCCAGCTCCATCCTGCCCCGCTCGTTCCATCCTGCCCTGCTCGCTCCATCCTGCCCCGCCGGCTCCATCCTGCCACACCGCTGGCTCCATCCTGCCCCCCCAGCTCCATCCTGCCCCGCCGGCTCCATCCTGCCCCCCCCCAGCTCCATCCTGCCCTGATCGCTCCATCCTGCCCCCCAGCCCATCCTGCCCTGACCCATTCTGCCCCCTGGCTCCATTCTGCCCTGTCGGCTCCATCCTGCCCTGATTGCTCCAACCTTCCCCCCTGGCTCCATCCTGTCCCCCCGCCAGCTCCTTCCTGCCCCCCCATTGGCTCCATCCTGCCCCCCCCGCTGGCTCCATCCTGCCCACCGGCTCCGTCCTGCCCCCCCTCCCCGGCTCCATCCTGCCCTGCTCGCTCCATCCTGCCCCGCTAACCCCATTCTGCCCCACTCGCTCCATGCTGCCCCCCCGCCACCATCCTGCCCCCCCATCACCATCCTGCCCCCCTGCTCAATCCTGTCCCCCTCCTCCATCCTGTCGCCCCGGCAGTTAGCGGTCATGTGACCGATCAGCTGATTGGTTTCCCGGGCAACGACAGGTCCTAAAGGCCTGCAGGACCTAGAAGACGGAGGTGGAGCGAGCCGGCGGACAGGTGAGTATCCTCACAGAGGATTTTTTTATTTTTACTCTTACTGTGGAGGAGCCAGGAGGAGTAGGGAGGCCGCGGGGAGCGGAGTATCGCCATATACCATAGTGCTGCTATACATGTACTGTAATGTACCGCCATAAACCATAGCGCTGCTATACATGTGCTGTAATGTACCGCCATATACTATAGTGCTGCTATACATGTACTGTAATGTACCGCCATATACTATAGTGCTGCTATACATGTACTGTAATGTACCGCCATATACTATAACACTGCTATACATGTACTGTAATGTACTGCCATATACTATAGTGCTGCTATACATGTGCTGTAATGTACCGCCATATACTATACCACTGCTATACATGTACTACAATGTACTGTCATATACTACACTGTGTTCCAAATTATTATGCAAATGTCCTTTTTCTCTGATTTTTCTAAATGGTTGTTGCAAATGACAGTCAGTGTAATAAAAGTCATCACCTGTTAGAGTATACATCAAATTTTATTGAAGAATCTCCTTATGATAACAGTATAATTTTCAAAATTAAAAAAACTCTAAAAGCACTGTTCCAAATTATTACGCACAATAGAGTTTGTAAATATTTCATATGTTTGAAAGAACTGAAAATGCTCATTGTTGAATTTGCAGCATTAACAGGTCACATTCACTGAAATAAAAAGATATTTAACTCCAAAACATCCTAACAGGCCAAGTTACATGTTAATATAGCAACCCTACTTTGATATCACCTTCACAATTCTAGCATCCATTGATATTGTGAGTTTCTGGAAAGTTTCTGCTTGTTTTTCTTTGGATGATGTCAGAATAGCCTCCCAGAGCTGTTGGTTTGATGTGAACTGCCTCCCACCCTTATAGATCTTTTGCTTGATTATACTCCTAAGGTTCTCTATAGGGTTGAGGTCAGGGGAAGATGGTGGCCACACCATGAGTTTATCTCCATTTATGCCCACAGCAGCCAATGGCACAGAGGTATTCTTTGTAGCATGAGATGGTGCATTGACATGTATGAGGATGATTTTGCTCCTAAAGGCACGTTTTTTCTTTTTGTACCATGGAAGAAAGTTCTCAGTTGGAAACTATATACGTTGCAGAGGTCATTTTCACACCTTCAGAAACCTTAAAGGGGTCTACCAGCTGTTTCCCAATGATTCCAGCCCAAAACATGACTCCTCCACCTCCTTGCTGACGTCGTAGCCCTGTTGGGACATGGTGGCATCCACCAACCATCCACTACTCTATTCATCTGGACCATCCAGGGTTGCTCGGCACTTATCAGTAAACAAGACTGTTTGAAAATTAGTCTTCATGTATATCTGGACCCAGTGCAACTGTTTCTGCTTGTGAGCACAGTTTAGGGGTGGCCGAATAGTAGGTTTATGCACCACAGCAAGCCTTTGAAGGATCCTACACCTTGAGGTTCGAGGGACTCCAGAGGCAACAGCAGCTTCAAATATCTGTTTGTTGGTTTGTGAGGCCTTTTTAGCAGCTGCTCTCTTAATCTGATGAACTTGCCTGGCAGAAACCTTCCTCATTCTGCCTTTATCTGCACGAGCACATCTGTGCTCAGAATCAGCCACAAATCTCTTCACAATACGAAGATCACGCTTAAGTTTTCGTGCAATATCAAATGTTTTCATCCTTGGTCAAGGCATTGCACTATTTCTTGCTTTTCGGCAGCAGAGAGATCCTTTTTCTTTCCCATGTTACTTGAAAATTGTGGCCTGCGTAATATTGTGGAACACCCAGTTTTCCTTTTATTGGGCTCACCTGCCAAACTAATTATCACAGGTATCTGAGATTGATTTCAATGATCCAAAGAACCCTGAGACACAATCCCATCAATGGGTTTCATTGTTAATAAATAAATAAATAAAACCTTATGACACTTAAAACCAATTTGCATAATAATTTGGAACACAGTGTATAGTGCTGCTATACATATACTATAATGTACCGCCATATACTATAGTGCTGCTATACATGTGCTGTTCGGTACCACGGCCCAGTGGGTCCACTCTAGGGCGCCTTCCTCCGGAAGCGTGACACATGGAAAGAAGCATCATATATCTAAGGCGGCCGTCACACGCTTCAATGTTGTGAGCGATAATGTTAGCGATCACATGGACGCGCGGTCGCTAACAATATCGCTCACATCGCTGGTGAGCTGTCACACAGGCAGACTCACCAGCGATGTGGACCAGCGAGATCGCTGGTAACTATGGTACACATCGGGTTACTAGGCGCCGCGCGGCGCTTAGTAACCCGACGTTTACCGTAGATACCATCTCCCAGCATAGGCTCTGCCGCTGGGAGATCGTTCATCGTGGTGTCACACACCACGATGATGCAGATTGATCAAGCGTTTATCGCTTGATATGAGCTCCGGCTCCCATATCTGCGATCAAACAATCAAGCGATTTTACATTGTAAAATCGCTTGATTACACGCAGCGATGCACAAATGATATCGCTTAAGCGATCAAAAAGCAGATCGCTTAAGCGATATCGTTCTAGAAATTGATGCGTGTGACGGCCGCCTAACAGATATTAGTCTACCAGAAATCTCATGTTTAACCCATTGATGCCCAATATACACTTCTATATTACATCAACACTATAAAAATAGTGTATTGGTGTAATTATTGTATATATCAGAAAGTGAGTTAACTCAAATACGACATCACATCTATATTACATCAACACTATAAAAACAGTATATTAGTGTCATTATTTTGTATATATCAGAGAATGAAATCACACAGATATATATATATATATTAAAAAAAAAGGAATCAGCACAATCTTGAGGAAAAAATTAGGGTGCAAAATCCTGTATACGGTGTTCAAACGTAACATATAAAAGAAAAAAAACAGGCAGCACAACCAACAAATCAAAAAAAGGGATACCTTTTATTGGAGCCCTCAGTGGTACTTTGTGCTTGACAAAGACCATCACCGGTCGAAACGTTGCACCACTGAAGGCTCCAATAAAGGGTGCCCCTTTTTTTGATTTGTTGGATGTGCTGCCTGCTTTTTTCTTTATATACACAGTACAGACCAAAAGTTTGGACACACCTTCTCATTCAAAGATTTTTCTGTATTTTCATAAATATGAAAATTGTAAATTCACACTGAAGGCATCAAAACTATGTATTAACACATGTGGATTTATATACTTAACAAAAAAGTGTGAAACAACTGGAAATATGTCTTATATTCTAGGTTCTTCAAAGTAGACACCTTTTGCTTTGAGTACTGCTCTGCACACTCTTGGCATTCTCTTGATGAGCTTAAAGAGGTAGTCACCGAAAATGGTTTTCACTTCACAGGTGTGCCCCATCAGGTTTAATAAGTGGGATTTCTTGCCTTATAAATGGGGTTAGGACCATCAGTTGTGTTGTGCAGAAGTCTGGTGAATACACAGCTGATAGTTCTATTGAATAGACTGTTAGAATTTGTATTATGGCAAGAAAAAAGCAGCTAAGTAAAGAAAAACAAGTGGCCATCATTACTTTAAGAAATGAAGGTCAGTCAGTCCGAAAAATTGGGAAAACTTTGAATGTGTCCCCAAGTGCAGTTGCAAAAACCATCAAGTGCTACAAAGAAACTGGCTCACATGAGGACTGTCCCAGGAAAGGAAGAGCAAGAGTCACCTCTGCTGCGGAGGATAAGTTCATCCGAGTCACCAGCCTCAGAAATCGCAGGTTAACAGCAGCTCAGATTAGAGACCAGGTCAATACCACACAGAGTTCTAGCAGCAGACACATCTCTACAACAACTGTTAAGAGGAGACTTTGTGCAGCAGGCCTTCATGGTAAAATAGCTGCTAGGAAACCACTGCTAAAGACAGGCAACAAGCAGAAGAGACTTCTTTGGGCTAAAGAACACAAGTAATGGACATTAGACCAGTGGAAATCTGTGCTTTGGTCTGATGAGTCCAAATTTGAGATCTTTGGTTCCAACCACCATGTCTTTGTGTGATGCAGAACAGGTGAATGGATTGACTCTACATGCCTGGTTCCCACCGTGAAGCATGGAGGAGGAGGTGTGATGGTGTGGGGGTGCTTTGCTGCTTTGAAGCTCATCAAGAGAATGCAAAGAGTGTGCGAAGCAGTAATCAAAGCATAAGGAGGCTCCTTTGAAGAACCTAGAATATAAGATATATTTTCAGTTGTCTCACACTTTTTTGTTAAGTATATTATTCCACTTGTGTTAATTCATAGTTTTGATGACTTCAGTGTAAATCTACAATTTTCATAGTCATGAAAATACAGAAAAATCTTTGAATGAGGTGTGTCCAAACATTTGGTCTGTACTGTATAAATATTTATATCTATATATATACAAATTGAGATATCTATATATATTGAGTTATCTATAGATATATAATATATGATATCTATAGATATCAAATTAAGATATCTATATATATAGCTATATACAGTATATTTATATATTTATACTTTTAGATACTACATGTGTAAAAGTACATGTCACAAAAAAGGGGCAAAGCTAAGGGATTCATTCAATCTCTCAGGACACATAGTTCCCAAGGTGATGATCCAGCGTGTTTTGTGTTGCGCTAGTACCCTTCGGGTATTACTACTTCTGAGATCTGGTCTTAGTACAAAGAGAGAACTTACCCCAGGGATCTGTGTGAGTCTCAGTCGCCAGATCCTCGAGGTTTTCTCGTTCTCTTTCGTCGAAGTTACCGGGGGACTAATGTTTTTTAGCATAGTTTTTTAAAAACCAACTTGCGACTTCCAGTTCCGGCCTTTGATGTAGGAGACGCAGGGAAGGAGAGCTCCGGGACCCACAACTGGCCGCACCACACACAAAGCCGCTAATAACCAGAAACCAGTCCGCAGTGAAACCGGAGGGTGCGGGGAGATCCGGGAACCTGAATGTACCGGTGGCTCCGCAGCGCGAGTCGCGTGCACAGCACGCCAGCCGGCGGGAATAACAGAGCAAGTGTGCACAAGATGGCGGCAAGCGTGGGCAGTGAGAGGAGGAAGGAGAAGCAGCACCTGCAGCCACAGCTCACAATGAAAAAGCAGGTCAGCGGTAACAAGGGGGAAATGAGAAGAGCTGGAGAATGGAGTGAGGAGGTCTCCCAGAGAAGGGAGGAGGATGCGACGTTACATAGCAGCACCACAGAAGCTGGGGTGAATGGGGAAGATCATGTTGGCCCACATAACTATGCAGCGATGGTCAGAGAGCTTAAAGCCAACTTGACAGACAGCCACGGTGAGGGAGGCAATACAAGACTCTATAGCTGAATTGCAGGACACCGTGGCCCAACACGATACTAGACTATAAGAGGCGGAACAGCACCTCTCTGATGCAGAGGATACAATTACACAACTTGAACAAGACCTGTCAGCAGTTATAAAACAATCACAGTGGATGGAGGACAAGATCGATGACCTTGAGAACAGGTCCCGCAGGAATAACTTGAGGGTGGTGGGGTTACCAGAGGCCATTTCCCGATACAGCTTGATACCATCTTTGAGCGGGAAATACCGGAGGCCCTGGGACTCACAGAGACATATAAAGTGGAGAGAGCACACAGGCTAGGGGCCCCACCGCAAAACAACAGGGGCAAACAAACTAAAGGTCCCAGGCAGGCGATAGCCCGCTACCTCAACTACAAGGGGAAGGAGAAAATCCTTCAGTCCGTAAAATGCCGCAGACAGTCACTTCTGGTGAGAGGGTATAAAGTGGTGCTATTTAACAATTACTCTGCGATAGTAGCGAAATAAAGGAAAAACTTCAACGAGGTATGCAACATCCTCTACTAGCGCAAAATCCCGTTCCAGCTCCTATATCCTGCAATCCTAAAAGTGACTAAGGGTGGTGCTGCGCCTAAGTTTTACGAAGATGCGACAGCCGCACTGAGACATTACACAACTAGCTCCGGAGGCTCCCCTACACAGAGAGAAGAAGTGGGAGATGATGTCCACAGCATCCGAGACAGTGGAGACGGGAATGGAATGACTAGCAGGGGACGATGATCGGAAAACTCATCGATGACTCCATCGCAAGGACAAAGCAGATTGCGGACACCAGGGAACAAGGAGATCGAGCCGGGAGAGCCCTGGGCCAAATTCGCGAGATGACGAGGACTGAGCGAGACGACCTGATACAATAAAACGATGTTGTCGGTGAGAGGGGCGAGGGAGGGAGCAGGGGGAGGAAAGGGCAGTTGCTGGACGGACGAGATGGACTTCACTCTGGTTATTGCTTCGCAATTAATGTGCCCTAGGATGCTACTGTAGCGTCCCTCCCGGAGTACCTGCTCACCTCGACACGTACCCTTCTAATATTTTATAATTTTTTTCTCTTTCCTAACATATGTTGGAGACCTTGGCAAGCATGCTGCCCGGGCAGTCTGTTTTATTTTTCATATTTGGGTATTCACACGGTTGTGGGAGGGGCAGAGATAAGAAGATATTTCTCTGTGATCCACGTCAGAAAGATGGAAGACATTAACATGTGGTTGGGGTTAAGGTGGGGAGGGGGCGGGGGGAATTGTTACAGGGAGAGTTATTTGTTCTTTGGTTGGCACAAACCATGTCCTGGCGGCACGGGGAGGGTCGGGGAGTAGTTTGGAGTAGGGGAAAAATATGGCGTAGAGGTAATTCAAATACACCCAGAGCAATACAGACAGAAAGAAAACGTGGTCTAACACACCTGATATTTGTAAACAATGGTTAAATTGATATCCTGGAATATCAAGGGTCTCAGGTCCCCAGGAAAAAGGTCCATGGTCCTGAAACATCTTAAGAAACTGAGGGGAGACGTTGTCCTGCTGCAGGAGACACACCTGAGGCAGGACGAACTGTTCAGAATGCACAGAACATGGATAGGTGCAGTATATGGGTCGGGGGCTGTGGGGAGGAAGGTGGGAGTCATGACATTGATAAGCAAATCATTTCCCCACAGGGTAATATCATCTGAACATGACGAGGAGGGAAGACATATCGCATTAACGATAGAGAGTCAGGGAGAAACTTTCCACATCCACAACGTATACGCCCCCAACACGGGGCAACAGGGGTTCTTTGATTCTCTCCAGGCCACATTTCTGCAAACAGATCGCCACAATCTTATTATTGGTGGTGATTTCAACACGGTCATGACCGTGGGGGAGGACAGAATGATGGGGGGGCATCTAGATAGACACCCGCGTCGTCACCCACGATGTTACAGTCCTTCACGGAGGGAGTGGGAGTTCTTGATGTATGGAGAATACGTAATCTGGTGGGGAGGGAATATAGTCATTTCTCACACCCTCATAATGCATGGTCTAGGATCGACATGTTCTTGACAAAAGACCTGTTGATTCCCAGGGTCAGAGAGGTTTGATATTCTTCCGATGGTGATCTCAAACCATAGCCCAATATCGTTACAGGTCGAGGACACATACCCTAGGGGTCCGGATTTCGTATGGCGGTTTCCCTCTTATTTAAATAATGACGAAAACTTTAAATCTCTTTTGGGGAAAAGGTGGTCGGACTATGTTAGGACGAACGAGGCACACATGAATGATCCACGCTTATTTTGGGAAATGGCCAAAGTAGTACTAAGAGGGAAGATATTGGCCTACACAGTTACAAGGAAGAGACAGATACATCAGAGGTTCCAGGAACTAAGTATAGAAGTAAGGAAAGCATATGTGGAATTCAAAACGTATCCGACACAGCAAAATAAAGATACTTGGTTGACGCAAAAGAGATCCTTTGAGGAATGGGCCAAACTGAAAGATGACCTGACGAGGGTGGACTGGGAGGCGAGACTGTATAGATTCGGAGACAAAGTGGGGAAAGTCCTAGCGAAAATGGCCAGGAGAAAGGGGATGACCTCGCCAATAGTGACTATGAGGGGACCGAGGGCGCTGTCCACGTCTGATCCCTCACGGATCATTACTATTCTAGGCGATTATTATGCTAACTTGTATGGGCACCCTGAGGACAGTGTCGGAGGGGGAGAGAGTTGGTTAGGGGGAGTGGGGATGCAGCTGAATTACAGCGACTAAATTCCAAAATTAGCCTGACGGAGGTCCTCGAAGCCATAAGTAACCTCAACTCAGACAAAGCCCGGGGCCTGATGGCTTCAGTCGGGGATTCTATAAGATGTTGAGGGACCAGGTGGCGCCACACCTATTGACATTGTTTAATTGCTTTCTGGAGGGAGGAAACATTTCGGAGCAAATGAATACCGCACATATTAAATTACTCCCCAAAAGCGACAAGGCTCTGGACGATCCAGGGAGCTATTGCCCCATCTCGCTAATAAATTTGGATCTGAAACTGATCTCAAAGATAATGGCCAACAGACTGGCGGGATTGTTGCCCTCACTAGTTGAGAGTCAACAAGCGGGTTTCGTAAAGGGGAGATCTGCAGTGGGCAGTATACGTAAGGCCCTACTGGTGATAGACATGATGAGAGCAGGAGGAGAAGTGGGGCAAGAGGATCCAGCCATGGTCACACTGGATGCTGAAAAAGTCTTTGATAATGTCAGGTGGCCATGGCTGGTACTGGACAACATTGGATTGCAAGGGCCTTTCAGAGTATTTCTTAGGAGCCTATACCAGAAACCCCAAGCGAGAATCAGTATACCAGGGTTCCTTTCGCCCATATTTAGCCTGGGAAGAGGAACTAGACAGGGGTGTTCCCTATCGCCACTACTTTCTGACCTGGCGATCGAGCCTCTGTCTAGATTTCTCAATAAAGGGGGAACCTGTGTTTTGCAGTGTATAGATACACTGCAAAAGTACAGGGACTCGCTACCCCCGAGTAATTCCTAAGGAAACTCGGCGAGTAGCGAGTCCCCCGAGTCCGCTACTATTCGGGCGAGTCCCGAATAGTAGCGAGTAGATTTGCCCATCCCTAGTAAGGAATAGCAAACGGGGAAATGAAGAGTTGAAGAGGACATCTCAGGACCATTATATACTTGCTATGGGTTAGCGTCAAACAGTACGATGAAAACAGAAACTTAGAATCACAAGGAAAAGAGATGGAGACTAGTTGATGTGCCGGGAAGGACAGTGGATGTATTGCCGCAAGGGGGGAAGGGCGGGTAAGGGGAAAAACAAAAAAGAAAAGGGAATGTTGGGGGTTAAATTGTTATACAGTTATGGCCAAAAGTATTGCCACCCTGCAATTCTGTCAGATAATACTCAGTTTCTTCCTGAAAATAATTGCAATCACAAATTCTTTGGTATTATTATGTTCATGTAATTTGTCTTCAATGAAAAAACACAAAAATAATTGTCCTAAAGCCAAATTGGATATAATTCCACACCAAACATAAAAAAGGGGGTGGACAAAAGTATTGGCACTGTTAGAAAAATCATGTTATGCTTCTCTAATTTGTGTTATTAACAGAACCTGTAACTTACCTGTGGTACCTAACAGGTGTTGGCAATAACTAAATCTCACTTGCAGCAAGTTGACATGGATTAAAGTTGACTCAACCTCTGTCCTGTGTCCTTGTGTGTATCACATTGAGCATGGAGAAAAGAAAGAAGACCAAAGAACTGTCTGAGGACTTGAGAAACCAAATTGTGAAGAAGCATGAGCAATCTCAAGGCTACAAGTCCATCTCCAAAGACCTGAATGTTCCTGTGTCTACCGTGCGCAGTGTCATCAAGAAGTTTAAAGCCCATGGCACTGTGGCTAACCTCCCTAGATGTGGACGGAAATGAAAAATTGACAAGAGATTTCAACGCAAGATTGTGCGGATGGCAGATAAAGAACCTCGACTAACATTCAAACAGGTTCAAGCTGCCCTGCAGTCCGAGGGTACAACAGTCTCAACCAGTACTATCCGTTGAATGAAAAGGGACTGTATGGTAGGAAACCCAGGAAGACCCCACTTCTTACCGCGAGACATAAAAAAGCTAGGCTGGAGTTTGCCAAAACTTACCTGAGAAAGCCTAAAACGTTTTGGAAGAATGTTCTCTGGTCAAATGAGACACAAGTAAAAATTTTTGGGCAAAGGCATCAACATAGAGTTTACAGGAGAAAAAAAGAGGCATTCAAAGAAAAGAACATGGTCCCTACAGTCAAACATGGCGGAGGTTCCCTGATGTTTTGGGGTTGCTTTGCTGCCTCTGGCACTGGACTGCTTGACCATGTGCATGGCATCATGAAGTCTGAAGACTACCAACAAATTTTGCAGCATAATGTAGGGCCCAGTGTGAGAAAGCTGGGTCTCCCTCAGAGGTCATGGGTCTTCCAGCAGGACAATAACCCAAAACACACTTCAAAAACACTAGAAAATGGTTTGAGAGAAAGCACTGGAGACTTCTAAGGTGGCCAGCAATGAGTCCAGACCTGAATCCCATAGAACACCTGTGGAGAGATCTAAAAATGGCAGTTTGGAGAAGGCACCCTTCAAATATCAGGGACCTGGAGCAGTTTGCCAAAGAAGAATGGTCTAAAATTCCAGCAAAGCATTGTAAGAACCTCATTGATGGTTACCAGAAGCAGTTGATCGCAGTTATTTTGGTTAAAGGTTGTTCAACCAAGTATTAGGCTGAGGGTGCCAATACTTTTGTCTTGCCCATTTTTGGAGTTTTGTATGAAATGATCAATGTTTTGCTTTTTGCTTCATTCTCTTTTGTGTTTTTTAATTTAAGACAAATTAAATGAAGATAATAATAAAGAATTTGTGATTGCAATCATTTTCAGGAAGAAACTGAGTATTATCTGACAGAATTTCAGGGGTGTCAATACTTTTGGCCACAACTGTAGCAAGTGATTATTGCTTATCAAATTAATGATGCAATCGGTTTTCTTATTGTATTTTGTTATACACTGAAAAAACTCCAATAAAAAGTATTTTTAAAAAAACCCAACTTGCCTGAGAATAGATACAGGCCCTTCAGGCTGTGAAAAAATTGAAAGAGTTAGTCGGAGAGACGGACCGTCCCTTTGTCAACAGTTCAAGTTGTGTGTCACTTAATTTGTGATTAGATAGGTTAATCACCTGCAGGGCCCTACTCTCTTTATTTGAAGAATTTTTTAGGGAGACCTTTAGGTAGAGGTGTCTTAGCTCTGAATCTGGTGACCACGCCGATGCCCGACATGTCTGAGTCTGATTCATCTGTACCGCTCGGGGTTGATGCCCCAGCTCCACCACTAGGTGGAAGAACCGTGGAAGGTTTTTTAGGTTTCGGTTCTGGTCGTGGTTTGGGCTTTCCATGTTTGTCGTCATTCTTCCACTTATACACACCATTCTGTTGAAAATCGGCTTGGTCTCTTTGAAATTTTGTTATTTCATATGATTTCATTTCTTTTTCTAGCTTCGACATCTCATTTTCGGTTTCCTCTTTAAATTTATTTAGGCCCTCGCCCGATGCCATCTCTGTAATTCTCTCCGACAGCTCCTCCAATTCTCTCTCAATGACTCTAAGTGACTCAGTATTTAGCTCGCTGAGAAGGGTTAAAAACCCCAGAGAGCAGTCACTGGCGACCTCCTCCCATCTCTCCCTGAAGGACTCGCTGATTACAGGGAAGGAGGGAAATATCTGAATCCTCAATCCTCGTGGTATTAGATCTTTTTCTATATATTTGTTCAGAAAAGCACGATTCCACCATGTTTTTGTTCGTTTTTTGAGGAGATCTCTATACTTTTTAATGTGCCCCTGTAGTGTGCCGTCTCCCACCAAGTCCACCGGTGAACCGCCCTCCTCGTCCAAGGCCTGATTTAACTGCGAAGTCCAGGTGTCATCCCGGGCACGAAAATCCATGTCGCACTTAAGGAAAACTGTGGGAACCACAGAAAATAATATCAGTATCAAAAATTCCATACAATCTTATATATTGACAGTAGCAAGGCTACTTGCTCTGTCACAACTCCAAAACTACATATAAACACCAAAAAGACAAAGGAGAGAAGGTGTGCGTTTTGTAATGAAGTTATATTGGTTTTGTTTACACAGTGCTAATAAAACAAAGGAGAGTACAGTTCACATGGGATTAAAACATGCACAACACATGAGGTTATAGCATGGTTACAATAGCAGCTTAGAGATACAGTGGTAAAGATCAGAAAAATTGACAATATAATACAGGGGTATCAACTATACCAAATCACAGCACTAGCTGTGCATAATCACATCACAGTAGAAATAAAGTACAAGTGCAATATTCAACAGTACAGCAGTACAAGATTGTTGTTATGCCCCTAGCAAATAAAGCTGAAGTCGCTCAGCAGACACCACTAAAGCCCCCTATGGTAAATGCTAGCACATAGCAAGAAAGTAGCCTGCCCAGCTACATGTGACCATGTTACCCCACAGTGGACAGGAGGTCCCCAGCAAATTCCCCAATGTACGTTTCTTCTTTAAGTCAAAGCTTCATCAGGGAGATGTGTGAGATGGCACTGAAGCCGCCATCATACGCCCCCAATATAGTGTGCACATTAATGCTGGGGTCTTCTGATCATGTGTGCTTAGTTAGCGCTATGTCACTTCCGGTTTCATTTCCCATACTGGAAGTGACGCGGCGTCAGTGCTGTGAATATAATGTGCATGCCCAGGAGCCAGGACGCGTCACCATGGTCCCCGGAGAATATCAGGTCAGCACTCAATCGTCACTGGCCGGTCTTCCAAACCGATCCCCACCTGAGGGACTCGTTGTCTCAGTTTCCTATGATGACAGCTCGCAGGGCTTGTAACCTGCGAGATATACTTGTTCAGACCCACTATATTGTGAAAGCACCATCTTTGTTCGTGTCAACACGACCTTTGAGGGGGTGTTTTCATTCATGAGGATGAGGAAAAAGCCAATATGCTAAATGACTTTTTTTCAACAGTATTTACACAAGAAAATCCCATGACAGACAATATGATCAGTGATAACAAAAAGTCTCAATTAAATGTCACCTGCTTAACCCAAGAGGAAGTACGGCATCGTCTAAAAATCACTAAAATTGACAAATCCCCGGGCCCGGATGGGATACACCCCAGAGTGCTGCAGGAATTAAGTACTGTCATAGATAGACCATTATTTTTAATATTTAAAGATTCCATAATAACAGGGTCTGTACCACAGGACTGGCGTATAGCAAATGTGGTGCCAATATTCAAAAAGGGGACAAAAACTGAACTTAGAAATTATAGGCCAGTAAGCTTAACCTCTACTGTGGGTAAAATCCTCGAGGGTTTTCTAAGAGATGCTATACTGGAGTATCTGAAGAAAAATAACCTCATGACCCATTATCAACATGGTTTTACGAGGGACCGTTCCTGTCAAACTAATCTGATAAGCTTCTATGAAGAAGTAAGTTCTGGACTGGACCAAGGAAATGCAGTGGATGTGGTGTATATGGACTTTTCAAAAGCTTTTGATACGGTGCCACACAAAAGGTTGATACATAAAATGAGGGCAATGGGGATAGGGGAAAATATGTGTAAGTGGGTTAAGAACTGGCTTAGTGATAGGAAACAAAGGGTGATTATTAATGGAACACACTCAGAATGGGTCACAGTTAACAGTGGGGTACCACAGGGGTCAGTGTTGGGCCCGCTTCTATTTAATATATTTATTAATGACCTTGTAGGGGGCATACAGAGTAGAATCTCAATATTTGCAGATGACACTAAACTCTGCAGGGTAATCAATACAGAGGAGGACAATTTTATATTACAGGAGGATTTATGTAAACTAGAAGCTTGGGCTGCTAAATGGCAAATGCGCTTTAATGGGGATAAATGTAAAGTTATGCACTTGGGCAGAGGAAACAAAAGGTATAATTATGTGCTTAATTGTAAAACACTGGGCAAAACTGTCACTGAAAAAGACCTGGGTGTATGGGTAGATGACAAACTCACATTTAGTGGCCAGTGTCAGGCAGCTGCTGCAAAGGCAAATAAAATAATGGGATGCATTAAAAGAGGCATAGATGCTCATGAGGAGAACATAATTTTACCTCTATATAAGTCACTAGTGCGACCACACTTAGAATACTGTGTACAATTCTGGTCTCCGGTGTATAAGAAAGACATAGCTGAACTAGAGCGGGTCCAGAGAAGAGCGACAAAAGTCATTAGAGGACTAAGGGGTCTGCAATACCAAGACAGGTTATTAAACTTGGGGTTATTTAGTTTGGAAAAACGAAGGCTTAGGGGTGATCTTATAATAATGTATAAATATATGAGGGGACAGTACAGAGACCTTTCTAATGATCTCTTTACTCTTAGGCCTGAGACTGGGACAAGGGGGCATCCTCTACGTCTGGAGGAAAGAAGGTTTAATCATAATCACAGACGCGGATTCTTTACTGTAAGAGCAGTGAGATTATGGAACTCTCTGCCACATGCTGTTGTAATGAGTGAGTCACTACTAACATTTAAGAAGGGCCTGGATGCCTTTCTTGAAAACTATAATATTATTAGTTATATATACGAGATCCTTGATAGGGCGTTGATCCAGGGAACTAGTCTGATTGCCGTATCTGGAGTCAGGAAGGAATTTTTTCCCCCAATGTGGAGCTTAGTGTTGCCACATGGGTTTTTTTTTGCCTTCCTCTGGATCAACATGTTAGGCTATGGGTTGAACTAGATGGACTTAAAGTCTTCCTTCAACCTTAAAAACTATGTTACTATGTTACTAAGTTCATTGCGGCCATTGCTCGGTATGTAGCCATGTCCTTCGCAGTGCCTCCTTTGCGTCAGCAGATGGAAAAAATACGTGTGAGATTAAGGAATACATAAACTGTGGCACCTCCAGTGTGGTGTATTATGCCACCTGTGGGTGTCCGCAGATTTATGTTGGGCTAACATCTAGGGAACTGCAGAAACGCATTGGAGAGCACGTGAGGGGCATTGCTGCAGCCAGAGGAGTGGAAGACCCTTCAACTCTCAAAACATTGCCCCCCCATTTTTGGACCCACCATGATTGTGATCCTTCCTCTTTGAAATTTAGGGGGATTGAGATCATTCATGGTGGGATCCGCGGTGCTAATACCCGAAGGGTACTAGGGCAACATGAAACACGCTGGATTGTCACCTTAGGAACCATGTGTCCTGAGGGATTGAACAAATCCCTTAACTTTGCCCCTTTTTTGTGACTGTCTCTCACTATATCTTCTGTTGAATTGTGACCTTTTTTTGTTAATTTTATCATATTTTATTTATAACAGATATGTTTATGTGAGGTGTCGCTGTACCCCTTATCATCGCCTCTGCCTACGTCCTGTGACAGCTTGACTGCATGAAGTTCCAATGTTGTGGACTCCTGGACATGTGGATTTTTTGTCGCCACTTTTTGGATTTCTATGTTATATGCTGCAGATTGCCTGACATCTTACATGGATTTACATATTATCTATCACTATGGGACTTTGTGCCATAAGCCTTGTATAAGATTGTTCTTGTTTGCATCCATCTTTTATATCCCCATTATGTCCATTCTATTTCTTTCCTGTTAGGGATATTTGTTTACTTGCTGGGGGTGTGATTGCGCATGCCCGGGGACCATGGTGACGCGTCCTGGCTCCCGGGCATGCGCATTACATTCACAGCACTGATGCCGCGTCACTTCCGGTATGGGACATGAAACCGGATGTGACATTGCGCTAACTAAGCGCACATGATCAGAAGACCCCAGCATTAATGTGTACACTATATAAGGGGCGTATGATGGCGGTTTCAGTGCCATCTCACACATCTCCCTGATGAAGCTTTGACTTAAAGAAGAAATGTACATTGGGGAATTTGCTGGGGACTTCCTGTCCACCGTGGGGTAACATGGTCACATGTAGCTGGGCAGGCTGCTTTCTTGCTATGTGCTAGCATTTACCATAGGGGGCTTTAGTGGTGTCTGCTGAACGACTTCAGCTTTATTTGCTAGGGGGCATAACAACAATCTTGCACTGCTGTACTGTTGAATGTTGCACTTGCACTTTATTTCTACTGTGATTATTCATAGCTAGTGCTGTGATTTGTCATAGTTGATACCCCCGTATTATATTGTCAATTTTTCTGATCTTCACCACTGTATGTCTAAGCTGCTATTGTAACCATGCTATAAACTCATGTGTTGTGCATGTTTTAACCCTATGTGAACTGTACCCTCCTTTGTTTTATTAGCACTGCGTAAACAAAACCAATATAACGTCATTACAAAATGAACACCTTCTCTCCTTTGTCTTTTTGGTGTTTAAATTCTTAAGATGAAGCCTCATTACTACATGGCCAATGTACATTCCTTATAATCTTGCCTGCTTTCTTACTATGGGCATTCACTTGTAGATATTCCCTTCATTTTGAAATTGTGGCTATCCTCTCTGGCAAATTTATTTTTGAATAAATGGAACTGAGCATGCATCTCAAAGCATGACAATATTCCAACATGGTTCAAAGGTGAACACACCCTCTTCATCAGGGATGTTTGGCACTTGCCTTAGAGACTGTTTATACCTAGGTGCCAATTGTTTCCCAATTTTATTTAGTTTTAATTTGATATCGTGTGTACACTGTTTGAGAGCAGATAAAATGTTCACCACTTTCATATTGCAAGAAAGAAAATATTGCCATCACTACATTTAAGGCAGCGTCACACGCGTCAATATTGCTATCAATATGAGGAGCGACGCGACATCGGGCAAATCGGGTAAATAAGGATACGCCAAAAGACTCTGTATTCTCGTCAGCGTTTGTGTCTGACCAGTCCACCTGCAGGGCCTTAATCTCTAATCTTAATGTCCAGCTAAAAAGCAACTCTTGTCTGCATTCATTTAGCATCTTAGTGCAGCAGGAGTAGGTTGTAGAGTAAAGTAGGATACGCCAAAAGACTCGTTATTCTCGTCAGCGTTTGTGTCTAACCAGTCCACCTGCAGGACCTTAATCTCTAATCTCAGTGTCCAGCTAAAAACTAACTCTTGTCTGCATTCATTTAACATTTGTGTGCGCCAGGAGTGGGTTTTAGCAAAAATTAGGGTATGCCAAAAGACTCGGTATTCTCGTCAGCGTTTGTGTCTGACCAGTCCACCTGCAGAGCTTTTATCTTTAATTTCAGTGTCCAGCTAAAAAACAACTCTTGTCTGCATTCGTTTAGCATCTTAGTGCAGCAAGAGTAGGTTGTAGCTCCAAGTAGTATACGCCAAAACACGGTATACGCATCAGTGTTTGTGTCTGACCGTTCCAGCTGCCGGGATTAAACCGCTGTAATCTGTAATCTCAGTGTGCAGCTAAGAACCATTTTTTGATGCCTTCATTTAGCTGTATACAGGCAGCACAACATTGAAAATGCGCAAGGGCGGTGGCAAGGAACAAGGTACTGGACATGATGGTGGTGCAGGCAGAGGCCGAGGCCGTGTGCAAGCTCGATTGCGCCACGACAAACACCCATATCATCTCGCTCGACCTTCTTGTCCCAATTTCTAGGGGACCACAGCAGTGCACCACTATTAAACCAAGACCAGTGTCAACAGGTTGTTAGTTGGATAGCGGATAATGCTTCCAGTCAGTTTGGCACCACCACAAATACCCTGTCTTTCACACGGTCAAGTGTCAGTAGCCGTGAGACTGGACTGCACATTCCACACCCTGATACTTCTTCCTCCCACCATGCCGAGTGCCCGGCCCCGGACATAACTGATGCCACACTTGGACACTCTGAAGAGATGTTCACTTATCCATTCGTAGATTCTGGCCTCTCGCCAGCTCCAGTTGAAGTGGGTCATGAGGAGATCGTATATACCGATGTACAAATATTTGATCAGCCACGGTCTCACGAAGGCAACGGTGGGAACGTGTGTCAAAAAGAGGTGGACGATGATGAGACACAATTGCCAGAAAGTCAGGAGGAGGACCAGGGTGCGGAAGTGGAAAACGACGTGGTGGATGATCCAGTAACTGACCCAACCTGGCAGGAGGACATGCAGAGCAAGGACAGCAGTGCACAGGAGAAGAAGCAGGGTGGTGTCCGCAGGCAGAAGGCAGGCAACCATTCCCCGCAACAACAACACGACAGAAGTTGCCAGTACAACTATTAGGTCTTCCCGAGTCTGGCTGTTTTTTAAGGTGTCTGCAGATAATTCCAAAAAGGCCATTTGCAACACCTGCCATGCCAGCATCAGCAGGGCTAGCAAAACTAGCAGCCTGACCACCATTAGCATGATCAGGCACATGGCAGCAAAGCACCCGACTTTGCGGGATGTACAGCAGAGTCCAGGAGCAGTGTCTGCGGGTGACACCGCTGCGTCTTTCACTGTTGTGCGTACAAGACAATCCCCTGTTCATACTGCATGTGAAGATGCCTCCTGTCTTTCACCTGCAGTTGCACAAGCAGAAATAGCACCATCATCAACCACATCCTTGTCCCAGCACAGCGTTCAGTTATCCATACCCCAATCTTTGGAACGCAGGTGCAAATATGCTGCCAACGTCCCACATGCCACAGATCTAAATGCACACATTTCGCGACTGCTTGCGCTAGAAATGTTGCCTTTTAGGCTGGTAGAGACGGAAGCATTCCGCAACCTGGCGGCGGCTGTCCCACGTTACTCGGTCCCCAGCCACCAATCTTTTTCCTGGTGTGCCGTCCCCGCATTACATAAGCATGTGTCACAAAACATCATACGTGCCCTTAACAACGTAGTTTCAGGCAAAGTCCACCTAACCACGGACACGTTGACCAGTGCTTGTGGGCAGGGCCAGTACATCTCGCTGACGGCACACTGGGTTAATATTCTGGAAGCCGGGACCCAGTCTGGGCTTGGGACAGAACACGTCCTTCCGACACCAAGGATTGCAGGCCCTAACTCAGTCAGGGTTTCACCCACAGTGTACAGCTCTGGAACGTCATGCTCCTCAGCCTCTTCCTCCTCCTCCACTTCACCCTCCACACCAGTCCCAAGCTGGAAGCACTGCAACACTGCCTCGGCTTAGCTGCAACAGGCTGTGCTGAAGCTAATATGTGTAGGTGACAAACCCCATAATGTTGAAGAGTTATGGACAGCTCTGAAACAGCAGGCAGATCACTGGCTCACACCGCTGAACCTACAGCCAGGCATGGTCGTGTGTGACAATGGCCGAAACCTTATGGTGGCTCTGAGGCGAAGCGAGCTGACACATTTTCCATGCGTGGCCCATGTGCTCAACCTTGTGATTCAGCGCTTTATTAAATCCTACCCGGAGCTGTCTGATCTGCTCGTCAAAGTACGCCACCTGTGTGCCCATTTTAGAAAGTCACCTACTGCTTCTGCCGGCCTTGCCGGCTTTCAGCGGCGTTTGCAGTTTCCGGCTCACAGACTGGTGTGTGATGTCCCCACGTGTTGGAATTCCACACTGCACATGTTGGTCAGGATTTGTGAGCAGAAGAGGGCAGTTGTTGAGTACCAGCATCAACAAGGCTATCGGTATATGGTTCAAACTCCACACATAAGACTTCAGGAGTGGACATGGATGTCCGAAATATGTACCGTCCTCCAATACTTTGAGGACTCCACCAAGATAATGAGCGGTGATGACGCCATCATTAGCGTCACCATACCGCTTCTCTGTCTTCTAAAACGCTCTCTGCTCAAAATCAAAGACAATGCATTGCAGGCGGAGCATGATGAGTTGGAGTAAGATACTGTACTGGGTGATTACACACAGCCCAGCCTCATCTCATCCCAACGTGCATTGGAGGACTATGATGAGGAGGAGGAGGATGAAGAAATAGAGTTACTTTCATGCGAAATTGACAGTAATACATGCACAACCGTCAGACCATCGGTTCAGCGTGGATGGCCAGAGAACAGGGGAGAGGAGAAGGAGGAGGCTGATGATGCCAGCATGGCCAGTCATGCTGTTGGTGAGGACCCTGAAGTCTTGCCTGTTAACAGTCTGGCTCACATGGCTGACTTTATATTACGCTACCTGTCTCGTGCCCCTCGCGTTATCAACATCTTGGCGGACACTCATTACTGGTTGGTGACACTTTTAGACCCACGCTACAAGGAGAACTTTATTTCTCTTATTCCCGAGGCGGAGAGGTCTACAAAAATGCTGCAGTACCAGAAGGCCATAGTCGCGGAATTAGTAAAAAAATTCCCTTCTGAAAACGCCAGCGGCAGAGGTCACGATTCAGTGGACAACCAAGGCGTCCGGCCGAGAGAGGCACAAGTCCAATCCAGCAGAGGTAGGCGAACACTGTCAAAGATATGGGACACTTTTCTCAGCACCTCCCGTACCACAGGCCCTGAGGTGCTGGGTAGTGTCACAAGGACTGCAAAGTTTGCCAAGATGCTGAGGGAGTACCTTGCCGATCGTACTAAAGTGCTCCTAGACTCCTCTGTGCCTTATAATTATTGGGTATCCAAGCTGGACACATAGCAGGAATTGTTTCTCTACGCCTTGGAAGTCCTGGCCTGCCCTGCCGCTAGCGTTTTGTCAGAGCGTGTTTTTACTGCCGCAGGTGGAATCATTACTGATAAACGTACCCGCCTGTCAACTGAAAATGCTGACAGGCTGCCTCTGATCAAGATGAACAAGGTTGGATTGGGCCTGACTTCCCCACACCACCACGAAATGATAGCAGAATTCAAATTTTGTGCCAGTAGATTGCCATGCACCTCCGCACACCCACACATCGGTACACACTTCATGTCTTTGACTACTTGCTTTACTGCTCCTCCCTCTACTCATCTGCCACCATCATATGATCAGTGCGACCGTCGTTCATGATGCCACGAAAAAAATAATTTTTGTACATCATATTTATGATGATGACCCTAACCGTTCAAAAGTTAGGCAATAGTTTCATGTATACCCCCCAAGGGTAAATGTTTTAGTCCATGCTTACAGAATGGACATTACAAGTACAGGAGACCGGCTCCTTTGTAATGGGAACAATATTTAGAGGCTCTCCTCCATGTTTCAGTCCAGGGGCATTGAAGTGCCTCACAATTTTAGTTGCCCTGCCTAAGGCAATACTACAAAAGACCCACTTCATTATAATGGGCACATTATTTAAAGATTCCCTCATGCATGTTTCTATCCAGGGGAATTATGGTGCCTCCCAATTTTTGGCTGCCCTGCCTAGGGCTATACTACAAAAGACCCACTTCCTTATAATGGGCACATTATTTAAAGAGGCTTTCATGTACTTCTCTTCCCAGGGGCATGGGAGTGCAACACAATTTTAGGCTGCCTTGCCTAGGGAAATCCTACAAAAGACCCACTTTTTTATAATGGGCACAATATTAAAAGAGGCCCTCATGCACGCCTCTATCCAGGGGCATAAGAGTGCCACACTATTTTTGGCAGCCCTGCCTAGGGAAATCCTACAAAGACCCACTTCCTTATAATGGGCACAATATTCAAAGAGGCCCTCATGCACGCCTCCATCCAGGGCATTGAAGTGCCTCCCAACTTTTGAGCGCCTGCCTAGGGCAATACTACAAAGACCCACTTCCTTAAAATGGGGCACATTATTTAAAGAGGCCCTCATGCCGTCTCCATCCAGGGCATTGAAGTGCCTCCAAACTTTTGGCAGCCTGCCTATTGCAATACTACAAAAGACCACTTCCTTATAGGGCACAATATTCAAAGAGGCCCTCATGCACGCCTCCATCCTAGGGCCATTGAAGTGCCTTCCAACTTTTGGCAGCCCTGCCTATGGCAATACTACAATTGACCACTTCCTTAAAGTGGGCCACATTATTAAAAGAGCCCTCAAGCACGCCTCTATCAAGGGGCAATGGAGTGCCAACAATTTTTGGCTGCCTGCTTAGGGCAATACTACAAAAGACCCACTTCCTTAAATGGGCAAATTATTTAAAGAGGCCGTCATGCACGTCTCATGCAGGGGCATAAGAGTGCCTCCCAACTTTTGGCAGCCCTGCCAAGGGCAATATACAAAAGACCACTACCTTATAATGGGCACAATATTAAAAGAGGCTCTCATGCACTCTCTATCCAGGGGCATAAGAGTGCCCACTATTTGTGGCTTCCCTGCCTAGGGAAATCCTACAAAAGACCCACTTCCTTATAATGGGCACAATATTCAAAGAGGCCCTCATGCATACCTCTATCCAGGGGCATCAAAGTGCCACACAATTTTGGCAGCCCTGCCTAAGGCAATCCTACAAAAGACCCACTTCTTATAATGGGCACAATATTAAAAGAGGCCCTCATGCACGCCTCTATCCAGTGGCATTGGGTGCCTCCCAAATTTTGGCTTCCCTGCCTGGGCAATCCTACAAAGACCCACTTCCTTATAATGGGCACATTATTTAAAGAGGCCTCATGTACTTCTCTTCCCAGGGGCATGGGAGTGCAACACAATTTTTGGCTGCCCTGCCTAGGGAATCCTACAAAGACCCACTTCTTATAATGGGCACAATATTAAAAGAGGCCCTCATGCACACCTCTATCCAGGGGCATAAGAGTGCCACACTATTTTTGGCAGCCCTGCCTAGGGAAATCTACAAAAGACCCACTTCCTTATAATGGGCACAATATTCAAAGAGGCCCTCATGCACGCCTCCATCCAGGGGCATTGAAGTGCCTCCCAACTTTTGGCAGCCCTGCCTAGGGCAATACTACAATGACCCACTTCCTTAAAATGGGCACCCTTATTTAAAGAGGCCCTCAATGCACGTCTCCATCCAGGGGTATTGAAGTGCCTCCAAACTTTTGGCAGCCCTGCCTTAGGGCAATACTACAAAAGACCCACTTCCTTATAATGGGCACAATATTCAAAGAGGCCCTCAAGCACGCCTCTATCAAGGGGCATGGGAGTGCCATACAATTTTTGGCAGCCCTGCCAAGGGCAATAATACAAAAGACCCACGACCTTATAATGGGCACAATATTAAAAGAGGCTCTCATGCACACCTCTATCCAGGGGCATAAGAGTGCCACACTATTTTGGCTTCCCTGCCTAGGGAAATCCTACAAAAGACCCACTTCCTTATAATGGGCACAATATTCAAAGAGGCCCTCATGCATGCCTCTATCCAGGGGCATTGAAGTGCCTCCCAAGTTTTGGCTTCCCTGCCTAGGCAATCCTACAAAAGACCCACTTCCTTATAATGGGCACAATATTCAAAGAGGGCCCTCATGCACGCCTCCATCCAGGGCATAGGGGTGCCTCCCAAATTTTGCCAGCCTGCCTAGGGCAATACTACAAATGACCCACTTCCTTAAAATGGGCACATTATTTAAAGAGGCCTTCATGTACGTCTCTTCCCAGGGGCATGGAAGTGCCACACAACTTTTGGCTGCCCTGCCTAGGGCAATACTACAAATGACCCACTTCCTTATAATGGGCACATTATTTAAAGAGGCCCTCATGCACGTCTCTATCCAGGGGCATCAGAGTGCCTCCCAACTTTTGGCAGCCCTGCCTAGGGCGATACTACAAATGACCCACTTCCTTAAAATGAGCAAATTATTTAAAGAGGCCCTCATGCACGCCTCCATCCAGGGGCATTGAAGTGCCTCCCAAATTTTTTCAG
The DNA here is from genome assembly GCA_033576535.1 of Allobates femoralis. Classification (NCBI taxonomy): domain Eukaryota; kingdom Metazoa; phylum Chordata; class Amphibia; order Anura; family Aromobatidae; genus Allobates; species Allobates femoralis. The sequence continues at coordinate 279,489,558 of JARQOC010000003.1, read as the reverse complement.
CCTTACCTAGGGCAATACTACAAATGACCCACTTCCTTAAAATAGGCACATTATTTAAAGAGGCCTTCTTGTACGTCCCTTCCCAGGGGCATGGGAGTGCAACACAACTTTTGGCAGCCCTGCCTAGGGCAAAAGACCGACTTCCTTATAATGGGCACAATATTCAAAGAGGCCCTCATGCACGCCTCTATCCAGGGGCATAAAGTGTGCCACACTATTTTTGGCAGCCCTGCCTACGGCAATCCTACAAAAGACCCACTTCCTTATAATGGGCACAATATTCAAAGAGGCGCTCATGAACGCCTCCATCCAGGGGCATTGAAGTGCCTCCCAAGTTTTGGCTTCCCTGGCTAGGGCAATCCTACAAAAGACCCACTTCCTTATAATAGGCACAATATTCAAAGAGGCCCTCATGCACGCCTCCATCCAGGGGCATTGAAGTGCCTCCCAACTTTTGACAGCCCTGCCTAAGGCAATACTACAAATGACCCACTTCCTTAAAATGGGCACATTATTAAAAGAGGCCCTCATGCACGCCTCTATCCAGTGGCATTGGGGTGCCTCCCAAATTTTGGCTTCCCTGCCTGGGGCAATCCTACAAAAGACCCACTTCCTTATAATGGGCACATTATTTAAAGAGGCCTTCATGTACTTCTCTTCCCAGGGGCATGGGAGTGCAACACAATTTTTGGCTGCCCTGCCTAGGGAAATCCTACAAAAGACCCACTTTCTTATAATGGGCACAATATTAAAAGAGGCCCTCATGCACGCCTCTATCCAGGGGCATAAGAGTGCCACACTATTTTTGGCAGCCCTGCCTAGGGAAATCCTACAAAGACCCACTTCCTTATAATGGGCACAATATTCAAAGAGGCCCTCATGCACGCCTCCATCCAGGGGCATTGAAGTGCCTCCCAACTTTTGGCAGCCCTGCCTAGGGCAATACTACAAATGACCCACTTCCTTAAAATGGGCACCCTTTATTTAAAGAGGCCCTCATGCACGTCTCCATCCAGGGGTATTGAAGTGCCTCCAAACCTTTGGCAGCCCTAGGGCAATACTACAAAAGACCCACTTCCTTATAATGGGCACAATATTCAAAGAGGCCCTCATGCACGCCTCCATCCAGGGGCATTGAAGTGCCTCCCAACTTTTGGCAGCCCTGCTTAGGGCAATACTACAAATGACCCACTGCCTTAAAGTGGGCACATTATTAAAAGAGGCTCTCAAGCACGCCTCTATCAAGGGGCATGGGAGTGCCATACAATTTTTGGCAGCCCTGCCAAGGGCAATAATACAAAAGACCCACGACCTTATAATGGGCACAATATTAAAAGAGGCTCTCATGCACACCTCTATCCAGGGGCATAAGAGTGCCACACTATTTTTGGCTTCCCTGCCTAGGGAAATCCTACAAAAGACCCACTTCCTTATAATGGGCACAATATTCAAAGAGGCCCTCATGCATGCCTCTATCCAGGGGCATTGAAGTGCCTCCCAAGTTTTGGCTTCCCTGCCTAGGGCAATCCTACAAAAGACCAACTTCCTTATAATGGGCACAATATTCAAAGAGGCCCTCATGCACACCTCCATCCAGGGGCATAGGGGTGCCTCCCAAATTTTGGCAGCCTTGCCTAGGGCAATACTACAAATGACCCACTTCCTTAAAATGGGCACATTATTTAAAGAGGCCTTCATGTACGTCTCTTCCCAGGGGCATGGAAGTGCCACACAACTTTTGGCTTCCCTGCCTAGGGCAATCCTACAAAAGACCAACTTCCTTATAATGGGCACAATATTCAAAGAGGCCCTCATGCACGTCTCTATCCAGGGGCATCAGAGTGCCTCCCAACTTTTGGCAGCCCTGCCTAGGGCGATACTACAAATGACCCACTTCCTTAAAATGAGCAAATTATTTAAAGAGGCCCTCATGCACGCCTCCATCCAGGGGCATTGAAGTGCCTCCCAAATTTTTTCAGCCTTACCTAGGGCAATACTACAAATGACCCACTTCCTTAAAATGGGCACATTATTTAAAGAGGCCTTCTTGTACGTCTCTTCCCAGGGCATGGGAGTGCAACACAACTTTTGGCAGCCCTGCCTAGGGCAAAAGACCGACTTCCTTATAATGGGCACAATATTCAAAGAGGCCCTCATGCACGCCTCTATCCAGGGGCATAAGTGTGCCACACTATTTTTGGCAGCCCTGCCTACGGCAATCCTACAAAAGACCCACTTCCTTATAATGGGCACAATATTCAAAGAGGCGCTCATGAACGCCTCCATCCAGGGGCATTGAAGTGCCTCCCAAGTTTTGGCTTCCCTGCCTAGGGCAATCCTACAAAAGACCCACTTCCTTATAATAGGCACAATATTCAAAGAGGCCCTCATGCACGCCTCCATCCAGGGGAATTGAAGTGCCTCCCAACTTTTGACAGCCCTGCCTAAGGCAATACTACAAATGACCCACTTCCTTAAAATGGGCACATTATTAAAAGAGGCCCTCATGCACGCCTCTATCCAGGGGAATTGAAGTGTCTGCCACGTTTTGGTTTCCCTGCGTAGGGAAATCCTAAAAAGACCCACTTCCTTATAATGGGCAAAATATTCAAAGAGGCCCTCATGCACGCCTCCATCCAGGGGCACTGAAGTGCCTCCCAACTTTTGGCAGCCCTGCCTAGGGGAATACTACAAATGACCCACTTCCTTAAAATGTGCACATTATTAAAGAGGCCCTTATGCACGCCTCTATCCAGGGGCATAGGGTTGTCTCCCAATTTTTGGCTGCCCTGCCTAGGGCAATACTACAAAAGACCCACTTCCTTATAATGGGCACATTATTTAAAGAGGTCCTCATGCACGTCTCTATCCAGGGGCATCAGAGTGCCTCCCAACTTTTGGCAGCCCTGCCTAGGGCGATACTACAAATGACCCACTTCCTTAAAATGGGCACATTATTTAAAGAGGCCCTCATGCACGCCTCCATCCAGGGGCATTGAAGTGCCTCCCAAATCTTGGCAGTCTTGCCTAGGGCAATACTACAAATGACCCACTTCCTTCAAATGGCACATTATTTAAAGAGGCCTTCATGTACGTCTCTTCCCAGGGGCATGGGAGTGCCACACAATTTTTGGCTGCCTGCTTAGGGCAATACTACAAAAGACCCACTTCCTTAAAATGAGCACATTATTTAAAGAGGCCCTCATGCACGTCTCTATGCAGGGGCATGACAGTGCCACAATATTTTTGGCAGCCCTGCCTAGGGAAATCCTACAAAAGACCCATTTCCTTATAATGGGCACAATATTCAAAGAGGCCCTCATGCACCCTCTATCCAGGGGCATTGAAGTGCCTCCCAAGTGTTGGCTTCCTGCCTAGGGCAATGCTACAAAAGACCCACTTCCTTATAATGGGCACAATATTCAAAGAGGCCCTCATGCAGGCTCTATCCAGGGACATTGAAGTGCCTCCCAATTTTGGCTCCTGCCTAGGGCAATCCTACAAAGACCCACTTCCTTAATAATGGGCACAATATTCAAAGAGGCCCTCATGCACGCCTCCATCCAGGGTCATTGGTGCCTCCCAACTTTTGGCAGCCCTGCCTAGGGAATACTACAAATGACCCACTTCCTTAAAATGGGCACATTATTAAAGAGTCCCTCATGCACGCCTCCATCCAGGGGCATTGGGTGCCTCCCAACTTTTGGCAGCCTTGCCTAGGGCAATACTACAAATGACCCACTTCCTTAAAATGGGCACATTATTTAAAGAGGCCTTTATGTACGTCTCTTCCCAGGGGCATCAGAGTGCCACACAATTTTTGGCAGCCCTGCCTAAGGCAATCCTACAAAAGACCCACTTCCTTATAATGGGCACAATATTCAAAGAGGCCCTCATATACGCCTCTATCCAGGGGCATTGGGGTGCCTCCCAATTTTTGGCTGCCCTGCCTAGGGTAACACTACAAAAGACCCACTTCCTTATAATGCGCACATTATTTAAAGAGGCCCTCATGCACGTCTCTTCCCAGGGGCATGGGAGTGCCACACAACTTTTGGCTGCCCTGCCTAGGGCAATATTACAAAAAACCCACTTCCTTAAAATGGGCACATTATTTAAAGAGACCTTCATGCACGTCTCTCTGCAGGGGCATCAGAGTGCCACACAATTTTTGGCTGCCCTGCTTAGGGCAATACTACAAAAGACCCACTTTCTTAAAATGAGCACATTATTTAAAGATGCCCTCATGCACGTCTCTATGCAGGGGCATAACAGTGCCACGCTATTTTTGGCAGCCCTGCCTAGGGAAATCCTACAAAAGACCCATTTCCTTATAATGGGCACAATATTCAAAGAGGCCCTCATGCACGCCTCTATCCAGGGGCATTGAAGTGCCTCCCAAGTGTTGGCTTCCCTGCCTAGGGCAATGCTACAAAAACCCACTTCCTTATAATGGGCACAATATTCAAAGAGGCCCTCATGCATGCCTCCATCCAGGGTCATTGAAGTGCCTCCCAACTTTTGGCAGCCCTGCCTAGGGCAATACTACAAATGACCCACTTCCTTAAAATGGGCACATTATTAAAAGAGGCCCTCATGCACGCCTCTATCCAGGGGCATTGGGGTGCCTCCCAACTTTTGGCAGCCCTGCCTAGGGAGATACTACAAATGACCCACTTCCTTAAAATGGGCACATTATTTAAAGAAGCCCTCATGCACGCCTCCATCCAGGGGCATTGAAGTGCCTCCCAAATTTTGGCAGCCTTGCCTAGGGCAATACTACAAATGACCCACTTCCTTAAAATGGGCACATTATTTAAAGAGGCCTTTATGTACGTCTCTTCCCAGGGGCATCAGAGTGCCACACAATTTTTGGCAGCCCTGCCTAAGGCAATCCTACAAAAGACCCACTTCCTTATAATGGGCACAATATTCAAAGAGGCCCTCATACGCCTCTATCCAGGGGCATTGGGGTGCCTCCCAATTTTTGGCTGCCCTGCCTAGGGTAACACTACAAAAGACCCACTTCCTTATAATGCGCACATTATTTAAAGAGGCCCTCATGCACGTCTCTTCCCAGGGGCATGGGAGTGCCACACAACTTTTGGCTGCCCTGCCTAGGGCAATATTACAAAAAAACCCACTTCCTTAAAATGGGCACATTATTTAAAGAGACCTTCATGCACGTCTCTCTGCAGGGGCATCAGAGTGCCACACAATTTTTGGCTGCCCTGCTTAGGGCAATACTACAAAAGACCCACTTTTTAAAATGAGCACATTATTTAAAGATGCCCTCATGCACGTCTCTATGCAGGGGCATAACAGTGCCACGCTATTTTTGGCAGCCCTGCCTAGGGAAATCCTACAAAAGACCCATTTCCTTATAATGGGCACAATATTCAAAGAGGCCCTCATGCACGCCTCTATCCAGGGGCATTGAAGTGCCTCCCAAGTGTTGGCTTCCCTGCCTAGGGCAATGCTACAAAAGACCCACTTCCTTATAATGGGCACAATATTCAAAGAGGCCCTCATGCATGCCTCCATCCAGGGTCATTGAAGTGCCTCCCAACTTTTGGCAGCCCTGCCTAGGGCAATACTACAAATGACCCACTTCCTTAAAATGGGCACATTATTAAAAGAGGCCCTCATGCACGCCTCTATCCAGGGGCATTGGGGTGCCTCCCAACTTTTGGCAGCCCTGCCTAGGGAGATACTACAAATGACCCACTTCCTTAAAATGGGCACATTATTTAAAGAAGCCCTCATGCACGCCTCCATCCAGGGGCATTGAAGTGCCTCCCAAATTTTGGCAGCCTTGCCTAGGGCAATACTACAAATGACCCACTTCCTTAAAATGGGCACATTATTTAAAGAGGCCTTCATGTACGTCTCTTCCCAGGGGCATGGGAGTGCCACACAATTTTTGGCTGTCCTGCCTAAGGCAATCCTACAAAAGACCCACTTCCTTATAATGGGCACAATATTCAAAGAGGCCCTCATGCACGCCTCTATCCAGGGGCATTGGGGTGCCTCCCAATTTTTGGCTGCCCTGCCTAGGGTAACACTACAAAAGACCCACTTCCTTATAATGCGCACATTATTTAAAGAGGCCCTCATGCACGTCTCTTCCCAGGGGCATGGGAGTGCCACACAACTTTTGGCTGCCCTGCCTAGGGCAATATTACAAAAAACCCACTTCCTTAAAATGGGCACATTATTTAAAGAGACCTTCATGCACGTCTCTCTGCAGGGGCATCAGAGTGCCACACAATTTTTGGCTGCCCTGCTTAGGGCAATACTACAAAAGACCCACTTCCTTAAAATGAGCACATTATTTAAAGAGGCCCTCATGCACGTCTCTATGCAGGGGCATAACAGTGCCACGCTATTTTTGGCAGCCCTGCCTAGGGAAATCCTACAAAAGACCCATTTCCTTATAATGGGCACAATATTCAAAGAGGCCCTCATGCACGCCTCTATCCAGGGGCATTGAAGTGCCTCCCAAGTGTTGGCTTCCCTGCCTAGGGCAATGCTACAAAAGACCCACTTCCTTATAATGGGCACAATATTCAAAGAGGCCCTCATGCATGCCTCCATCCAGGGTCATTGAAGTGCCTCCCAACTTTTGGCAGCCCTGCCTAGGGCAATACTACAAATGACCCACTTCCTTAAAATGGGCACATTATTAAAAGAGGCCCTCATGCACGCCTCTATCCAGGGGCATTGGGGTGCCTCCCAACTTTTGGCAGCCCTGCCTAGGGAGATACTACAAATGACCCACTTCCTTAAAATGGGCACATTATTTAAAGAAGCCCTCATGCACGCCTCCATCCAGGGGCATTGAAGTGCCTCCCAAATTTTGGCAGCCTTGCCTAGGGCAATACTACAAATGACCCACTTCCTTAAAATGGGCACATTATTTAAAGAGGCCTTCATGTACGTCTCTTCCCAGGGGCATGGGAGTGCCACACAATTTTTGGCTGTCCTGCCTAAGGCAATCCTACAAAAGACCCACTTCCTTATAATGGGCACAATATTCAAAGAGGCCCTCATGCACGCCTCTATCCAGGGGCATTGGGGTGCCTCCCAATTTTTGGCTGCCCTGCCTAGGGTAACACTACAAAAGACCCACTTCCTTATAATGCGCACATTATTTAAAGAGGCCCTCATGCACGTCTCTATGCAGGGGCATCAGAGTGCCACACAATTTTTGGCTGTCCTGCCTAAGGCAATCCTACAAAAGACCCACTTCCTTATAATGGGCACAATATTCAAAGAGGCCCTCATGCACGCCTCTATCCAGGGGCATTGGGTGCCTCTCAATTTTTGGCTGCCCTGCCTAGGGTAACACTACAAAAGACCCACTTCCTTATAATGCGCACATTATTTAAAGAGGCCCTCATGCACGTCTCTTCCAAGGGGCATGGGAGTGCCACACAATTTTTGGCAGCCCTGTCTAGGGCGATACTACAAAAGACCCACTGCCTTATAATGGGTACAATATTTAATGAGGCCCTCATACACGTCTCTATCCAGGGGCATTGGGGTGCTTCCCAATTTTTGGCTGTCCTGCCTAGGGCAATACTACAAAAGACCCACTTCCTTAAAATGGGCACATTAGTTAAAGAGGCCTTCATGTACGTCTCTTCCCAGGGGCATGGGAGTGCCAAACAATTCTTTTTTAAAAAAAATCTCTCATGTAATCCAAAAAACTAACATACACCAACTCTGTCTCACAAGTGGGTATGAGCCTTTAATATTTTCTCCATGAAAATCCATTTTGGTTTCATTTTGTAACGTTTTCTTGACAGTCTGTAAAATACTCTGACAACATTGTTCACAGCAGTGACCTTGGAGTCTGAAATGCTTACAGGGGTCTTCCCCATGCTGTTCCCATGTCATTTGAGCACTGTTCTGATACTTTTGTGACATTTTTAGGGTTTTTCTATGCTGCCGGGGGTCATGCCAGAGAAATACTTGGGTCTCCCATAGGATAACATTGGGCTCGGTGCTCGGGCCGAGTACATGAGTACCTGGGGATGCTCGGCCCGAGCTTCGAGCACCTGAGCATTTTAGTACTCGCTCATCTCTAGTGTTGATCATTGGTATCAACAGACACACATGCTAATGAATGGACATCACAGTCATATTGCCACAATGACTCAAATAGCCAAAACTGATTTGTAACCATGCGGTTAAATGTACGCCACTGGCCCGAATGTAAACTAAACAATACACATTAAAAAGTGTACTTACACGGGATCAGTATCCTTTTTGGAAGTAAAGTGCTCGGGAGTGCAACAAAGATGAAAAGATAGATGTATATTCAAAAAACGCCTAAGTGTTGCCGATTACAATGCCAGTGTGTCTGAAAATATTTGGTCTTTGTTCAATTATAGACAGCGTCGAAATTTGGACGCAAGCGTCGTGGCGATTTGCTATTGGAGCGCTCCGTCTTTGTAATTTGGAGTTGGTGTTTGGTGATTGGATAAATGAACTGAGCGATGCCATTAGCTGTGCTACGTTTAAAATACGTCACCACCACGACGATGCTCAGTCATTGTCTTTTGCGATTCCCAAATACACTGCTACTGGCGAATATTCTGCATCGCGGCTCCTATTGGCGAATATTCTGCATCGCAGCTCCTACTGGCGAATATTCTGCATCGCAGCTCCTACTGGCGAATATTCTGCATCGCAGCTCCTACTGCCGAATATTCTGCATCGCTGCTGCTACAGGCGATTATTGTACATCACGGCTGCTACTGGCAAATATTCTGCATCGCTCTTCTGAATCACTCATCTTCTACATCATCACTCTTGTGAAGGTATGTAATTTTTAATGTGCTGTGTGGCTGTATTAAGTGTTCTCAAACGTTGTATGTTAAATATGTCATGTAATATGTGTTTAGGCGTTGTGGGCACAATAAGGTTAATTATAAAGTAGTGTGGTCATTTTTTGTCTGTTCAAAGACAACCAATCCTTGGTATGTGGGTCTTGGCACTGTGTGGCAATTGAGGGGCTGAGGGAAGAGTAATTTTTTAAACTTCATTTGAAAGCATTTTCACTATGTTTTCTCTTGCCTTCACAGATGTTTGCAGTAAATCGAGAGTTCATGACCGCCTTCATAGACATCTACTGAGAACATCCTTGCCTCTGGAAAATTTGCAGCAATAAGGAGATCAAACGAGTTGCTTATGAAAAACTTGTGACTTTGTCACAGCAGTACTACCCTCAACAGACCTGTGATATTCAATTTGTTAAGCTGAAGATATGGTCAATGTGTACCGTTTTCAAAAAAGAATTGGATAAGAAAAAAGAGTCCACACGGTCAGGCAACGGAACCAATCAGGTGTATAGGCCCAGGCTTTGGTACTTCGACCTCCTACAGTTCACATTGTACCAGGAGATTCCAAGGACCATGGCATCAAGCATCCTGCTTTCCCAACCACAAATTACAAATAACGAAAATCCAACAACTAGAGATGATGATGATGTTAGGCTGGGGTCACACATAGAAATCCGTTTTTTGAAGTGATTTCCATGACCAATCCGTATTTTTGTGGGTGCTTTTTGAGCCTCCTGCACCTCTGAACATTTTTGGACTTAGTCATTTTTTCATTTTTTTTTCATTAAAAACGCATATGCGTTAACGCATGCGTTAACGCAAGTGCCTATATGTGCCATGCGTTAACGCATGCGTTTCCATAGGGCCCCATGTTAAAAAAACGCATGCGTTTTTTAACTGATGCCAAAAACGTTGCTAGCAACGTTTTTGGCTCAAAAATGGACAGAGCAATGTTTTGAGGTCCAGAAAAAAGCGGACACGGTGTTTATTACATCCAATCCGTTTTTCTGTCAGTTTTTGGACTTAGAAAAAAAAAATGACACAAATGAAGCCAAAAACGGACCAGGGGCTTATGTGTGACCCTAGCCTAAGTAATATTGATGTATGAGAAGTTAGGTACTAGGCGTTTGATCTGCTGTATACACCTCCACATACGCCATAGTGTGCGAAAATCACATACTTTTTCAATGACAATAATGTAGGGTGTTTTTGGTAATGGCTGCATATACTTGGTGATTATGTATGTCATGATCAGTGTATGGGTAAAGTGCTTTTGTTTATATAATTTTTTTATTTTCACACAGGACCCATTACAAGGATCCAGTCATGTGTCTTCAGCACACAATGAGGAGGTAGATTGGGAGACCACACTGGTGGAGGACTCATTTGAGGCCACAGACACCGAGACTCAATCTGCGGCTACCAGACAGGCGGAGAAACAACCAGCGTCTACCCATTTAACAACTAGAAACAAGAAAGCACCCGCTCCACTCCCCGCTGACATGCTTGCTGTTGCTAATAGGTTTTTGCAACACCAGGAGAAACCACCATATTGTGCTGTATCCATGTTGGTAAACGAGAGGTTGACATTAATGGCACCAGATAAACGTCACCATGTGGAGAGGATCAAGCACCAAGCTTTGGATGATGGTGCGGAAGGGAGACTCACTTCTGCTTCTGTGGTGCATACACCTATGGCACCAAGAGCAGTCTCCCAATGCCCCGAACCTATCCCCGACCTATAAGCTTTGTTGTGACTTCACCGATACGAAGCCATGGTGTCGCACCCTTCCACCAGTATGGCTCAAACTACAACTCTTTTGCAATATCGGGCATGATGGGTGGGCAAACCCAGATCCTAACTTCCGACCGGATGGTTTCGACTATCAAGAACTTTAGTTGTTTTTTAAAAATTTGGACATACTTTGGACAAACATTTCACTGGGTTAGGGTGGATTTGGGTGTTTTGTTAAATATGTTGTATGTACATTTATTTAATATATTGTGTTGTTTTTACTAATAAAATAGTGTTGTTTTTCCACACGTTTATTTTATTTCACAGTGAGGTATTGCACCAAGAGTGTGAGGTTATGTATGTATGTCACAGCGGTGTGTAGAAGGTTTGTAAAGCTTTCAGATAACTGTGTCTATAACCCGGGCTTTAGGTCCCCCCAAAAAAAACTACACACATTTGAGGTTGCATGTAAATAAAATGTATTTGGAAAACATAAACAAATAATTTTTAACTGGCTGGTTACCCTCCAATCACAAATGAAAAGAAAACTTTAGCTCCTTACCACCGAGTAAGTACTAATTTTTGAAAATGTACTTCTTCAATTAGCCATGAAAACATTAAAGCAATAACCACAAGCATTCCTAAACCCCAGAAACCCCCAAACACTAATAAACACTAATAAACTGTGATCCTATATATATTCTCTAGCCACTAGTCCTCTGAGTGCCAGCGGGGTGGGTTCCGCAGCAAACGCAGAATGATTGCCCCTTGGCGGCTCACCTCCCGCTCTTCCGTATGGAGATAAACCAGAGATGGTAGTGTGGCGCCCCTATGGCTAGGCGCCACAGGGAGGTATTGCAATATGACAACCAAATGTGATATCTCTGTAAGTTGCTGGTTCAGGGTTTAACCTATAGAGTCTGTTCTTGCACACACCTAGGACTAGTCCACTTAAGAGTAGGGGGGGACCGGTAATTTAGTAGGTCCCAGAAGGGGGTGGAGCCTGGGGTAGAGTTAGTAAGAGAGTGACAGTTTAGATGTAGACGGTGCTGGGAAGGCAGTCAGGAAGGACAGGCCTGACAGCACAGCCTACAGGAGGGAGCCCCATCTTTAAGTGAAACCCCAGAAAAGAAGGCAACGGGCCAGGACTGGTTGGAGCCAGCTGGTCATGTTGAGGGAAACACCGGCAACGCGGTAAGCCGAGGCGGCCAGAAGTTTAACTCTGACCACAGACCGACGAGCTGCAGGCCCTAGTAACCGGGTTGCTAACAGCGCCACAAGGTACCTCGCCCCTCAGGACTAAGAACCGGTTCAAGTCACTAGAGGAGAAGGGCCACAATTCCAGTGGTGGCAGGAGGCTTTGCTTACTTGGGCCCCCCCGTCCGGACCGGTAAGGCACAGACCTTGCCTACTAGCTACAGACCGTAGGACTGGCGGGAGAGCTCTGTGAGGGTGGTATGGGAAGAGTGAAGTAAACTCTGAAAGACAAAGAGGGCAAACATCTGGAGACTCTATAAGGGGGACGCTGAGCAGGCAATATCCACCTGGTAAACCAAGCTGGACCGTTTTTCCGTTTTACCATCTGCCGGTATTCAGTAAAGTGGAGTCAAACTTGAACTGGTCCCTGTTGTTCCCCCCACCGGGGCCCGGAGGGCTCCAACACCAGCATCAGCAGCTCATCAGAGGGTTAAGAACTATCACTACAACTCCCCTCATCCTGTTCCATCACTGCTGCTCTGAGGAAATAACTCCACCTGTGGGGAGCTGGATCATTCTTTGCTGCACTTCCATCACCTCAGCGGCCGGCTTGCAGTGCCGCTACCATTTTATTAGGAACTACAGGTGGAGTCATGTCCTGTTGTAAATACTTCCTTCTCCCCCACCATCTAACTCAAATGATAACCAAGGCACGGAACCGGGTTCCTGTCCACCCGTGACTCCCCATTGAAGTCATCAGCCCCGGTGTCCGAGTACCCCTAGTCCTGGTTGCATCAGTAGTTTAGTCCTGCGGAAGACAAACGCAAATGTCAATAGAAATGTCGTCAAGTTGCAGTAGGCTCTTGAGCGGAGGGCTTCCATCGTCAGGCTTCTCCCATCCCATGCTTGCTGGGGAGCCAGCGGGTGAAGGTGGTGGTGGAGCTGGGTGGTAAGGCCGGAGATCTTTCCTGGCGAGCGTGGTGTGGAGACGAAGCTGCTGCCAGTGGTGAGGCCGGGGATCTGGCCTGTTGTGGTGCTGGTGGTGGCAGAGCAGCATGTCTGGCTGCATGACTGGCAGCATTTCTGTGAGGAGCTGTGAAGGAAAAGGTATAAATTACAACATGTCCACACATGGGTAATACACAAGCAAAAATCTGGGAAAGGTTGATGGCATGCTATGTCAGACCACACCCCCCCCTTTTAATCAGATGGCAATTTACAGATTTTTAATATCCCTGCCCCTTTAAATTGGTGGAAACTGATAAGCTAACAATTTTGGCCCCTTTAATCCTATGGTTAAGTCCCACATAATTAGTTAGTGGTATCTATAATATTTGGCACCAATAAGAAAACTCCAATGGGGCCCCCAATTATTGCTAATCTTTAAATAACATAGTGTCTTTCTATAGACCTGTATACCTCTGATGAGGGCCTGTACACCAGTGATGGGGGCCTGTAAACCAGTGAAGGGTACGCTATATACCAATAATGGGGGGCTGTAGACCAGCCAGCGATAGAGGTCCTATATACCAGTAATGGGGGCCATTTACCATGAAGAGAGGGGCCGTATACTGTGATGAGAGTCTGCTGCATTTCTCCCCCATGCTTATACTGGAGTCAATAAGTTCCCTAGTTTTTGAGGCTAACATTAGGGCCTCGGCTTATACTCGGGTCGGTTTATACTCGAGTATATACTGTAGCTACTCACCAAGTCCACGGCGGATCTGCTGACGGACACTGACAATCCGTTCCGGGGCATTGCATTTTTCCGATGGATCTGTCAGCAGCTTTGCTCCACACCGAGGCGTCTCCACAGCTGGCGTTGAACCTGTTAAAAAAAATAAAATAAAAATAAACACCGACCGTTTGTGCTACATGGACTGGAAAAAAAAAAGGTTCAATCTGACCGCAGATGGGGGGTTTAAAGGCAACAGACATGCAGGGCCTTAACAGGTGGATAATCATTACATACCCTCCGCAACACCGACTGCTACACCGACCGCTACTACGCTTCCTGCAAAAAACAAGCTATTTTGATGGAAAAATATAAAATTATGGCTCTTGGAAGAAGGTGAGGAAAAAACAAAGACGAAAAAGGAATATCGCCTTGGAGTGAAAGAATTGACAGTCTATATACACTGGCAGATTGGTCTTTGGATGCACCTTGAACAATCTGTAACAGATTGCTCATTACAGCTGTCACACACGCCAACATTATGCACGCAACGTCAACCACCCGCTGCAAAAATAAATCAAAATAATAAAAAATTTGACGACGCAGTAGCGTCCGCAACATAACACTTATGTGTTCCGGCTTATTCAAATCCCCAATGTGGCCATACAATTATTATAAAATTATTACCTGCTACATGTTCATGCAGGCGTCGTTCGGGCGTACAAATAATGACGGACGTACAATTAATGTCGGGAGTACAATAAAGTGCATATGCATACTATTTGCAATGGTTCCGAATATTAGTATGTGTTTGCCAATGTGAATGGTGTATGGACGTCAGTTTTGGAAAGTGCATGTAGGCACATATATTTTCATCTGGATTGCGAGTTGGCTTTATTACCCAGTAGTCAAAAGCTGTGAATGACATCCAATCGATGCAGAAGAGGCGAGGCTACGAAAACACCATGGCCCACCTATTGTCAATATTTACAGATCACTGATCGTAGAAAATATGTCACTGAGTTTAATGTCACACACAGCGACGCACAACCTCAACTGAGTGATCAGCGACAGGTTTACGGTCTGGTTTGAAAACCTGCAATACATATATGTACCATGCGTTAACGCATGCGTTTCCCATAGGCTCCCATGTTAAAAAATACATGCGTTTTTGCACATGCACCGAAAAACATTGCTTACCACGTTTTTTGAGTGCTTTAGCAAAAATGCATAGCGTCAAAAGTGTTACATTTTGACCGTGTGTTTTTTGCATAGGAGCCTATGGAAGCATTAATGCTATTGTTTTCCACAATTTGGAATTGTGAAAAATAGTAGCTTTTAGTGCTTCAGTGCCTCAAGTGTGACACTAGCCTAATCTGCAGATTCTTGGACAAAGTGCCTCAGTGTCCGCGCTGCTGCTCCGAGACCAAAGAAACACAGACACGGGAATGTCTGGTTCAGCTACAGCCTTTATTTTACGACGCGTTTCGGAGCCTCCTCCCGAGCTCCTTCCTCAGGGAACATCCCTGATGGGTTTCACAACTGACAAAGTTGAGCAATTCCACATCACTAAGGGCCCTTTCACATCAGCGTTTTTTTAAATTTGCGGCAGATGCGGTGAAAAAACCGCATCTGCCGCAACTGCCGCATAACGGTTCCACTTGCGGCACGGTTGCGGTTTTTTCCATAGGAAGTATAGGGGGACTTGCGGCAGATGCGGCAAGTGCGGTATTGCACTTGCGGCAGGTGCGGCAGAGAAAAAAACCGCAGTAAGCCGCGGTTTTTTTCTCTGCCGCACCTGCCGCAAGTGCAATACCGCACTTGCCGCATCTGCCGCAAGTCCCCCTATACTTCCTATGGAAAAAACCGCAACCGTGCCGCAAGTGGAACCGTTATGCGGCAGTTGCGGCAGATGCGGTTTTTTCACCGCATCTGCCGCAAATTTAAAAAAACGCTGATGTGAAAGGGCCCTAAGTGAAAGTGTGTTATTGAGATAAGACCCTATATGCGCATTCTTTTTTCACAGACTAGCCTAATCTATCAGATTTAGACAATATAGTGGAATCAATTTTGACAAGATTAAAGGACAAGGAGAAAAATATTATGACCAAAAAATTAAGTAACTTTCAATGCGATAATGTCTTGCATACACATATAGAGGACACACAACATCTACAGAAACATGTATCACATGTAAAACCTCTGATGGCTTTATTATAATGGATGAACATACTTTGACAGAAACAGACAGGTTATAAGATACCTCATTGATTTTCTCAACATATAGTAAACTGGATCCTACTGACTATACTCCAATGATGGTATGCATGAGATCAATAATGCATGAAGAAACACACTCTAAATCATCAAATGATGAAAAAAAATAGATTAACTCAAGGGGTAACCGAACAAACCAGAATACTGGCAGGTCCAGCAACACCACTTATAATGTACCGGTCTCTAAAAACTGTTCCCAACTTGAAGATCATTCCTTTGTTTTGGAAGAGGTTAGCAGTTCCTCCATTAACGAAGATATTAGTACCCCACTTAATATCAGGAGGAGCAAATAAACACAGAGAACACAGTCAGTTCCAAATACAGATAATTGAAGTAATGAACCCACTGCAGTGGCCGTTAACATACCAACAAGAAAAGCCTCCACAAAACAAATTAGTTTCCCTAAAAACACAGAGGGTACTGTTCTCACAATCTCACATTCAGTGGAATTTTTTTGGGGGGGCAGGAAGGTGAAAAGAGGCAAGGGAGGGAGGAAGCTCTTCAAAAGCACAAAAACATATACCCCTGTATCACAAGACCCTGCCAGACTTTTTTTTTTAAGAAACTTGAAAAAATAGCTAAAGAGATGTAAAAATGCAGACAATCTACTGAAGCAAAATAGAGCACCAATTCATCTACAATAAAACTCATTATTGCCATGTTTTACCATAACCCTAAGATACACATTAACCAACAGCGACCACCTGGCAGACCCATAATATCAGGTATTAACTGCCTTACAGCTAATTTATTGCAATATATAGACAGATATCTACAAAAGTATGTGACCCAACTACCAGCATATCTCAAAGACAGAACCACACATTACAAATATTGGAAAGTATCAAATGGAAACTAAACTATATTCTGGGAAATTTGGACATCAAATCTTTGTACACTGTAATAAAACATTAAAAAGACTGTCAAGTGGTCCAATATTTTTTGAACAAGGCCCAAACTCTTCCAAGGACACAAACTACATTCTTAGTGAACAGTGTTCAATTAATTTTATCCAACAATTATTTTCAATTCAAGGCAAAATTCTTTTTACAGAATTGGGGGACCATAAAGGGGACATATTTTGTACCAGTACCTCCAAAAATATACTACCCTAATGTTCAAGGAGGTCAGCACATTTACTATGGGGACAATTCCAGTGTACATGGTACTCAATTAAGAGAGTGACAGATAGGGACATATTTTCTTTTTCTTTCTTCCAGAAAAAAGTTTCCAATGTGACTCAAACAACAGTGGTTTTCTACATCATTTTGAAGCCTCATCAAGTTTCACTTGCAGATTTTAAACTAAAGTTTATTTATTTTTTTATTTTTTTATGGTTATTTGTAGTCTTAGTGCACTATATTTTCATTTATTTTTTGTTATCTACCGTAATAATATTCCTTATAATATAGGTTTAATAGTATTCGGATCCTTGACTTTTTAAAACATTCAGCGTAGTGCGGGGTTTATAAGACACATTTAAAATATTTTTCATATTTAATTTTTTCCCCTAAAATATAAAATCATGTTATCATTGCACTGATAATACCAATTCTGCATAATGAGTACTATTTCCAAAGGAAGAAGAACCTTTGGAGACATCGTGATCTTGTGATCAAACCACTGAGTGTCCAAAAACAACTCTTCTTCATCCAATGTGGCCCAGAGATGCCAAAAGTTTGGACATCCCAGGTTTAGAGTATAACGTTGAGGAACCAATGTACATTTGTAAAACAGAAGCAAACAACAATATAGTCAATTACTTCCAATTTATATATGGTATGTGTATTTTGTGTTTTATCTTTAATCCTTCTTATAATCTTCAATTTATGTCTCACTAAACATGCAGTTAGATGTGTCGGGTAGTTTAATAATTGTGTTAATACAAGAATTTCGCTGTCTTGTCAATTCTGCATTTCTATGCAAATGAATACTGAAAATTCATTTCAAGGTTAATTTAATGGCTTATTGGTGAAGTGGAGGATAAAATAAAAATTGAAGAAGAAGGAACGTTTAGGTAGCTGATTCAGATAACAATGTGTGAGTGATAATAAGTATTCCAGTACAATCACAGGTTGCCAAGCAGCTTTATAATGAGATAATCTTGAAGTTTGCAATACCACAGGGTTTACAGCACTGCTATGAATATTTTGCATTTCTGGCTATGACGTTTATATTTTTAGTTGTCATTTGGGTTTATTTTAAGTCACTTTTTTTACTTCTCTTGTGGTATTTGCTGACATTTACTGCGCCAAATTAATAAAAATGGTGCATGTGACTCATCAATTTGATGCAAAGTCATCAGAAGGGCTTCTTTAGACCATGTTCACACATTCATTATTTGGTGAGTATTTACCTCCCGTATTTGTATGTAAGCCAAAATCAGGAGTGGACCAATCAGAGGAAAAGTGTAATGCGCCACGACTTGTGAATCATACAGTGTTGTTTGTTCATGATATTGTTGTCATTGTGTTGCTATGCTCCAAAGTTTGCCTTTTTTGAAGGTTGTCCTCTCTTTCTCCCTGTAGCTGCTCTGATGTCAGTAATCCCTCGCTTCTTTACCATTTTATGGATATCAGCCATCTTGCTAACAGCATATCTATGGAGCAGTAATTCAGAATTATCTATTTTACCTACTGTTCTGTGCATAATAGAATTCTGCTGGACATAAAACACTTCTTCTGGAATCTTTATACATGACTTTGCTGTTGAGTCAAGCTATCTGTTCTATGTGTAAGTAGTGGTAAAAATGGACAGTCACAAAAGTGGTGTTCAAGTGCTCTACACTTGCAGCTTAGTAGTGGAGTCAGAACAAAAGCACAATAGAAACACATGCAACCCTACACATGCAACCCTTCTGCATTTTTCATCCATTCCTGGGTTTGGCTGAAAAATATTGATTTAAAATACAGGCCAAATACTGAATATATGAATGTGACCTTACAGTAATTAACCATTTTTTGGGAATTTATTTAATAATAATAATAATAATAATAATAATAATAATAATAATAATTCGTTATTTATATAGCGCCACCTTATTCCACAGCGCTTTACAATACAGTATAAGTAATCACAGTAAGTAGTCACAGTGGAGAAAAAATACAGTACAGTAATTACATACAATACAGTAAGCATATTTGATATTTGAGCAAAAAGCTGCTTTTTTTAAAAAAAAATATAAAAAGATACAACCTTGAAAATATGCATAAAATCTCACTGAAGTGGAAACATCTATGATCACTAAACTCTGCCTAAGAAGTGAGAAAACAAACAAACCAGACATGCACATATAAAGTCAATTTCAAAAAAGACACAAATAAAATAATGAATTGGGTCTGAGCAAAATAATAGAGCAAAATACACAAAAAAACTAAACAAAAATAGGTGCAAATGTAACAATGAATTGGATGGAGCCTCGATGTTAAAAAGCTATCACATTTCAATATAAATATATAAAACATAAAAAATATCATACTTTTCTCTTTCTGACACAAGTATAGTGATGGGAAAAACAGTTTGCACCCTTCCAGATTTCGTATTCTTTTGCTTGTTTTTCATCAACAAATGCCAAAATCAAGGACATAGAAAAGACATTCAAAGGGGCCCAAAAGCTGCAAAAATACAGCTCAAACAGTTACACTGGAGCCCTGCTATATAGGCACAGACAATATCTTCCTACGCTATTGCTTAGCGAGCTTCAGCGTCACTGTCATCATGCTTCCGTGCCCACTCATGATGAACCTCAGACATATTTACTGCTGTCCCCTCTCCTGCTTAGTTAAAGACAGTCTTAGGATATGTGCACACTGGTAGGCGGGTTAGGGTCGGCGGCGGCTGGGCGGACCCGCCAGGAAGCTCTGCAGTCGTCCACCGGCTTCCTGGCAGGTATGTGCGGCGGGTGACGGGCGGGTGCCGGGCAGGTGCACAGCGGGTTAGCGGCGGCGGTCATGCAGCGGCTGGAAGCAGCACATGATTCTGCTTGCAGCCGCTGCAGAACCGGCCGGTTTATAGAACATGCACATTCGTTGCTAACCCGCTGGGAATCCAGCGGTTTAGCAACAGATGAGCATGTGTAAACCGCCGGTGTGTGCACACCGGGTGTCGGTTTCCATAGGTTTTCATGTTAACCCAAAAGCCGCTTTTGGATTAACATAAATTTACATAAAACTCATGGAAACCGACCGGCGGTTTCCGCGGCTAAACCTGCACTAACCCGGCATATGTGCACATACCCTTAGACCCGCTCATAGTCTCTGCCGGTGTCTGTGATTGATTGCAACCAAGTAATGCAACCAAACTGATGCCAGATTACTGCAAAATAAATAAATAATTGAAAAAATTGATAACAGCAGTGATATAGCCACCAGATGTGGTCTGCAGGCTGCAGCTGTCTGCTCTACCCTAGCTGGCACCATGGTACCTCATGGCTTTTTTCTTTATTAATTAGGTTTTTACAGCTAAATGCTAGGCTAAAACACCCTTTAGTGCAACATGAAAGACGCACATTATATAGGGTTGTGGGACATTATATAGCTGTTTATTATCAATCTATCTGTACATCTCTTTTTTTTTATCTAACTATAAATCTATCTCTACTTTACATCTATCTATTCATCCATCTAAAAGTTGAGGAATCTTTAAAATCTTAATAAGATTTTAAAATCTTGAAAAAATTTGTAGGCCACAACCACCCCCATTAGCTGTGCCACTGCTGGCACTCCGTTTTGGCTCTCTCACTGCCCAGATGCATTGGCAAACAGGGCAATGGAATTTGGAGTTGATGCCAGCTTGATAATGTCAGCTAGCAGCAAGGCAAAGGTTAATAATGTTGAGGCATCAATCAGATAGCAAATCATTCTAACCTAGTCAGTAAGGAAACAAATAACCACACCAATAAATATTTTATTTGAAAATTAACCCCATTGCATTCCTCTTTCACCATTTTTTTTTAATTAAAAACCATTAGTTGAAAGTCTCCCATTCCACCCAACCCCCCAACAAAAAAATTATGTAAAGAATAATTAGACAAAACCCCCAATAAATAATGAAACCCAAATAAATGTTGAAGTAGTCCCAGCATATGGGGGGAAAGATCAGTGACTGCATCCCCCATATGGTGGTACAGCAGGGACTCCAGGCAGTGTGACAAGCTGTGACTTCCATGAGGATACACAGCGGGTATAATGCAGCAGGGAATGTCGCTGTATGATTTGAAATAACCTCAGTGGTTTCAGCACTTGTAACACTAGCTTTTAGCTTTCTCATGAGAGCTGTGATATAGCACAAGATGTAGCGGATATCTCTCGCCAGCATCGTGAGACAGCACGTGTGAGGAATGGTGACATCAGAGAGTGCAGCACAATGCAAACTTGCAGGATAGCCCCTGTTTAACACCTGGAGTCTGAACCACAGTAATGTTTGTGATGGAACCACTTGTCACACTCTCATGAGTGCCTGCTCTCATAGCATATGGGGGATGCTATCTTTGAACATGGCCCCACCATACTGTTGTAAGGCCCGTGACAACAGACCACAGTGCATTCTTTGATAATTCTTTTGAAGCAGAGTTTGAGAATCTGCTTTAAATTTGCTTGTCTATACTGAAGGCAGCAAAGTGTATGAGAGTTCAAAAGTGCTGTGCCAACAAGTTTTTTTTTACCGTGCAGAATAGGTGCAGATTTTGGGGCAGAAAAAGAAATCTGAACCCCGTATGCAATAGCCAAATTGAAAAACTGCAGGCACATGGTAGCACAGTGTAGCTATGTTATACTGCACTGACAAGATGGTGCCTGGCTCCATGGTGATCCCTCTTTGCTTTGCATAGGGGCCCGCCTCTTCCAGTGCCAGGACCCAATCACTTACAGGATATTATTGTTTGCACAATTTTGTTGCTTAGCTTTTCATTAAAGAGGACCTGTCACCCCCCTGGTTCTATGCTAACTGAATGCAGCACTGAATGCAGTGTGTCTGCTGCATTCAGAGAAGGGGTCACCCATGTTTCTAGCCCCCCTGTAAGTTGTTAAAAAGACTTTATAAAGTGTACAGATAACGAGTCCGGAGGGACTTACTTAGTAATGAGTCATCGCTGTTGCTGGTATCCTCTCCGCCTCCAGCTCTCTCTGTGCCACAGAGGTGGCACAGAGAGGGCTGGGGCAGGGAGGACATCAGCAATAGCGATGACACATACAGGAGGCTGAACAAGAGAGGCCTAGAAGTGGCACAGAAAGAGCTGGAGGCGGGGAGGACACCAGCAATAGCGATGACTCATTACTGAGTAAGTTCCTATGGACTCCTTATCTGTACACTTAATAAAGTCTTTTTAACAGCTTACAGGGGGCTAGAGACATGGGGGACCCCTTCACTGAATGCAGCAGACATGCTGCATTCAGTGCTTCATTCAGTTAGCATACCGTGTTTCCCCGAATATAAGACCCCCCCGAAAGTAAGGCAGGGTAGGGGGGTGCCCAGGGTTCTCCAATGTAAGGCACCCCCCGATTGTAAGGCCGCTTTCGGGGGGGGGGGGGGGTCTGTGGGGAATGTAAGGCCGCATAAGGCCGTAGTTTACCGTTTGTTCTGGCCCCTCCATGCTGTTGCCTGCCTGCAGGCTTCTTGTGGCCGGCTCCGCCATTGTCTCCTGCCCCGGGTCACGGCCCTGCAGGCTCGCAGCTGATTGGCCATCAGCTCGAGCTCTGATTGGCCGATCAGCCGCGACGTCACGGCCCTGCAGGCTCGCAGCTGATTGGCCCAGCGTCCCCTGCAGCAGAAGGTTCCCACCGGCACCGCAGAGGATCGTACGGCAACGGAACGGTAAGTATAGCGAAACCGGGTGTGTGTTTGGGGCTGCGTGGGGATCATGCACACAGGGATGGGGGAGCTGCAGGGGATCATGCACACAGTAATGGGGGAGCTGCAGGGGATCATGCACACAGGGATGGGGGAGCTGCAGGGGATCATGCACACAGGGATGGGGGAGCTGCAGTGGGATCATGCACACAGAGATGGGGGAGCTGCAGGGGATCATGCACACAGAGATGGGGGAGCTGCAGGGGATCATGCACACAGGGATGGGGGAGCTGCAGGGGATCATGCACACAGAGATGGGGGAGCTGCAGGGGATCATGCACACAGAGATGGGGGAGCTGCAGGGGATCATGCACACAGGGATGGGGGAGCTGCAGGGGATCATGCACACAGAGATGGGGGAGCTGCAGGGGATCATGCACACAGAGATGGGGGAGCTGCAGGGGATCATGCACACAGGGATGGGGGAGCTGCAGGGGATCATGCACACAGGGATGGGGGAGCTGCAGGGGATCATGCACACAGGGATGGGGGAGCTGCAGTGGCATCAGTGAGTGTTAATTTTATTGTTAAAAAAAAGTGTCATTTTTTTTTCTAATGTAAGGCCTCCCCCGAAAGTAAGGCAGGGTGGGACTTTTGGGGGTAATTTTAATGTAAGACAGGGCCTTACTTTCAGGGAAACACGGTAGCACCAGGGGGGGTGACAGGTCCTCTTAACCCCTCCATCGGATGGGCTGCAGAAGGTACCTGACTTGCAAATCCCATTCCCCATGCCACAGGTAACACCTGAGCTTGCAGTTGGGTGGAGTAATTATTTAAGCCTGACATATTTGGAGGAGGAATAAAGAAAACAAAATAGTTCATTCAGCTTACCACCAATTCATCTGGAATGTTGAACAATACTAGTGGGCAGCAATACATGGCCAAATTCAGTATTAGCTATATATATAACACACTTATCAGTGGGCGTGATATCCTAATTTCCAACGCAATACCGGAGTTTGAAATCTGTGGGCGGTTCCTTTCTGGTATGATGCACAGCTGTGTCATTGCCGGTCATGCGCAGTGTTGGGGGTGTATTGGGTGTACTGAATGGCCCCAGTGTATACGCAGTGCATATTCTGAAGCCGGTGAGTACACCCAACATACCCCCTCAATTACACAAAAAAAAACTTGAAGTCTAAAGTTGGTTTAGGTAAAAAAAGTTTTAATACAATTTTTTAACATGAAAATCGTTCCAGGTACAAACCCAAATTTGTAAATACACTTTTCTACACATTTTAGACATAAGTTAGTCCCTAGCAAAGATTACTGTTACAATTTTAACATGCTGAAATAAAGATATTGTAATTATTAATTAATATCTAGAGTTATTTAAGCCATATGGATTTCAATTCATTTTCTGAGTTTTAAAAATATTGAGCCTCAAATTGCTTTAAATAATACAACAAACTCATTAGCAATGTAACCTGAGAACAAACTCACATAAGAAAGGCATTTGAAGGTGGCCCACTTCTGAAGAATTGTGTTACTCAAGCTATTTCAGGAAAGATTTATTATCTTGTTGTTCAAATACATTTTGGAGGGCACGACTAATAAAAGCAATCAGAAGATGCCACCAACCCCAAAAAAGAGGGACATAGGGCTTAGAAATTTAAGAAACTATAGGAATTATAGACAAAATGCATACTTCAATAAATACACTAATTTATTACATGATTAAACAAACATAAATAAAAATCACCAAGAGACATTAAAAATATTTAAAAACAGCACAAGACCTAAACAAACTAAATGATAATCCTAATAGGGGTATGTGTGGCGCCTCACTATGCGGTCGTCACAGAGGGGTACTGCACCCGTAAAAGAGGTGCAGATACTCCAGCTGCAGGAGGATCATGGGATGGTGGGTGGAACCCATTAAACAGCACTCCCACACTAATTTACGCAGAGGGAGGTTACCTGGGATGGAATAAAACCACCTCTAGGGGAAACAAGGAGGTCATTGGTCTGGGGTCTTTTGCCCTACTGGCCTTTTGACCGAGGTCTAGGGTCTTCAGTCTCCAAGTCAGTGAGTGTAGGGTCTCTCGGCTGAGGGACCAGGAGAGAGGGCTTAAAGAAAAGAAAGCTTTCCCAGGAGAAGAATAGCCAGCTTGGGAAAGGGGCCTTCGGCAGGTCTCCCAGACAACTTACCGGGCACCGGAGCCCGCACTTGTGGGGTACTTCAGGACCACAGAAGATCCGGAGACCTGTGGAGTATCCAATTCTCCCGGGCACTTAAGCAACTAAAAGAGTGTACCAGGCACCGCTTGATGGTTCAGCGGTCAGCCAGCAGAGTGTTATCCGACAGGAGCAAAGGAGAGAGACAGGAGGTCAGGTTGGCTTTATGGAACCAGACTTCACCACCAATGGGAAGCAGGAAAGGAACAGATTGAAAGAAGGCACACATCAAGGGTTCCAACATACCACCTAAGATCCACCTGCAGCCACCCATTAGCTACCTGTGGTAACATCGCTTGCTGAACTGTAAACTGCAACTTCAATGTCACGAGTTTTCAGTAAAGTACCCGGAGAGAAGTGAATTCGACTCTGCTGCATTTCTTTTTGAATGACTTTGTTCCCCTGCAGGAACGCTGCCCCGGAGATCCCAGTCCTACCTGTGGAGGACTTTACCACCTTAGCCGTGATCCCATCCACCTCCGACAGACCATGGCGGCGCTGGTGCAAATCACCAGGAACTACAGGTGGCGTCATGACAACAAACTGTATATAAAAGAAAACACAAAATGAATAATGTATGTACATAAAGCCATATTAGAGCCCCATTAATCAGGAGACATTATTATTGGAATTGAAACAATTTATACCTAGACAAAAATGCTCTTCTACTAAATAATATTTTAATAGTCAAATGACCAATATAGAGAAACATTGTGCAACTAAAATAAAGGTGCATTCTGACACCATGGATAAGAGAAATCAGAAATGGAATAAACAAACTTGTACATGCTCAGTGGTTGTGTCATGCATGGGCAAGGGGATGTCCGGCATCTGGTGCAATTCAGTGGTACAATGGGGGATCGAAAATGGTAAGAAGGCCCTAAAGGTAGCAGTGGGGAGATGGATCACAACCTGACAGCAACATATGTCTGTACCCTGAGCTCTCTAATGTTCCTAAGCAGGTACTTCCCCCCACCTCTGGCACATGCCTAAACTTCTGGGTTGCCTCTTCACTCAACCTGTCTAATGCAGGCAACAGGACTCCAGCAACTGCTACAGACTTCCTCCCTCAATGGTAGTGAGTACAGCATAAATTCTTTAACTGGCATCAGATGATGAAATATGTGATCTTTTAGAAGGAATGGCAGTGGTCACAAACCTTCATCACCTGACCCAAAAACTACCAGCAAGGAAAGATTCCTTAACCCGTGCTGAACCAAAAAAAAGCAACTACATTTAAAATCGAGAATCTCACAAGATAAAGTAAGACTCAAATTCCAAACCTGCCAAAGCTCAAACCTCATGCACATCCCAGTGGTTTCATTAGGGGTGGTATGTTGAAATCAAAGCTCTATAATTGTAATATTTATTGTCAGTAATTAGCCAATTAGAATGTACCTAATTACATATGCAACCCCCAAATATACAATAAGTACCTATAGCGATATATACCAAATTTTTAAGACTGTAAGACACCCTTTTTTCTGGCAAAGTTTTTGGGGAAAGTGGGGTGCGTCTTATAGTCTGGGTATATGAGGGCTGTGCTGGCTGTGTGGCTGTGCTAAGGGGAGCAGCGGCTCTGGAGTGGGCTGGAGGAGGCTGGCGCATGCTGTAGAAGCAGTCCTTGGTCATGTGGGCCCGCTCTTTAGGCTCATGTAATATGCACTGCATCCCCCTGTCCATCACCTCTCAACACTGAGAGCTGGGCAGGGGGAGTGGTGCATATTACATGAGCCTAAGTGTACTCACTGCCCTATCATGGATATGGTCCTCCATCCTGGTGCACACGCACAAAAAATAAATTATCGCTCCCTGACTTCAGCACCGCCGTGTCTTTCTGTCTGTGTCTGTCTCGGACATCTGGTTATGTGAGTGGGGTACATAAAGATGATGCCACTGTGCTGTGACGCTCACATGATCAGTTGCCCGGATTACAGAAGGACATCACAAATTCTGCAGTCAGAGAGCGACGGAGAGTTAAGTTAAATTGTTTATTTTTTGTGTGTGTGAGATAGGATGAGTGGCCATATCCAGGATGGATGGCCATGTACCAGTGATGATGGGGCTATATACAGGATGGGGGCCATGTACTACAATGAGGGGGCTATATCCAGGAATTGAGGGTGCCTGTACCAGGATTGGGGGGTCATGTTCAGGATGGGGGGGTCATGTACCAGGATTGGGGGATCCTATCCAGGATGGGTAGCCATGTACCAGGATAGGTTGGTTATAGCAAGGATGGGGAGGCCATATTCAGGTTGGGGGAGCTATATACCAGGATGGGGGCCCTATCAAGGATGAGGGCCATATACCAGGATAGGGGAGCTACATACCATGCTGGGGTCCCTATCCAGAATGATGGGGCTATATACCAGGCTGAGGACCCTATCCAGGATGGGGGGCTATATACCAAGATGGGGTCCACATCCAGGATGGGGATTATAAACCAAGATGTGAGACGATATCCAGGATGGGGACTATATCCAGGATAGGTGACATATATGACCTGGAAGGTGCCCAGGATGGGTACAATACCCCCATAAGAGTCAGCAGCAGATGTCCCCAATAACAGTGCATTATAACCACATATTTTGCTTAATTTTTTCACCTATTTTAACAGACATAAGTAGGATACTAACAGTAGAAGCATGTCATATACTATAGAAACAAGGGCGTATGTGCCCACAACATAATGAAACTAATGTGTGTTAGCGAAGCACACTTAACATAATGGAGCATATTAGAATGTACTTATTAACTTATGTGTAATCAAATAACTATAGTAATATGTAAGCACAAAAAATGGCCACCTAATTTGACAGCCGCATAATGTTAAATCAGAGATCTTAATTCCAGCAATGTGTCACTTACTGGGGTTTCTGGTGTAGATTTCATAAAATCACTGTTTTTATTTATTTATTTATTTGTTTAACGGACCTTTCACATCAGCGTTTTTGCTGAATCGAGGCAGATCCGGCAGATTTACCGCATCTGCCACGTAACGGCCGACTTGCGGCAAGCTTACATTCATTCTCTATGGGACTTGCGGCAGGTGCGGCAAGTACAGTTTTACCACTATCCGGCAAATCCGGCACTTGTGGCAAGTAAAAAAAACATGGTTAGCTGTGGTTTTTTGACTTGCCGCAAGAGCTGGATTTGCCGGATCACAGCAAAAAACACACTTGCCACATCTGCCACAAGTCCCATAGAGAATGAATGGGGCTTGCCTCAAGTCAGCAGATGCTGTAAGGCTGGGGTTCCACATAAGCCCTCAGTCCGTTTTTGGCTTCAGTTTTCTCATTTTTTTTTCTAAGTCCAAAAACTGACAGAAAAACGGATTGGGTGTAATAAACACCCTGTCCGTTTTTCTATGGAGCTCCAAACATTGCCCTGTCCGTTTTTGAGTCAAAAACGTTGCATGCAACGTTTTTGGCATCAGTTAAAAAACGCATGCGTTTTCATGCGTTTTTTTTAACATGGGGCCCTATGGGAAACGCATGCGCGAACGCATGCAAACGTGCACTTGCGTTTGCGCATGCGTTCGCGCATGCGTTTTTTTAATGAAAATTCCAAAAACGTTCAGGAGTGCAGGAGGCTCAAAAAGCACCCAGAAAAAAACGGATTGGTGATGAAAATCACTTCCAAAAACGGATTTCTATGTGTGACCACAGCCTAAGTCTTCCGGATCTGCCTCAATTCAGCAAACACGCTGATGTGAAAGCAGCCTAACCTATTAATTTAATGACTTGTTCTACAGTGATCTTTAAACATTATCATCACTGTTCTCAGTGGAACTCACAATCTAAATCCCTATCATTAAGTCTTTTGGAGTGTGGAAGGAAGTACCTGGAGGCAGTAAAATTTGGAATAGGGCCATCATCTGAATATTCTTCAGATGTGTGGCCTCTTGTAGTGTTCCAGATCCTGTAAATACAAAGGTGTTTATGATCTCATGAAATAATGTTCCTGATCCTGGTCCCTTCCTATAATAATGTCCTATATTCTGGCAGCTTCTTGTAATAATGCCCCCTTCATTGGCCCCTACTAATTTTAATGTCATACATCCTGTTTCTTTTCCTAGTATAATGTCACCTATCTTATGCCACTTCCAGTAATAATGGCCGCCATCTTGGTATATTGTCTCCATTCTGGGCCCTTTCCTGGTATAATGTCTCCCTTTCCTGGTATAATGTCCTCCATCCTAGGTCCCCTTCCAGTAACATATATTCCCTATCCTGGGCCTCTTTACATAGTAACATAGTTTTAAAGGTTGAAGGAAGACTTTAAGTCCATCTAGTTCAACCCATAGCCTAACATGTTGATCCAGAGGAAGGCAAAAAACCCCATGTGGCAACACTAAGCTCCACAATGGGGAAAAAATCCTTCCTGACTCCACATACGGCAATCAGACTAGTTCCCTGCATCAACGCCCTATCAAACAATCTAGTATATATAACTGGTAATACAGTTTTCAAGAAAGGCATCCAGGCCCTTCTTAAATGTTAGTAGTGACTCACTCATTACTACATCATGTGGCAAAGAGTTCCACAGTCTCACTGCTCTTACAGTAAATAATCTGCGTCTGTGATTATGATTAAACCTTCTTTCCTCCAGACGTAAAGGATGCCCTCTTGTCCCCGTCTCAGGTCCCCTCATATATTTATACATAACTAGATGGTGGCCCGATATTAACGCATCGGGTATTCTAGAATATATATGTAGTTTATTTATAAAGATTTAAAAATAATGCAATGAATACATAGGATTTTCCCCAATCAGCGACGTGGCTTTTTTCAACATATCTGCACGTGTGACACCTCACCAGCGATCAGTAAGGTATCGTCACACTTGGCAACGCTCCAGCGATCCCGACAAATGATGCGACCTAGTAGGGATTGCTAGAGCGTCAGTATGTGGTCGCTGTTGAGATTGTCACACTGAGCGAGATCGCTAGCACCGGTCGGGGTGCTTCCGCTGCGGGCGGCCGGAAGATAACCGGCTTACGCTGGTCATCCCCCAGCTGCATCGCTGCTGTCCTCCGTGACAGGATCAGCAATCTCACAGCGGGGGCCTGGTCGCTGCTGCGTGTCATACTGAGCGAGATTGCTAGTGCCGGTCGAGGGGCTAACGCCGGTCATCTCCTGCAGCTACCGTCGGGAGATCGGCGGCTAGCGCCACTGATCTCCCAATGGTAGCAGTGGCGTGCGTGGTTCAAATCCCATGGCAATTCGCGGCCAGACTGCGCCTGTCGCTGCTTGGTTACCGCACTCAGCGGCGACCAATCAGCGACGTGGGATTTCCGTTACAGAGTGACAGACACGATATGGCGTTAATATAGTAGGGTTATAAGATCACCCCTAAGCCTTCGTTTTTCCAAGCCAAATAACCCCAAGTTTAATAACCTGTCTTGGTATTGCAGACCCCCTCAAGCCTCTAATAACCTTGGTCACTCTTCTCTACACCCACTCTAGTTCTAGTGTCTTTCTTATACACCAGAGACCAGAATTGTACACAATATTCTAAGGCTGTTTTCACACTGGGGTTTTTTCAAAAATGTGACAGTTACGGTAAAAAAAACGCATCTGCCACATTTGCCGCATAACGTCCGCACTTGCGGCACACTTGCGGC
Organism: Allobates femoralis; assembly: GCA_033576535.1. Classification (NCBI taxonomy): domain Eukaryota; kingdom Metazoa; phylum Chordata; class Amphibia; order Anura; family Aromobatidae; genus Allobates; species Allobates femoralis. The sequence continues at coordinate 279,459,172 of JARQOC010000003.1, read as the reverse complement.
AAGCCCCATGCATTGTGTATAGGGCTTGCGGTAAATGTGTGGCAGCCGCGGCAAGTGCGGTTTTGGCTAATTTGGAAAATTTGTGTAAGTGGCTTAGTGATAGGAAACAAAGGGTGGTTGTTAATGGATAACACTCAGAATGGGCCACAGTTAACAGTGGGGTACCACAATGGTCAGTACTTTTTAATATATTTATTAATGACCTTGTAGGGGGCATACAGAGTAGAATCTCAATATTTGCAAATTACACTAAACACTGCAGGGTAATCAATACAGAGGAGGACAATTTTATATTACAGGAGGATTTATGTAAGCTAGAAGCTTGGGCTGATAAATGCAAATGAGCTTTAATGGGGATAAATGTAAGGTCATGCACTTGGGCAGAAGAAAATAAACGTTATAATTATGTGCTTAATTGTATAACACTGGGCAAAACTGTCACTGAAAAAGACCTGGGTGTATGGGCAGATGACATGCAGAAGATGGGAATGGGAAAGGGAACAGCTCACCGTCAGTAAGGATCAGCTTCCACTGGTTCCAGGCCTGCAAGGACAACGCCCTGGTTGTGGGCTGGTGCAATTAGGAGAAGAAATTCAGCAGGACGGTTCCAGTATTTTTCTTCTTTTATTACATAATAAATAACATCCATATAATAGGCAGTACAAGTGTACAAACAGGCCAACGCGTTCCGACGCACTCAGGTCTTAATCATGGCTCATTTTTGGTAATACGGAAGTATACTTATATACACTCCCCCATGTTCATCACAGGTGTAAAAAATCTGCCCCATAATATACAATTGGTTCAAAGTAAATTGAACAATGAAAAGCTTAAAACAATCATAGTAAAAAATAAAAATATATATTTTCTATTAATCTGCTCAAATCATATTACAAGATTTATATATTGGTAAAACAATAAGGGAACTCTGTAAAAGATTCAAAGAACATCAGAAATCAGTGAGGACTGGTATCGGGAGTCCGAGGCTGATACAGCATATTAATGAGGTACATGATGGTAACGCAGATGTATTAACATTTGCAGGACTTGAACACGTTGAACCATCGGCTAGAGGTGGTAATACGCATAAATTTCTTCTCCAACGGGAAAGTAGGTGGATAATTGAGACCAAAGCTTGTGGCCCTCTAGGGCTAAATGAAAAAAACGATCTAGCAGCATTCCTATAAATTTATAGATGTATAACCTATGACTACGTTAGTATTAATTTTTTTTTTTTTTTAAATACTTGTGTGGTTATTCTTGCATGCAATAACACTCTTTCAGGTGGATTCTGCATGATGCCTAGTATAAAGTGAGAGAATAGAGTGCCTATGGCAAAATGGTTGCTTACTCCAACGTAGTCTTCGCAATCATGGAAGTAGGTATAACATTGTAATCTAATAGCGTGTCTGCAATAAGAGGTCGCATGTACTAGAGGTATTTTGACCAGCTGTCTAGGTTGAATACGGTAATTTCCTAGGTAACGCGATGCTAAGTTAGGCTGTTACCGCCTCCGTTAAGATGCTCTGTTATATCGAGTTCAATAAGGATTATATTTTGATTCAGCTCGTTTTGCAATCCATTTCTTTTGATATTGTGATATCTTTGATGTTTTTATCTTTGTAACATATCTTGTTTTGCTATGGCGGTAGTGACGTCATGTGCCGGTTGAATAAACCTCCGGACATGACGACAGACGCCATAGAGGACCCGTGGAAGCGGTACACGACCGCGAAATGGCGAGCCGTCGTTCTTCGCCCCTGCACCCCCTCCCTTGCTGATTTGTTCATGTTTGTTGAGGTGAACAGGAATTAAAAGTTTCAAGATCCACTACCGGTGAGTGCGGACATTGTTTCTTTTGTTTTGCTAGATTTATATATTAGTATTGAAGAATAACGTCATGCCTAATATTTAGACCTACTGGGATTCTAGTGCCCAAGCTGAAGATCCAGAAACTTTCTTTTTGTAATAATTTATGTCTCAGGTCTCCTCCCCTGAAAGAGTTAACTATTTTATCAATACCACTGAAAGAAAATGTTTTTGTATCACCTCCATGCACTGAGGCAAAGTGTCTGGATGCAGAAGATACATTAACTGCATTGGAATTTGCAGCATCTGATAAGTGTCTGCAAATCTGGCGCTTTAATTCTCCGGATGTGCATCCCACATATTGTAGCTTGCAATCATTCGAATAAAAGACATCTGTGCTACAACAGTGTAACAAAGTATTGATGTTGTACGACTTTCCATTGCTGCAGGATCTAAAAGTGCGGCTTTTTGTTGCGTAATTGCATGCAGTGCATCTTGTGTGTCCGCACTTATAGAAACCCCGCAATGACAGCCATGTATTAGATTCTTTCTTAGTTGTAGAGGTAAAGAAGCTAGAGATAAAATACTGCCCAAAGTTGGCGCTTTTCTGGCACTAAATCTGACAGGAAAATCAGCCAGAATTTTGGCTAGTTTTGGATCCTTATTCAGAATGGGCAGATACTTCTTGATGATTTCAGTCACTTTATAGTAAGAAGGACTATACATGGTACTGAATGTAATTGGGGCAGAAACATTATATGTTTGTTTAGATTTACTTTGGAAGACTAAGAAATGTCTATCCATATTTCTAGTAATGTTATCTGCTCTTTTCAATGTACCATGTGTATATCCACGGTGTCTCAATCTGTTTATTACTTTGGCAGATTCCCTCTCATAAGTTTCCACAGAAGAGCAGTTTCGTTTGGTTCTTATTAGTTCACCTACCGGAATATTTCTTGTTACATGTTTGGGGTGACATGAAGTTGCTCTCAGGATGGAATTGCAGGCAGTGGGTTTTCTATAGGGTTTGATGTTAACCCTTTCTCTTTCTTGATCTCCTGTCAGAGTAATATCTAAAAAGTTAATACTTGCAGAGCCGCTTGTGTGAGTGAAATGGAGGTTATAGTCATTCAGATTCAGATAGTTAATGAAATCTTGGATTTCAAGAGGGGACCTCCCCCCATACCAGCAGGGTATTATCAATAAATCTAGCGTACCACACAATGCTGGCACGGAAGGGGTTATTTGAGTTGAACATGAATTCCTCCTCCCAAATACCCATGACTAAATTTGCTAGAGTGGGGGAGAATTTTGCTCCCATACTCACACCACGTTTCTGCAAGTAAAATTTTTTATCAAAAGAGAAAAAGTTGTGTTTCAGTAAATGATCCACCGCCATAACAATAAAATCTTGTATTTTGGGTGTAATTGCTGTGTTTCTCCAAACTGGATGATAAGCATTTTAGTGCTACTTCATGTGGAATAGAGGGGTAAAGTCCAATTACATCACAGGATAACCAAGTATAGCCAGATTTCCATTTGAAATCTGAGAAGCTGGCTATAACAGATGTTGTATCTCTGATGAATCCTGGCAAGTGTCTGACCAGAGGTTGAAGTTGCTGGTCGACCCATGCACATAACCTCTCTCCCAAGGACCCAATGCTAGCAATGATGGGACGGCATGGGGGAGGAAAACTGTCTTTAAACATCAAATTGATTAGTAGGAGAAAATCATAAACCTTTAGACAATAAACAAATTTGTGTCTCTGACAAAATGTAACTCGATAGATTCCAGATTGGTAGGTCTAGAATCTGTTCCTCAGATTGTACCGGGTGGTGTCTGAGGGGAAGACGGAAACACAGACACCACCCGGTACAATACCAGAATTCACTGAACTAAACACAGTGGTAGATTCTTCACAGTGGACAATCTTCTGGTAGATTGTCCGGTGATACCATTCTCTTCCCAAAGTACATAAAGAAAGTTTTCCTCCCCCATGCCGTCCCATCATTGCTAGCATTGGGTCCTTGGGAGAAAGGTTATGTGCATGGGTCGACCAGCAACTTCAACCTCTGGTCAGACGCTTGCCAGGATTCATCAGAGATACAACATCTGTTATAGCCAGCTTCTCAGATTTCAAATGGAAATCTGGCTATACTTGGTTATCCTGTGATGTAATTGGACTTTACCCCTCTATTCCACATGAAGTAGCACTAAAATGCTTATCATCCAGTTTGGAGAAACACAGCAATTACACCCAAAATACTCAAGATTTTATTGTTATGGCGGTGGATTATTTACTGAAACACAACTTTTTCTCTTTTGATCAAAAATTTTACTTGCAGAAACGTGGTGTGAGTATGGGAGCAAAATTCTCCCCCACTCTAGCAAATTTAGTCATGGGTATTTGGAAGGAGGAATTCATGTTCAACTCAAATAACCCCTTCCGTGCCAGCATTGTGTGGTACGCTAGATTTATTGATAATACCCTGCTGGTATGGGGGGGGGGGGTCCCCTCTCTAAATCCAAGATTTCATTAACTATCTGAATCTGAATGACTATAACCTCCGTTTTACTCACACAAGCGGCTCTGCAAGTATTAACTTTTTAGATATTACTCTGACAGGAGATCAAGAAAGAGAAAGGGTTAACATCAAACCCTATAGAAAACCCACTGCCTGCAATTCCATCCTGAGAGCAACTTCATGTCACCCCAAACATGTAACGAGAAATATTCCAGTAAGTGAACTAATAAGAACCAAACGAAACTGCTCTTCTGTGGAAACTTATGAGAGGGAATCTGCCAAAGTAATAAACAGATTGAGACACCGTGGATATACACATGGTACATTGAAAAGAGCAGATAACATTACTAGAAATATGGATAGACATTCCTTAGTCTTTCAAAGTAAATCTAAACAAACATATAATGTTTCTGCCCCAATTACATTCAGTACCATGTATAGTCCTTCTTACTATAAAGTGACTGAAAACATCAAGAAGTTGAATGGCTGATTTTCCTGTCAGATTTATTGCCAGAAAAGCGCCAACTTTGGGCAGTATTTTATCTCTAGCTTCTTTACCTCTACAACTAAGAAAGAATCTAATACCTGGCTGTCATTGCGGGGTTTCTATAAGTGCGGACACACAAGATGCACTGCATGCAATTACGCAACAAAAAGCCGCACGTTTAGATCCTGCAGCAATGGAAAGTCGTACAACATCAATACTTTGTTACACTGTTGTAGCACAGATGTCTTTTATTTGATTGAGTGCACGGATTGCAAGCTACAATATGTGGGATGCACATCCGGAGAATTAAAGCGCCAGATTTGCAGACACTTATCAGATGCTGCAAATTCCAATGCAGTTAATGTATCTTCTGCATCCAGACACTTTGCCTCAGTGCATGGAGGTGATACAAAAACATTTTCTTTCAGTGGTATTGATAAAATAGTTAACTCTTTCAGGGGAGAAGACCTGAGACGTAAATTATTACAAAAAGAAAGTTTTTTTAACTTCAGCTTGGGCACTAGAATCCCAGTAGATCTAAATATTAGGCATGACATTATTCTTCAATACTAATATATAAATCTTGTAATATGATTTGAGCAGATTATTAGAAAATATATATTTTTATTTTTTACTATGATTGTATTAAGCTTTTCATTGTTCAATTTATCTTGAACCAATTGTATATTATGGGGCAGATTTTTTACACCTGTGATGAACATGGGGGAGTGTATATAAGTATACTTCCGTATTACCAAAAATGAGCCATGATTAAGACCTGAGTGCGTCGAAACGCATTGGCCTGTTTGTACACTTGTACTTCCTATTATATGGATGTTATTTATTATTTAATAAAAGAAGAAAAATACTGGAACCGTCCTGCTGGAATTTCTTCTCCTAATTGCACCAGCCCACAACCAGGGCGTTGTCCTTGCAGGCCTGGAACCAGTGGAAGCTGATCCTTACTGACGGTGAGCTGTTCACTTTCCCATTCCCATTTTCTGCATGTCATCTGCCCATACACCCAGGTCTTTTTCAGTGACAGTTTTGCCCAGTGTATTACAATTAAGCACATAATTATAACGTTTATTTTCTTCTGCCCAAGTGCATGACCTTACATTTATCCCCATTAAAGCTCATTTGCATTTATCAGCCCAAGCTTCTAGCTTACATAAATCCTCCTGTAATATAAAATTGTCCTCCTCTGTATTGATTACCCTGCAGAGTTTAGTGTAATTTGCAAATATTGAGATTCTACTCTGTATGCCCCCTACAAGGTCATTAATAAATATATTAAAAAGTAGTGGGCCCAATACTGACCACTGTGGTTCCCCACTGTTAACTGTGGCCCATTCTGAGTGTTATCCATTAACAACCACCCTTTGTTTCCTATCACTAAGCCACTTACACATATTTTCCCCTATCCCCATTGCTCTCATTTTACGTATCAACCTTTTGTGTGGCTCCATTTCAAAAGCTTTTGAAAAGTCCATATACACCACGTCCACTGTATTTCTTTGGTCCAGTCCAGAACTTACCTCTTCATAGAAGCTTATCAGATTAGTTTAGTTTGACAGGAACAGTTCCTTGTAAACCCATGTTGATATTGGGTCATGAGGTTATTTTTCTCCAGATACTCCAGTATAGCATCTCTTAGAAAACCCTCTAGGATTTTACCCACAGTAGAGGTTAAGCTTACTGGCCTATAATTTCCAAGTTCAGTTTTTGTCCCCTTTTTGAATATTAGCACCACATTTGCTATACGCCAGTTTTGTGGTACAGACCCTGTTATTATGGAATCTTTAAATATTAAAAATAATGGTCTATCAGTATGACAGTACTTAATTTCTGCAGTACTCAGGGGTGTATCCCATCCGGGCCCGGGTATTTGTCAATTTTAGTGATTTTTGAGTAAATCTTTGTTTATTAATGAATATAAAGAACAAGTAAATCAATATACAATATATCACTTTTTTGGCATAGGTTTTACATTTATATTTATATACAGTGACAGAATAGAGTACCGAACGTCCTATTACTTTCTTAACTCCGATATCATGAAAGATTACTATAGAGTTCGGACCTAAAACATGGAAAAGAAAAATTAAGCTTGAATAATTAATAATAACATGTCTGGCAAACAAGCAGTGTACCCCATAAGAAAATTATTAGTGGGACAGAAAGAAATACGTCTCCTCAGTTGTGCTGGAATGAAAAAAAACAGACTATATGCTAGTAATAGAGCAATTGAGCATAATAATAAAGGTTTGGTAGAAAAAAAGGAGAAGATAAGAAAGAGAAGAAAAAAAAAGGGAAAATAAAAGGGAGGTGTCCGGGGAGGGGAGGGTGTTCATCCATTCAGACCAAATCAGGTTAAACCTATCCAGAGATTCCGTCTCTTCAGCATTTAGCTCTTCCATGCGGTAGATATTAATCATCTCCACATACCACTCACAAATAGAGGGTTTTTCTGGTGATTTCCAAAGCCTCGGAATGACAGTGCAGGCTGCTGAGGCACAAAAATGAAGGCTGTCTTTCTTGTTTCGGCTCATGGAGCCCAGTAAGACAGACAGGAGTGCTATTTCAGTAGACCCAGTAACAACAGAACCCGTAATTAGAGTATAGTTCCTGAAGACTTTGTCCCAAAAACTATGTACCTTCACACAATCCCACCACATATGTATCATTGTTCCGGTCGCAGCCTCACATCGCTAAACATCTGTTGGAGACTAAGGGGGAAATCTTCTGGAGTCGGTCTGAGCAGAGATACCATCTACTAAGAACTTTATACTTCCTTTCTTGTGCTAAGCACAGTGATGCCATTGTATGAGTATAGTGAATACTCTCTTGCCATTCGACACTTGTAAGTTTCCTGCCCAAGTCCCACTCCCAAGCCAATTGGAAAGAGTGTTTCCTTTTCTGTCTGTCTAACAGAACAACCTGGTAAACCTCAGATATAGCATGGTCAGGTGGGGATTCGTTAAGAAACAGTTTTTCTATAGGGGCGGGAAGTGGACGAACTCTGCATCGTAGGGTTGCCAACTATAGGAAAGAGTGAAGCTGAGCATATTCAAGCCAATTCAATTGTGTTGCTGGAGTCCTCTCCTGGAGAGCCACAAAAAAGGGTATCACACCCTCTTCTATTATCTGTCCGAGCCTAATATTCCGCACACTTGTCCAACCAAATAACGATCGCCTATGCAAGCCAGGAGGGAAAGTAGGATTCAAAAAAAGAGGAGTCAGAGGGCTAAGCGTCGCTACATCAGTTGAAGACTTTTGCAAGACATGCCATACTCTCTGGGTCCTTCCCTGGAGGGATATCTGGCTAGTCCTGTGTTTGAGACTCCTAACCGAGGCTCCACAGACTATTTGCATATTCATAATTCCCAGGGGGCAATGCACCTAGGAATTCACTGAGTTGAGCACTTTAGCCGGCTGCCCGCAGTGTTTTCTTGGACTGGTCTCTTTGAGATCAGTGAATGCTTTGTGATGTTGGTCTACTAGGCATTGCTCCCACCTAGCCAGAATCCTACTCCACACTGAAACAGCTGTCTGTGGATGGATACCTGGCCTTGGTATTCCCTTGTCATATCTTTAAACTTGTAAAAGAGTTGGATATTGACTGAAAGGGCCACTTAACATGGTGGTTATGGTGTTCTTTGCAAGGATATCTTGCTAGTCCTATGTTTGAGACTCCTAACCGAGGCTCCACAGACTATTTGCACACTCTCACTGTTGACTGGGTAAATTCTGAGTCTGAACCCAACAGTTTAGTATCCAGTGGGTCTATCCAGGGTAAATAATGTAGAGGCACCGGTACACCCTCTTGTTCTACCGTCACCCATTTTTTAATGGTGGATTTATACTGCCAGTCTAAAAGCTAAACAAATGTTGCAGCTCGGAAATATGCTTTGAATTCAGGTATACCCATGCTTCCACATTCTCTCGGAGCCATCAAGACCCTCAGCCCCACTCTTGGATGAAGACCGCCCCAAATAAACCTTGTCATGACCGAATTAAGTTTGGAAAGAAAACAACCAGGAAGAGACACTGGAACCATCTGAAACAGATAGAGGAAACGAGGGAGAATATCCATACGAAAAACGTTGATCCTCCCCCACCATGTCAATTTTAAAATTCTGTACAAGGCCAGCTGCTTGTTCACCTTCGACAGAAGAGACATATGATTATGAAAACAGAGTTTAATCAAATCTGCTGGGATGTATATCCCAAATATTTAATGGATTCATTTCTCCACTGAAAAGGGAAATTAGTTCTGAGCTGCGAGACCTCTCCAGGTGGTAGAGACACATTCATAGCTTCGGATTTTGAGTAATTAACTTTAAAATTACTCAAAGACCCAAATGTCTCAAACTCCTTCAGGATGTTTTGGAACGAGACATGAGGCCTGAACACATATAATAAGAGGTCGTCAGCAAACAAAGCAGCTTTGTGCTGATGTTGTCCAATCTGAATACCATGTATATCATTGTTATTTCGGATAGCCATGGCCAAATGTTCCATAACAAAAACATACAGGAGTGGTGAAAGTGGGCATCCCTGTCTCGTTCCACTTCCAATTCTAAAGGAATTTGATAAAGCTCCATTAACCTGAACCTTAGCAGATGGTTTAGAATACAGAGTGAAGATCTTATTCAGAAATCGTGGACCCAGTCCAATCTGCCACAGCGCCCCCCTCATGAAACCCCAGTGGACTCTATTAAAGGCCTTTTAGGCATCAACTGACAACAACCAACCGGTAAATTCCTGGTTTTAGCCTTATTGATCAAAAGTAAAGTTTTAATTGTGTTGTCTCTAGCCTCTCGGCCCTTGACAAAACCCACTTGAACCAAATTAATAATCGAGGGGAGCAAGTGCACCAGACAGTTAGCCAAGATCTTGGAAAATTTCTTGATATCCACATTTAACAGAGAAATGGGTCTATAATTAGATGCCAAAGTGGGATCTCTCCCATGTTTGGGGAGAATACTGATATGTGCTTCCAATGACTGGGGTGCGAAATATACATTTTCTGAGATAGAATTAAACATGTCAATCATTTGTGGGGTCAATGCATTCTGTAAAACTTTATATAAAACCGGGGTGAAGCCACCTAAACCAAATTAATAATCGAGGGGAGCAGCTGCGCTAGACAGTTAGCCAAGATCTTGGAAAATGTCTTGATATCCACGTTTAACAGAGAAATGGGTCTATAATTAGATGCCAAAGTGGGATCTCTCCCATGTTTGGGGAGAATACTGATATGTGCTTCCAATGACTGGGGTGCGAAATATACACTTTCTGAGATAGAATTACACGTGTCAAGCATTTGTGGGGTCAATGCATTCTGTAAAACTTTATAAAAAATCGGGGTGAAGCCATCTGGTCCAGGGCACTTCGAAAGTGGGGTAGTTTTGATAGCTTCCAGCAATTCTGACTCTGTTATATCTGATTCTAGAGCTCTCATCTCTGTGTCTGCCAAGGTAGGAAGAGCAGTCGACTCAATATCATTTCCAATTTTTATAGATAGGTCCTCTGGGGGACGGTCAGCATACTTCCCTTTGATATTATATAGTTTGCTATAGTAAGCTCGGAATACCTCAAGAATTTCAGATGGGTTATGGGTTGTCAAGTCTCCTCTGAGCTTAATCTTCGGTACATGAGTGTAGCCCAATCTGGGGTGGAGTAAACGTGCTAAAGGACGTCCACACTTATCAGAAAATCTGTAGAAATAACTCTTTGTTCTTTCTATTTGTCTATGATGACTCTGATTAAGTAATTCTCTGAGTTCTTGGTATTTTTTAAGAAGGTCAGCCAAAGTCGTACGTGATAGTGTTTGTTTGTGTGCAGTTTCCAATTGAGTAATCTGCCCAAATAAATCATTAATCAATTGATTCCTGGCTTTTTTTAGAAGAGACCCGAGCTTGATTAGGGTTCCCCTTAGTATGCATTTTAAGGCCTCCCATTTAAAAGCTTGTGCTGTACTATCGTCTACATGCGAACGTATATCCTCCTTTAACTCTTTGAGGCATAAATTATCCTTTAGGAGGTGATCATTGAGCCTCCACGTCCACGATTTATGGAGTGTATCTGGCAATGCCAAAGATAGGAATACAGGTGCATGGTCGGAGAGTAGGATATCAGCAATTTTGATAACGGGGTGCCATCCTAATGCAGCATGGCTAAGTAAAAAAAAAATCAATGCGACTATAAGAGTCATGCACCGAGGAGAAATATGTGTAATCCCTCTCCTGTGGGTGAAGTATACGCCAGATGTCCCTGAGCTGGAGAGTGTGCAGGAGTTTTTTTAGTGACCTCATTTTTTTACTTGGAATCGTACCTCTTCAAGAAGATGAATCCATCGCAGGGTCTAAGACAAAGTTGAAGTCGCCACCAATGAGCACAGTGCCCTCCATGAAATCAGCAAGCCGCAGTAGCAGAGATCTGCAAACAGAAGACTGATCCCTATTTGGGAGATACCAATTAACAACTGTTAGGATGGAGGCGGAAACCTGTACTTTGAGAAAAATAAATCTTCCCCCGGGATCAATTATAGAATCCAAGATAACATGAGACAGATTTTTATGTATCGCAATAGAGACCCCCTTTGATCTAGCGTCTGGGTTAGGACAGTGAAGCCATACTGGGTAATATCGATTTGGAGTAGCTGGGATTGAGCCAGTTTTGAAATGTGTCTTCTGCAGTAGAACTGTGTGAGCATGCTGTTTATGGAGACGTGTAAAATTTGGGACCTCTTTTGTGGTGTATTAAAAGCCCTTACATTCATGGTGCTGATCGTCAAAGGGGCCATCACTAAAGAAAGCTAGAAACCTGAACGCAGTTCTAAACTTGAGAATATGGTCACTGGTTTGTTCCTTAGACCTTGGGGAGGAGAGTGGGTAGGGGAGATATAGGAGAGTTAAGAAAGGTGAACACAGAAGAGGGAGAAAAAGTACACACAAGAGTAGGAAAAAGGAGTGGAAAAATCAAACAAGAGTATGAAAAAGAGTGGGATTAAGCATCAATATAGGAAGGAATAGAACCAGAAGCTGGTTCAATTTTCTAGGTGGAGTGGACTAAAATCTCCACACCTGCCAGCAGCGTGTGTCGTTTCCAAGTGCTAAAGAAATATCCCCACACTTTTTGAAAACGGATACACTCGGATCCAAAATCAGATCTCATGTGTTCCTATGGGGCTCGGATCGGATGTGTGCCTTTTGACATCCGATTTTTGCACCATCCGATCCTGTCCGATTTCATCACGGACACAAAAACGCAGCCTGCTGCGTTTTTGTGTCCGTGAGTGTCCGAGAATGAAATCGGACAGCCTCGGATCAGAGCTGATCCGAGCCCCGATAGTATAGGAGCCTATGGACATCGGATCCGAGCTGAACTCGGATCCGATGTCAGCTCTGTGTTTTATGTACTGAGCATGCCCAGAGGCAGTGCTCAGTACATAATTAACCCTATCTGTCCCTGTCTGTCCCTGATTTTTCTCTATCTGTCCCTATCTGTCCCTCTTCTATCTATGCTCTCCTTCTCCTCTGTGTTCCCCCCCATCCTCCCCCATGTGCTCTCCCCTCCGGAATGTGTAAATAAAATAAAAAAAACTCCCAGAGGATATTTACGTTCCGACGCCTTCTGCAATGCTGTAATGGGCTCCTCATCTGTTGGTAACTGAAGGACCTCTCCTGATGTCACAGAGATGGTCACCTGATGTGTCAGGTGACCGGCTCTGAGACATCACCACAGGATCTTCAGCCAGCAGATGAGGAGAATGTCACAGCATTGCAGCAGCCGCCGGAAGGTAAATATCCTCTGGGGGGGGGCGTGGTCGTGAGCTCTGAGAAGATGGATGCTGCCTGAGGAGCTCCCTGGCCCTTAAAACACAATCCATTCTAAATCCTGGCCCTGATGGGTCATCCAGGCATGGATTTATAACTTCATCATCTCTAACCATAAGATGTTTGAGATGGAGTTCCAGAAATCATGCTGAACCCTGAAATCTGAAGCCTAAAGCATCATCCTGCCTCTCCTCATGGTGAGGCCCTCACTGTGAAGCAGAAGACACATCAACATCAGAGAAAGGATCCCTTCTGTTTACACACAGCTTCACCACTCATCTGAGGAGAACCAGCGACATCTACACTCCTGGATCCTACCCTGTCATCTTCCAAGATCTGCCTGCCTGTGATAAGGTGAGAAGGAGATCTCCCCCCTCCACATTGCCAGTCGCCATCTTAGCTGTGCATTGAGTGGGGAGTGTGACCCCCTGCCTTCCTCTGCTCACTCCTCTTGTCTCTCTGACGCTCTCCTCAGCAAAGTGGCTGGTGAGTCATACCTTGCCTGCTGCTGTGATCCTGCCGACCAGAGAGAGACACAGCTGATGGCCCCAGGCATCAGAGATAAGACGCAGATAACAGTTTCATGTGAGGAGATCCCAGTCATTGTTTGGAGCCTTGTCACTGCACCTCCCCCGGTCTGCTCTCCCTGAGACCCCTGCAGTGTTGGAGCAGGCACAAAGTGAAGGAAGAATTCCACAATCTTAAATCTTCCCTATACAGGGAAGCACTACATCAGTGCTTTACATTAGGAGGAGACTTTATCTTTTCCTCTACTGTCTATATTGAGACCCCTCTGAACTGTTAGAAAGGAGGAAAGACTACCATTATACAGCATATACCTTTCACTATCCCAGGAATCTAATAAATACACCCATTGTTTTATTAGTAAAAAGACTCATTCATCTACAGATTCTTTAGGAACACTCCAGACAAAGATATATCTAATCTACTATAAAAAGCTGAAAAACTCTGCTCCTCTTTCATAACCTATAAATCAGATATATACCTGACTGCAAGAACTTAAGACTACAAACTCTTAAAGATTTTTTCTCCTACTTGGAACTTTATCCCCCTCTAGTGGTGCTCTCTGGAAGATCATCTCAACTGCCTTACAACTACCTGTTTCTACACGAGAAACTATATACATCTGATTTTGGTCTCATCCACAGTCATCAGACTATAATATTCTTGTCACCCTATTTGTCCAGGTTCGTTACTGAACTCATTGTGTTTGGGACAGAGTTATTGACCCAGCTTTTTTTTTTTCTTGTTTTTGTTTATCCTGGATCATAAGATTTATGTACTAAATAATCTATATTAACCTGTACTACTAACCCTGCTCTAAATTCTTCCCTCCTTTTCCTACTTTTCCCATCTACCTACTATTTAACCCTCTTGTTAGAACAACTCCCCTTAGTCTACTAATAGTTTCTTCCTCGCCTCCATTTTTCTCTTACCCTATCTACCCCACACCTCTTCAACCCAATCATCTTTTTACCCCTACTTCCTAACTGACCTCCCCTCTACTCTCTCTACTCCTTATATTCCAATCTATAAAACCAAACAATTTCTACCTGATTCTAATTCCTCTTATTCCTACTACTATTAACCCCTTCTACAATACTCAAACTCTAGAATTCTTGTTGACTCTTATTGTTACTTATGCACTATTTGAACTAACTTCTTATTCATAGGCTAAATTTTGGTAATACCGTACTCTTTTGGGATTGCCCCTCCACTCCTTCCCCCATAATTTATACCTCTTAGGTTTACTAACCTAAAATAAGACACACCTATTACCCCCTTCATTGTAAAATTCACAACTACCAACTAAACACGATGCCTAATCCAAAGATAAAAAATACAAAGGAAAAAATAAATACTACGCCCTCTGATCCTGGTAAAAACTCCGAAAAAACATATAGGAGAGATAGATCGAGATCCCCCAATACCCTTGAAAAATCAGACCAATGGTCAGAGGATGCTGAAAACTACATGGAAGATTCCTCATTCGCTGACAATCCTCAAGGGGGTAGAAAACGGAAAGAAATAGAGCCATATTCTTATCCCCAACATGGTCCCTCAGACCCGGGGTCACTGTCAGAGCACTTTGACTCTAAAACACCAACGGCTAGCCCAATGAGACAACGTGCACGGGCAGACTCCAACCCTGAATTAAGACAAGACCCTGATAGGGACAAACCTCCCAATAAAGACTTCTTTTTAGAAATCTTTGGTAAATTCAGATCAGACATGAATAGACGGTTTGATCTTCTAGAAGGAGCACTATCATCGATAGCGATAAGAACAGAGAAAAATGAGAACGACATCAAATCTCTCTATACCTCAGTCAAACAATGCTCCAAAGAACAGAAAGTCTCTGATGCAAAAACCTCAACACTAAGAGCAAAACTTACTGAACTAGAGGATAGAGATAGGAGAATGAATCTAAAATTCAGAGGTATATCTGAAAACATCAAATCTGAGCAGATTCAAACACATATAAAAAAAATCATCAGGTCTGCACTTCCTGATGTATCTGAATTGGATCTAACTATTGTGAGAGCCCATAGACTTATTAAACCTCCATCTATTAAAGCTGATGTTCCTAGAGACATAATAGTCAGGTTCCATTTTTACCATACCAAGGAACGCTTCCTGAATTACTTGAAAACCCACAGGAACCTCCCCAAACCTTTCGAAAAACTTAAAATTCTTATAGATCTTTCAAAAGAGACATTAAATCAAAGGAAAAATCTTGCCGAAGTCACTGAGGCCCTTCGTAAAAATGGAGTCCTGTACAGATGGGGTTTCAATCCGGCTAAGGTTATCTTTACTTACAAAGATAACTCCATCTCAATCGATAATTCCAAAGAGGGTATGAATACCCTACGCCAGCTAAATATCACTATTTCATAATCCATGTCTTGAAAAAATATTTTGTGTTTTATGGCTTGATAGACCGTACCTGTAGCCCACGTAGGAGGTCTGTTGTTCTATTGAACCCTCCGTTTTGGGACGGTCCTGCTTGATACTTTCATAATTTTAGAATTTGTTAAATATTCTAACTTTCTACAAGCTATTTTTGTTATAGTTGATAAAATTAGTCTTGTATAAACTTTCTTTTATAAGGCTGTTACCGAAGTATTGTATATTTACTCATAACATTTTGTTTACCATTGTTATGTTTTCATTGAGTTTCTACTCAAACTTTCCGCTCAATAAGATGATGATTAGAAAATACATCAGATGCCATACAATTCCGAGACTCATACATACTCAAAAAGGGACAAACCATGTCACTTAAAATAATGTCATACAACGTCAATGGACTCAATTCCCCCAAACGCAGATATCTTCTATGGAAGCAGATCAAAGAATCAAACTCTGAGATAGTTTGTTTACAAGAGACAAGATTCTCTTCATCTAATTCCATCAGACTTGTCAACAAAAACTTTCAATGTTTTTACTACTCCTCCAATCCCAAGAAAAAAGCTGGTGTAGCCATTTTAATCAAGAACTCGGTTACCTTTGAAGAACTATTGTTACTCGAAGACCCTAATGGCAGATACCTAATTTTAGTCTGTAAAATTAACAATGTAGTATTCACTCTGGTCAACTTATACCTCCCGAATAAGAGTAACATCACTTTTCTAAATAGAACCATGAAACTAATAAATAAACACAAAAAAGGTGAACTTATCATAGTAGGGGACTTTAACATCGTCCCGGATCCCATATTAGACTCCTCCACCAAATCTCGCTTCTTTACTCAACCTCTCAATCCATGGTTAAAAAAAGCAGAATTATATGATGTATTTAGGTGTCACCATGCCAACTCCATCGAGTTTACTCACTTTTCAGGCAGATACAATTCGTTCGCTAGGATTGACCTAATACTTTCAAACCTCTTCTCCCTCCATAAATTTACAAAGATTTCTATAGGCCCAAGGTCGTGGTCAGACCATTCTCCCATCTTCTTTGAGTTTTCTTCTTCCCCAACAAACTATTCGGAGAAGTTGTGGAGGAACAATAGTTTTTTATACTCTCATCCCCACTACAAAACTGAAATTGCAAATACCATTCAAAATTATTTCTCAGAAAATGATACAAAAGATATGCCCATCACCTACCTATGGTCAGCCTTCAAAGCTGTCTTAAGAGGGAAACTAATCCAACTCAATTCACGTTTAAACAAGCAAAAACGGGAAAGAACACAAAAATTACTAGATAAAATACAAACATTAGAGAAAATTCAGATTAACAATCCCAACAAACATAACCTAGAAGACCTATTTAAACTTAGATCTGAACTTAGAACTGTTTTAACCTCAGACTATGACAAAATGATTCAAAGATCTAAATCTAATTATTACCAATCCGATAATAAACCCACAAAATTTTTTGCATCTAGAATCAAAAAACTGAGATTGAAAAACAGGATTTGTCAAATCAAAGATGCATCAGGTCAGATGAAATTCCATCCCAAAGAGATAGTTAACACTTTCGCTAAATATTACGAATCCTTATATAACCTCAAAGACGACCCTAATACATATATACCATCCCTACAAGATATTAACCAATTTCTAGACCCATTAGACCTACCCAAACTTTCCGATTCGGAAATTGACGAATTGAACACACCCTACTCTCTCCTTGAAATCTCAACGCTCCTCCCGAAGTTAAAAAATGGGAAATCTCCTGGACCTGATGGACTTCAAAATGAACTATACAAGATATACTCGAATCTAATTTCCCCTTATCTAGCCCGACTGGCAAATCATACAGCAGCTCATGGCCATTTACCCTTAGAAATGCTAGAAGCTACAATAGCTGTCATTCCAAAAGGCAAGGGTGATAATTCAGACACAAAAAATTATAGACCTATTTCCTTATTGAACAGTGACACAAAAATCTTAGCTAAACTGATTGCCACCAGATTACAAAAATATATCAATAAACTTGTTAATACTGATCAAGTAGGATTCATTCCTAATAGAAATTCATCCGATGCCACTAGAAGAGTTATTAATTTAATGTCCCACACAGAACTCACAAAAGACCCGACTGTCTTCTTGGCGCTGGATGCCGAGAAGGCATTTGACAGGCTTAATTGGAATTTTCTTCTACACACTCTTAATAAATTTGGCATAAAAGGTAATATATTTAATTTTATCTCTTCCATGTACCTTAATCCATCAGCTAAGATCTATTCAAACAACACTTTATCTAGAAAGATAATACTATCCAACGGTACCAGACAGGGATGCCCCCTTTCCCCTCTCCTATTCGCACTTTCAATTGAACCCCTAGCCGCAGCAATTAGGCAAAATAAAGAAATTAGAGGTATCCACATGAAATCACAAGATCACAAAATCACTTTATTCGCAGACGATATCTTACTATCACTCACTACTCCACTTAAATCTCTTCACCACACCTCTTCCACCATAGAAACGTTTGCAAAAATATCCCATTATAAAATAAACTCCAAAAAATCACAAGCTCTTCACTATAATATGGACACAACCTTTTTAAAATACCTGAAAAAACTCTTTCCATTTTTATGGAGAGAAGATAAAATTTCTTATTTGGGTATCTGCCTGACAAAACCATTCTCCGACCTAATCAAAACTAACTTCACCAATTTACTCAATTCCTTTCAAGAAGATTTATCTGACCTATCTAAACTTCAGCTATCTTGGACAGGTAAAGTGGTAGCCTTTAAGATGAAAACTTTCCCTAAATTCATATACTTAACCAGAGCTATTCCCCTCCGGATTCCTAAATTCTGGTTCAATAAACTCCAAAAACTACTTAGGAAATACATCTGGAGCAATGGACGATCCAGGATCTCAGCTTTCACCTTAGAAAGACATAAGAAAAGAGGAGGCTTGGGAATACCAAACCTCTACAATTACTACCTTGCTTCAATCATAAAACTATCTCAGAGTTGGTTCAGAGATACCAGTGGCTCTATCCTATGGACATCTATTGAAAGAGACTTGTCCAACACCTCCTCACTTCCAGCCTTAATAGCGGCTTACCTTCATAAGCCAACAAAAATTTCTACTCTCCCACCAACTATCCATGCCACCATTTCTGCATGGAAATACCTAAATCAAAAAACTATTTCTACATCCACATGCTCAACGCCTAAACGTATCCCTCTCGAAACTTTAAATCTCATTATCCCTGGAATGGACATAACCCCCTGGATTGAAAGAGGAATACATTATGTTGATAACTTATGTACTGATGATAGACTGACCGATTTCAGATCTCTAGAGGAGCAATTCAAACTAACTTGGAAGGATAGAACAGTCTGGAGGTTAATAAATTCCTCCTCGTCCTTCTCACTCTCCCACTTTTCCTTATCCAAACCCATATCTGAATTATTTGATAACCCAAACAAAATTTCATTGTGGTCAACTAACTATATTTATAGACTTCTGAACGAAGACTTAGCTCTCCAAAAATTATCATATATTAATGCATGGGAGAGTGAATTAAACTCCACTATAGATCTTGATGAATTGTCTTTGGCAATTAACCTCTCGTATTCACACACTTTTTGTGCCTCAATACAAGAATCCTACTTCAAGCTCTTGGCCAGATGGTATTGGACCCCATCAAAATTGAATCGCATGGATAATACTATATCCCCGACTTGTTGGAGAGAGTGTACTCATACTGGGACACTTTCCCATATTTTTTGGAAATGTCCGAAGATTCTGGGGTTCTGGACCGAGATTCATGATTTAATATTTAAAACCACCAATATGAAGATCACACTTACCCTCAAATGGCCCTCCTCTCATTAGGAATTTCAAACATACCTCATAACCTTAGATTTATCATCAACCAAATTTTATTAACCGCTAAGGTCCTTCTAGCTGCTAGATGGAAGACTACAACGTCTCCTACAATCCTGGAACTAATTGACCGAATGTCCTCCCACTGCACATACGAATTCAATTATGCGGTTAGAAATAATTCATATAACAAATATTTTTCAAATTGGGAGCCCTGGATCTCATCACAATCTTTAAATCATCTCACTAGGTCCATTGACGTTAACCTCACAACCTAACATCTCCACTTCATCAATTTATAGATGTCTCTCGGAAATTGCATCTGATTTTCTCCCTTTAAGTATGAATGCAGATCTAACATAACAATCCAATTTTGTGTTCAGGTTCGAATAAATCTAGCCGAACCACAGTTAATATCTTAACTGCCGTTAAATAAGAATAGCTTATATTGGTTATTTGTTTTCTTTTTTTTTTTGTATTTTGCTTTTGTATCGATATACTCATATACTTATATTACCCAACTGTATGACTACCCCAATGTTCCTGTATTCCTGTGCCTGTATGTCTGTAATATGTAATTTATCTCCTACATACTACCCTATATATTTCCCACCCTACCCTTTTCCTAAAGAAATTTCAATAAAAATATTGAGAAATATAAAAAAAAAAAAAAAAAAAAAAAAAAAATATCCTCTGGGAGTTTTTTTTATTTTATTTACACATTCCGGAGGGGAGAGCACATGGGGGAGGATGGGGGGGAGCACAGAGGAGAGGGAGAGCATAGATAGAAGAGGGACAGATAGGGACAGATCAAGAAAAAGCAGGGACAGACAGGGACAGGCAGGGAGAAGAGGATCCACACGGATCCTGCACAGACACGGATCGGATGGCTATTTGCCATCCGAGTGCAGGGATCCGTGTGGATCCGTGCCTGTCCGTGGGATCCTCCTTTCAACACGGATCCCACGGACAGGCACAAAATCGTTATGTGAACCGGGCCTAATACGTAATAGTAAAGATTCGTATGAAATATCCTTGTGAAAAACAGAATGCATAATTATGAAAAAAGGTACATTTGACAATAACCACTGTCACTACAATATGGCTATGAAAATAACAGAATTAATATCTGCCATGTACTCCATATTAAATCCTATTTCTCAGAAAACAGGGATAATACATTTCAAATCCCAAATAAGAAGGATCAAATGAGCTATCGCCTTAATACAGGGTATACCATCTCATGCATCATCAGCTGGACCCGTATCCCTTGCTTCATCATCACGTCTCCAGCCTGGTCCCCTTCTCTGACATCGCTTTGTTTTCGGTTCTCGTGGAGGCAAACCTATATCATTGCTTCTCGGAGGGCCCAGCCAGTCCACTATATTAATATGAGCTGAGATCTCAAGTTGACGGGGAAAGTCAGGATTTTCTCTCTGGTGGGACAACACAATGGGACGACCCTGCCTCCTAACTTGGAGTAACCCCAAGACTAAGGGAGATCATGGTTGCGTTGAATGTCAAGAAGAGGTCTCTCTGCTTCAACAGGGTGCAGCGGGAAAGGTCGGCAAGAAGCTGTATGGGATGACCTTGGAAGGACAGTGGTTCATCGCGTCGGGCTCTGGAGCATATCTCGTCCTTCATTCTATAATTATGGATCCTGCATATAACATCCCGTGGTCTCGCCCCTTCAGGTGGTGTTGGTCCCAGGGATCTATGGGCCCTGTCCAATTCTAGGGGAGAGTCTGCAGGAGCATTGCGGATGGCGTTCAAAAAGCCTCGTAGAGTAGCATCTAATTCTCTTGGTGGAATTGATTCCGGCAGCCCTTTAATTCTCACATTATTCCTGCGATCCCGATATTCGGGATCTTCCATGAGATGAAGCACATAGTCAATATGGGACATCTGATCAGCCACTTGTCTCTCCAAACCACCCATTCGCCTCGCAATATTATCAGAAGCAGATTCAGAGTTGGTGACTCTAACATTTAGATGTTGGACCTTAGAACGGAGCGCAGCTGCCTCAGCCTTAAAGGATATTTCAAGCTGGCCCACAAATTTTTCACTCTCCTCACAGGTTGGGATCGTTGCTATACGTGTTTTAAAGTCATCCCATACTTCTCTATTTTGACTGGTGGTAGCAGTTAAGTCAGAGTAGAAAGCTTGTGTGGGGATGGGGTCTGCCACAGTGATTAATAGAGACCCTTCAGCTGTAGAAAGTCCCCTTGAAATATCAGCATTATTATGATTATGTGATATATGATAACTATCCATCCCTCCTTGATGGGCCCAGGGAGCTGCAGAGGTATTAATAGATGATTTGCAGGATCGTGATATGGTATGACTGGGTGCTTGAGGGGCAGGCTGCAAATTATCAGTAAGCCCATAGTGTACTTGGCCCTCTGTTCCCTCTGCACCGACTCTCCATAGCTGCTGTACAGCTTCCATAAAGTCCACAGCCCCACCAGTGCTTTGTTCACCTCCCTCATCTCCTCCACGGCTCTGCACATTCCCCCTTACCGCCTCATGTATAGCCGGCATTGCTGATGAGATGTTCTGCTGCAGCGTTGGCGGTGAAGAGCAGCACATCGGGGCAGGAGCTGATTGCCGGTCTCCGGGTGTCCTGTCGGCTTCCTCTTCTCTGCAGACCTGGAGGCTGGTAAGTGGAAGATCCCGGGCATCTGATGAGGGTTGCGGTGTCTCCCCTCTTGTGAGGGAGCTGGTACAGGGGCCCGCTCTCGCTGGGTCCACCAACTTGGAAGGTGTCTGTCCCAGCACTTGTTTTCCCGTGCTGCGGAGATAGTGGGTGATATATACGGCGGCGGATGTCGCAGAGCCCGGTTCTTGTGTTGGCTGGATCCCTCTCTTCTTTGGTGGCATTTGGTGCATATTTGGAGATAAAAATATGCAGCGGTGGCCAATATAAACTGTCTTTTTGCAGTTTGTGGAGCAGGAGCTGGGTAATCTATCAACTGGATCAGTGATGTGCGCTAGGTAGGCAGCACACTGTTCGATGATCCTGGTCTTTGTAGCAGATTGCCCTATCTGTTCCAGTAATAATTGAGTCCCCCACTATGAGCACCTGTCGGGCCTGCCCTGCTCTCCTGTTTCCCCCTTACTGGAGCTTTTCAGAGGACATGCCTTGCTGCAGCAGTGCTATCCCTGAATTGACACCCGCCTCATCTGCCAACTTAGCAAATTTATTGGAGTTTGCCAGATCAGGACTAGCCTGCCTGGCACTCTTCCCTCTACTCTTCTAACTGTCACCCAGCTAGCTTCCTCACTGTCCTGCATGTCCATGCTACCATCCTCCCCCAAATCTATCCCAGTGAGCAGCAGACTCCTTTCCATATTGTCTATGGATCTCAGTGTTGCCAGTTGTTTATTTAGATCCAGTATCCGGGCTTCCAAATGCACAACGTGCTCAGATCTCACACAGCAGTATGCACCCTTGACCGGTTATTCAAGGGTTGCATACATATGGCAAGATGTACACTGGATGGCATTATCAATTATGGAGCTCATTTCCTAATGGGGATTGCACCAGACAGAATTGATAAGTAAAAAGAAATGTAAACTATTAATAAAATACAACCAGCAATTCAGTAATTCCTTCCTTCCAAACTCCCTGAATCGAAAGTCACTGAATCACAAGTCACACACTTACTTCCGTTCGCACTTACGCTCCGGTCACACTTAGCTCGTGTCACACTCGCTAAGGAAGAAAATTTAAAGAGGTTTTTTTTGGTTTTGTTTTTTTTCCCATTAGCAGAAAACCAACCTACAGCTCAATGCACTTCCCAAAAAAAAATATTCAATAATATATGTCCCCAATCCTTGTATAATGTGCCCCATCCTAGGTTTCTACCAGTATTCTCTCCTTTTTGTGGCTCATGACCAACAAATATACAATAAAACAAACATTTTTTACTCACCTTCCTCTGCTCCAATGATGTACATCATCCTCTTTAATAGCTGATGTAGAAGCCAGTTGCTGACTTCAGCATGCAAGTGCCTGGCACCACATGATATCTCTGCCATGTGCTGCCATTGGTTACTATGCCAATGTCAGCTGTCAGCCTCTGATTGGTTGGAGGTATGTTTTGTGGCAAAGGGACATGGCGGGTCTTTGCATGGCAAAACATTTCAGCTGAATTTGTGTCCTTAGATGCACATCCAACTGTGTTAGCTGTTGGCACCAGCGGACCACAACTCGCATGGGCTCGGTCACACTCTCTGTGGCGGCGATCATGACAGAAACCCACGCTAACACTGGTAGATTTTATTAGCAGGAGTTTATTACTAGATGACTAATAATTTTGCTGCCATGTGGTCCTCCATATTCATGAACTTTCTATAACCTTGCCCCTTCCACTTTTTAGCTCTTTCTGCCTATGCAAAGTGTACACAGAAAGCTATCAATCAGTCATGTATGCAGGATTAGACGGACCTCAG
This sequence comes from Allobates femoralis, assembly GCA_033576535.1. Classification (NCBI taxonomy): domain Eukaryota; kingdom Metazoa; phylum Chordata; class Amphibia; order Anura; family Aromobatidae; genus Allobates; species Allobates femoralis. Next base: position 279,435,233 of record JARQOC010000003.1, on the reverse strand, counting down.
TATTCAGTGAACTGGTAGTTTTCCACAGATGAAAAAGCGATTTGATAAAAAATACAACACAAAGCTCAGTAAATGATATATCTATGGAATCAGGGTCTCTGCCCCAACATAGTATTGCTCTCAGATTGAGCAGCTCCCAAGCATAGATCCTAAGCATTCCAAATCCATAGGAGCATTCTCAATTTGGGGGATCTGTCTTGTTGTCTCAAGATGTCAGTGCTAAGCATCAAAATTCATTCACTTAGTGTGATGACTTATGCAAGCTTCACTACATGTGTTACTGTACTTTGCTCAGTATTTTCTGTATTTAAATGGGTATTTTATTCTTATTCTTAACTAGCACATTGTACTTATACATAGAGATATATCTCTTTATACTATTGCATTTTTATGTACATGTTCTAGAGGTAAAATAAGTCAGTTTTTTTCATCCTTTAAAACTGTTAAGAAATAATGAAAAACAATTACCGTATATACTCGTGTATAAGCCGACCCGTGTATAAGCCGACCCCCCTACTTTTGCCCCCAAAAACAGGGAAAACCTATCGTGTATAAGCCTAGGGTGGACAATGCAGCAGCTACCGGTACTGAAAAATGTAAAAAATGAAAATAGATACGAATAAAATGTTAAACTTTTATTTTAAATAGAAACAGTAAACTACCAATGCAGCAGACCACCGTCCTGTTATAAAGCCCCCTATCACTGGTATATGGCCCACCATCCCTGTATATAGCAGCCATAACTAGTATACAGTTGCCCCCATTGGGGGTAATACAGGTTCCCCCAGCAGGGGTAATACAGGCCCCCCCCGCAGGGGTAATACAGGCCCACCAGCAGGGTTAATGCAGGCCCCCCCGCAGGGGTAATACAGGCCCCCCCACAGGGGTAATGCAGGCCCCCCACAGGGGTAATGCAGGCCCCCCCACAGGGGTAATGCAGGCCCCCCCACAGGGGGAATACAGGCCCACCCGCAGGGGTAATACAGGCCACCCACAGGGGTAATGCAGGCCCCCCCACAGGGGTAATGCAGGCCCCCCACAAGGGTAATGAAGGCCCCCCCACAGGGGTAATACAGGCCCCCCACAGGGGTAATACAGGCCCCCCACTGGTATATAGCCCACCATCCCTGTATATAGCAGCCATAACTAGTATACAGTTGCCCCCAGTAGGGGTAATACAGGCCCCCCAGCAGGGGTAATACAGGCCCCCCGCAGGAGTAATACAGGCCCCCCACAGGGGTAATGCAGGCCCCCCCACAGGGGTAATACAGGCCCCCCACAGGGGGAATACAGGCCCCCCGCAGGGGTAATGCAGGCCCCCGACAGGGGTAATGCAGGCCCCCCCCACAGGGGTAATGCAGGCCCCCCCACAGGGGTAATGCAGGCGCCCCCAGCAGAGGTAATACAGCCCCAGCAGGGGTAATCTCACCCCCTCGGTCTGCAGGCACCCGGGTCCCTCCAGCTGCTCCGTCTGCGTGCGTGGCTTCTAATACCGGCATCTTTCCCGCACTTCCTGTTTGAATGTGATTATGTGACCGCGGTCACATGATCGCATTCAAACAGGAAGAGCGGGGAGGACGCCGATATTAGAAGCCGCGCACGCAGACGGAGCAGCTGGGGGACCCGGGTGCCTGCAGACCAAGGGGTGAGATTACCCCTGCTGGGGGAACCTCTGTATACATGGGGCGGGGAGGCAGCGGGGGAGGCTATATTGTGCAGGGGAGCAGCAATGTACTATGCGCTGCTCCCCATGCATAATTAATGAGCGGCACCACGTGACGTGCCGCTCATTCTGCAGCCTCCCCCCGCCTCCTCCTGTGCCCGGACACAGCCCCCACCACACCACACAGTATATGACTTGTGTATAAGCCGAAGGGGGACTTTTCAGCCCAATTTTTGGGCTGAAAAAGTCGGCTTATACACGAGTATATACGGCATAATAATGACATTTTTAATTGTACTTAAAGTGAACTTCACACCAGGTTTTTTGCATAAAAGCTGCACCCTTCAGCAGTAAGACTGTATATACACTGTGTGCACAATTATTAGGCAAATGAGTATTTTGATCTTATGATACTTTTTATACATGTTGTCCCTACTCCAAGCTGTATAGGCTTGAGAGCCAACTATGAATTAAGTAAATCAGGTGATGTGCATCTCTATAATGAGGAGGGGTGTGGTGATATGACATCAACACCCTATATAAGGTGTGCTTAATTATTAGGCAACTTCCTTTCCTTTGGCAAAATGGGTCAGAATAGAGATTTGACTGGCTCTGAAAAGTCCAAAATTGTGAGATGTCCTACACAGGGATGCAGCAGTCTTGAAATTGCCAAACTTTTGATGCGTGATCACCGAACAATCAAGCGTTTCATGGCAAATAGCCAACAGGGTCGCAAGAAGCATGTTGGGCAAAGAAGGCATAAAATAACTGCCCATGAATTTAGGAAAATCAAGCGTGAAGCTGCCAAGATGCCATTTGCCACCAGTTTTGCAATATTTCAGAGCTGCAACGTTACTGGCATATCAAAAAGCACAAGGTGAGTGATACTCAGGGACATGGCCAATGTAAGAAAGGCTGAAAAACGATCACCTGTGAACAAGAAACATAAGATAAAATGTCAAGACTGGGCCAAGAAATATCTTAAGACTGATTTTTCAAAAGTTTTAGGCAGGATCAGTAAAGGGCAGAGAGCTCCACTCCGACTCAGACGCCAGCAAGGTGGAGGTGTGATACTGGTATGGGCTGGTATCATCTAAGATGAACTTGTAGGACCCTTTCGGGTTGAGAATGGAGTGAAGCTCAACTCCCAGACCTACTGCCAGTTTCTGGAAGACAACTTCTTCAAGCAGTGGTACAGGAAGAAGTCGGTATCATTCAAGAAAAACATGATTTTCATGCAGGACAATGCTCCATCACATGCGTCCAACTACTCTACAGCGTGGCTGGCCAGTAAAGGTCTAAAGGAAGAAAAATAATGACATGGCCCCCTTGTTCACCTGATCTGAACCCCATAGAAAACCTGTGGTCCCTCCTAAAATGTGAGATCTACAGGGAGGGAAAACAGTACACCTCTCAGAACAGTGTCTGGGAGGCTGTGGTGGCTGCTGCACGCGATGTTGATCGTAAACAGATCAAGCAACTGACAGAATCTATGGATGGAAGGATGTTGAGTGTCATCATAAAGAAAGGTGGCTATATTGGTCACTCATTTTTTTTGTGTTTTGTTTTTGCATGTCAGAAATGTTTATTTCTAAATTTTGTGCAGTTATATGAGTTTACCTGATGAAAATAAACAAGTGAGATGGGAATAATTTTTTTTTATTAAGTTGCCTAATAATTCTGCACAGTAATAGTTACCTGCACAAACAGATATCCTCCTAAGATAGCCAAATCTAAAAAAAACCCACTCCAACTTCCAAAAATATTAAGCTTTGATATTTGAGTCTTTTGGGTTCATTGAGAACATAGTTGTTGATCAAAAATAAAAATAATCATCTACAATACAACTTGCCTAATAATTCTGCACACAGTGTACAGCATTCTGGCTGTCCGGTCAGATGGGCATCACTTTTCTTAATCCTACCCCTCATTGCGCAGCAAACAACTCTGTCTGGAGGAGGGTAGAGCAAAATTCTGTGCAATTCTTAATGCGCAAGCACGGGGAAAGGTAAAAGAATGCTCGTATAGTGCACAAGCAGGGGTGTTCTTGGCCATCTCCCCTGCCAATTACAGCACGTTGTTCTGCCTTCAGAAGGACAGAGAGAATTGTGCTTGCACAGGAGCAGACCCGTTCAGTAGACCCCTGGTTGTAATAACAATATAACAGTGTCCAGTGAAGACATCCACAGTGTGCCGATAAGGGGTCAGAAGAGCGCCACCTCTGCCAGCACGCATTAAATGCTGCTATCAGAGATTGACAGCAGTATTTACTAGGTTAACAGTCATGGGCATAGCACCGCTCTACTGTGGCTGTTAGAGACAGATGAAGGCTGAATAATTCAGATGCATACACATCAGATGGCACCCCGTGGATTAAATTTAAAAAGTACATAAAAAAAATGACATCTGAGTTTTTATTTTTCTCCAAAATTTTTTTGATTTTATCTTACACTTTTTGTTGCATATGTTTGATTTTAACAGTGTGCTGCTGTAGTTTTTCTATTTTATATTATCCACTATTTTAGCTCAAGTGGTACAGCTTGCTGAGATGGGGGTACATGCTGCTGGGATATGGGCATAGGTTGCTGGGATGGGGGCACAGGTTTCTAGGATGTACTGGAATGAGAGCACAGGCTGCTGGGATAGAAGCACGGACTGCTGGGATGTGCTGATATGGGGCACAGACTGATAGGATGGGGATACAGGCTGATAAATGGGGGCACAGCTGATAGGATGGGGATACAGGCTGATAGAATGGGGGTGCAGGCTGATAAGATGGGGATACAAGCTGATAGAATGGGGCACAGGCTGCTGGGATGGGGCAAGGTCGCAGGGATGGGGGCACAACCACTGGGATTGAGGCACAGGCTGCTGGGATGAGGCACAAGCTGCTGGGATGGGGGCACAGGCTGCTGGGATTGGGGCACAGACTGTTGGGATGGGGCACAGACTCAGGGATGGGGGCAGCGGCTCTGGGATGGGGGCAAGGCCGCTGGGATGGGGGCATAAGCTGCTGGGATGGGGGCTACAGGACCACTGGGATGGGGGCATAAGCGGGAGGGATGGGGGCACAGGCCAGTGGGATGGGGGCACAGGATCCAGTGGGATGGGGCAGATTCTGCTGTGATGAGGGTACAGGCTGCTGGGATGGGGTACAAACTCCTGGGATGGAGTATAGGCTGCTGGTATGGGGCACAGGCTGCTGGGATATTAGCACAGGGCGCTGGGACACATACCTCCCCTGGTCTCCACAGCAAAATGAGGGACCTTTGGTGATGTCACAGACATGTGAGCAGTCACATGCACCTAGCTCCGCCCATGATTGAGATGTAACCACAGGTCCTGTAGGTTCTCTACGGTGCTTGTGGTGGGGGGCTGCGGCATCGGGTTTGTAGGGAGGGCTTCAGGGTGCGGGGACCAGGTGGAGGTGATCGGACTGTGGAGGTGGGTGCAGCGGAGATGTCAGTAGGGAGTGCGGTGATCACTATATTTGGAGACCCATTATTGGGTGTTCCAATATGGCATCCGGCATACTTCTGGTCGGCGCGGTGGATTGTGGAATAGGCAGACATCTGGACGGAAGCAGAAACCACAAGGCAATTATGTAAGTAGCTTTGACATGCAGAATAAGATACAGATTCACTCCTTATTTCACAACAAGTTTAACCCTGCATTACCAGAGCTGAAATTTGCAACAGAATTTTACATAAGGACTTGAAAATCCATAGGTGTCAATGACCGCAAAGAAAACATCTACATCATGTAGGGATTATAGGCTTCTGTTAGGCTGACACTTTCCCTTAATAACACATTTTATAGTTTCATACATTCTTGTGTACTACAAATTTATGAAAAACAAATTTACCAGGTAGTCTTGGAGTGAAAATATATATTACATTGCATATTGCACAGATGTGCAAATTATTGCGTTCTATTTTATTTTGTTTTATTTTGTATTCTATTTTGTTACATATATTAGCATCAATATTAACTAAGCAGTTACATATTATTAAGCATAATAGTAATGTTGCTCTATAACTGTAATATATCATTTATATTCATTATTACGTAAAGAATATATATTATGTCGGAGACATTTCTAGCGTTTTTCCACAGCGACCAGATTGTTCATGACTCCAGTTCAGAATGGCTTGTAACTTTTTAATCATTACTAAGTGCTGCATGCTGTTTAGCTGCAAGATTAAATTGACTCTGAAAATAGGTTTTACAGCTCTTTCCTAATCTGTGGTAGATATACTCATGATAAAAATGAAACACTCATAACATGTTTTAAACAGGTTGTTTTATATTCACAATGTGACTTGTCTTGCAGCTTCATCTGGTAACCTGGCTGGGATATTTCCAAAATGTATTTTTATCTTTTAGTACCTGAGGTTTTTTCTTCTGGACTTTAAATTGATTATTTCTATATTCAGATTGTACACTACTAGTATTATTGTACACTATAGTATTTCTTAGGTTGCTTTCACATTGAATTTTGTGAGGATCCGTGACTGTCTGTTGTAATATGTACAGCCACGGATCCGATTTGGCCCCCATGTTATCCTATGGTGATCGGATTTGGCCTAATTGCCATCCAATTTTGTCGGATCCGATTTGTGTCCGATTTCTGGCTGTACCCAAAATCGGAGACTGCTCCAATTTTGGACACAGAAAAAAATTGGACACAAATCGGATCTCACAAAATCGGATGGCAATTAGGCCAAATCCGATCCGATCCTCGGTCTTTAACATGGGGGCCTATGGATCACGGGTCCGAGAAAACACAGGATCGTTTCTTGGACCCGATTTTAGTGTACTGAGCATGCTCAGTACACAAAAACTACTCCTAACCATCTAATTTCACTTACTCAATGTATGTAAATATATTGCATAAGTGAAATGTAGTAAAGAAAGGGTTAAAAATAAAAAATATGTATTCTCACCTATCCAGCAAACTTGTTTACAAGTCCCAAAATGATTGGGTGATTGCAGGGTTTGTCAGCATTATAGGATCTTCTAACAAAAGTCCAAAGTAGACAAACTCTTTAAGTTTTACAAAATGATTCAGTATTTTAAGTGTTAAATTAAGGCTGGTTTCACATGTTGTTTTTTTTCCTGTCCGTGGGATCCTACATTTTGTAGGACCCCACGGACAGGAAAGGACACCACAGGAGGTGACCTATTTCTGTTTCCGGGGCCGTGATTATCACGGACAGCTGAGGAGGCAGCGGGCACTTTTACTTCCACAATGTATGATATACATTGCGGAAGTGAAATTTAGTCAGTGAAAGGGTTTAAAATTAAAAGTATGTATTCTCACCTTTCCAGCGATCCTCCGATGCCTCCAGCAAGGTCCGGGTGATAGGACCTGCTGTAACGTCACAACCCGATCAGCTGATCAGGTCACATGACTGGTTACCGTGGTAACTGCAGTCATGTGACCCGATGACGCTGCCGGATTCTGACGTAACTGCAGGTCCTATTACTTGGAGCTTACTGGAGGCATCGAAGGATCGCTGGAAAGGTGAGAATACATACTTTTGATTTTAAACCCTTTCATTTACTAAATTTCACTTCCGCAATGTATATTATACATTGCGGAAGTGAAAGTGCCCCGCTGCCTCCTCAGCTGTCCATGATAATCACGCCCCGGACACAGAAATAGGTCACCTCCTGTGGTGTCCTTTCCTGTCCGTGGGGTCCTACAAAATGTAGGACCCCACGGACAGGAAAAAAAACAACATGTGAAACCAGCCTTAATTTAACACTTAAAATACTGAATCATTTTGTAAAACTTAAGAGTTTGTCTACTTTGGACTTTTGTTAGAAGATCCTATAATGCTGACAAACCCTGCAATCACCCAATCATTTTAGGACTTGTAAACAAGTTTGTCATTTCAATACAGCATATTATTACAGTTTCCATTCAAATCAATCCACATGTAATTCACATTAAAGAGCTTGACTAAGGCTGGTTTCACACTGGCGTTTTTTTGTGAATCAGGCTGAAGCTGGATGCATTCACATCCATTTTCGGCCCCAATGACTTTCAATGGAGCTGCAGGTACTTGTGGGTGCATCCAGTTTTGCACTTTTTTTCCTGATCCGGGTGGTCACGTTTTTTTCCCTGTGAGCAAAAATGCAACTTGGTGTATTTTTGGTCTCCATGTCAAAAACCGTGACCATCTGGATCAGGGGCCATGGAGAATAAGTTAAAATAGGGCTCTATGTAACCCAAATCTGGGGAACTCTGGATCCCACTGGATCTCGATTCCTGGATCTGGGTTTTTGATCTACGCATACCCAGAACACAATTCTAAATGACACGCCCCCTAGGGAGTGCCCCCAATTGGGGCACTGTTTCTTTGGATGACCTCTGGGTCTATAATTCTCAATTTTGCTCATTACTTGTAATAAATGCTGGAAAACACAGGCAGATACTGATCCATCTATTTATTCTCAGTAGGACAATGATCCAAAACAGGAGTCCTCAAATTGATGACATACCGTATATACTCAAGTATAAGCCGACCTGACTATAATCCGAGGCCCCTATTTGCCCACCTGGGCCGTGGGGTACTCGGAACTGGGCTATCATACTTCTGGGGAGTCACAGGGGTTGAAACCTGGCTTCGTGACCCCAGCAGTATCAAATAAAGTTTGGGGGTTATGGTTTTGGGGATTGGAGTCGTGATGGCACCTGTGATGTTTGGCTATTGAGGGCTGACGCTGCAGTGCGGGACCTCTGGGGATGATGGAATCGCAGCTAAGGTGATATCGCTTCCCACGGGTGGAGCAGTTCCCCAGGGCAACCAGTGTAGTCTATGGTGGTGATAGGCTGTTGGGGTGCAAGACAGAGGGTGTGGGATAACCAACAGACACACAGTGCATAGTCTCCGTTACCTCTACTGGTAGTTGCAGGTAGAAACCAGGACACTGACCACAGGTGATGCTCTAAATCTGGAAGGCCTGGAAGCAAGTTGGGGATCTCCTCACCCGGTCAGTTCTGAGGCCTCCCTGTTGCACTCCTCTTTGCTGGTCCTGGCTGCCTGTAGCTAACCGCTACGACCCTCTCTTCCTGCTGGTAAGTCTCTCATCCATATGGCAGGCAGCTTGAGCCCTTCCCAGGCACCACTCCTCTGGCGACTGTCCCTGAGCTCTCAAGTACTGCTGTGCCTCCAGGTGTTTTGCTGTGGCCGGGAGATGTGGAGTCTCCCGTACTCCGGTTTTGGCTGCTGGGTCAGTAGTACCTGCCCAACCTCCGGTGTCCATTTCTGGTGCTCTGCTCTGGGGTGAGCCGACATCTGGCTCCTATTCCCAGGCCTTCTTTACTCCTTACTCAGACCCTCTCCTATGGGTCCCTCACACTTGCAGCACTTTTGCTCTCTACTCTGCCTGGAATGAGCCTGGCAGTGCTCCAGTCCACAGATCATCTTCACAGCCCTCCTAGGAACTGAACTGCCTAACCCTGCCCCCAGGGCAGAATCTATAGGGGAGCTTCCCTGAACCCTGGTCTTGAGCTCCCCCTTCAGGCCTGGATTCAGGGAAGGTGTTGCATGCTGGGGGCTTACCTGGTGTGGATATTCCTTCTTGTTTCCAAGCATGACATCACCCTACGAGGGAGGCAATGCCATAGTATCAACTGGACTCTGGGGTGCCACATTCCCCCCCTAGTAAATTTCAGTACTCCTGGACTGAGCAAACATTTAAAAAAACAAAAAAAAACACAAAAGAGAAATTGTACAGAGTCTCAAAAATGAAAAATTACAAAAACCAATAAATTTTGGAAAAACACAGTCACTACAGCGCTTAGTCCTTCCACCGTTGTTTGGTAGTGAACTTTATACAAAATTGTTTGACCACAACCAGTCCTGTGGTCTATTGGTATATTTTTAAATTAAATGTTCAAGAATGTTCAAAAGTTCATACATTAATCCTATAGGCATGGTATGCTTGGTGGTTGCTTATTTACATATTTACATGAAAACAAAACATTTATATTTGAACCTGGTTAAACTTTCCACTTAACTTGCTAACATTTCCTGTAATGGGCTGGGATCTGACCTTTGTTATTACGTGTGAATCTGTGCAGTACAGGTATTTCTGATTGTCTGCTCTGGTCTCTAGTGTCTTCTACTGATGTTGTGGGTACACTAGCCACTATTCTACGTGTGGACCTACATAGCATGGGTATACAAGAATGTCGTCTTAGACTCACCATGGGATTAACAGATTCACCACTAGCAGGGGGTCTACTCTCTTATTCCACTGCAGCTGGTGGTTCTTCAGGCTGTCCTTGAGTATCAACTGGTTCAGGCACGACAGGTTGGGGAAAAGTCAATATGGATACTACAATTGCTCCACTTACTTGTGTCCACGACTTGGGAAAGTCTCCAAGAATGGTATGAATCATCTCTTCTTTTTCTTGGTGTGGAGGTTTATCTTGGACTTCCTCTCTGTGTCTTAATTGGTCAGGGCATTTCTTTAGAAGGTGTCTTGAAACTGCCCACTGAGGTCTCTCCTTCAGCTTTACTAATTAGACAGACTTTGGTGTTTTCAAAATTCGAAGGCAATACAGTATATGGTTCTGCCTACCACTGGTCATCCAGCTTGTTTGTCCGTCTCTTCCGCTTGAGGACTTGTTCTTCAGGTGTTAAGGAAACTGCAGGTGGTGTTTTGTTATAGGCTCTTTCTTGTCTTTTTCTTGCTTGAGAAAGGTTTCACTCAACACACTCTTGCACTTTACGGTACTGTTGTTGCCGTTCGGTATCCCAATCTGCATCTGGTGAGTTTGTCTCAGGTGTTAGGACTTCCATGTCTAAACATATGGGCCACTTGCTTGAATATGGTTGCAGGAATATGGTTGTATAAGTCCACTAGATTTGGCAACTTCTCTGGCCACATACTTCTTTCTTCCAGTGGCAGTGTCTTCAACAGGTCTGTCACCACCTGATTCATCTTCTCGCACATGCCATTGGTCTGTGGGTGGTACGGCATTGTTCTTATTTTCTTGCAGCCGTACAAGTTGCAAAACTCCTGGAACACCTCTGCCTCGAACGGACCTTGATCCATAAGAACCTGCTCATGATAGCCATGGGGTCTGCAGAAATGGGCTTGGAAGGCTGTTGCCACTGACTTCGCTGTTAGGTCTTTCACTGGCACTACTACCAAGAAACAGGAATAGTGATCTACAATGGCGAGGGCATAGACGTTCTCCGACCAGGTCGGGGTCAGTTTTATATGATCCAAGGCTACGAGTTCAAGTGGTTACCTGGTGACAATAGGTTGTAGAGGAGCTCTCTGGCTGTCACAATTCTTTCTCTGCAGGTTGCACGGGCCACAGTCTCTGCACTATTTCTCGATGGCCTTCCTCATGCCGACCCAGTTGAATCATTTACGCAACAGAACTTCCAGTTTCTTCCATCCGAAGTGCCCTGCCCCATCATGGTACACCTCAAAGACCATCTTGACATCTCTCTTTGGGACCACTATCTGTGAGCGCAGTTCATGGGTTCGTGCGTTGATGTACCGCCTGCGCCACTTACCCTCATAGATGAATAATTTGCTCTTTTCTTTCCACAACTGTTGTGTTTCTTGCGGAGCATCTGGACCAGGCAGGGTATGATTCGGCTCGTGTCAGCAGCTCCTTGACTAAGCGGATGGCTGGGTCGCTACCATGTGTCTCAGGTCAATCTTGGTGGGGTAATGGGTTGAACGTGGCTTCTTGGATGACAGGATGCTTGTCTGTCACACCATGGGAACACTGGGAGACACTAATGCGATGAAAATCTGGTAGCTCTATCTCTTCCAGCTCCTCAGGGTCTTCTCCGCATCTGGGAAGTTGGGCATCCTTTGCAGCGCATCGGCATTGGCGTTCTTATGCCTTACCTGGTACTTGATAGTAAAGTTATAATTGGAGAGCTGGGGCATTCATTGCTGTTCCAGTGCTCCTAACTTTACGGTTTCTAGATGGGTCAGCGGATTATTGTCCATAGAGATGGTAAACCTCGCTGAAGCCAGGTAATGTTTAAAGTATTGTTACATCCCAGACTATGGCAAGGAACTCTAACTTGAAGGAGCTATAGTTTTCCGGGTTCCATTCTGTAGGACGGAACTTCCTGCCGGCATAGGCAATCACTCTCTCCTTGCCTCTACAATAACACGGCACCCAATCCCACGTTGCCCGCATCTGTGTAGACAACAAACAGTTGGCTATAATAAGGGTAAGCCAGGATCTCGTCCCCCGTTAGGGCCCACTTCAACTGGGTGAAGGAGTCTTCTACTCTGCTGTACCGTTCAAATGGAGGACTCGGGCTCTTGGCCTTCTTGGACTGGCCTACCAGGAAGTCTTGCAAAGGTGCTGCTATCTTTGTGAAGTCCATGATAAACCTCCGGTAGTAGCCTACCAGTCTCAGGAACTATCATACTACTCTGATGGTGGTGGGCCTTGGCCAGTCTCTGATTATGGTGACTTTATCAGGGTCTGGTGCCACACCCTCAGCGCTGACCACGTGTCCTAGGTACTGTACCTTGGGCTTCAGTAAGTGGCACTTGGGCGGCTTCACTTTCAGGCCAAAATTGGATAATGCCTCGAATACTTCAGCCAGGTTCTTCAGATGGTCTTCATACGTCTTCGAGTAGACGATTACGTCATCCAGGTACAGTAACATGGTTTTTAAAGTTTCTATGCCCCAGGCAACACTCTATCACCCTCTGGAACATTTCCGGTGACTTGCAGAGTCCAAACGGCATGCAGTTAAACTCACAGAGACCCATCAGTGTCATGAACACGGTCTTTTCTCTGTCCGTTTCTGCCACAGGAATCTGACAATACCCACTGGTGAGATCTAAGGTGTAAAAATAGTTAGCAGTTCTCAGTGCAACTAATGACTCCTCAATTCTGGGTAACGGGTAAGCAACCTTATGTGTAATGCAATTAATCTGCCTGTAGTCAACACACATTCTCATTGTACCAGTTTATTTCATTACCAGGACTAGTGGAGCTGCCCAGGGGCTACAACTATCTTTGATCCCCCCAACCTCCTTCAGTTCCCTAACATCTTTTTGGCACATTGATAGTGAGCTGGTGGTACAGGCCATTACCTCTCTTTAAAGAGGATCTGTCACCCCCCTGGTGCTATGCTAACTGAATGCAGCACTGAATGCAATGTGTCTGCTGCATTCAGGGAAGGGTCCCCAATGTTTCCAGCCCCACTGTAAGTTGTTAAAAAGACTTTATAAAGTGTACAGATAACAAATCCAGAGGGACTAACTCAGTAATGAGTCATCACTGTTGCTGGTGTCCTCCCTGCCTCCAGCCCTCAGCGATGGCATGTACAGGAGGCTGAATAAGAGAGGGCTGGAGGCGGGGAGGACACCAGCAACAACAATGACTCATTACTGAGTAAGTCCCTCCGGACTCCTTATCTGTACACTTTATAAAGTCTTTTTAACAGCTTACAGGGGGGCTAGAGACATTGGGGACCGCTTCACTGAATGCAGCAGACACGCTGCATTCACTGCTGCATTCAGTTAGCATAGCACCAGGGGGATGACAGGTCCTCTTTAATGGGCAGATGGTCTCCAGTGGGGATGTGATGACGTTGTACCCCTTTTACTTGCTCGAAGTCTAAAGGATGTTTACTAAAGACCCATTTATATTCTTCAACTACCTGGTAAACTCCATGGTTTTGATGTGAAGGAGTGGAGACAGTGCCTACGTGTAGCTTCTGACACTGGTCCTCCAATTGCCCCTCTGAGCCATTGTCCTCTGGCTGGTCGCATGGAATCAAAGATTCCACTGCAGTTATCGCATTGTTTGTGACAGTGAACAGCTTAGCAATGGTAGCATACTGAGGTAGTTTGACCTCTTCTTCTGCACAGTTTAAGATACGTACAGGTATCCTCCCCTTGCAGACATTGACTACCCCCTTGGCTGTTAGGAGAGTGGGCCTACTATCCGAGTACACGGGCTCTACCGGGGCCTGATAATCTTGACCCCTATGGTCTATTGCTGCCCGACACCAGATTAACATTTCACTTTTTGGGGGTATTGCAATGGGGAAGGGGTAACTTACTCTTACACTGCCGACTTCTCCACCAGACAGCTCCACCTGCTGCCTTTGCATCAGGGCCTTTATCTCTTTCTGCAGGACTGTCTGCTGCCCGATGCCGGTAGTTTCGGCGACATGTTGCAATAAAGCAATAATTTCTCCTAGACAATTCTCAATTACATTAGTGCCTAGAGTGATCATTGGGTTACATTCTTGCTGGTCAACATCAACAATTATCATTCCCTGGGCGGTTAGTTCTGCATACCCCACCTTAATGGTCACCTCTTTGAATCCCACTTGTGGCAGAGGTTGAGAATTTCTGGCGTATACTGTAAAACTTTCATCTGGGCGACGGATGAGGTCAGAGTTAGCCCAGTACCATTTATAAAGGATATAAGGTATTGTTATCACCTGCTAACCGGTGTCCAGTAAAGCATCCATGGGGATGCCATCCAGCATGACAAGCAGGACCGATCGTCCTCCCCCATACCTGTCGTGTCAATTATGTGGGCCAGGTCGTCTTATTCCTGAGGGATGGCCTGTTGCCCCAGAGGTTTCTTGTTTAAAGTACAAAATCTTGCTATGTGCCCCTCCTTGTTGCAGCGGCTATCCTGTGAACACATAGTGAGCGCTGGCTCATCCTCTGGTCGGCGGTTTCCTCCTCTAGCATAGCCAGCTCCTGTCCTCCAGTTTTGTCTGCTGGGTCAGTAGTACCCTCACAACCTTGGACTCTGGTGTCCGTTTCTAGCGCTCTCCTCTGGGGTGAGCCGACAACGGGCTTCACTCCCTAGACCTTCTTTTCTCCTTCCTCAGACCCTCTCCTACGGGTCTCTCACTTTTGCTCTCTACTCTGCCTGGGACAAGCCTAGCAATGCTTCAGTCCACAGGTCGTCTACACAGTCCTCCTAGGAACTGAACTGCCTAACCTTGCCCCCAGGCTGGAATTTATAGGGGAGCTTCCCTAAACCCAGGTCTTGAGCTCCCCCTTCAGGTCTGGTGTCAGGAAAGGTGTTGCATGCTGTGGGCTTACCTGGTGTAGATACTGACGGGTGGTGTCACAAATAACTTTCCTTTTAAACCACACTATTCCCCAAAAACTCTTTAACACTGAACCCCGGGTCACGAACCGGGTCTCGACCCCTGTGACTCCCCAGAAACACTGCAGCACGGTTCCAAGTACTCTATGTCCCTGGGGTGCATCAAATACCTGCTCCCGACCAGTTTGATAATTTAACCAGAACAGTTTCAAATTTATATCTACAATGATTTTATACCAACAACCCTTTCTACATGTGATCAGTATGTCAGGATTTAGACTGAAATTGTTTGATAGCAGTGCCACACTGTGGTGTAGCAAGAGAACAGGCATAAATATCTCAGTTACTTTTACATTATTTTCTCAGCATTGTTTAATAATGGACATTTGGTATTTTTTGTTTAAGAAAAAAATCTGCATAATGACATATTGTCAGAAAATGTCATCACGTAATAACTGTAAATTTAATTCATTAGCGTTGTGATGTGTGACTTGAATCCTAGTTTGACAGATATTATTCCTCTTGTTCCTTTTTAAGAATCAGAATTATTTTTTAGAAATAGAAATGATAAAGAAATATGTATTGCTAGGAATTTTATCTTTCTTATGTGATTTAATTGCATTGAAAGTGACTTTTTCTTAAAGGGAACCTGTCACCCCAAATCACCCTTGTTAGCTGTAAATACATGTCCCTGAAGCATAACACTACAGTCCTACACGTCCCTTTGTGGTGTTTTAGTTCAATATGAAAGTGCACTTTAGTCGTTTCAAAACTTACAAAATCCGTGGCAGTGGGGCGTTCCCAAGCCTCCTTGTCTGCGAGGCGGTTCCCCTGTGCCGCTGTATTACACCCTAATGGGCGTTTTTTCAAACTTTGTAGCGCGGGCACGATTCACAATATCGCGCCCGCGGCGTCACGGTCATGTGATGGCGTGACGCGTCATTTCCGGGCGGCCGGGGCGCTGTTGTCTGACGCGCACCGGCCGACTTCAGAAAGCGATCTGCGCATGCGCTGAAGTTGGCCAGTGCGCGTTCACAGACAGAGGCCGGTGGGCAGGCTCCGGTGAATCCCCCTCCCTCCCCTGTGTCACCCTCCTTCCCTGTC